>CP092886.1:144022507-144078908 GCA_030710605.1 Cordylochernes scorpioides
GATCTATAAAAATTGAGAAAACTAGAGAAAGTGGGAAAGGTTTGGATAATGGGGGGATGTAGATATTGGAAAGAACCAACGCTCCCGTAAAATAGTCTCCAAAACTGTATTCCATCTGTTGACCGTCTCTGCAATATAGGAGTAGAATTGACCCTGTCACCTTTACCACCTTTACCGGCTAAAAAAAAATTGTTTCGCCAATTCGAAAGTTTCCATGAATCTCCTGTAAATTTCAGGAAATTAAGGCTCTCTCTGAACTGATGACGTTCATAGCCTGGAAGCATGGTCTCTCTAGGTGTGCTCTCCGAATTCGCTAAAACTGGTGTTGTTCATTTGTTACTGACCCAAATATGCTAAATTGCAGATACGTTTGATAGATGACGCTTAGGTTTTGATTCTATTTTGACTTGAGAGAACACACACCGTATATAGAAATGTTCTGGGTAAGTGCTCCTAGAAGATGGGCAATCAACCATTTCGAAATAAATATCGGACGATATTAATATATAGTTCATTTCAAGATAAGCTCGTCATCATAAATGTATTCTCTCTATTGTTGACTATTTACCACCCTCAATCTCTTCAAAGTTGATATACGCCCGGTTTATTTGTCTTCCATGCTGCACATATTCAAGACAGTTAATCAATTTATTTCCTTGAAGATGATGAAGTCCTTGGTTAACTCCTGCCAAAGGTGTCTTCCTCTTGCGCCAGCACTCAAAACAATATGGTGCAATGACATTGTTGACAAATATATATAGACATTAATATGAAATATACTCTTTCAAAAAAATCCTCATGGGCAAACCTTAAGGAAGTTGTAATTTTCAGCATGTATTTCGGGATTCAGATAATAACTCTGAAAGATATTTAATACACAGTAACCTTTATTGAAGGCACAGAGATAACCAAGTGTGAACAAAATTGCCTCTTGTAACCCAAAAAACAGGCAACCGGAAAAACAAAGACTTTCCACTTCCTTAAGTTTTGTCCATAAGTGTATATCTGTGATATTTGAATTTATATTTATAAAAATCGATATTATTAATTTACAAAATGTGTGTGTATATTAAAATGATCATTATACCTGAGAGATGCATCAAATATATATCGATATAACATAAAAAGAATTTGAAGGACTTTGAAATCCTGGACTTAAATGCGGTAGGTGTTATATCGGCCATACCAGCAGATGTTGGGGAAGGACTCCCACCAGTCTTTAGCAGGCGACAATACAAGTAGGTAAATAAATATATTTTATTAAATGCAATAGCGCAAGCAATTCCTATATGTTAAAATTTAAAATATTTTTAAACGTGTATTTGTCTATTATATTTAACACAACTTTTTCATGCTTCTTTTGCAATATAAAAATATTAGAAGGGCCAGGCTCATCAGTGGTAAACCCTCCCAGCGGTTTCGATAGTGTAATTTTCCAGACAAATCGAAAATGAATTCATTACTAGATTCATATTTGAACATTGAAGCTGGGAAATCTTGGTCTTGAATGCGGGTTGGTTCTGCTTCTGGTATGTTTTAAGCCAGGGATCCATTATGGCTGAAATTGTGGTTTGGTGTTTGTTTAAATTTATATTTTAATTTTGTAATTATTCTTATCTTTAATTCATAGAAGCATTGTCTGGCAGACATATTCAATCTTTTTATCATCATCACTTTAATTTTTGTTTACATTATTATTATGGCGTAGTTATCAAATAATTTTTGTAACTGTAGTTTCTTTCTTTGTTTTGCTCCTTTTAAGCAATAAAATAAATTGGAATAAGGCGCAATATTCAATTCAAATCAAGCATAAAGAAACATCATTGATTCATTTTTAGAACAAGGGAAAACCATAAGCCTATTCAACTTCACATTTTCATACAGTGTTGAATCTGTATTCAGCCACAGATGATGATATAGTCAGCTATTCTGGCCGTTGTACGAGTGGCGTCCACGATAGAGGAGAGCCTCACAAGTGACGTAATGAGGAGCTTTGTCGCAGCAGCGCTAGAATAATAAGCCTTTTAATCCGATAAAAGAGAAAGAGAGAACTGATTAAGAAAAGCTTATTAGAATAGTCACTTGGAGAGTATTAGTTAGAGGATCAATAAATGGAGAAAAAAATGGGTTGGTATAATTAGGGGGAGGTAAATAAATATATTAGTTCTGGGCTAATTAACTCAGATCGTAAATAAGATTTAATTGTAAGAGACAGCCATATTCAATTAGTGATATTCAAATCTCTATAAGGATAATTAGTCGTGATGAGTAGAGAAAGAACATATTTATAAATAAACACATATACAAATCAAAAGATCTCTATAAATAGAAAATATAAAAATAATATAAGACTAAAAATGTATACAATTCGAAGATTGTAGATAAAATCTAATTATAAAACTAAGACGTGAATAAACTTGGCATAATTTAGATCGCAAATAAAATGATTTATAAATGCTTTTCTTGATTAATCAAGAGAGGGCATTTGGCCAATTCTGGAATAAATAAATCAAAGATTAGTGGATATTTATTCCGAAAGATGGTGCAAGTAATCATCAACTTTTAGTTGCACGATTAGAAGATGTCTTGCTTTTAATTAATCCACCTGGTTCCAGTATATTTTCACTTTTGTTCTATTTTTAAAGTAAGACTGAATAAAGGAATGCTGGATTTGTTACATTATATTTCTTGGATGGAACTCGAGAACTTTTTCTAGAGAGCTCATAAAATTCGAAATAAAATATTCACACTCAATTCATTGATTGAACGCAGGACGGAGACCGCTAGCGAACAGAGCAGATGTTTCAAGTGGAGAGGGATCAAAATAAATATTAATGTGTGAAAAATGTGAAAATAAATGTTTTTGTTTCTTATAAACGTTTATATGCGCATATATGTTTAAAATATATATGTTCAACTTTGAAGTGAATAATATATTTTGAAATGTATCTTGAGCTATCTGAAGCTCTGCCCCAAATGCTGTTGCACATACGAAATCAGCACGTGGGAGCCATAAAATAAATCTTCCCCTATTTTTATTCCATCGCCAATATTTCTCCGTGGCCCTTTGAAGTAAAAATAAATCACAAAATAAAAATAAAATATCAAATTCGAAACTTTAAGAATATATAAATATTGCTTTAAGTTTCTTACTTTAATACTCTCTTTAATACTATTGTGAATACAACCACCCCATTATACAATGGCTGGTGCTCTCTTTTTTAGAGTATGGTCAAGAGAAACAATAGTGAGGAGTTGCGCATTATACAATTTTGGGTGTAGTTTTATATACGATAAACACAATTATAGAGTATTTAATCATCAAGTTTTTTATGAAGCAACTAATAGAGACGATCAATGAAGTCAATAAAAAGTTCGAAAACTAAATTTCCGAAATTGTTTGAAGACTGAGAAACCATTATTATATTGACTTTAAGCAGCTTTATCTCATACATCATTTATATTTTGTAGAGTATGCATATATATATGTGTGTGCTTGTGTGTGTGAAACATAAAAGAATGAATATATATGTATATATGTGATAAGGTCCTGTCGACTTATCTGTGATGAGGTATCCTGTCGACTCTTGCTATAGCTGTGGTAACCGAGGGTCAAACCAGTAGTAACCGAGAGGGACAGTCAGGGCGTGGAGAGTTTTCCAGTACCTCTCTGCACCTTGGAGGACCTCTAACAGTTCTCACAGAGTACAGGCAGTCGTGGTCGAGGCAGAGTGGAAAGCTTGGGAATGTCCACACACAAAAAACGAAGAGACACAGTTGTAGTAGGAAAGTTCCGTGAACAGATAGGAGTCGAGCTAAGAGCAAGATGGAGATAGAAGAGATCTTACTGTTTTACATGGCGATGAGGTGGTCCTGGCTACAACCGACAAGGGCTCACGCCGATGGTGAAGTGACCGTGTAACATTTCGGCTAGGGCAGATGTTTTATATCTTTGCCGAGGGGGTGGGGACAGGCTAGAATTTGGACTTTGAACGGGTGCAAAGTGCGTGGGGTGGCTGCGGCATCCTCCACTCCCTTTAGACCTGATGGCAACGGGCTGCCAAATTCCTTTTTAGGGTTGTTGGATTTCTATCTCGATCTCTTTCTTAGCTCAGCTCTTAATCTATTACATAGTTTTATTTATTTATCCTCAGTTTGTACAAAGTACATTACATATGGTGATGCAATGACACATGTCAATCATGCGTATAATTATTTATAGATGTGTTTCTATATACAACATGACAATCTTGTTATAAGTATTATACAATATAGGGTTGTTGGTCTAAATTACCATATATATACATTTATTACTAAAAAAGGCACCTCTCCCTTCAAATATGTATTAAAACAATGCCGGGGTCGGTGGAAGGCTGGTTAAACCGTTTGGTTTTTGACCGTAACGACCCAGGTTCGATTCCCGCATTGGACACTTTTTTCTGTTTAAAAAAAATTCTCCAATGGCCCCCGATTCTTGCAAAAGTCCAACCCCACCAGCGAGTGCAAGTAACCAAACGGGGCTCTGGCACATTTGTAAGTGCAAAGTCGAACTGCTTTTCACATGTGTAGACCTATGGTGCGCTTACAGTAAAAGCAGTCGCTAACCACCCACCATGATTATCATGGCCTGTACCACGTGTACTAGGGATAAACAAAAAAAATTATGTTTATCACCCCAGTAAAAAAAACTTGAAGGTGGTGATAAAGAATGAGCCACAACATCAGTTATGGAAAATTCAGTCAAAAGCCAACCTGTATCCCTGTTTAAAAATACTTTTAAAGGGAGCGGTACCTTTTTTTGGTACATGAATACCATCCTCCCGCAACTGTTACGTGTAAGGCCTCTGAACGGTTACAACCTCCGCCAATAGATGGCGCTTTCGCCGGATTCCCTTGCTGGCTGATGTGGGAGTCGCCGACTGCTGTGGTTCCGTTTCCTGGGGAGGTTGGCTGTAAATACGCTTTTGTGTTGGCCCCAGGATGTAGGGTCATGTAAATACACATTGTCTGTTATTTTATTTAGATGTAATGTTTAGTAATATATGACAATAAAAGAAAGTGCTTCAAGTCTCCGTGCCGCCTCCTGTCGTTAATATCGCCACTGCCATCGTCACCGGGCTGCTGCTGCTGCTACTACTCTTCTGGTAAGTCTCTCGTGTCCCCCCACCAGTGGTAAGGCCGAGAGATACTGCCAGAGGAAGGGAGTTTCCACTTGAGTGGTGGAACTCGGGACGTCTTTGGGTGGCCTGCAGAGAAAAGCCGCAGGCAGGAGCAAAGGGTGCCTGAGCAGGTGAACCACGAAGGGAAGAAGCGGCGTTGTCGCAAAGAACCAGAGGGTAAACACGCGACAACTGGTGTCAGAAGTGGGATTCTTCCTCGTGGAGGTCACCAGGAGGCTTTTTTTTATTTAAAAGTTTTTTTTCAGTTGCTGATAAAGGCCCATTGACGTGAGAGGCCAAGGGATGGCCTCTGAGCAGGACTCGCTAGCCGAGATCGACAGGAGGCTGCAG
Organism: Cordylochernes scorpioides; assembly: GCA_030710605.1. Taxonomy (NCBI): domain Eukaryota; kingdom Metazoa; phylum Arthropoda; class Arachnida; order Pseudoscorpiones; family Chernetidae; genus Cordylochernes; species Cordylochernes scorpioides. The sequence goes on from CP092886.1 coordinate 144,028,018, forward strand.
AAACACCGGAGGAGTGGGACAATTTAAAGCGCCGAACGGAAGAGAAAAGGCTTCTCAGAGACTTAGAGATGGAGAGGCTGCTGTCTCAAATAAAGGCCCACTGGCAGAATGGGACAGGTACGGCCGAGACAGCTTTGGATGATGACAGCGAGGCCCGGGCAGAGTCCCGAGGACTGGAAGTCGAGCCGGGTCACATGGGGGAATTGCGTGGAGTGGAGGGCCTGATTGAGAAGCCTCCTGGACAGACCCTGAATCTGCTCCACGCGGACCCGCGAATGAAGCGGTCCCAGCGTGAGAAACGGTGCCAGCGAGAGAAGCGGTGCCAGGGAGAAAAACGGCTACGACGAGAGAGGCGGTGCCCTCGGGAGAGGAGGTCCCGGCGAGAGGAGAGGTCCCGGCGAAAGGAATGGTCCCGGCGAGAGGAATGGTCCCGGCGAGAGGAATGGTCCCGGCGAGAGGAGTGGTCCCGGCGAGAGGAATGGTCCCGGCGAGAGGAGTGGTCCCGGCGAGAGGAATGGTCCCGGCGAGAGGAATGGTCCCGGCGAGAGGAATGGTCCCGGCGAGAGGAGTGGTCCCTGCGAGAGAAACGGTGTCAGCGAGAGAAACGGTGCCAGCGAGAGGAGACCAGGCGGGATGAATGGTCCTGGCGAGAGAGGTGGTCTCGGCGAGAAAGGTGGTACCAGCATAAGAGGCGGTGCCGGCATGAAAAGCGCCTCCGGCACGAAAGGCGGTACCGATATAAGAAGCGGAGTCGGCATAAGAGGCTGAGTCAGCATGAGGGGTGCCTCCGGCGTGAGAAGCGGTTCCGGCGTGAGAAGCGGTACCGGCGAGAGGGGCGGCTCCGGCGAGAGGGACGGCTCCGGAGAAAGGGGCGGCTCCGGCGGGAGAGGCGATCCCGGCGAGAAGGACGGCTCCGGCGAGGGGGCGACTCCGGCGAGAGGGGCGGCTCCAGCGAGAAAGATTGGCTCCTGCTAGAAAGGCGATTCCAGCGAGATGGGCAGTTCCGGCAAGAGAAGCGGCACCAGCGAGAAGCGTGACATCGGGGCGACGGAAGCGATGAGGCCGGATCGGGACGATCCGCCTTGAGGGGGAGGCAGTGTTACGTGTAAGGCCTCTAAACGGTTACAACCTCCGCCAATAGATGGCGCTTTCGCCGGATTCCCTTGCTGGCTGATGTGGGAGTCGCCGACTGCTGTGGTCCCGTTTCCTGGGGAGGTTGGCTGTAAATACGCTTTTGTGTTGGCCCCAGGATGTAGGGTCATGTAAATACACATTGTCTGTTATTTTATTTAGACGTAATGTTTAGTAATATATGACAATAAAAGAAAGTGCTTCAAGACTCCGTCCTTGGTGATCCTGGGGGAGCCCCAGCTCTGCTCCAGGATCACATTGCGGCCCTTTGGTCCCATGGTCACTGCCACGGCATCGGCCAGAACGTCCACTCCCTGCAGCATGGCTGCACGGACATCAGTCCAAACTTGATGTCTTTGGCATAGTTGCGCCTGGAGAGGGCGTCCTGGCCGATGCCGTGACCATGGGACCAAAGGGCTGCAATGTGATCCTGGAGCAGAGCTGGGGCTCCCCCAGGATCACCAAGGACGGAGACTTGAAGCACTTTCTTTTATTGTCATATATTACTAAACATTACATCTAAATAAAATAACGGACAATGTGTATTTACATGACCCTACATCCTGGGGCCAACACAAAAGCGTATTTACAGCCAACCTCCCCAGGAAACGGGACCACAGCAGTCGGCGACTCCCACATCAGCCAGCAAGGGAATCCGGCGAAAGCGCCATCTATTTGCGGAGGTTGTAACCGTTTAGAGGCCTTACACGTAACACTATTTTATATTCTGGCTTGAAAATCGGCCTCTTCCACTTCTCTACCTTAAACACTTTTTTGGAAAGATTTGACCGATTTCATAACTCCTATCGTAGTATGTTAGGAAATCGAAGCCGCACCTGTACTGATGAGCCCTAAACCAAGGTATATAGATTGGGATTTTATCTGAAATTGTCAAAACTGGTGTTGTGGCTCATTCTTTAGCAACATATTTAGGTTTTGATTGGGGTGATAAAAATAATGCATTGCTTTATTGCATATTTAAAGGGAGAGGTGCCTCTTTTGGTTCATTATTACTATTCCCTCTCAACTTTATTTTTTATATATAAGTAGAATGCCTTAAATACCCTTTCCATGATCTATTAATAAACCTCTACGACATCCTTGGTTAGTCGAATGGGGTCTAACTAGACAAAAGAACTTCGCAGTTAGACGTCCTCTACGCCAAAATAGATCCACTCTGTGTACACAATTTTAACCCTGTATATTATTTCAAACTAGCGGATGTACCCGGTTTCGCTCGGGTTTTACTCGAGTAAAGGTTTGTCTAACGAATCTCTCGATAAAGTGAACATTTTTCCCGGTCTCTTGAAAAATACTCGATAATTTGAATAAAATCAATATTAATTGGTTTTCTCGGTAATTGGAAGTTAAAGGAATAGTATTTTGCCTTGGAATTGTATCATTATTCTTGTATGGATGTACCCGGCTTCGCCCGGGTTTTACCCAAGTAAAGGGTTTTCTAACGATTCTATCGATAAAGTGAACATTTTTTCCCGGTCCCTTAAAAAATACTCGATAAGTTGAATAAATTCAATATTAATTGGTTCCCTCGGTAATTGGAAGTTAAAGGAATAGTATCTTGCCTTGGAATTGTATCATTATTCTTGTCTCAAATAAATTGCTGTGTCATCCTGAATTTTGTCTTTCCTAATTTTCTACATTACAAAATCATCGTTTTATCTAGTGAACATTTTTTCCCGGTCCCTTGAAAAATACTCGATAACTAACCTTTGACTTGTGCGCAATTAATAGGTAGAAAATCTTACTTTTGATAAATAATCTTTAAGATAATAAACTTAGTGATAATAAAACTTATAGATAAAAAAACTTATCATCGTCGCAATGGGGGCGCTGCTTGCGAGTTAAATCTACAAATATGCAAATAACTCTAAGTATATTCAAGATATTCAAGAAATTATTTTTCAAAAACCTTCCCGGGGATATACCTAATAATATCCCAAAATTTCACGGCGATTGGATGCATGGTTTTTGAATCTATAGAATACGCACAGACAGACATTCAATTATATATATATAGAGATAACAAAGCTATACTAATAGTTGTAAAAGTTGTTTAGGTACAGTCAGGTCACGCCTCACGCCCATGCTGATGGAAGCCAAAAGTACAAACGGTGTATGAAGTTGTTCTTTCTATTGGTTTAACAAGATAAAATAATAGACTAAGGGGAAATTCCGCGTTCTTTCTTTATATACGAAATACTTTTTCCAAGTAAAACAATTTTGGTTTTCACTGTGATGGAAAAATATTGAGAGGGCCTGGCTCATCTCTTTCTCCCCACTCCCTCCCCACAAAAAACAACACAACACACACAGTGATGAAACTTTCCAGCGGTTTCTCCAGTTTAATCTCTCTCTCAACTCTACTGCCCTATTAATGTATTGGGCTATTCTGACCTATACGCGCATATCCGGCATTTAACAATTTCTTCATTCCTCAGAAGTATAGGGCATATCAACAGAATAGTTCCATATAATATAACGGTGGAATGGAAGAGTGAACTGGCGGTACCGCTCATTTCCGATAAGCCAGCCTTCCCAATATTCTGTCCATCGTAATAAGTATAGTACCAAGTTGTTTCATTTGAAAAAAAAACTCGCGCTAAACAGTTTTATTTATTAAAGAAAGTTATAAGTGAAAAACTATTCACGAATAAAATATATTTATTCCGATAGATAGCGCTTTTATATTACTAATGCTGATACGGAAATTCCTTTTCAATCATATTTTTGTAAAAGAAATTTGAAAGTTGCTAACGTTGTACAATAGATCACTGTTTGAACCGCATCGTATTATCCAGGAAATAGCTCCAGACTTCCAAAGTTGTTTGTAAAGATCAGGTCATATAGGCCGTTTATAAATCCTGATCAAATCATCCAATTGCTTCTAAAATTGTCATGTGCTAATTTTGTCGTTTAAGCCGTTAACGAGTTTTGTTAGAAAAAAATTCCCATTGTTCCAAAAAGAGCAGTTGAGGACTTGAAAATAAAAACAACTTCCGAAATTTTGCGGCTATAAATTACCTTGTTGACTTCCTTTAAAACCAAGGAAGTTATTCGCCACGCATTCTCAAGATATATGTCCCTTATAAAACAAACATGACAGATTAAATAAATTGTTCATGGATTAGTGGGCGCTTGTAGAGGCTTAGAGGTCCGTTAATCACTTATCATTTTGAGGAATGTTTTTCTCTTTAGATGCCAGAGCCCCTCTCTCTAACACATTCCACTATCCAATAACACTTCACATCAATGACCGATGTTTATATTTATTTTACTCCATTCATCGCTTGCAGCGCCGATATAAAAGCCGCACAGGTCTGGTTAGTTAGCGATAATGAAGCGAGTTAATTTCTGTTATAGCAACTTATCTACCAACAATAAATTTAGCGTAGCTATACAATTAATTCTTATAGAATTCCTTTTTGGGGATTTCAAGTAGCCAATGGTACTCCTAGCATCTTCATAACAAGCACATATTCATCTCCATATATGTACACACATACAGCTTTATTAAGATCACCGATCTTATACAGATTCCCCGCAGGAAGGAATGATAGATAGAGCTCTTATACTCCAGGCAGCACAGAACCCAATAGTAGCTATATATAAACATGGGTATATTAGTTTTTGAAAGTCGCAACTTAACAAATACCAAACTTTAATGGCAAAATATATTTTAAGTGCTTCTTATTTTAAAATTTTTTAACATAATCTAATTTTTATTTAAATAATTGAGTGATTTGAGTGTGATCTGTGAGTGATTTGATTTCAAAGTTTATTCAATTCGATTCATATTTTGATTGGATACCATCTGGTAAAGGTCTATTCGGTGAGGCGGGCAGATGTTTTGTAAGGCAAGGTAATCGGTACGAGGAGAGTCGATAAATCCATCAAAAAGTTTATTTCCTTCTTTCATTTTGTCAACTTGAGTCCATAAAACTTTATCCTAGGACACGGAGAAAGGAAACGGGTGACGTAGATGCGGGCAACGACCAACCTAACACAAATTTGAGTCATCCCGTAAATGCAATAATCGCCCCCATCCGCAGCTAGAGTGTGATAGCATTGCTGTCATAGACCTCTGGGCGGCTGCCAACAAATCTACGGATTGGCGTCCGGAAACACGTGACCGAGGAGGAATAAAGAGTCTGTTGATCTAAGCCTCCAGCTCTTTCAACAACATTACATCCATTGTTCAGTAAATTTGGCGGCAGTCATTATCTTTGAATAACTTTTCAGTATCTAATTAAACACAAAAATAACGATGAAATTATCGAAGAATAAAGCATCAGAGACGTCAGCAATCAGACAAAGAAGCTGTGACAAGCAAGGTGAACATCAGCATTGTGTATAAATAAATAGTGCACACCCATCAGGGGTGTTGCAAGACGATGGGGCGTCCTTGGCCCCTCCCGTGGCCCGGCGCTATATAACGTCCGTCCAGCGGCCAGGAGCCACCGTCCCGCCATGGCCTGCCGCAGTCTGGTACGTTCACCTCCACACCAATTACCATACCGTTGTCAAGATTCATTTTCTCGACATCTTATTTTCTTAATTTCATTCAAATCTGTCTAGAAATATTAAATATATATTTAAATATACTTTCCCCCCAAAAATAAACAAAAATAAAATATTTATTTATAAAGATTTAGCAGAAAGAAGAATAAAACCTCCTCTATATTCCGCGGATTTGACAATTCAAAATTAATGCGCACACTGTCGCAATTTTCCGACTTGGCACCCTGCGCAGCAGATTGGAAAACTTCTGATTAAAAGAGCGACACCCTCTCTCTCTCTCCTTCTTATTATTTTATGTTTTGCTTTTTTATATTTAGACTTAGCGAGGACGTTGCCCCCAAGATTTGCTTTTATTTTAAATAAATTGGAATGCTATTCTTCTCTCGTCTGAATAACTTTGAAGTATTACGTTAAAAGTTTCCAAATAGAACATAGGGATAAAGATAGTTTGTTTGCCTTTTATAAAAATAAATACAGCGCAGGTTCCGCATTGTTTTATAAAATAGTTTAATAAGTTTGTTGATATATAGCGTAATAAAATATATCTAGCGCGTGCCATACTCTCTATATATGTGTATTTTACTTTTAGTATTTTATATATGAATTATATATATAGTTGCCCTCTCTTATGATTTATTCATTCAACTTAATATTAGAGATAAAACTGAAGTTTATTGTGTGTTTAAAACAGTTTATTAAATAGGCATTTAATGACATTTCATTAATACTATATATATATATATATATATATATATATATATATATATATGATAATTTAAACCAACAACCCTATATATTATAATCTTTATAACAAGATTGTCATGTTGTATATAGAACTAATTGCAGATTTATAACTAATTATATGCATAATTGACATGTCTCCTTGCATCACCAAATGTAATGTACTGAGGATGAATAAATAAAAATATATAATAGATTAAAAACTGAGTTAAGAGCCAGAGAGAGATTTACAAAGTAACTTCTAAAGATAGATGGAAGCCCAGACCGCTGCCAGAGTCGAGTTGCGGACACGTGCAGAAAGGCAATACTTCCTGGTCCACTTCCTAGTCCCCTTCCTGGTTCAAAAAAGTTGTTTAAATAGGACCCCACGTAGCAACAGCCATTTTTCAGTTCTAGTCAGTCCCGGTCAGCGTCACCCCTTGTCGCCGGTTGTCACCAACTCATCGACGATGTAAAACAGTAAGAAAACTTCTCGATCTCCATCTTTGCTCTTGGCTCGCTTTTTATCTATTCAAGGAACTTTCTTTCAACTGTGTCTCTTCGTTTTGTGTGTGTGGACATCCCCAGTTTTCCACTCTGCCTCGACCACGACTGCCTGTACTTTGGGAGAACTGTAAAAGGTCCTACAAGGTGCAGAGAGGTACGGGAAAACTCTCCACCCCTGACTGTCCCTCGCGGTTACTACAGGTTTGACCCTCGGTTGCCACAACTTATAGCGAGAGTCGACGAGGTTCTACAACAGGCCAACCAGAACCTCAACGCATTATTATAGATAGTCGACAGGATCCCTAATCACAGACAAGATCCAACCCAATATTACAGTTAGTCGACAGGATCTCAACACAATATTACATATATATATATAAGGTATCAAAAATGGAACCTCTCCCATTAAAATGCATTAAAACCATTTTGATTTTCACCTCACTACAAAACGTAGTAGTGGTGTTAAAGAATGAGATACAACACCAATTTTAGCAAATTTTTCTCCAGTAATCAAATGAGTAAATTACAATCGAAACATTTATAGAATTTTTATTTTCTTTTTGCAGGGAAATTGGATCTCCTATGGAGTTTGATTTGCAATCCATTCAGCCATTTAATATCTCGAAAATAAAGACCCTATAACGGTAGGCCGATTTGATAGTAAAACAAACGGCTCCCAATCAAAATTGACGACTTTGAAGGTAAACCACCTATGATATATTGACTCTATTATAATGTTCTTCTTCTTAAAACTTTCTCATAAGTTTTTAATAATAATATCTCTACGGGGTGACTATGTTCTAAAGTGTACATTGTCTTTAAATACAGTCTCTGTTGATTGCGATAATAGCTACGTTTCCTCAAAGTTGAAGAATCGGTTGCAGGTGAATAATGGAAAAAAACATTTTTTGCAGAATTCCAAGCGTGATCTAGCATGATTTGAAGATACAGAGGTTATTTATTTTTTGTTTCCGAAAATATCAGTTTTCTATAAGTAGAATTATTTGTTCACCACCGTAGAAGTGGGTATAAGCTAGAAGATGACCCTTCTCTTAGCCTTTTTATGAATAAATAGTTTACTAAAACAAAATTAAGAGAGATAATATAAGAAAAACCCAATTATCTGTATTTACTTTTATCATTGAGAAAAAATGTATTATTTGTCATATAAAGTATATATAAAATAAGGAACTTGGCTCGTTATCTAAACATGCATCCAACATGTGACTGGCGGGAGAGCTTAAGGTGAGTGTTGTTGGTTAGATCCTCGTCCTCCTCGCAGCGCTCGTCGCCACCTCCGTGGCTCTGTCCATTGGAGGCTCCCGGGACATCTTGGGCAACTACTACGACTACACCACGGGTCAGCTGTCTAGCGCTCTGACCGGCCGTGTCTACAACACCTACCCTGCCGTGCACCACGCTGCCGTCTACCCTGTCGCCGGTCTCTACTACGGTGCCCACGGTCTCTACTATCGCTAGAGGTATAACTCAGCCTTACTGAACGTCTACCGTTCAAATTTCTCTACTCTAATATAAACTTCAATTTGATAAAATAAGAAATATCAGATACTCATTGACCTATTGGGAAGGAATGTCTAGACGTAGCTCTTCTACTAAACATACCTGAGTGAATAGAGCGATCAAACCTTACTTCCTGATGGTTTTATAGAAGGTTCAAACAGTTGCTTATGTTTGAGATGATATTCTATTGATAGAAAAGATGGATTAATGAGAGGGAATAAGCTAGAAATCTAAGTGTAGAGATTGACTTCCAAATATAATTGGTTTGAAAATTCGGAACTTCCACTGATCATAAAAAGACCATTGCCTACACATTTTCTTCAGTAAAATCGTCTCTTTATCATAAAATGAATTTGTTTAATAACCGGAACTATAAGTGAACCAGAGCGGTTCTAAGATGTACGCTATGAATTCGGCCTGATGTTAGAGATTCTAAGATTGCATGCCTCCCTTTGTCTCCTTCGAGCGTTTGAGTCATGAAATTATGCTTAAAATGAAGAGTTATAATAAAGCACATGTGCTTTTGGTCAGGATATGCCTTAATTATTTTAATATATATATATTTTATTATCAGAATATCACATAAAGTGATATTTTATCGCCCAAGACTATTTCATATATTGAAAAATATAGGTGATAAAAACTGAAAAGACTAAAATCATAAATCTCCAAAACTATTGAAGTATTTACGTGCAGTAAAACCTGTCTTATCAGCCATTTATTTACTATAATTATATATATTTACTTATAACGTAACAGAGCCTCGTTTGATTACTTACACTCCCAGGTGGAATGGACTTGTTCAGTAGGTGCGGTCATTGAAGAGATTTTTTATCAACTAATGCGTGATTCGATTATCCCAAGGCGTAGCTTTCATAACCGATAGTTTGAACCATTCATACCATCAGCCTTATACTGATTGATGGCGCAAACCATCAGCAAGGTTCAGTAGCCCGATCATATATTCACCATTTTGATGCGGTGTAGATGATTCTTTTATTTTACTTCCCAAAGAGATTAGATTATTTTTCTAACAGCTTTACTTTTGTACCGGTAGCCAATATGGAATAGAATATTGGAAAAATTAATTTTCAATCTAAAATAAAATCAATATATCACTCAAATCAACATTATCTATTTTGTGTGCGATATATATCCCTTTAAGTTATTTTTACCTTTGGAGATTTTATAAGGTATTAATATATATATATATATATATATATGTTCCTTACACTTGAGTGAAAAGACTCCTGATTTTTTTGGGGAAATGATGAAGCCTTAACATGAAACCTTACCAGGTCCGATGCTATTTATATAATACTTGTTGTGGCTTCTTTTGCAAATCCTTCAAAACCTATTTGTACTCCCAATATATAAAACTTTGTTGTGTGTTTCAGCCTCGGGACTTGAAACCATCTAGATCCGAAATGTTCCTTCTACAAAACCCAATAAAATATTATCACTTTATTTTCATATGTCATAGTCTACACAAGTTTCCTATGATAAAAATATATATGTAAATTAGGCATAAAGACATACATATGTATACAAGTTGGATTTTTATCTGGATTTGCCAAAGATAGAGTTGTGGCACATCTTTCAACTTCATCTTTGCGTTCTGGACAGGGGTGATGAACAAACGGCATTGTTTTGACGCATTTTTAAGCGCAAGAGATTCTTACTCTCTTTGCACACCAATGTGTACCATAAAAGGATACCCATTCCCTTGGTCGTTAAAAATACACTCATGGACAAAACTTAAAGAAGTTATATCGTTTAGCATGTATACCGGGATTCAGACAATAAGATATTTGATATACAGTGGCATTTATTGAAGACTTACGAGATAACTAAGTCTGAACAAAATTGCTTCCGTCTCCTTTAAAAAAAACAGAGAATAGTTTATGCTTAAAATATTAAAATTCCTTAAGTTTTGTCCATGAGTCTAGATCCATGTTGTGGCTCCTTTATTGAACATATACTCTATGGATAGCGAAAGCTTGCCATCTAAAACCTCATGTGAACGTGGTCAAGATATGCCTGTTTTGATTTTAATAACAAACACCTAACCCTTTTTATTATTTTTTCACATGTTTAGCGTATTGACGCAATTTTGGCCTTAAATACCCATGTCTTGATTTCTCAGGAAGCCTCTGGGACCAAAATATGTTTGGTCGTTGAGGTTCAATCTGCACCACGCTGACGAGGTACAACACCCCTAAACGCGCTCGTGGTCGATTTTTCTTGATTTATCAAGAAAATGGGTTGGCAAATATCAGGGAACAGGCTAAATAAACGTTTAGTTAATTTCTGTTCCCCTAGATGGCGTTCTTACATCTAAAAGTTCTTGTGAACGTGGTCAGGATATGCCATTTTTGAGTTTAATAACAAACACCTTACCTTTTTCTATCGTTATATATATATATATATTTCCACATATATTTACATATTAAAATCAAAAAAGGCATATCTTGACCACGTTCACATAAACCTTTTAGATGGCAGAGCGCCATCTAGTTGAACAGAAATCAACTAAACGTTGATTAAGCCTGTTACCTGATATTTGGCCAACCTATTTTCTTGATGAATCAAGTAAAGTCAACCACGCGTTTCGGGCTGTTGGCCCTTGTCAGTGTGATGCACATTTCCTATACTGCGCCGAGAAAAATATATTGGGAGGGCTTGGCCTGGTGAACCCTTCATATGGTTTTGTCAGTTTAATCTTCAGACCATTATACTATTGTATTTGGCTTATAGAGAGAGAAATCCAGAGAAATTAAGCAGCTAAAAAAGCAACGATATAATGTTTTTATTTCAATCAATAGATCGCGAATTTGAAAAATTATATTATAACATTGTCAAATTTTATGCATAAAATGTATATTTTACGTTCTATGAACGTTTTACATGAAGGACGTTTTGGGATTATTGTACTTAAAGAATGTTCTATGAACGTTGAGCCTGAAGAAGATTCTGAGAACGTTGTATTAGAAGAAAGTTTTGAGAACGTTGTATCATGGGGGGGGGGGGGGAGGAAGTTCTAGGAACGCTGTATTTGTATAACAAGCTCTAAGAACGTTGTATTTGTATAACAAGTTTAAGAACGTTGTATTTGAATAACATTTTGGGAATGCTATATCATGTGTGTGAACATTCTGAGATCGTTGCATCATGCAGAAAGTTCTGGGAACGTTGTAATTGAAGAACATTCTGTTAACTTTGCACTTGAATAACGTTCTAAGAACTTTGTATTTGAAGAACATTTTTGGAATGTTGTCTATCACACACACATGGAGAACCTTCTGGGAACTTTATATTTGAAGAAGGTTCTGTAACTTTGTACTTGAAGAACGTTCTAAGAATGTTGTGCATGAAGAAAGTTTTGGAAACGTTGTAGTATTGTATAATCTAGAAACATTGTACCTGATGAACGTTCCGAGAACCCTGTATCTGAAAAACGTTCCGGAAGCCTTAAAGCTCCAACGTAAACCAGCCGGACCCATGCGCCGTCCCAAATGCTCGGCAACCAGAAGCCTTGGCGTTATTTTTAACTTAGTTCAACAGCTTCTGCTTACAGTAAGTTCCTGGATGCTGCTTTTCTCGCATTTTCCTCTTTTAGATCCGACGCACAGGATCGTTTTAACGCATTAAATTTGAAGGCAAACTTATTACAAAATTTTGTTTAGTTGTAACCTGATGTTTCATATACCTACCTAATTTTGGATGTAGGTGTAATCATAATTTATTATAGAAACCTTTCTTAACAAAATTAAATAATATATTGATATAATCGGAATAAAGCATCGGTTTGGACCTTTACTTTAAAAAAAAATATAGGCCATATTTTTCGAAATAAATAGTTGAGACACCAGATTTCCAGAACCAATTTCGACAAAGTCAAAGGCTCTCGTCTCGATTAATAGTAATATAGGGGCCCGTGTGCTAAGGCCCTCTGTTTATATATATGACATAATAAATTTTAGAATTCGTTTGCTAGCAACAGACAGCCAGAGAAGCTTACTCAGAACCATATGTCAGTTGGCTAAAATTCGTTATTTGCAACGGCTTGGTGTTTTAATTAGTCAATTAAGCGGTGAGCTTGAGCCTGTATTTTGAAACAGATATTCAAATTTATGACGTCGTTTACGCACTAAGGCCTAAATCACAGTGTTTTGTAAATTTTTCAGAGAATTGAAACAACTTTCCCGATATCAATACATGTAGATCTCACATTGGTCTTGGTCGGTATTTCGATTGCTAGGTGCTCTAAATCCGCAGTTTGGTATAGCTTTTTTCACTTCTATCCAAAAGGCATAATATGATAGTTTTAAAAACCTTGAGTTATTTGAAACAAAAGAATATAACGTCGAACAAGCCGCTAGTCTATCATGGTGAAAGGATGCGAACCAATCACAGAAATCCTCTTATATTCATTAAGTATTCCTATCATGGATTTCACCACCGGATCTGTAAGAATGCTGAATTCCACGAACCGAGTAAAGAATGCGCATGTAAATTAAGTGGATTGGATGACCAAGTGCATTGAAAATACACTAGACAATTATAATTAAAAAAATTATCCTAGTAGATGAAGACACCTTTGCGCTAAACGCAACCCAATTTGGCCTATAATTACAATAAATTAAACAATAATTTTTAACTTCTAATTGCAATGGAGATGGTTCAAAAGCAAGAGAATTTGGTCCATATGTTTTTAAATAAATGAACATTAAAGACAGAAACTATTTAATTCGTTGATTTAAGTGCAAAAGACTTCAATTTGTATATAACTGGAATTCCTAAATATATGAATTACAATTCTATATTACCAGAGTCATAGGTGCATCCAGGTCGACCTAATCCATCCATGCCAAGCAACATTCCTAGAAACAAAGTTACCAAGTGTCTCTAGTATAATCAAGAAAAGACCGTAGACTTCTATAAGCTGTTAAAGTATAGTCTGAAAATAAGTGCTGAACGTTATAAGATAATTGAATTTAAATGAAGTAGTTAAGCCAATTGATCCAGAATATGCCGAAAGAGTACATGGAAAGGCTAGCCCACATGTTGCATGAACTTGGTCAGTCAAATAATGGTCAGTCGCATTTCACAAGAATGTTTCGACCCTCTCCTTTTTTTCAGGACGTATTTTCCAGAAGTTGCTCCTTCAGATAATATTCGTTTGGATTCTTGTCTATAGCGTCCTTTCTGGAAAATCGTTCTCTTATTTTAAGGATACCAATCATTGATAACTGTGTTTTTTTTTTAAACAATCAGAAGTCTTTCTCTAAGGTCTGTTGTTGTCTGAAAGATGAGCGAGTGTGTCTGAGTTAAAAACAAATAGACGCACGCGAAGTATAATTTATTAAATTGAAAACTATGTATTATAAATTATAATGCCTCATAGAGAACTCTGCTTTTTCCGGTCCCAAACCTGGATGAAAAAGGAGGAGGGGGAGCAGTAACAAGCTGGGCTCAGCTGGCCCGGCTGATAGTACCCTGTAAGGGCTACTAATCCAGGGATACAGGATTAGCAGCGTTTGTACTCCATGTTAGGAGCGGCTGCACATGGCGTCTGTTCCTCATGTCAGAGCGGCCATTTCTTTTGGAGATAAGTCAGCCAGCCACTGAGTAGTGCTCCCAGTCTTAATGACAAAGGCAGACGCATTCTACTTCACCATGATGGATGTCAAATCTCAAGCTTTACAAGCTTGATACCCTAATATCATTGAGTGGAGATAAGAAAGAAGAAGATGCCTTATAGAAAGCATCAACATGAGAGTTTCTAAGTCATCAAATATGTTCCTTATATAGAAGAAAATAATTTATATATAGAACTAGCTATAAATATAGAAAGAATTTAAAATATGATTTATAATATTGTTTTATTTTTTTAAATTTGTATATAATTAATAAACCAAATTTATATAAAAAGTATATTTATATATTAAAAACCTTTATCTTATATATTAATATTTGACCTATATATAACCTATATACATATATCTTTAAAATACGTATTAAAAAAATTATATATATATATATATATATCTATATTAATAAAATGGAAATTTCATAAGTGGACATCACTAAAAACTTTCGTTACAATGCATCAATTTCAACCAAATTTTCAACATTTATGTAAAACGAGGTGGAGCAGGTTTTGCTTAACATCAAAATATATTTCCTAACATTAACATGCGTAACTTCGCTGTTATCGATTAAATACAAAAAAAATCAACAGAGTTAATTTTATTTATATATAAATACAAAATTAAATTTCAACAGAGTTAATTTTTTTACATACTAGCTAATAATCTCAATCTAAAAAATATTCAAAACAAGCAATTTTAAGATAACACCATATGTAAAACAGTCGGCCAAGAAAACAACAACGATATTACATCTTTCTCACATATTCACACACAATCTTGATTAATAATTGAAACTAATCTTTAACATTGTTTATTATACTTCAACTTTTATTTCTACATTTGTTTTTAAATACCCAATTGTTTTATCATGTTTCTAATTTCGCCTAACAAATTTACAAATTTATAGTGACCAACATATGCAAATTTTATCTTTGTTTTTATTTAACTTGATATCGTAAACATAACATCCATTGTAAGCATTTTTCTGTTCACCTTCCGTGGTTTCTCTTTTCTCTGATAGTTTTTAGGTGTAGTATATTTTCTTATTACTAGACTACAAACATTCCCTCGAGAAAAACCTGGGCGAAGCCGGGTACATCCGCTAGTGTATATATATATATTGTGTGTTTTTTGAAATGGAAGTATAATAGATTAAAAATTAGGATTTTTAGAAATATATCAATTGACAGCACACACGCGCACACACACACGATAACCTTTATAAAGGTAGAAATAGTATAAAAACGTATCGTATATAATTTTTACTTTGATAAATTAATTAAATTTTGTTTCAATATATTCAACTGGCGTGACGCTGAAGGAATTTAACACTGATGAGTCAGGCTCCTCCAATATTTTTCTCACTGCAACATGGGAAATTGTCTATTGAAAAAAAAAAAAAACATATGGACATGAATATTTTATAAAATTGAATTTGTATGCATTTTATATGTTTGTGTGTATGTGAATATATATTTATATGGTAATTTCTCTATTAAAAAAATATATGTATATATGTGTGCCAAAATAATATATTCAAGGACTCGAACCATGTCTAGGTATCCAGAAGGTATTGTCACAATAAAGGCTGCTCAGAAACTCGACCTGGAGGGAAATAGGCCCAAGTAGAAGGCCGAGACAATATAATTGACAACCTCTGTTATAATGTTGTAGACAGGCTTGAAGCCACCAATTATGGAAAGGACGAGATTGCCTTCCAGGGAATTAATCCCAACTTTGGAACATCTGCTATTGGCATCGTGTCTATGGAGTAGCCACTTCCACTGCTTCCCTCCACAAGCCACGGTTTCTAACACCATTTCCAGATTATATATCTTATATATATAGCGGCAAAAGTCGGAAACTCTTCAACCTTTCTATTTTTTTTTAAATACAGCAAATTCCAATGCTCTGTATTAGATGGACCTAGTTTATCAGTGGTTACCTCTACCAATTGATTTGCCAGCTTAATCTACCTATATTGATCTATTATTGTTCTGGGAGGCGCTATTTATTTTTATATCTTGTAATGAATCTTGTCAATTCATTTAGAGAATCTATGAAAAATGATTTGAGAACAGGAGGAGTATATTCAAATAAAATACACCGAAGGGCAATAGGAAATTGCCTTTTTTGAAGAACAAAAAAAAAAAAATTCGCACTAAATAGTTTCTAATTTTAAATACAGATGGCGCGCTTTCACCTTGTAAAAATAACACTCAATACCTATCATACTACTCAATATTTATATTGTCGTTTTTATATTATATGTTTTTTAATCTCTGTATATTGAAATTTTGTTTTAATGCGATATGTTAAAAAGATAAAAATCGCACATTTTAGAATTTAATCGTTTAAGTTTACCTTTACAAGTATATGGCCAATTTCTACAACCATTGAACGAAAATTGAAAATATTGAAAGGTCACTCGTCTTTCGTTTAATGTATAAATTTGCCGTTCAGAATAAGATTAATTAATTTCTGCTGATACCGATTAAATATAGAGACGCTATAGCTTGAGATGAAAATGAAAAAAAAAAACGATCAATCCACATGTTCAGATATAGGAAAATTGCGATTTACTATTATAAAATACAAAAAATCTCGCGCAATAAGTATCTTTATTAAAACTAGCTTTAATAAAGAAACTTATTTCGCAAGGTTTTTTATATTTTATAATCCACATGTTGTATATGAATGGTATAGTCTACATTCTAGTCTACATCCATGAAATAGAGGGAATAGGAAGGATTCTCAAACACCATAGCATATAAACATGAAATGGCCCAAGCGAAATACAAGAAATAGGGAACTGTGAAGTCATACCTATCTACTACTGTTTATTTTGAATTTATTTCTCCAATATTCCTTCACTCCTCTGTATCTTTCAGTAGAATCTGTATATAATACTAAAGGTCTTAATAAAGGTATTGTTTGATTAAACCCACTTTCTACAACAATACAACATAAAAACTTATTTGCAAAATTCTCCGTAATCCCTGTACAGTCACTTATATTGGAAATATAGGATAAGCAATTGAGTAACGTTTACAACAATATACACCTATGGACAAAACTTAAGAAAGTGAAAGTCTTTTGATGGTCGTCTATATATTCATATATATATTTTTTTTTGAAGAAACAGGGGCATTTTTGTTCCCACTTGGTTATCTCGTCTGTCTTCTGGGGATCAAATATCTTTCCAAATTTTCGTCTGAATCCCGATATACATGCAAAAAGGTACAAATTCCTTAAGATTGGTCTCCCTCTCCATGAGTGTAAATAAACATTCTCTCTCTCAAAACAATATTCCTTATCTCTTCTTTCTCCAAAAACTTCAATATATATTAAATTTATTTTAAACCTAACTGTAAAGACACAAAAATAATGTATCACAACATTCATACCAAACATAAAATATTCTTTTAGGGAGTTGGAATTCTTGAATTGATTCCAGCAGTATAAATAGGAAAATCGATATCTTCCAGACATATATTACCATTTTAAAAGATCATAACTCAGCAACACCTGACTGTTCCATGCAGCACGGAACGAGCTTTAAGTTTCTGAAAAAAAAAAAAGAAAAACGCTCAGCTTTTAGAAACATTGAAGAGATCGATAATAGAAAAGTAAAATCCAAACTATTACTTAGATATATTTTTACTATTGAAGCTAAGGGAGAACCTGGAATAAGAAATGGTTAGGGACTTGTCGTCCAAGAGGTTTGTCCTGACCAATGTAGTCGCAGCAAAGATGTCAAACAAGGGCCCGTCCAGAAATTTGCATTTTGTCGATCGTACGTCCTAGACAGTATTTCTTGTCACCGCCGTGTCCAGGAGCGCTTTTTTGATGTCCCTACGTTGAACTACAGGTTCACGTTATACAGCTTGTTTTAAATAAATATGTTATTTTGTAATTATTCTTATTTTTTTAATTCATAGAAGCATTTTTCTGGCAGACATATTCAAATTTTTATCATCATCATAATTTAAAAATAATTATTGTTTTTTTTTCTTAGTTAGTTATCAAATAATATTGTAAAAAAAATTGTAGTTTATTTTTTGTTTTGTTGTGTTCCTTTTTAAGCAATAAAATATATATAGAACTATAGTGTAATATTCAATTCAAGCATATGGAACCAACATCGATTCATTTTTAAAACAAAGCAAAATCATAAGCTTATACAACTTTCACTTTTTCATACACAGCTATTCTATGTTAATGATAACCTCGGACATATTAACTTTAATAAGGATAAAAACATTTAGTGAAATATGAACCCTTAGTTTTTTAATATTTTAAGCCATAACAAAATACCAAATAGTTTCTGCCATTCGAGAAACTAACCGACGTCTTCTATCACAACCACGGGATAGAGGGGCTCAGACGACTGTTAAAGCGTCTAACAAGGCAATCAGCTTCAAATATTGACCCAACACCCAATACAAATTTAATTTACAATCTAAATACAAATTAAATTTAAAAATATTGTTTTTGTAAAACTAGTTGAATGTTGGAAAAAAAAAGGGAAAAGCCTTAATGAGCGTCTAAATTATCAAAATTAGGGGCTTTGCAGAGAATATTTTACTCGTAAATAAGGACTATAGACAATGACAATTAAAATAATTTTATTGACAACTTGTCAATGCATGCAAAGTGCACAATCTGCACTATTTAAAAAAATATACTATGCATTATATACACTATGTACAATGAATATGGCGCCTCTGCCAGCGCTGCAGAGTTTAGTGGAGAATCGCCAGTGGGTCTCCAGCGACACCACGCATTTCACGATCTACCAAGAATACGTAAATCGCGTACTTTGCCGCTGAGAAAATGGTGATGGTGAATATTTTTAGAGGTTGACATTTCTTGTTAAGAGTCAAGAAATTGCCTATTGAAATTTCCAGGAAAAAATCAAGCATCAGATAATATTTATTCCGATAGATGGCGTTTTGACATTAGAGATACTTAGGTACAGGAACAGATGTTCTTTCATCATGTAACCACACCCTAATTTTCTTTTCTAGTTTTAATCTTTAGAATATATATATATGCGACATCATAACCCTTTCCAGTCTAAATGTCTGTTAAAAAAGGCATTTAAATGCCTTTAAATATATATATATATTTTTTTTTCTATTGTTTTTTCATGTGTTAAGCGTCTTTACGCAAATTTGGCCTTAAATACCCATTTTCTGATTTCTCGGGAAGCCATTGGGACCAAAAATCTTTTTTGGTCGCAGTGGTTACAGCCTTCTCCACGCTGACGAGCGCCAACAGCGCGAAATGCGTTCGTGGATGGCTTTTCTTGATAAATCAAGAAATTGGGTTGGCCAAATATCACGGAGCAAGCTAAATAAACGTTTAGTTTATTTTTGCTCCACTAGATGGCGCTCTGCCATCTAAAAAGCACATGTGCTCGTGGTCAGGAGATGCCTTTTTTTATTTTTAATATATATATATATTTTAATTGAGCAATCCTTAAATAAATATTTAATTATAAAGGCATATATTGAATCAAAATATCATTTATTGGTAAAATAAATGCTATTTTGATCCAATATATGTTTTTAATTAAAGATTTGAATATATACTCTTTCTCTTTCCAGAACATATAAGCTATTCTAACTATATAGCTTGTTTATGTACAAAAATAATAAAATCAATGTTACAATATACACCCTTACCTCGCTTTGCGTCGGGGTTACGTTCCAAAAAAAAAAACACGACGCAAATTGAAACGACGCAAAGTGAAAACAAAATTTTGATGGCATGGCGCAATCAAAAACAAAGGTGTTGCCATATTTTAGGAAAAAAAAAATAAAGACTCGAATCCAAAACAACGCAACTTCGAAAATCTAACGACGCACAGTGAAAATCAGTAAAAATTAAGCAGCGACGCAACTTCGAAAAAAACGCAAAACGAAACGATGCAAAGAGAGGTATTGGTGTATTTTTTAAAAGTATTTAATAATTTGCTAAATGTGTATATAAATAAAATTTGTGTGTGTGTGTTGCTTTTGCTTTCGAACAAACTTCCTCTTCCATGGGCGAATAATATTATATAGACAACAAAATTACGCTTTTACAGAAACACAGGAAAATAAATGGCCTTGGCGTGTGCACGCCAATACAACTTCACTCAGAAACAAATATTCCCGAGTTAAAGAAATACTGGGTCACTATTGCTCACATGACGTGTGTATATGTCGTTTTATGTTTTACTGATTCAATGCTAAATTTAAGCCGAAGAAGGGCTAATCCGTAACTCCTCTATCAACGCAGTAAATTTAAATTGAGTTGTTTTAGCGTTTCCAAAATGGCCGAGAAGACGTTGAAGATGATCCACCACCAGTATATCCTTCCATGTAATAAACGAGAGTTAGGCTAATTCTATGGCCATAATATGGATGCAAATATTGTCGGGAGGATAAAGATTTAAATAGGAAACTGCTAGCTTTCCCGCCAGAATAGATTCTAAAATAATGCACTTTGCCAGCTAGCGAAGGCCATAGCATGAAACCATCATCTTTAGGCGAGCGTTCTGAATTTGCTAAAATTGTCTTTGTGGCTTCCTACCGAACTGAATCTGTAATTAAGTTTTATTTAAGTAGGTTAGATTAAATTAATTATGAATAACTTTCGTGTCTAATTTTACGGGGGAGGTAACACTCTTATACCTATATTCTCCCGGCAAACTTTTTTAAATCTTAATTTCTATGTGAAAAAAATAGAACTACGGGGATATATTACGAGATGAAATAATAATTAATAAAGTGAAACTTATTTGCATATGTTTGGAGCATAAAAATATGTAATCTATATATGTGCCAAAAGAGGTACCATTCCCTTTAATTGGATATCAGAACGATAAGTGCATCGTTTAAAAACTTTACTAGTGATGATAAATGATGAGCCACACAACACCAGTTTTGGAAAATTCAGACAAAAACACCCGTATACCATATTTCGGGCTATGGACCTCATCAGTACAGGGGCGGCTTCGATTTTATAGCATCCTACGAGAAGAGTTATGAAATCGGTCGAATTTACCAAACAGGTGTTTTATCTGGTGAAGAATCAAGGGCCGATTTTCAGGCAATCGTTCTGAATTAAAAGGAGAAGTGCCTCTTTTGGTACAATAATAATATCCTCCCTCAACTCTATGTTGTATTCTATTTTTTATTTTCAATATAGTCTATACGTTTGTTTTTAATTAAATAATAACATCACAGAGTACTAAAAAAATTATAAAAATCAATTTCTTAAAAGGTTGGAAGGGTTCACCACTGATGAGCCAGGCCCTCCCTTAAATATTTTTCATTGCAGTAAGGGCAGTAGAAATTGTTTAATTTCAAAAGAATCTTACGCGTTTAAAATAATTTTGAATTTTGATAACAGATGGCGCACTAGTGCATCGTAATTTAAATGTTCTAATAAAAGACACAATTTGATATTTGTGGAAGTGCGATTGCTCGAAGCATATTATATATTTATAATTGTATGTAATTCTACTGTCCTCAAAGCGTATGTCCATAGTTCTTCTAAAATACCCATTCCAAGAGTCTAGCAACAGTATCACTATAAAAGGAAGTTACAAAAAAGCAATATAGTCCCAACGGGGGCTCGCTAAAGATAAAAGCCAGACCTTTTGATCTCTGGGTCTTGATCTCCTGATCTTGATCTCTGAAATAATCCTTTATTTTTGAAGCCTGTGGAGCCTTAGGTGTGCTTGGTGCTGCCTTGGTTCCCTCACAAGCGGCGCGCACTTCCATAAGCTGCGGGCCGTTTGCCTTGTGTCGTCTGGTGTTTGTTCTCCGAAAAAGCTTGTTCCGAAAGCTTACAGCGGAGGGAGATAATTCAACGCAAAAAAGCAATATAACAGCGGTATGGTAGATTAAACTGAGGAAACCGCTGGGAGGTTCACCACTGTTGAGCCAGGCTCTCCCTTTAATTTTTCCATTTCAGTAAGGGCAGTAGAAATTGTTTAATATCAAAAGAATCTTACGCGTTTAAAATAGTTTCGAATTTTGAAAAAATACTATTTAATGCTTACTAGATATATAACGTATACGTTACCGAGTCTATACCCATTGGTACAACTCTCTATTTAAATATATGAATATATATAAAAAAATATATATATAAAAACAGTATTTTATAATAAAAGAAAGCAGAGGGAAATAAGACAAATTAGTATACTGCGGTAAATAAATGATAGAGGCCCAAATGCCATTTTATTAAGAGTCAATGTAATGGAAGAGCAACAATGTGAGAAGGTAAAGAGATCACCTGACAGGATTAATATTTCTGCTCGGATTAACTCGGCTCACCTCTAATGGTCAGGAAGGAAATGCCCCGGAATATATGTCGGATAGCAGCCGAACGGTGTAATTTACACACCCTTGTTTTACTTAAATACATATCGCATATATATATATAGGTTTAGCACTTTTAATAACATTTCACATTCTTTAATGACTACATTTTACACTTTAATGGCAAGATTTGACTCTGTGATATAACGAAAGTTTACTCTTTAATAATAAAAATTTACACTTAAAAAAAGGCATCTCCTTATCGGGCAATTGAAATTTGCTGATGGCTTACGCCATCTATTGGAATAAATATCAGTTATTCGTTGATTTTTAATTATTCAAGAATTGGCAAAATACCCATTCTTGATTAATCAAGAAACGCTAACCAGTATGCGTTTCGAGCTGTTGGCCCTCGTCAACGTGGTGCAAGCTGTATCTCAACGACCAAACAACTGGTCATTCAGGCATCCTGAAAAATCATGAAACGGGTTGTTAAGGCCAAAATTGCGTGAGAACGCGAAACAATGTGGAAAAATAGTGAAAATATGATATTGTACTATTTTTTCGAATTTACACTTCATTAACAACATTTTACACTTTAATGACTATATTTTATTCTTTAATGTGACAAAAATATATCTTTTAATAACAGAATATCACTCTTTTATCACACACATTTTACCCTTTAATAACAATTTGACACTTTAATAAAATATTTCACAATTTAATGACAACATTTTACACTTTAATGACAACTTCACTCTGTAATAACGAGATTTTACTACTTGATAACAACATTTTACACTTCGGCCAGTTGGAGGTTTTATTTTCTCAGCGTTTCGACAAAAATATTTTGTCTTCGTCAGGAGAAGTAAATAAAAATAAAGCATTTGGCAAGGCGTTAAAAATTGTTCTCTTTGTCTTCGTCAGGAGAAGTAAATAAAAATAAAGCACTTGGCAAGGCGTTAAAAATTGTTCTCTTTGTCTTCGTCAGGAGAAGTAAATAAAAATAAAGCATTTGGCAAGGCGTTAAAAATTGTTCTCTTTGTCTTCGTCAGGACAAGTAAATAAAAATAAATGCATTATTTTTATTTACTTCTCCTGACGAAGACAAAAGATTTTTTTGTCGAAACGTTGAGAAAATAAAAACTCCAACTGGCCGAAGTGTCTATTTTTCATATAAATATGAATGGCGGCCAGGCAGCCTCTATTTTTACGATAACATTTTACACCTTTTTTTTTGGTCGTTGAGGTACAGCTTGCACCACGCTGATGAGGGCCAACAGCCCGAAACGCGTCCGTGGTTAGCTTTTCTTGATTAATCAAGAATGGGTATTTGGCCAATTCTGGAATAATTAAAAATCAACGAGAATAGTTGATATTTATTCCGATAGATGGCGCAAGCCATCAGCAACTTTCAGTTGCACGATAAGGAGATGCCTTTTTCTTAATTTATGCACCTTATCCCAGTACAATATTACATTTGTACTATTTTTCACATTTTACACCTTATTAACAACATTTCCCACTTTAATGACTGCAATTTACACTTTGTGACAACATTTTACTCTTTAACAACTTTCCACACATTACTAACAACATAGGACAAGAGATCCCTGTACAGAGAACCAAGAAGAGTTCTTGAACTTCTATATGAGCACGACCTCCAAGATCTTGTCTAATTTAGACTAAAAGGATAAGTAAAAAAAAAAATTTAACAACATTTCACACTTTAATCATAACATCTCTTAATGATAACATTTTATAATTAAAGAATAAAATATTCATTTTAAAACGATATTTTCGATTTTATTAAAAATAATTGACATTTATATACTATAAATAATTTAATAATTATATATATATACGTATATATATATATAAATACTTTTAGAGCAAGAAGTGAAATTGCTTTATTTTAAACATTTCAATATACGCTTTTTAATCAAGCTATAGAATTATTCGATTGAAATTTCTCAATAAATTGCTGTTCAATATTGCGTTGATATTTTCTTATATTCCCGTTACAAGCTGCCTCACAGCTTAAACCTCACAGCTGTTTACATAAATATTGTTTTGAATATCTTTCCATGTGTTGGGGGGTAAAAACAGAAATTTGTTTTAAATATATCTCCATCGCGTGTATGACGAGGTAATGTGTTCTAGTTAATGTAATTTCATTTAATATTAAATGCATTTGTTAGTTTATTAATAGAACAGCGTTTGTACTCCATGTTAGGAGCGGCTGCACATGGCGTCTGTTCCTCATGTCAGAGGCGGCCATTTCTCTCGGAGCTAAGTCGGCCTGCCACTGAGTAGTGCCCTCAGTCTTAATGACAAAGGCAGGCGCATTCTACTTCACCCAGTCATGATGGTTGTCAATTGACTTATCCATTGATGAGCTCTACTCATCCCCAGCAGGCACCATCAAAAGTCTCAAGCTTTACAAGCTTGATGTCCTAATATGATTGAGTAGAGATAAGAAAGAAGAAGAATATTAATGGTAATATTGTTGCATCATGCCTAATGCACCTATTTTATTTTAATTTGTAATATTATTTTTCATATATTTTAAATTCAAATTTATATTTTATATTTATTTTATTAAATAGAATATATGTATTATAAAGAGATTTATGTATTATAAAATCACTATTTGTATTTTGGTACACTGTACGACTTCACTGCTCTCTTTGATGTGAGAAATAAATAAATTATTCTGAAAGCTACTTAAAGTAGAGTTATCTCATTATTCCCTTATCTAACCTTGTAGGATGGTTGAAACACCGTCTTTGTAAGATAAAAGACCCGGCACAGGAGAGAATTAAGGTTGAAGAGTCTGCCAAGCCGCAACCTGGTGCAACAATATATTAGTTCCTGTTCTTGAGTGAATATCGAAGTACCCGAAACAAATATTAACGTAAGTGTTTAATTTGAATCTAAATTATATATATTTAAAAATACTTTGGAGCTCCTGTTGAATGAGGTGGTGAGAAACAGAGCTGGAGCTTTTGCGTTGTTCAAATTCTGGAAGACGGCTGAAGAGAAGAGGAGGCTATATACATAATCTAATTGATGTAAATAATTATACTCAAATAATATTTGTCAGGATTAGAATGACGAATCCTGTATGGGACTTTGATTCCAGTAAAAGGCTTGTTGCTGCTGTTGTATATAGTCACAGTGTAGAAAATACTATACTATACCTACTACATATAGGTTTCTCTCTGTATTCTTAGTTCTCTTCTCTTCAATTACTCTGTAAACTGGCGAATCCTTTATAGGACGAGAGGTCCTCAATAAAGGCTTTTTGTTGTTGTTGTTATATTTAAAAATAAGTAATATAAATTGCTAAGGGTTAAGTTGGTAAACATCTTGTAGGGAGACGCCAGAGTTTTTTTTGTTTGTTACACCAGATGGCCATCTACCATCTAAAATACTCATGTGAGCGGTCAGGATATGCCATATTTAATATATATAATTAGCATATATTGGATCTAATTTAAAAAGTATTAATACAAAAAATAACGCGCCATTTATATATCTTGAATGAAGACATTGAGACGCGAATGTTTCTTTTCACAAAATAAATCAAACTTCTACTGTCCTTTCTACGTTGAAAAAATATTGGGAGGGCTTGGCTCATCAGTGGTGAAGCCTCCCAGCGGTTTCGCCAATTTAATCTACCAGACCGCTTCTTTAGAGCTCTAATACTGTATTGTATCATTCTGCTTTTATATGTTACACTGAATGGTGGAATCTTAGAAATGATGTTTAAGCAAATTAGGACATAAGCTTTTAGGACAGTAGATTTTCATTTAAATATTTGCATCGAGCAATGCTCATCCGCAAACAATAAGAACAATAATAAAGTGTATTAGTTAATCAATATTTATATTGGGCAAAATACCTTTCTTTACACCTTGTACAACCATCATGACTGGGTGAAGTAGAATGCGTCTGCCTTTGCCATTAAGATTGGGAGCACTACTCAATGGCAGGCCGACTTAGCTCCGTAAGAAATGGCCGCCTCTGACATGAGGAACAGACGCCATGGGCAGCCGCTCCTAACATGGAGTACAAACGCTGCTTCATTAATAAATACATTCTATACAAATTAAATCACACGCCCACGTGATTTAGTTTGAATTAAAGATAAACCTTGATAAAGAGAAGAGTTTTGCCCCTAGAAATATTGGTTGAATAATACATTTTAATTTAGATCCAATATATGTTAATTATTTATTTATAGATATTATTATGGGTTGCTCCATCTTTAAAATATATATATCGTGTAGTTATATATATATATATATATAATGACTTAATAAACTAAAAAACAACAAAACGATATTAAAACCATAAATAATGAAAATATTCTATAATGAAAAGTTTAAAGCACTCAGAATTCTAATCAATAAATCTGGCTATAGAAACTTCAATTTTTAATAAAGAAAATCAGGTTTATCCGAGTATATTTATTTGACATTAATAATGACTTCAAATATATTTTTGAAAACTTGAAAGCCATTTTAAAAATATTATTGTGAAAATTAAAATAATAAAAAATATTATTTTCGTAATTTAATTTAAAATTAAAAATAATATATATCAATAAAAAATGATAAAAATCAGATAGAGAAAAGCAATATATACTATTAAAAATCCAATATATCAATATATTATTTTTAAAAATATATATAAAGCTCTATATATTTTCTCTGTATGTAGAAACTTTTTGATTTCTCACAAAAGAATATATAGGGTTCTATGGCTGATTAAAAAGTTTAATCTTTGTAATTGAATTGTATGCGGATCTTTTGATATAAGGATAACAATATAAAAAATCATTTTTTTAGAAAATATTTTCGAGAATAATATATTTTTTATTCCACAAATATAAAATATATTCTCAAATATAAACGTCTTGAGATTTTAAAACTTATTTCGAGATTGGAAGGCTGATGGTAAAATGAATGTCCGTTGGGGAATAAACGCTAACGTTCCCTTATCATCATCCGGGAGTCTAAATATTTGAGGCAGACGATTATGTGATATTTAATAATTTCTCAGAAAGTTTTAGGGAGAATATTTTTATTGGGATTTAATATAACACACACAGCTGCCAGTGTTAAAGGCAAAATGTTTAATAAACTTAAAATTATTGTACTAATATTAATATTTTAAGTAAATAACAATCAAAGATTGCGAATAGATAGAATATCAGGTTAAATTTAAACATTGACCTAATAATAGTTTCTTCTATTTAAAATACTTGCTAAATATTGTAGATTAAATATTTATTTTTTCTTTCTCTGAAACTATATGTATGTTATATAAAAAAATATATATGTTTTTCAAATATATTTCATAGATAAAATACTCTGCTAAATCGACCTCAGAGGTCGCCGTTTTCACTATAAAAACTCATTGTTGTTGTTTCCCGATGGCCGGCTCAAATCTCTTGTACATTATGTAAATAAGTTTTTATTTTTTTTTTATTCTTACGCCTTAAGCCAGGCATTACTTTTATTAAATTATGTTTTCTTATATATTCCATAGGCTCATTTAAAGCTATTTCTAATTTTCATTATTTTTATCATTATATTTTCAAGATTTTAACCACGACTGCATTACCATAGAATAATCCTCAAGATAATCAAAAATCAAGCAGAAAATCTTATCTTTTTTATATAACGTGTATATTATATTAAAATATAAAAAAGGCATTATGACCGCTCACATGAACATTCCAAATAGCAGAGTGCCATCTAATGGAACAAAAGCATAGGGAGTGAGTAATGGGCTCAGGATGGTCAAATGTAATGTGGATGATCTGAAATAATTTGCAGTGTAATAATTAGTGTAGCAAAGAAAGAAAAAGAAAACCCGAATAATAATTTGAAAAAGGTGTAAATTAATAAATAAAATAATAGCGTGTGTTAAAAATATATAATGATATTAAAATATTCACATGCGCGATAACATCCCACATATATTCTACCAGAGATGAATACAATTTAAATAAACATTTTATATCTTATATGTTATGTGTGTTAACATTCAATAAGTATTTGCATATATTTAGGGAATCATTAATCAAATGAATAGAAAACAAAATTCCATTATACATATATTCTCCAGAAGAGAATATATAGAATATTATTTTAAATATTAAACATAACAATTAAAAAAAAACGCAATAACATATATAACTATTGTTTTGAAAATAGAGATATCCATAAATAGATCTATAATTAAAAAGACATATATTGAATCAAAATATAATTTATTTTAGCAATATTTCAGTTGGCTGAACGCCAATCTTTTTCAAAGTATTATAACATATGTGTGTAAATAACAAACTCAGCGCCACATAACGTTAATAATAACTATATATATATATATAATATATATAATAAAAATATTAATAATGATATATAACTATAAAATTAGAATTGGTAAAACGCGCTATAAAATAATTATTGAAATCTCTATTTATCTGTGTGTTTCCCTAGAAACAACGTTACAGAGGCAGAACTGTATGTGTGTGTAAGGTAAAGGGGAATGGCCTTTGGCACACTCCCCCATTACTCGGTAAATAACCCCGTAAAACAACCCACCCACGAGGCTTTATAGATAAGAGGACATAAACTACCTGTGTGGTGATGAGCGCTATACAAAATATCGTTTAGGGAATATATTAAAATATTGTTCCATAAAAAGGGCGAGTTGATAAGGCCGATGGCAATTAAGCGGCCGTTGCCCCGTGTCCAGTATTTCTTCCTTTTTGGTAATTAGTTGGTTTGGAGGGAATAATTGTGCGCTGATTTATTGCATCTCTGCGTCGGACAAATTGATGGCTCTCCCCGATAACACGCTGTGTTGCTACCTAGTGATATTCCATATGTAACGGTAGGAATTCTTTTTATTTAGTATTTATAAATTAAATAGTATATATATTATATCTCTCTCTTAATACATGTGCATTGAATTATTATTAATATCGCATATATGTTCCTTTGACTTATTGTTGTTATTAACTTATGTTGTTGACATTAATATGTTGTAATACACACACACACCTTGAAAAAAGTTGGCGTTAAGCCAACTGAAATATTAGTAAATAAATTATAATTTGATCCAATATATGCCATTTAATTGAAAATATATAAATATGCATTGTTTATTATTTACAATATTTCAAAGATATTATTCTATTATAAATTTTCCTATATCTAGATATCTAGTTTTAATGTAAAATAAATTAGCTTGAGTCAAATCATACGTACAATTTTATAATTCCTTTTAAATAAATCACATTGGATATATTAAATCACGTCTGATGAATTGATGTTGTTGGTAGAAAATTCTTTAATCTAAAATATAATTGGATTTTTAAACCCATCTATTTATATTTAGAATAGGAATTGGAATATTTGATTGAATATGTGTATATGTTTTATAATAAATTTATTTTGTTATGTTATTTATATAGAGAATAAAATGTTCTTCGTCAAACATATTGTTGCGCGTACGTCAAAGTTATGTCTAATAAGGTGTCAAAGAAGAAAGTGGAGAAAGTTGGTTGGGGCCAAAGAAGTCGGGAAGATTACAATTAGGCGAGGAAAGAAAGAAACAATTAGAGCCAAGCGATAATTGTGTCGCTGGACGTCGACCCGCCGCGGGAAAACTTCTCAAATTGGACCTTGATCGTTTTTTTACTGCCACGTCAACGTCTGACGTCTTGTCATATCTGAAGATCATATTGTAATCAACATCTTCCTTCAATAAATCTCTAGAATCCACTCAAAATGAACTCGGATATGAAAGAAAAAACTCAACCCAACTGGATATTTTAATTTTAAAAATAGGGATATCCCGACCGTACAAATATACATTTCTAGACAGCAAAGCGCCTCCTATTGGAATAAAAAACAACTAAACGGTGATTTAAATTTGTTCCGTGATATTAGAAAAGCCATATTTTGAATAAATAAAGAAAATGTAACTAAGTTATATCACAGAATAAACTTTAAACGTTTAGACAATATTTATTTGAAAGCTGGCACTCTGTGTGCGATATAAAATTATCATTTGAGCAACCAAGATTTGCCTACTTTTTCAAATCCCTACTTTAACTTCTACTTCTTTATCTTGATTTTCCTTTTCATTTCTATGATGGTTCACCACTGATGAGTCAGACCCTGCCAATATATTCAAATCCCTACTTTAACTTCTACTTCTTTATCTTGATTTTCCTTTTCATTTCTATGATGGTTCACCACTGACCTGTCAGACCCTGCCAATATATTCAAATCCCTACTTTAACTTCTACTTCTTTATCTTGATTTTCCTTTTCATTTCTATGATGGTTCACCACTGACCTGTCAGACCCTGCCAATATATTCAAATCCCTACATTAACTTCTACTTCTTTATCTTGATTTTCCTTTTCATTTCTATGATGGTTCACCACTGATGAATCAGACCCTGCCAATATTTTTCAATCGCATTGAGGACATTAGGAAGTCGTTTTATTTTCAAAGAGAAAAGAATCACGTTAACGAATTCATTTTTTTTACATAATTTTCTCAGATCTCTATAAAACCTTTAAAAATACAATAAAATTAACATTCCCCCCAATTTTTTTTTTATTTGAGAAGGTCGATCAAATATGTTTATCAGATAATTTTTGGGCAAAAATGTTTAATTAAATTAGATTGTTTTTATATATTTAGAATATGTAAAAAATAAGGCGCATAAAAATATATAATGCATCGTATAAAAAAGATATATGGAATTGCGGAGACACATCAAAGTTAGCGCATGTCACATTCGACAAATTATGACTTTTTATAAGGTCGTGATAAAATAAATTTATTTTAGGGGTATTTTAGCTGTATACCTCAGGTTCCTTTATAAAATGATTAATAGTATAATGTTTATATTCATGTGAATAGTTTCATTTTGAATCCAATATAAAAAGAGAAAAAATATTTTTATATACGTACTTAGGTTCTTACAAACCTGTGTTGAATCGTAAACTTGTTTGAATCCAAAAAAACCTCGTGATAAGATAATTTAACAAGTCATAAAGAAAGGAGAGGGAAAAAAAGCTTTCGATCAAATTGAATTTCAACGGACGAAACATTATATGGGTGAATTATATCCCCAAAATCTAAAATTGCATTTTCGCTAGAAAGGAGTGCGACTCGTGGTTTGATTGAATGTGCTGAAAAATGTATTCATTTTGACATTAATATGATCCTAATTCAGATATATTTTAATTTAATATAAATATATAATTAATTTATATATAATATATATATATATATATGTTGATATTTATTGTTTGACCCATTTAAGTGCCTTGACAGTTTGTCATCTTGTTTGACGGCTGAATCAAAGAATTATACCAATTGCTAGGATTTAAATTGGTATTCTAGGAATCACTATGGCGGCTATATGACGTGAAGGTTGCTGACATGGCCCGACATCACATAATTCATTGATCAACTCCAATGCAATTATATAATACATATGTTTAAGAAATCTATTCTATGTGACCTTTACAGATCTACAAGAATTCTAATATCGCCCGTGCGTGCAGATAATCAACAGGACACCAGCAAATTGTAAATGCAAAATTGATTTGTTTCCTACACGCAATGCCATGTGCCGGGATTAGATGCAGAGATTTGACTAAAGTGGAAACTTTAGCTCAAAATTGGCAACCATTTTCAAGAAATCTGTTTTAGAGACCTCTACGTTTTGATCGTATCTGGAAAGAATACTACCTCATCAAAAATGGCCAATTGTCACTTCAGCATCTTGATAGATAAAATATATTTATTCATATATTACAATTAAAATAAAAATGGTTAGAATTTATTTTTTTATATCATATATCCATGATCATATATATCTAACTTTTATTGAGTTAACTCAAATCATTAGTAAAATCAGAAAACTGTGTGCTTAAAACAATCTTTTAGTGTTCTACTGCAATGAGACAAATATAAGGAGGGCTTGGTTCATCATAAACGAATCCTCCAAACGGTTTAGCCAGTTTGATCTACTAGACGGTCTACTATGGTTTGGGGTTTTTCTGTGTATAGAAGTCAAAAGATTCGATAATATCTTGATATTTGGAATTAATGATATTATCATAAGAGTTTTGAGACAGTAGTAATATATAAAAATATTGCATCAGTATTGCTTTACACAAATAATTTCCCTGTTATGCCTAAATTCTACAATTTAATCGTACTAAATTGCTTCTAATATATAGATCACGCGCTTATACCTCATATAAAATCATTACGTAATCATGACGTTTTCTGCGCAGAATCATAACAGTAAATTTATCAGGGAATCTGCCTCAGGGAACTTTTGAAGAAGTCAACTTATGTATCGTGGTTCAGACTAGGTTCTTAATTGGTTTCTGAATTTAATTTAAGATGAGGTTTTCAAAATATAGTGTTATACTTCTGTAGGATACTTACAGATACTAATGAAATGATACTATGTTATTTTAGTTCTTTAGTAGTATAAATGTACCTTACACAAATTTGTAAACATTCATTCTTGAAATTACATTTATCTACCTCTTGTTTATAGATTGGTATTTTGAAATTAATCTTTCTGTCAAATAGAGAGGCATCCCGTTACACATTCTAGAATGATTATTTAGAACATATCTGCAAATTAAACTTAAAAACAAAAATGATATGTCACCTGAATTCTTTATGAAGTCGCTCCTAGGTCTATTAATAAAATATCTGTTGAAACCGTTGACCAGAGGTTGAAAAATATGAATGGCAAGCCACTTGCATAATTCCGTCAGAGACCTTAACGTACATCTAAAGAGGCGAATCGAAAGGAAATCAAACGGTATGAATTATAGAGAGCACCAAACAAATGATAAAATCAAAGGAGATGTACAAAATTCAGACGAAATAAAAAATATCAATAAGAAAGCACAACTACGATCGTCTGGTTACAAAGCCAGAATGGAAACCCGGCAAAATCCCACACAAAACCTTGCATAATATAAGGAACGATATTTGAAAACGAGGGGAATCTAGAACCGTCTGGATTCAACAAATCAAAACGGCCGCTAAACTCAGTTCATAAGAAGTTTGCACCAAAGCCCTAGACCTGCTTCTAACGGAAAACACTAACTACATGAATAAATGGAGTTCAACAGTTTTTCAGTACAGAAGAGCTATACCACCTCGAGGACAGTGTCAACAAGGCTTGGCCCATTTTGGGGCCACTCTCCTTGCTGGGAGAACAAGGCAGCTACCTGGTCTATTGTGGTCGTTGTGATTAACGGCTGTTTGTATGCCTATATATCCCAAGTTTCTCCACACTCCTTTCTTGCCCTACATTTCCACCTTTCCGCATTTTACACTCCTCCTAGAGGCTTATAGAAGAACCTTTAAACACGTTCATATGTGTGAACCTATATTCAGGTTAGAATTTTTATAATTAGAATCACCAGCTATGAGGTTCTTTTATTGTAGAGTGCGATAGGCGATCTAAAAGTTCTTCAAACGGACTAAGGGTAAGCTGAGACTACTCAAAGAAGTTGATTATAAATAGCAAAAGACCACTAGCATCTAAAGATTCAGCACAGCTAAGAGGTTTTCATCAAGTACATTTTTAGTTGTCTTAACAGTTCAGATACTAGAAGTTGTTTAGTCTCGGGAAGTCTCATACGCAAATTCTACTCCTCAAGATTTGCCATCTCGAATCAGCTTCTTTGAAGCCCCGGTTTACTGTCAGGCCCGTTGAAGAACCTTTAGCTCGCCTGTCCACTGTACGAAAGAACCTCATCTCGCTAATCATCTCGTTATATCGTTTTGATATATTTCGGCGACTTTACCTTCCTTTATTAAGAATCTTTCTAACCTTGCGACTTAATTGGCCGCTAATTGGTATTAAATCTAAACGATGGTGTAAGGATTTCCACAAGCTAAATATATTCTTCAACACATATGTCAATTAAGATAATTAGTTAAATGAAATTTTATAATTAAGTATGGCCATTTTTTCATCTTAGGAGGTATTTTGTCCTTAGTTCCTTGAGTGGACAGATTATAAATTACTTGAGATTATCGATTTAGATCGTTCTTGGTCTTCTTCTTCCTCCTTGTCCGGTGGTTAAGCCCTCCATATGATACCAAATATAAGATATAGATTTATAAAAATATATACCTTGTGAAAGTGTGAAATACAACTTTGTTGATGTTTACACATGTAAGTTAATAGCAACGAGCTGGCCATCAGTAGGAATGGTCGAATGATGAGCGATAAACACGGAATATATTAATTTAAAACGGTAAAATTATTATAATTACTCACACCCTTATCCAACAATTTATTTTGCAAGAACGATATAATTCTATATATACTCGAGAGTTATTAATAATTTCTGTTTAAACGATTAAACAAAAGATCAAGCAAAAAGGTAAATGCCAAATATTTTCAAAGTAATTTGGGCCCTAACGTTTTTATTATTTAAAACTAATCAACGCTTAATTGGTGCTTATTCCGATAGATGGCAGTAGTCATTTAACAGAGGTCAATCGTATGATAAGATGTCTTTGTGATCGAATATCCACCTTAAACTTTTATGATTACCTCTCATCTTAATTTAAAAAAGGGGTTTCATTAGACCATAAGGAATCTTGATGAAATCTAGCCAGACCAGATTATGAGCGACCACAAGTGTCAAACGACATAATGTAATCTAACCTCCCTAAGCGACCACTAGTGTAAAATTACATAATGTAATCCAACCTCCCTGAGCGACCACTAGTGTTAAACAACATAATATAATCCAACCTCCCTGAGCGACCACTAGTGTTAAATGACATAATGTAATACAACCTCCCTGAGCGACCACTAGTGTCAAATGACATAATGTAATCCAACCTCCCTGAGCGACCACTAGTGTCACATAACATAATGTAATCAAACCTCCCTGAGCGACCACTAGCGTCAAATAACATAATGTATACAACCTCCATGAGCGACCACTAATATTAAACGACATAGTGTAATACAACCTCCCTGAGCGACCACTAGTGTCAAACGACATAATATAATCTAACCTCACTGAGAGATCACTAATGTTAAAAGACATTATGTAATCCAACCTCCCTGAGCGACCACTAGTGTCAAACGACATAATATAATCTAACCTCACTGAGAGATCACTAATGTTAAAAGACATTATGTAATCCAACCTCCCTGAGCGACCACTAGTGTCAAATAACATAATGTAATCCAACCTCACTGAGCGAACATTTGTGTAAAATGATATGATGTAATTCAACATCCATCTAGCGGCCATTTAAAGAAGAAGCTGTATTTTGTTGGACGTGTGGAAATTTGTTCTATTTATCTTATAAGCTAAATGCGGTCAAGCACACTTCTTCAAACAGCGATCCACGAGCATGCAAATGACAGAATAGAGAACAAGGCCGGGACGATAGCCGACCAAGGGGACCGCAGAGGAACCGCAGCTGATTGGACCCCATTTGTATTCGGCGCGGAGCGAGGCTTCTATTGGATCAACGCCGTCCCGCACGCTGGGGTTATCACACCTCGAGGTATGCTCTTGTTATATGGCTATATATTTGATCTCGAATAAATTTTACTCTTTTTTGGTGCTAACGACTCTTTGATATAAATCTTCAAAACTACCTCAGCAAACCTTACTGCAAGGATAAAACCTGTTAGAGGACTTTACTCCTCAATGGTGAAACCTCTCAGCTTTTGTTTCGCAAAATAATCTCCATACCGCTCTAATATTGTATTGGATTGATTTTATTATACAGTCTATAATTTCAATGGATATGGAATATTATGGTTTATTAGGGAATATGTGACATAATCTTATAGATTATATAAAAGAGCGTACCTGGATCTGTAAAGGAAAAAAAAAAAAACAATTTTTTTCTCAAAATATTTCGAGAGATTGCTCTCTCTTTATCAAGTGCAATAAATTGATAAAGAGGGAGCAATCTCTCGAAATATTTTGAGAAAAAAATTGTTTTTTTTCTTTACAGATCCAGGTACGCCCTTTTATATAATCTTAATTAATGGATCGCCTTTTGACTCAAATAATCTTATAGGTCAGCATAAATGGATGCATTTAATTGCAAGTAAAGGCATCGAATAATGCTCTGTTTCGCAAGTATTATTCCATTAAACTTATTTAAGAAATAAATTGAAAATATGAATATTATCTATCGAATAAATTTGGACATTGTGTGACACTTATACATTTAATTTTGTTTATATATATATATTTAAAATAAGACTTATTTTGGATTTAATAAGTTTTATTTATCCAATATTTCGGACTTCATAACAAAACCTCGTAAAAGAGGGACGATTGGTCCATCGAAATATTAGATAAATAATACTTATTAAACCCAAAAAACAAGCCTTAATTTAAATATATATATTATGGAGAGATTGCTATATATTCATAATATATATATTTGTATATTGGATCTGGCATATGTTGGGTAAGATCTCCTGTGAGCGGCCCATCCAATGAGCAACCTCCTACATAAGCATTTACTTTTACATTGGCCAACGACCAGACAAGATATAATCCAACCTCTCCAATTAGGGATCACTTTGAGGAGAGCCCAGGATTATCCTATATTTGAGCGTTATCTCATGGGAGATGGGTTTGGAAATGTTTATCTGGTAAACTATACACATTAGTTGCTTATATTAAAATAACTCTTACCTCAATGGTTCAAGAATTATAACCAAATACACACAGATCAGGGAACCTCTCATGGGAGACTATAGCTCAAACTACACAGTCTAGCCATAAATTCTGTTACAAACAATTTTATAAATTAAATGATTAAGAACAAAAACGAATGGAATATAAATACATATTTTATTAGCCAATTGGACCTAGATTTTAAATATATACAAGCATTCAAAAGGTTCTCCCTTATTTTTGACACAGGATCTCAAACGTTCGGGCCACTGATCTATGGTGAAACGCACCTTTTCTAAGGGTATTTCTTTCATTGCTCTCACCAATGCTGATTTCAATTTATCCAAATTATGATATATTTTATAGCACAC
The DNA here is from genome assembly GCA_030710605.1 of Cordylochernes scorpioides. Lineage (NCBI taxonomy): Eukaryota > Metazoa > Arthropoda > Arachnida > Pseudoscorpiones > Chernetidae > Cordylochernes > Cordylochernes scorpioides. The sequence goes on from CP092886.1 coordinate 144,065,542, forward strand.
CTTCTCCTCTAAATATACCCACAAACTGTAATCAAGGGGGTTTAAATCAGGGCTTCCAGAGGGCCATTCATTGGCCTTTATGAACTCCGGAACATTCGTCTCCAACCATTGTTGAGTTGACTTAGCTTTGTGAGCAGGAGCTGAATCTTGTTGAAATATCCAATGTTCTCCATTAAACATTTTTGTATTCAGAGGCTTTACTATTTGATACAAAATGTCTTATTTATAGTTTTTAGCTGTATTTTTTACCCCTTTGGCACAGAAGTGGAGATCTGTTACACCTTGGTAGCTAACTCCCCACCAAACCATGACAGAAGAAGGATGGTGACTTTTTCAAGTCTTCTGACTTTAAGAAGCTTCTAGAGAGCTACGAGCATATATCCTATCATTCTGACGATTAATCTTTTCCTCGACAGTGAAAAATTTCTCGTCTGTGAAAAGGATTCTCTCATGCCACCGACCATCATGCTGCGCCAACAACATTTTTATCTAACCCTTCTAATATCTATAAGAGCAGGGGTTATCAAATTACCTGTGTGTCGTTTGAAAGCTCTCAGTCCAAGGTCTTCGTTGATTATACTTGAAACTATCTTGGAGCTAAATTTATCTGATTTGCTAAGATCTTTTGTTTGCAGTGTGGATTTCGACGAATTCTTTCGCGAATGGCTTTTATAGCTGCTTGCGTTCGTTGCATGCGAGGTCGACCAGATCTTTCAAGGTCATCAATAGTGCAAGCCTTGTTGAACCTTTCAATGATTCGATAAACAAATTGACGCGTAATATTCAAATTTTGTAAAAGTTTAAAAAGGGTGAAAGATTTTGGCCTACCTTGTGTAAGGCTATTACAACTATAGGGTTTTCTTTAATACCCAAACCCATTATCAAAAAACAAATATATTTCGATTTTTTTCTGAGCACGTGTGCACGAGATATTCAAATAACAACAACTGTATTTTGAATACTTAACGCGGTCAAATTAATTTTTTATCACTGATTTGGTTTTGTAACAATATTTATGGCTAGACTAAGTATACACTCCTGATCTCCCCAGAAGTTTTGATCTTTTGAAAATTGTATTATTTCATCAATTTAATCGCAAAAAGGTTTAAATATATTTTTAAATGTCAGGCATTTGGAATGATTAAAAGGAATGTCCTGACTGCTCAAATGAACATTTAAAAGTTTCAGAGCCCCATATAATAAAAAAAAGGTTGATTATACTTTAATCCTAAGTATTGGTCGAATTCCCTTTCTTGATCCCCATGTGGAAAATATATAAAATAGATTATTGGTTTAAATCTAAGCATCGTTAAAACATTGGTTTTAGGCGCCCTTACTTGACGACGTGTGTGTATTTCCCCGAACACCACACTGGATTAATATAACAGGCTTTAAATTGCTATTATGCAGACATTTCTTTCTATAGATTAGGAACATAACTATGCTAAATCCCGTTTCTTGATATATTGATTATGAGAACCAATTCCATATATTCCATACAAGAGTATCCTATTAGAAAAACTTCATCCGCTCTTACACTCACAGTACTTACAATTGCCTCAACAGGTTCAAAATAAATGTAGTCACAACTTTACAAATGGAAACACCAAAAAGCGATTGTTTCTTTTCACAAACTTCTACTGCCCTTACTGCGATGAAAAAATATATTGGGAGGGCTTGGCTCATCAGTGGTGAACCCTCCCAGCGGTTTCGCCAATTTTTAATCTACCAGACCGCTTCTTTAGAACTCTAATACTGTATTGGATCATTCTGATTTTATATACAACACTGAAAGGTTGAATCTTAAAATTGGTATTTAAGAAAACTACGGATATAAGCTTTTAGGACAGTAGAATTACACTTAAATATTTGCATCGAGCAATGCTCTTCCGCAAACAATAAGGACAAGGCCAGTTAGGCCTAAAACAGTCACAACTTTCTCTGAACGCATCGTTAACCACAATATTCATTACCTTCATTCAAAACTGAGGAAAAACCAAATATCATCCGAGATCTCACTGAATCAGGTCAGCAGTTACCCTTTATCCTCAAGAACCTTTATAAGCTATATCTCTCTCACAACCCACCGGTCTATAGAACCCATTCCGTAATTCCCTACTCAGCATTTTCCAACTTCACATCCTTCAAACTACTCATATTTGGTATTAAGGCGTATTTTAGTTCACCGCCTGACCTAAGCAACAAACAGCGCAGCTTCAGATCCCTTGATCAAGTCTAATGCCATCTACTCCGTCTCATGTCCACAGTGCCGCGCAACCTATGTTGGGGAGACGAACAGGGTCATAGCCATGCGCGAGGCTGAAGATTAAAGATGTTTCAGATGCCAATATAACAGAAATAACCGTTCATTAAAAATTTAAACAAACCCACATGACCAGCCATTCCTTCGATATTTGTATCAAGTATTAAAGTAATATTGTAAATAAGCAATAACGGTTTATCCTGGAACCAGTACACAAACATCTGTCTTACACTCTAATATTTCCTCTGCTTGCCCATAGTTGATATTTATTATTATTAATTTTTATTTCTATATAGTCACATATATCTCTTCAGTTTTAACTTATTTGAAAATACCCTATTTTACGTATATTCTCAAGAGTTAATATTTTTATTATATTCTCTCTCTCTCCATTTAAATATAAGCAAAATTATAAATCGTTTTTCTCTTTAACCTTCTTTAGAGTTCCACCTGTAGAGGAACTGCGAGGTCTGAAAGCTCGAGATTTATTGTTGTATTAAAATAAACTTTTCTTCTTCGCTTTTATGCTTGCCGTTACAAGCCTTTTCCATTAAGTCATTTCATATTTTCCAAAATGATCGCTCTTGTAGACGGTCGCTCTCTCTTCTCTCATGGGGTTTTATAGCAATTTTCTCAAAGTTTAATTTCGAATGAAAGAAGGTAATCAGTCGGGTGAAAAATTGAAAACTGAGGTGAAACATTCAAAATATGCCATAGTGTTGCTTCTAAAATGATATATGGTTGGCAAGGAGATTCCGCGGGATACCTCTTTTTGTTTTTCTATAAGATCCATTTGTGCAGCGACTGGATCTAACCTGACCTCAACCCATAACCTAAACAAAATAAAAATAAAATTAATTCAATACTATATTTATCAAGATAAAACAACTACAAAGCCTCTAGCCAGAGACATAAGCAATAAGGTGACCCGGAGAGTAATGTTATAATATAATACAGATGGAAAACACCATTTTGAAAGTTGGATTTATAATGGAGTTAAAATGATTTTCTTTGGCCTTTTAAAAACTTTATTCCGATACTTATAAGGGGTGACAAGGGATCGCCGGACACGTTACGATAAAGTTTTTAAAAAATTGAAGTAAATCATATATATATAAATTCGGTATTTTTTAAATTTAAATATTTCTATTATCAATATTGATATTTATTCAAATTCAGAGCGCTTCTCTCCCTCAGCAAACTTTATAAAGCTTGTTCCTTTTCTTGCTTAGTGGAATCAAGCAGGTGCTGCTGAGTTAGAAAGTTATGGATTGGTTATAGGTCTACGAGGTATTTCAAAATTCCTATTTATGCTATTGAGTTCAATTGAAGAAATCCAGTTCTTCAAAAGCAATATCTCATGCTCGATAGGAATATTGTAATAAGTTAATTGGGTATTATTTTTGCCAGTGCATGCTCTACTAGTACAGCTAATGAGCTATTGTTTCGTAATGCTGATAGATATTGTATAACAGGTTACTGTCTCTCTAACATGAGTGGTGCGACAGGAATGACAGGAGACCTTTGTGAAAAGGAATCGATGTGGTATTGGGGTCGTAAACAGACTTGATGCTGGGATGACGTGGCATCTCTCTCAGGCTGGGCTATTTTGGTATCGTGTTGAGATGTTAGGGCGTTTGAGATCCGTCCCATTCTATCTACTTTATAACTGCAGGTTTATACATGTATATGTAGTTTGAGGTAAGGTATACTATGATGAAAGCTTTGATTAGTGTTATATTCAACAGGATATATATTGTTGTGACGCATATAACAGCTCAGAAAATTTTATATTTTCAAATATTCAAATTTCCATAGAAAAATATTTATTCAACTATAAATTACATGGAGTCGACTCTCAAAACGATCGTTTCAAATAGACGCGAAAACTAAGTGCCATTTTGTCGACTGTCTGCTAGCTTGCAGAAACGGTCGAGAGTTAAGTAATCGTTTATGTCTCTATTTGACGGGAGAGATGACCTTTCTGTTTATAGATTAATATAGGTTACTCTAGTGTACACAAATAGGTTACTCCTTTGCACGTATAGTCTAATATAGTGTTCATATAGGTTACTATAGTATACGCATATAGGTTACTCTATTAAGCGTATAGTCTAATTAAGTGTTCATAAAGGTTACTCTATTAAACGTATAGTCTAATATAGTGTAAATATAGGTTACTCTATTGAACGTATAGTCTAATATAGTGTTCATATAGGTTACTCTATTGAACGTATAGTTTAATATAGTGTTCATATAGGTTACTCTATTGAACGTATAGTCTAATATAGTGTTTATATAGGTTACTCTATTGAACGTATAGTCTAATATAGTGTTCATATAGGTTACTCTATTGAACATATAGTCTAATATAGTGTTCATATAGGTTACTCCTTTGCACGTATAGTCTAATATAGTTTTCATATAGGTTACTATAGTATACGCATATAGGTTACTCTATTAAGCGTATAGTCTAATATAGTGTTCATAAAGGTTACTCTATTAAACGTATAGTCTAATATAGTGTAAATATAGGTTACTCTATTGAACGTATAGTCTAATATAGTGTTCATATAGGTTACTCTATTGAACGTATAGTCTAATATAGTGTTCATATAGGTTACTATAGTATACGCATATAGGTTACTCTATTAAGCGTATAGTCTAATATAGTGTTAATAAAGGTTACTCTATTGAACGTATAGTCTAATATAGTGTTCATATAGGTTACTCTATTGAACGTATAGTCTAATATAGTGTTCATATAGGTTACTCTATTGAACGTATAGTCTAATATAGTGTTCATATAGGTTACTCTATTAAGCGTATAGTCTAATATAGTGTTCATAAAGGTTACTCTATTAAACGTATAGTCTAATATAGTGTAAATATAGGTTACTCTATTGAACGTATAGTCTAATATAGTGTTCATATAGGTTACTCTATTGAACGTATAGTCTAATATAGTGTTCATATAGGTTACTCTATTGAACGTATAGTCTAATATAGTGTTCATATAGGTTACTCTATTGAACGTATAGTCTAATATAGTGTAAATATAGGTTACTCTATTGAACGTATAGTCTAATATAGTGTTCATATAGGTTACTCTATTGAACGTATAGTCTAATATAGTGTAAATATAGGTTACTCTATTGAACGTATAGTCTAATATAGTGTAAATATAGGTTACTCTATTAAACGTATAGTCTATAATATAGTGTTCATATATGTTACTCTATTGAACGTATAGTTGAATATAGTGTACATATAGGTTACTATATTGAACGTATAGTCTAATATAGTGTAAATATAGGTTACTCTTTTGAACGTATAGTCTAATATAGTGTAAATATAGGTTACTCTATTGAACATATAGTCTAATATAGTGTACGTAAAGGTTACTCTAGTGTACATATAGTTTAATATAGTGTACATATAAGTTACTCTATTGAACGTATAGTCTAATATAGTGTAAATATAGGTTACTCTATTGAACGTATAGTCCAATATAGTGTACATATAGGTTGCTCTATTGAACGTATAGTCTAAAATAGTGTAAATATAGGTTACTCTATTGATCATATAGTCTAATATAATGTACGTAAAGGTTACTCTAGTGTACATATAGTCTAATATAATGTACGTAAAGGTTACTCTAGTGTACATATAGTCTAATATAATGTACCTAAAGTCTAATATAGTGTACGTTAAGGTTACTCTAGTGTACATATAGTCTAATATAATGTACCTAAAGTCTAATATAGTGTACGTAAAGGTTACTATAGTGTATATATAGTCTAATAGAATGTACGTAAAGGTTACTATAGTGTATATATATTCTAATATAGTGATCATATAGGTTACTCTATTGAACGTATAGTCTAATATAGTGTTCATATAGGCTACTCTATTGAACGTATAGTCTATAATATAGTGTTCATATAGGTTACTCTATTTTACGTATAGTCTAATATAGTGTTCATATAGGTTACTCTATTGAACATATAGTCTATAATATAGTGTTCATATAGGTTACTCTCCTTTGCACGTATAGTCTAATATAGTGTTCATATAGGTTACTATGGTATACGCATATAGGTTACTCTATTAAGCGTATAGTCTAATATAGTGTTCATAAAGGTTACTCTATTAAACGTATAGTCTAATATAGTGTTCATATAGGTTACTCTATTGAACGTATAGTCTAATATAGTGTTCATATAGGTTACTCTATTGAACGTATAGTCTAATATAGTGTTCATATAGGCTACTCTATTGAACGTATAGTCTAATATAGTGTTCATATAGGTTACTCTATTGAACGTATAGTCTAATATAGTGTAAATATAGGTTACTCTATTAAACGTATAGTCTATAATATAGTGTTCATATATGTTACTCTATTGAACGTATAGTTGAATATAGTGTACATATAGGTTACTCTATTGAGCGTATAGTCTAATATAGTGTAAATATAGGTTACTCTATTGAACGTATAGTATAATATAGTGTACACATACATGTTACTCTAATATACATATAGGTTACTCTATTGAACGTATAGTCTAATATAGTGTACATATAGGTTACTCTATTGAACGTATAGTGTAATATAGTGTCATATAGGTTATTCTATTGAACGTATAGTCTAATATAGTGTACATATAGGTTACTCTATTGAACGTATAGTCAAATATAGTGTAAATATAGGTTACTCTATTGAACGTATAGTCAAATATAATGTAGATATAGGTTACTCTAATATACATATAGGTTGCTCTATTGAACGTATAGTCTAATATAGTGTACATATAGGTTACTCTATTGAACGTATAGTCTAATATAGTGTATACATATAGGTTACTCTATTGAACGTATAGTCTAATATAACACATATAGGTTACGCTAGTATACATATAGGTTACTCTATTGAACGTATAGTTTAATATAGTGTACACATATAGGTTACTCTAGTATACATATAGGTTACTCTATTGAACGTATAGTCTAATATAGTGTACATATAGGTTACTCTATTGAACGTATAGTCTAATATAGTGTACATATAGGTTACTCTATTGAACGTATAGTCTAATATAGTGTAAATATAGGTTACTCTATTGAATATATAGTCTAATATAGTGTACGCAGAGGATACTCTAGTGTACATATAGTCTAATATAGTGCACATATAGGTTACTCTATTGAACGTATAGTCTAATATAGTGTACATATAGGTTATTCTATTGAACGTATAATCTAATATAGCGTAAATATAGGTTACTCTATTGAACGTATAGTCTAATATAGTGTTCATATAGGCTACTTTATTGAACGTATAGTCTAATATAGTGTTCATATAGGTTACTCTATTGAACTAATAGTCTAATATAGTGTAAATATAGGTTACTGTATCGAACATATAGTCTAATATAGCGTACGTAAAGGTTACTCTATTGAACATATAGTCAAATATAGTGTAAATATAGGTTACTCTATTGAACATACAGTCTAATATAGTGTACGTAAAGGTTACTCTAGTGTACATATAGTCTAATATAGTGTACATATAGGTTACTCTATTGAACGTATAGTCTAAAATAGTGTAAATATAGGTTACTGTATTGATCATATAGTCTAATATAATGTACGTAAAGGTTACTCTAGTGTACATATAGTCTAATATAATGTACGTAAAGGTTACTCTAGTGTACATATAGTCTAATATAATGTACCTAAAGTCTAATATAGTGTACGTTATGGTTACTCTAGTGTACATATAGTCTAATATAATGTACCTAAAGTCTAATATAGTGTACCTAAAGTCTAATATAGTGTACGTAAAGGTTACTATAGTGTATATATAGTCTAATAGAGTGTACGTAAAGGTTACTATAGTGTATATATAGTCTAATATAGTGTACGTAAAGGATACTATAGTGTATATATAGTCTAATATAGTGCACATATAGGTTGCTCTATTGAACATATAGTCTAATATAGTGTACGTAAAGTTTACTCTAGTGTACATATAGTCTAATATAATGTACCTAAAGTCTAATATAGTGTACGTAAAGGTTACTATAGTGTATATATAGTCTAATATAGTGTACGTAAAGGTTACTATAGTGTATATGTAGTCTAATATAGTGCACATATAGGTTGCTCTATTGAACATGTAGTCTAATATAGTGTACGTAATGTTTACTCTTGTGTACATATAGTCTAATATAATGTACCTAAAGTCTAATATAGTGTACATAAAGGTTACTATAGTGTATATATAGTGTAATATAGTGTACGTAAAGGTTACTATAGTGTATATATAGTCTAATATAGTGCACATATAGTCTAATAGGACCTCTCCCGAAATCTAAATGTGTGTTGAAACTGCTTAGCACGCATCGTTTGGTAGACTCCAGTACACGTCATTAACTCTCAGGAAAGTTTGTAATGAGAGAAGTAATCCTCCCTTTTCGATCTTTCCTTTTTATATTGGGGAAAATATTTTCCTTATCAATTAATTACTTCAAGGGACACATATAAATATTACTTTTTTTTTTCAAATATAAACCATCATTAATGTGGGTAATCAAAAGGAATCAATTAATACCTAGCCTATTTATTTTATATCCGTACCCCCCTTTACATTGTTTTATTCTCCGTCTCTTAATATCAATTTTAATCTGTAGCGAATTTTCTAAAATACTTATAGATGTAAACATATTAGTATGATTCGACTGAATCTATTAAAATTCCATAAATCTCATGATATACATAATGACAAACTGCACAATTCCATAGTGAAAATACTCGACAATAATTAATATCATTAGAAATGAAATATTGTAACATTTAATTTATTTATCACAGAAAAAATGTATTCACTTTTAAATATAATCTGTTATTGTGGGTATAATATGAATATATATTTTTTCTTTATGAAGAAGAAAACACCTGTATTTGGCCCTTTTGCTTTTGTGAATTAAATTAATTTGTCTTTTAGATTCTTTCATATATTAATAATTTTGTATAATCATCTTATCAATAAGAGTTATTCGTTTAATTAATTACCTTAAAATATGTTAGTTTATATATATATTAGTTTATTTTTGCTCCACTAGTTGGCGCTCTGCCATCTAAAAAGCACATGTGCTCGTGTTCAGGAGATGCCTTCTTTATTTTTAATATCAACACCTGACCCAATTATCTTTCATTTTTTTCTATTGTTTGTTATATATATATATATATATATATTAAAAATGGCATATCCTGACTAGGAGCACATGTGCTTTATAGAAGGCAGAGCGCCATCTGGTGGAACAGAATAATTTTTAATATCAAATTCAACACCTGATCTTTTTATCTTTTATTTTTTCTTTCGTTTTTTAATATATATTAAAAATAATGAAGGCATATCCGACCCAAATTCACATATGCTTTTTAGATGGAAGAGCGCCACCTAGTGGAGCAAAAATAAACTAAACGCTTATTTAACTTGCTCCGTGATATTTGGCTAACCCAATTTCTTGATAAATCAAGAAAAGTTATCCACGAACGCGTTTCGCGCTGTTGGCGCTCGTCAATGTGGAGCAGGCTGTACCATATATATATATATATATATATATGTGTGTGTGTGCAACCCGGTTACCAAAACATATACTCTGATCGTATAATTTACCGTTGTAAAGATGACTACCGTAAGTTATCGGAATAACTTCAAACTGAATGTTTATATTTCATTACGCGAAATAAATATATTAACTTTATAATTTTACGTTTCTATTATAAATTAAGAAAATTCGACCACAAACGTGCTTAGATCTACGGATATCGTAAGCATAATTCACACTATTCATCACCGTCCGTTAGGGTGATAATGAAGATTTTCTATAAAACGGTAAAATGATTTGATTTACCCCCAGAGCCCTCTTTATACTCTGGGTTATTGACTGAGGTGCAGTCTTAATCGTCCTGAGAATGGCCATTAACACGTAACGAATTGCTGCTGGCTTTAATTGGTTTATCAAGAAATGCCATTTAGCCTATTTCTTTTCAGGAGTTTCGTAACAATCAATATTTAGACTAAATATTTCAATAGTTAAGTAGCATGTTTCCAATGTTATTAAAATTTTATTATGAGAAAGTATGAAAATTTACCCATATATATATTTGAAGTGTGAATAAAATATAAACAGCTCAAACTAAATATGTTCAAAGATGCATATATAAAAAAAGAAATAGAAATCAAAGATGTTCCCCAAAGACGAAGGATTTGTAAAAAAAAACTCGGCCTGCATTTATTTGGTTTGCCATTATCAGAGAAAATATGTAAACTCAAGAGCTTAGGACCATTATTGCTTGGTGTTGATTTGCCAAATCTAAAGGTGCTGTTCAGAATTCAGATGTTCACACTAAAATTACCCGTTAAACTGGTAGAAGCCTGATTTGATAACCGGGAAGCATATTATCTTGAAGAAGTTTGAAATTTTGAAAAGTGCTCAAATTTACATTCTGAGCCGGCTTAAATTTCGGAAATAAGAATTAATTTTAGAGATGAGAAATTTTGGTAAAGAAAATTATGTGCGTGAAAAAGCTACTGACGTTTAAAGGAATTGTCACGGTAGGTTCCCAACGGTACTTCAATTCTTTTGACTTAGAATTTCAAAGTAGTGTGAGAGATTCAAGTTTGTATAGAAGAGTTTGAAGAAAATGAGATGGAAAATAAAAATAACCAAAAATAAAGAGAACGAAAAAAATAAAATAAATGATATTTTATAATTATGTAAAGGGGAAAATATTTCATGTTCTTCAGAGCCTTTAAGCAAAAAGTTATTTTTTCTGTAAATTGTTATAATATGGACACACAACAAATTTAGGTGAGAAGTATAGAAAGCTTTTTTTCCAGGAGTCATTTTTACAGATGAGGGTCGTAAACTCTAATATTGGCATATTTCTGTGAGTTAAACGCGGGAAGAGAAGCTGGCCGGGTTGAAAGGGAGGCCGACATGTTGTTGGAAAGCCACCGAGGAAGCCAAGTCAGATCTCCAAGAAGACGGGGAGGAAGTCGTAAACTTCTCCGTCTGTTTATGTCATCTGTTACCGGTGTCCACTGCTCCCTATTTAGCCGCTGGAGTGTCGGCCCAATTTATTGTGCGAGGGTGCCTTCCGGTTTCATTCATTTTCCACGTGGCCATCGAATTATAGGTTTATTTATAGCTCCTATGCTAATTACAACATAATGAGTATAACATGTCCTGGACTGACGAGGGCCATAGCAGTAAAACATGGTTTCCAGGTGGACGCTTATCAATTTGCCAAAGCTGGTGTTGTGGCTTTGTCACCGACCTGAGTCTGCTAGATTGAAGAGACGGCGAAGAGTTTTTGTGCATATTTTGACGGTAGATGTTGCTATTTATTTTTTTTACATCAAATTCCTCTCCTAGCAATATTTTAACCACTAAATATTTTTATAAAATGTAATCGTAGTCATCTTAGCATTAACTCTCTATACACATTTCCACCAATTTCCTTTCCTTTAAATACACACGCGCATATGAACTGATATATTACGGTGAACCGTCTCTCAGCGCAGGGCTGTAAATGTGGTTTACCTCCGCTTCTTGGTGCTGTAACCGGCTTAGTCCCTCATCCAGACTAGTAGATAACCTACAAAGACATTTATAGGCGCGGAAAAAGGTATCTAGACTTTTATTGCAGAAATTCCTTTCTCCAGACCTCCAGAAGCAGATTTAAAGAATTCAAGCTCTCTAGAGATAGTGATATTAAATATACAATAGAAGTGAGTAGAGTTTGTATATGACGTCAAGTGAAAACGTGGATTTCCGGAAATTGAAAACGATCACCTATATGCTTACGTTGCACGTTGAAATGGATCACACACTATAGCGTTCCCATGTTGAAGCGATTGGGGTGTTACAGAATTCTGTTACGATTTTTCAAGTTCTCTGGAAAAGCTTCAGAAATGATATTTAACATAAATAAATATGTTTTTTTCTATAGTCGTTTTTTAAAACAAATACATACAATAGTTATATGATAAATTTATCTATGGATATTTGAATAAAAAAAATAAGAGTTTAAAATTTGAAAAAGGGATACTTCAAGTCAGACTGTTGCCATTGGCAACGGCTGATATCAGAAACAAAACGAAAGTTTGCGATATATTAAATTATAAATATCTTGGTTACTAGGTGCGCACTGTCTATAATATAAAGTAAATTTTAATATATATGAGAACAATAAATAAAAGCCTTTTGATATTTTATGGCAAGAAAACAACGTTCAAAAATTGTATCGTTAAAACATGTAACAATTTGATGAAGCTATCTGGTATCCAGTGATATCCAGGTTTCCAATCTCGGCCGGCAATTTGTGTGTGGAACAATACACACTAAATAATTCTTCAAATTAAAAATACTTCGGCCAGTAAATCTTTTTCATTGTCTCGACGTTTCGACAAAAATCTTTTGTCCTCGTCAGGAGCGAACAAAAATTAAAACATTTAGAAAAGCGTTAAAATTATTCTAAGGCTGCAAGGGCGTTTTAATGCGATATTTCAAATTTCAAACACTAAATAATGTTTTATTTACTATAAAACCCCACAAACACAACAACAACAAAATACAACAATACACAACACAACAAAAAATGTCAGTACAGCACTCGTGACTCACACCACATGCAACATGAACTACTCACACTTTACATATATCATGCACATCATACATACATCAGACACAACACCACCACACATTCATTACCACATTGCCCAAACCATGAACACCATACACTCCACACAAAAATATCAGGAATAACACACATCATAAACATCACATAGACTCTACATATATCATAAACACTATACACACACTATACTCATATCAAACACCATTAACACAGCAAACACCCTCCAAAATGCCATACACACCATACTGACACCTCACAAGCATACACCCGATATACAAATACACGCCATAAAAGCAAACGCAAAATTATTTCTTACTAATATATTGATAATTGACAGAAAGAGAGATTGCGATTGAAACATATTTTATTGACTTACAATGTCAATGGGAAA
>CP092886.1:144079008-144095157 GCA_030710605.1 Cordylochernes scorpioides
ACAAACAAAAATAAGACGCAACAAACATAAAATAGAGAGAAGCCACTCTAGTTAACACTTTATATAAACGTTTTCAAAAATGATGAACCATAACTCCTTCCCTCCTATTGTTTTGATTTAGTTAATACTAACCGAATGACCCGGGCAAAACCTGGGTTTTACCCGATTATATGTTTTTATTCAAATACTATTCGTTACAAGTATAAATTGGCGCCGTGGATGTCACTCTTGTGAAACATCCCGCTCCAAACTTTGTGTCTGAGAAGTGACATTTTTATAGAGATATGATCTGGCTTTGTGTCTCTGCTTGAATGAATGTTTTTCTGTTAGAATTATGTTCCTGCATACTAATAATGAACTGGCTTCACCCGTGGTCTCAGCCTTTTGGAATTTTCCCCCGATATAATTTTGCATCTGATAATAAAACATGATACAGCAATATTGTCATTATTATTTTCTGACTAAAAAAAAACTATTTTTGCACAGAACCTGTCAATTTCAATCTTTCTTGGCTAAAAATGTGACAAATATCTCACCCAGAATTTTCTCTATGTCTTGGTAAAACACGTTTTACATGTAAATTAGGTCAGCTGATATTACCTCCCATCTTCACCGCTAGAGGCGCTGCTTGCGAGCGAAAGGGCAAATTTGCAACGCAATTTTCAAATAACTCGAAGAATATTCGGGATAGAGACCTGAATTATTCACTACAATTTTTTCCACAGATTCTGCCATGTATACTATTAAAATTTCAGTCAGATTAGTTACGTATTGTGGACGTGTATAGCCGACAAACATACACACATACATACATTGATTCATATATATATATATAGGGATTATAAATTGAATGTGATATTGGAAAATTATTTATCACAAACGCACAATTAGAACGGTAGTAAACATCTACATATTACAAAATGAACAGACTAATAAGTATTTCGGTTATAATAGCTCAATAAAGGAATTTAGTCGTCAACATTAATTGCTATAGAATTGGCTGTTGTGGGTCAATCTAGGAAAACAAACTATCTCTATAAAGTAGAATTTCGGCCGAGCAATTTTAGAAGCAGATAGTTACGTTACAGAGGAATAGGCTGCTGGATGGGATGGCCAATTAGATCACGGTAATTGGCATTTGAGTAAACGGCTGCAAGTCTCAGACATCGTCTGCCCCCAGAGCGTAATTCACGCCCTGCCACCTAACAAGCCTTCTTTATATCTTTCTTTTATATGCAAGAAGTTCTAAATTATTTGAATACTTGACGCTATATCCATCCGGAGAACTATTCAAATATAATTTGTAAAGATTAAATGTTATTAATGAGTCCCTTTCTTTAACCTTTCTTATTCTTTATTTCGGCGTTTCAGCGACCCCCTCTGCCGCCATTTTCAAGGAAAATAGCATTCTTATCATGTCAACTTAATGGTAATTTAAGAAGGGCTTGATCGATTCGCCCGGACATCGGGTTTCCGTAGCGTCGAAATAGAGTATAAAAAGGTTGAAGTAACTATAATTAATAAAATAAATGAAAATTATGACCGGAGAATATTAATCTATAAAATAAAGGACAAATCCCCCGTCAAAATGAACGTCAAAACTAGAAACAATCTATTGATCGTCGCCGCAAACTAGTGGCGTCAGGTCGGTGACAAAGCCTCAAAACTATCTTTGGAAAATTGAAAAGCGCTTACCTGAAGTCCATGGTTTCGGGCAAATATCCCTCTTCATTCAAGGGTAGGCGTTATTCCATGAGATTCACAAGGGAGCAAAAGAAATATTTACTAATAAAATGTGTTTAATGTGTTTGTAAAATATGTGTTTGTAGGAGCAAAATATTTTGCTGGAGGACAATGATTAATGAAAATAAGGTACACACATCCCTCGAAAAATAGACGTAAAAACTAGCCTCTTTTCTCAGTTTTTCATGGTATTGTGACTTTGTCACCGACCTGAGGCCGTTAGTTTGAGGAAATGTTGGTACGTTAAACTTTGAAATAACGATTACGTTCAAATACGATTTTTCTTTTTTAATATTGAATATTCAGCCGGATTGTTCTCTTGCTAAAAAATATTAATAACCAATTATTGATGAATACTTAAAATCTTACATGCATCAGTGTATATTTTGTAAATTTCTTTATTAATTAGATCTTCTTGAACATTGTATATATGTCATATTCTATGTTGTACATATATAATGATGTATATATATACGGAGAAATGTGTTTTACATAGAAACACAAAGCCTGATATAACTTTAAAATGAGATCAATAAAATGTACCATCGTAAAAGAAAAGGCTGCACCCCAGAACGGTAGTAAACAAATCCTATTCTTTGGTCAAGATGCTAAGGCAGGATGTAAACCTATCGGCCATGCCAGTACTTGATAGGACATGGACGGACAACTAAATCCCCGTCCTCTCTAATGTTATCATTTGATATAATCTGTTTTTTCTGAGCCCAAGACAGAAGGCAGAGTATCCAGGAGTCAGGTGCAGTTAGGTCGCCATGCTGTACGATTGAACAGCGATCCCAGAAATCCTCAAGGTCCACTCTCATCTTCCCGGGTGCTGCCCCCTAACTGAAGTAACCACGCTCCTATGCGTGTTGTTTTCTTGTGTCATCAGGCTAATTCCCTTCCAATAAGGGCCATTTCTGCAAGTTTGATGTGGAGCCTAATGCGACGATCTCGGTTCTACATTTTTAAACATATATACATGAATAAAATTCCATGCCCAGAAAAACAATTAATGAGCATTTCAGATATCAAACAACCATCTTCTGGATTAAATCTCAACTAATTCTTAACTTCAACTTTACTCCAGAATACTGGACAACCTTTTTTTATATGATAAAACAAGAAAATTCAACCACATACACATTTCAGGCCGTTGGCTCTCGTCAGCATGCTGCAGGCTGTATATAAACGACCAAAAAAGGTGGTCTTGGGAGCTTTCCGAAAAAAAAATCATGAAATGAGTATTGGAGGACGAATTTGCCTAACTTCGCTCAAATGTATGACATCTATATAACAACATTTTAATAATATTCCGAAAAATAAAATAAAGGGGTATGAGTATAAAAAATATGTATATTTTAAATTTCCAAAAGCTTTTATATTGTAGCAAATTATTTATTATTTATGTACATATTAGCAAATTTGATATTTATATTTTGCTATTCTGCAAACTTTCCTCATTGTTTATTTTCTATTTTATGCATTTTAAAATTTGTTTTTCATAGCATAAATAAATTGCCGTATCATTCTAAAGTCAGTTTTTCCTAATATGCTACGTGACAATATTTAAAGAAAAATAAGGCTAAAACAAGGTTCACGCAGAGGTTTCTACAGTTATGCGTCATGGATGCGGAACAATAAAAGAAGAAGATAGAGTAGAAAGGAGCTAAAGACAAGACTATGATATTATTTCATTGAACAAATAGAGAGTTGAGAGAAATATAGTCTTTCTATAAGCTTCTAGACCCCTTTTATTTGATGAACTTATAATATATATTACCGTTCACAATCTAACTAACTATCGCATATATATTCGAAATAAAATGGTAGATTTAATTGTTCTACAAATGGGTCAATTTTATATAAATCAATAGATACAATATGTGATTATGTTGTCGTTGTCATATATCTTCTTAGAGAACCAGTGAATAGCAAAGTTTGAGAAGATGCTAAAGCACCAATTATGGGCGAGATAATAATTACGCTGTTAACTAACAAATAATTATAATATTAGATAAGCCGCGTGATTACACATTTCTGCGCATCGAGATAAGCTAATCGAGTTTTTAGTCCTCTTGTTTATACTCTAATGGATATTTATAACTGATGCGGAGTTTTAAAATCTCCCGTGTTAATTATCCTATCCTGGCGTCCAAAATTAAGTGAACAAACGCTAAAACGTAGATTAACAAATAACTAATTAAAATTATGAAATTTCGTTTAAAATAGTTTATTCTTAATAAGGATAGTCAATCTATAACACGATATGGGAATATAAATATATATATGAATTACTTCAAGTACACTCATGGACAAAACTTAAGGAAGTTGTGACATTAACATTTATATCGGGATTAAGACACAACCACAATATTTATGAAAGATATTTGATGTACAATGACCATAATTTAAGAAGACACACGAGATAATCAGGTGTGAACAAAATTGCTTCTGTCTTTAAAAAATCAGACGACCTTCGACATCAGACTTTCCATTTTCTTAAGTTTTTTCCATGGGTGTATGCACAAAATGAAGAACAGATATTCAAAAAATAGGAGATCGATGAAGAAGGGGAAGGTTTAAGGTCATGTCTAACAGCTATACAACTCTCATAGAGGCTTTGGAGGATGGAGGGAGGGGTCTTGAGGCAATAAATCCTACTCCTTAAAAAGAGAAATTTTCATTTCGAGGACTGTTCTGGATTGACAAGCTCCAAAGTGTCTCCCTAAGGCATCCCAGACATGTTCTATTGGAATCAGATCCGGATATCTGGGTGGCCAATCCACTCTCTGAATATCCTCATTCTGAGCTAATCAATAGCTAATAATGTGAATGGGCATCCTCATCTATGACTGGGTGACAATGAAACCGTCATCTCACATAGGGCTCAAGGGTCACGCTCTTGTATCTTTGAGCAGTCATTGTACCTCCCTTAAAGAGAGCTCTAAGCCTATTTGAAATGAAGATAGCCTAGACTAATAGACCCCCTCACCAAAACGGTTTCATTATCTTTTTTTGTTGGGATTGAAATTTTCTCAATTTCTCCTTAGGTAAAAAACTATTTGAAAATCAACTTCTAGACGATCTCAATCTTGACTCTTAATTCAATAAAACACTATTTTTCCTTGTTATAGGACTGCTGTTCAAGACCATTCGAAATCTCCCGTGAAAATGGGGTCCTACATGAAGACTGTCCTCGGGAAACATTCGATAAACTTTTGGTGATTCTCTATAGATAAAATCTTTATTTTAGACTATTTCTCAATTGTTTACTTGCACTCTATATATATATACACACCTTAAAGGGTTTCTTGTGAAGATAAACAAAATGCCTTGTTCTAATGCATAATTAAAGATATGGGGTGGGGGGTGTGCCTCTTTCAGTGCATATATGAACTAGGAATTGCATTTTATGCATTTTATTGCATATTATTTTTTAAATCTACATAAATAATATGAAGTTGCATTTGCAAAAAAAATTAAATGTGCGAGCACCAAATCATTTCTTCTTTGAGGGTTATAGTCCTATTTCGAATTTTTTTACAAATAATTAATTATTGATTATTTTGCGATAATTTCTTTTCCGTATTCAACTATTTATTATTTATATTCAAAAGAAATATCAAGTTTTCAACTCAATCTGAATTAGAGAGAAGAGTGAGCAAGGATAAAGAACAATCTGCAATTAAGGAAACAACTACCGAATAAATCATGCAAGCTAGGTGTAGGTATGAGTGTAAGAGAAAGGGGTTTTCTGGAACACATACGGCCGTGGCAACTCATGCTGGTAGCGTCTATTTCTGGCTGCTCATGGCTTGACCCATATCTCTGGAGGCAGGCCAGGATGAGAGGAGCTTACTATGGCTGTTCTAAGCCCCAGAGACCCAGTGTTAAGCGGATGAGGATGATCAAAAAGAGATCCGATGGTTTTGTAAGGTAAGAGAGCATGTGGTATACTCATCCTAAAACGTACTATCTACTGAGTTCACGTAGAGTAGAGAAAGTTCAAAACATTGCCAGCTTTTTCATTATTCTAATATAACCATCTTCTAGCTTTGCTGTGTGTTTATAACCTATTCAACGATATATATGCCTATTATTAAGTTTGGTGTAAAAGGTTTCTCTTATTATAGCAGCTTTTATAGGTATTATGTTAGTTAGAGGGAAAATGAATAGAAATATACCACATCCAGAAAGTGTTAAAAATAATGAAATATTAGTGAAATTTTGTATTAGAGGGCAATAAGAAAGACAAGGTTTCACTTTCCCCATGAGAGACATATATAGGCAAATTTTAGGTTAAAACAGTCTATTCAGTAAAATTGTCAATTTTAGATTGTATCGCATCGATAGTTTTGGATAGAGTGAAGAATTATGTGTTAAGTAATATCATATATAAGAGAAGCGTTTATTCATTCCATTTATACGTTTATAAAATTACTAGACAAGAATACTCATGCACAAACTTTCACATTCCATCCATGTTTACACATATCCAGGATTCACGTCACCATAGAACAATATTTTTCCTAATGTAACCCATCATGTTATCATTGTCTTCCTCATGCCATCAATTCTAAATTGTGGTCAAATTCTTTAAACCAATTGAGAATTACACTTCCTGTTGAATAGATCACTAGCAGCTCGGCCGACTTTTCTACAAACATAAAACTAACCTACTGATTTATTACACATATCTTAAAGAACTATATTGATAGGGTGAAGTGCATGAGAGGCTATAATATGGTATCCTAGATGAGCGCAGCTATAGCAAGGAAGTGGCGGAAAAAGCTCTCAAAATGGCAGCAACGACCCGCCTAGCAACGTGGTCGTTGGGTGACGCTTCAAGGCCAAACCCCGAAGCGGCCTGAGGAAGTAACCCAGCGGCCCGCTTATACCCCGCGTGATGACTTATACTTAACGCTTTATGATTAATTATTAATAAAATCATCCATGAACAATAAATAAATGCAATTAGTATACATATTTAGCATTTTACATGTTGATGAATCAAATAGGAAGGATAAACCTTTATATATACACATTTAATCAAGTTAATAACTTGATAAAAGTTACATATATCAACATATATATTATAATTGCCTATATATAATAATGATTTATTTCATATTGGCAACATAAATGTCATTTATATACAAGAAATGGAACTATTGAGCACAGATTTTTAGTTTTAGAAATAAACCAAACTGTTTTCATAGCTCTAAGTGCAGTAGGAGGTTTGTTTTATTTTAAAAGAAAAAATGATGCCTTTTATATATATATAAAGTTTAATTTGATACATTAGCTCGCCATCTGTTATGAGAATCCGAAACTATTATAGACGCGTATGATTCTTTTAAAATTAAACAATTTTCGACTGCCCTTACTACAATGAAAAATTAATAGGAGGGCCTGGCTCATCAGTGGCGAAACCGCTGGGAGGGTTCAGCACTAATGAGCCAGGTCCTCCTATCAATTTTTCATTGCAGTAAGGGCAGTAGAAAATTGTTTAATTTTTAAAGAATCATACGCGTCTATAATAGCTTCGAATTCTCATAAAAGTTTAATTTCTTGTATATATTTCATATTATCAACATGTGTGCGTCCGTCTTTGTGTATACAGTATATACGTGTGCATTGTAACATGTGTGCAGCCTTTGAGCATAGGAACATATATATAAATATAGGCTTGAATATGTTTGCATACACATGCAAATATGTGCATGTATATTTCCCTTGGTGTATAAAGTTCTTATTTTATGTCTACTACTGCTTCCTTTGTATGTATGGGTGTGTGAATATGGTAGGACATATAGATACGTATTGATGTATTTCCACGATATGTACGTGTTTACCGGAAAGAGGAACGTGTCTGTGTGTATATAAGTGTGATTTAATATTTTTAGTGCTGTGTGTTAGAATTTAAAAACATTTGTGTTTAAAACATCAGCTGTTTGTATATAAGCAGGTAGTCTATTTCATATCGAATCGTTCTAAGTGAGGTCACCTTTACATATGTGTGATATATTTGTGTGTAGACATATACATACTTCTGTAAAGCACATGTGCTCCTGGTCAGGATATGCCATTTTTAATATTGATTTCAACACCTGATCTTTTTATCTTTTATTTTTTTTCTTTCGTTTTTTTTAATGTGCTAAGCGTATTTACGCAAGTTTGGCCTTAAATACCCATTTCTTGGTTTTTCGGGAAGCCATTGGGACCAAAAAATATGTTTTGGTCGAAGTGGTTCAGCCTACTCCACGCTGACGAGCGCCAAAAACGCGAAACGCGTTCGTGGATGGCTTTTCTTGAATTATCAAAAATTGGGTTGCCTAAATATCAAGGAACAGGCTAAATCAATGTTTAGTTGATTTATGTTCCACCAGATGGCGCTCTGCCTTCTGTAAAGCACATGTGCTCCTGGTCAGGATATGCCATTTTTAATATTGATTTCAACACCTGATCTTTTTATCTTTTATTTTTTTCTTTCGATTTTTCATATACATATATCTGTGTGAAACATATGTTCGCTTACATTTCTGTATAGGCACACGTCGTGTTTTTGTCTGGGATAACAATTTCACGGTTCTATCTGGGGAGGAATTTTGTTCAATGCACACAGTAGTTATGTAATGACATCAAATGGCTCAGTGACTGCTTATTATTTGTTAATTAAGGTATATCGAGAATATACATTTTTATCATTTATTTTGTCACCTATACGTACATATTCATATTTTGTTCGGTGAATATTTAGGTAACTATGGTATTAGCCCTCTTGCCTCAGAATTTGTCAAGCTTTTGATTAAGTGCCTTTACTGCCGCAATTCTTGAAAACAATTGATTGCTTTTTAACGGGCCGGACTGGTTGGCAGCTCTCCACGTCGTGGCCCTGACGATTGGGTAGACCGTCCTCGGCGCGCCCGCAACCAACGGCTTCGACCTGCCACCCAGGGCTCCCGCGTCATGGCGGCCATCATTGGCAAGATTAGCCCGGGTTGGACCTTGCTGTTTTTTATGATGTTGGTGAGTGGTACTTACACAAATCAGCTTCACACTCCTATGTTTATTATTGCATTGGTTCATTTGGAATTTAAAAATGGGTTCTTCACATTATATGTTTATTGTGGTGTTGTTGAGTTGCACTTCTATGCAGCATCTTCACATGCTTTGTTTATTGTGATGTTGGTAAGCGGCACCTTCTCACATATCTTCACATGCTCTGTTTATTGTGGTATTGGTGAGTTGCACCTTCACACAGCATCTTTACATACTCTCTGTTTATTGTGGTGTTGGTGAGTTGCACTACCACACAGCATCTTCGCATTCTCTGTTTATTGTGGTGTTGGTGAGTCGAACTTTCACACAGCATCTTCACATGCTTTGTTTATTGTGGTGTTGGTGAGTGGCACCTTCACACAGCAACTTCACATGCTCTGTTTATTGTGGTGTTGGTGAGTTGCACCTTCACACAGCATCGTCACATGTTCTTTTTATTGTAGTGTTGGTGAGTTGCACCTTCACACAGCATCTTCACATGCTCTGTTTATTGTGGTGTTGGTGAGTTGCACCTTCACACAGCTTCTTCACAGGCTCTGTTTATTGTGGTGTTGGTGAGTCGCACTTCCACACAGCATCTTCACATGCTCTGTTTATTGTGGTGTTGGTGAGTCGCACTTCCACACAGCATTTTCACATGCTCTGTTTATTGTGGTTTTGATGGGTTGCACCTTCACACAGCATCTTCACATGCTCTGTTTATTATTGCATTGGTTCATTTGGAATTTAAAAATGGGTTCTTCACATTATATGTTTATTGTGGTGTTGTTGAGTTGCACTTCTATGCAGCATCTTCACATGCTTTGTTTATTGTGATGTTGGTAAGCGGCACCTTATCACATATCTTCGCATTATCTGTTTATTGTGGTTTTGGTGAGTGGCACTTTCACACAGCATCTTTACATGCTCTGTTTATTGTGGTGTTGGTGAGTTGCACCTTCACACAGCATCTTCACATGCTCTCTTTTTATTGTAGTGTTGGTGAGTTGCACCTTCACACAGCATCTTCACATGCTATCTGTTTATTGTGGTGTTGGTGAATTGCACCTTCACACAGCATCTTCCATTTTTTGTGGTGTTGGTGAGTTGCACCTTCAAACAGCATCTTCACATGCTCTCTGTTTATTGTGGTGTTGGTGAGTTGCACCTTCACACAGCATCTTCACATGCTCTCTGTTTATTGTGGTGTTGGTGAGTTGCATCTTCACACAGCATCTTCACATGCTCTCTGTTTATTGTGGTGTTGGTGTATTGCACTACCACACAGCATCTTCACATGCTCTCTGTTTATTGTGGTTTTGGTGAGTTTCACTTCCACACAGCATCTTCACATGCTCTGTTCATTGTGGTGTTGGTGAGTTGCACCTTCACACAGCATCTTCACATGCTCTCTGTTTATTGTGGTGTTGGTGAATTGCACCTTCACACAGCATCTTCCATGCTCTCTTTTTTTGTGGTGTTGGTGAGTTGCACCTTCAAACAGCATCTTCACATGCTCTCTGTTTATTGTGGTGTTGGTGAGTTGCACCTTCACACAGCATCTTCACATGCTCTCTGTTTATTGTGGTGTTGGTGAGTTGCACCTTCACACAGAATCTTCCCATTCTCTCTGTTTATTGTGGTTTTGGTGAGTTGCACCTTCACACAGTTTCTTCACATGCTCTCTGTTTATTGTGGTGTTGGTGAATTGCACTACCACACAGCATCTTCACATGCTCTGTTTATTGTGGTGTTGGTGAGTTGCACTACCACACAGCATCTTCACATGCTCTGTTTATTGTGGTGTTGGTGAGTTGCACTACCACACAGCATCTTCGCATGCTCTGTTTATTGTCGTGTTGGAGAGTTTAACTTCCACTTAGCATTTTCACATGCTCTGTTTATTGTGGTGTCGATGAGTTGTACTTCCTCAGAGCAATCTCATATTTAATCACGGTAGAGCATAGTGATAGCTATTAACTCTTAAATACAATTCTGGGCTGTTATGAAAGAGTAATTAAAATATGCACATTTTTCTCTAGGTCCAATTCCATATTTTCCTATAATCAAGTTGTTTGTAAAGCGAGATACAAAATGATCACACTCACAATATAGCTCTCGACTGTATTATAATTGAATCTGTCATATACCTTTAATTTTATGAAATAGATCATTTTGAATCGAATAGATTTTGACCTTTTCTTACATTAAGGGAGCTCACCATAGAAAATAAAAAATATTTTTTTCCCTAAAGAATTTGGTTCAATTAATTTTAGTTGGCTCCTAATGTAAAAAAAAAATTAAACATATTTTAAATGAATAAAAAACGTTATTAGAAAAAACTAAAGTACTTAATTGATGGTCACATTGCGAAAGAAAAACGAATAAAAAATAAGATTAAGTTGGCGTTAGAGTGGTTGACTACAATTGCAAAGTTCGTTTAATATTTAAGAGATCAAATTGGACATCAAATTGTTGTAAAAAATGGTTTAATTAAACAATATGGAAACTGTTGTCAAAATGAGCCTACTAATGTCACTTACATTTGGATGTGTTAGAAGTGTGAAATGTGTGTTTAGGAAAATGATCACATTGTTTTAGAAGATAATTTGTAACTACAATTGCGGGAATATGCCGAGTTTTGACTGGTTGACAGATGGGAAGGAGTTGTCGTTCGGTGCGTTCCAAAATAGACAAAGTCTGATCACTTC
Organism: Cordylochernes scorpioides; assembly: GCA_030710605.1. Lineage (NCBI taxonomy): Eukaryota > Metazoa > Arthropoda > Arachnida > Pseudoscorpiones > Chernetidae > Cordylochernes > Cordylochernes scorpioides. The sequence continues at coordinate 144,090,504 of CP092886.1, forward strand.
CCATTTAAAGGAAGGGGGGCAGGGACTTGAGGATTAAATACGCTAAGTTTGAATCGTATGATGTAATTGATGTTTTTTGAATTACACATACTTTCCATTGAGTTATCAGTTTATAGGTACTCGAAATATAGTTTGAGAAGCTATATGGACAATTTTCTAAATTGGCGATAGTTATTGTCACATGTAAATTGCGAGGAAAGAAGGGAATTTGTAAAGATGGGAGTTTTAGAGAATTAGAATGTCGAAATTTGTGGCAAGTTAATCGTTTTCTATCAGAGGCTATTACTAAACCCAGATATAATGTGGGAAATCATTAGAGATAATAAATTACTGAGAATTTATGTATGTTTCAAACTCTCTCTCTCTCTCTAGTTTGAACATTTTTTGTTTGTGTTGTTATGCGTTGAGAAATTTTGTGCGCAGTGTGTGTGTGTTGTATTGAAGTTTCGTGCTGAGGTTGGGTGTATTGGCGTTTGTAAGGTGAAATAGTGAGAGTGAATATTAAGGAATGTTAGGCCGTGGAGATCCAAAATGTTCCAGGAGTATTTCAAGTTTGATCTCTAATAGCTTGTTAACTGTAGTTAGCGTGAGCTGAAATAGGATACCTATCGATTTGAATAGAGTAAGGTCTATTAAAATGGCAGCTTCCAGAAGTTGGAATAGTCTATGGTGCGGTAGCATATTAGTGCCAATATATAATTGCGATGTGTTAGGTATAGAGTAGGGCAGTATTAGAGATACTAAAAATATCCGATGTCCTCGTATTGGATACTATTGTTTTAGAGAGTAGAGAGAAAGGCTGTTGCTGGATACTAACTTACGAAGGTTAGGTCCGCGAGATATTAATATTCTGGATTTGCCTTGCGTAGAAGTATTAATATAATGTGTTTAAACAGGTTTATAGCCGGAGTTAGAGATAATAACCCTGAAATATATTTGATACACAGTGACTTTTATTGAAGGCATACGATATAACTAAGTGTTAATAATATTGCCTCTGTATACATTTTTAAAAAAAAGCAGACGACCGGCGTTCATCAAAGAAACTCCACTTCCTCAATTTTTTCACATGAGTGTAATAAGAAGAAACCTTTGAAAAACATTCCTTTGTTATAACACGAAGAGAAATATTGCGTGAATCATGGTGTATGAAGAAGCTAAGAAGACGACTGTCGTGCAGACGATGGTGATAACTGCTCTCAAGATGATGGAGAATCTGGTGCTGGCATTTATCCACTTCAATGGAGCTATCTACCGGGACGTCAACAGAAATGCCGATAATCTTAAGCTCCAAATCGTGATTCCTCCTGGAAGACTCTTCAGATCTTTTGGATTCTGAGAAAATGGAAAAATGTTCCACATACAGGTTGAAGTATGTCCTTGGAAATACCTCTTTCAATGCTTGAATGCAATATGAAATTATTTCTTCTTGCATTACATATTAAGAGGAAATATCTTTGAATACAAAACTATTTTCTTTTTCAACATTAAAATTGTGTGTAAATATATTGATAGTGTGTTCTTCTCTTTAAGCGTCTGATTATTTTTAAACTAAAACATCACTCAACAGAAGGCTTAAAACCTTTGAAAGTAATCTAGACGCCAATCTAGTAATGAGAATGGATTGAACTATGAAGATATGTATTTGGAAGTTAAAGACCTTTTTATACTCGAGATATGTGGAATTATGAGAACATATATCCCAAAACCTTTAAACTAAAATCTATTTAGCTCCCCCCCCCCCCATCATATTAAATATGTATCAAGCGTTATATATATAGTCGTTATAGTATATAATTGTAATTTAATAGCATTTATTCAAATTATAAATTTGCAATTATTTATATATATGAAAAAACGAAAGAAAAAGATAAAATATAAATATAATACACTGCGGCCTGTGATTGCAAAACGACACTTGAAGTTACACCGCATGAGTTTCTTTTCAATGAAAAATCAAAATTTTATTTCAAGGTGAAATTTTGACTATTTCTAATCTTTTTGGATGAGGTATGAAAGGGTGAATTATGAAGAGTAATGATGAACGGGAAAAAAAAACTTTTATTTTTCCGTTCATCATTACTCTTCATAATTCACCCTTTCATACCTCATCCAAAAAGATTAGAAATAGTCAATATTTCACCTTGAAATAAAATTTTGATTTTTCATTGAAAAGAAACTCATGCGGTGTAACTTCAAGTGTCGTTTTGAAAAGATAAATATATTTATATATATATATATATATGTCTGTGTGTATGTATTTTAAAAAGAATCTAGATGCGTGTAGAGAACCAGAGCGTAAAATAAGAGAAAAATTATATTTACTGACAATGTGTTTACTTTCAATAATATCATCAAATATTATCTCTACAGTTCTTACTATACTGATAACAGTTATTGAATAAGTGGTGAACCCTCTCAGCGGTTTCGTCAAATTAATCTCCAGACCGTTCTACTATTGAAAGGTAATTTCCTCAAGTTTTGACCATTATTGTATATAAATATACATACATAAAGTGGCCCCTCTCCTTTCAAAAGTGCATTATAACAATGAATCTTGTTTATGACCCCAGAAAATACTGTAATATTGGTGATAAAGAATATGATACTAAATCTGCTTTGGTAAATTCAGACATAAAGTCAACCCTGCATTCAAAGAATACGGATTCGTAGCCACCTCTGTACTCACGATATTGCCCGAAACCATGGTATACATGTTGTTGGATTTTTACCTGAATTTTCCAAAGTTGGTGTTGCGCCATATTTCGAATCACACCATTATACTCTCGGTACAGGGGGGTAATGAAAGTAAATTATTTAAATGTATTTTCGAAGGAAAGCTGTTTATTTGTTGGGAATACATGAATACCATCTTCCCGCAATTTTGTGATATATGTAATATATGTTATATGTAATATTTTTTATAAAAATTCGAAACTATTATAGACGCGTATGATTATTTTTAAAATAAACAATTCCTATTGTCCTTACTGCAAAGGAAAAATTAATGGGAGGGCCTGGCTCATCAGTGGTACCCTCCCAGCGGTTTCGCCAGTTTAATCTATCATACCGCTATTATTTTGCATTTTTCGATCTTCCTTTTATAGTGATACTGATGCTAGACTCTTGGAATGGGTATTTTAGATTAACTATGGACATAAGCTTTGAGAACAATAGTAAAGACAGTAGAAATTGTTTATTTTAAAAAAGAATCATACGCGTCTATAATAGTTTCGAATTTTGATAACAGATGGCGCGCTAATGTATCATAATGAAATATTTTCAATGAAAGTGAGGAACATCTTGTATACATAGGGACATAATTCTATTTCAATATTGGTGAGTAACACGCTAACATTCATAATAATAACGATTCTATAGTAACAAGGCTGTTGGAGCTATTTATATACAGTAGTTGTGGGGAGAGCGAATAAAATGTGTAAATAACAACGATTTTAATACGTATTTTTTATTGACTTTATAAGATATTGAAAATTATATATTCAATATTTTGTATGTGGAAAAAAGTGAAATTGTACTTGGATCAGAGGGATAAATAATAAAAAGGCATTTATGATCGTGCAAATAAAATTTGCTGATGGCTTGCGCCATCTATCGGAATAAATATAAACTAATTGCTGATATTTAATTATTCCAGTATTGGCTAAAAGCTTACACCACGCTGATGAGGGCCAACAGCCCGAAACGTGTAAGTGGTTAACTTTTTATGATTAATCAAGAACCGGTATTTGGCGAATACTGGAATAATTTCTAAATAATCAACGATTCGTTGATATTTATCCCGATATATGGCTCACGTAATAAGAAATTTAGTTGTAAGATTAGAAGATGCCTTTTTATTAATATTTTATACATTTTATTTAATAAACCTTGCGCTATTTCTTAATTAAATTTAGAAATAAATAAATGAATAATTATACAAGATTAAATTTATTCTTAGATTATAAGGAAATAAATGACGTGTGTGTGTATATATTTGCAGCTTATCAATTCTTCTATTGACGCTGTTCCACCCAAGAATCCCTTGTTGTTGTAAATTTGAGTTCGCCGCGAATATATTGAAGTAGAATTCTATTATATTTATATGATATACAGGGTAGCTCATAAGCCGCGAACCCTTTTTTTTAAATTAAAAATTAAAATGCAAACTAGAATAAAATATCGTAAAGATAGAGGCTGCCTGGCCGGCATTCATATTTATATAAAAAATAGACACTTCGGCCAGTTGGAGTTTTTTTATATTCTCAACGTTTCGACTTTGTTCGATTCTGACGATTGTTCAATTGAACAATTTTTAACGCCTTGCCAAATGCTTTATTTTTTATTTGCTTCTCCTGGCGAAGACAAAAGATTTTTGTCGAAACGTTGAGAAAATAAAAAAACTCTAACTGGCCGAGGTGTCTATTTTTTTATATAAATAGAATAAAATAGTTATAGTTTTTTATTCTAGTTCGCCTTTTAATTTTTAATTAAAAAAAAAGATTTCGCGGCTTATGGGCTACCCTGTATACTATAGTATCCCAAGTAAAACAATGACAGAATATATAAGAAACCATGTTACAAAAATAACGCAACAAAATATCAATAACAGCATCATTCAAACTAGAGTGTAAAAAAACACAATATTCCTACA
>CP092886.1:144095257-144120449 GCA_030710605.1 Cordylochernes scorpioides
TACAAAATTATTTACATGGGGAGCACTTACAGTAGCTACCCATTCACCATTATCATCATGGTCTATACCAGGGGTGGCGAACCTTTTTATATTAGAAGGCCAATTTTCATTTTACCATTTTTGAGAAGGCCGCATATTTATATATATAAATATTATATATATTATATAATATATGACATTCGTATTAGATATTTTCAATAAAATAATGAAAGTAATTGAAAACTGCGAAACAAAAATTATAGTTTTAAATTTAAGAAAAGGCCACAACTTGGGCAAGAAAAGGCCACATGCGGCCTTAAGGCCGCACGTTCGCCACCCCTGGTCTATAAAATGTGTATTTGGGTTAGGATAAAAGCTGAATATTCGGGACGTCGGTAATATATAGGGAGTTATTTTTGCATTTGCTCCAGGCACTAAGTTACAATTACAACGGTTAAATAGAGAGAAGACTAAAGGTGAGGTGTGATTAAACAGATCATATCAACATCCAAATCCTCGCTTTCTTAATTCTAATTCCCATCTTAGGAGGTCGGTGGTCGGTGGATGAATTGTATAAACCGTCGGTTTTCAACAGCCACGATCCGGATTCAAATCTCGAATTGGACCCTTTTTTCTAATTAAATGCTCTAAAATGGTTCTCGATTTTTTCTGAAGTTTAACACCACCAATGAGTGTAAGTAACCAAATAGGACTTTTCACACTTGTAAGTGCAACAGTCTATCTTCTTTCCACATGTGTAGAGATGTGGTACACTTACTGTAAAATCAGTACCAACTACTACCCACTATGGTTATCATGGCCTTTCCCACGGGTACTAGGAATAATTTCAAAAATTTCCCAACCTAAGCAAACATCAAATAATAGAAATATGGACAGAGAGCTACCGAAACGTTGAGAAGTAAAAGGAAAAGCGAAGGTTGGTTGATGGGAAAACTCATTACCCAACCACAGAGACTATTTACTTTAAAAAATGGATGTTTTCCTAGTTTCTTCTATTTACTATATCGATCTGTGTGCTCTGATAAATCAACTTTGTATTCAAATATATTTGAAGCTTCACACATTCTAACCTTCAAATATCTGGAAAATATGTAAATCAATGCAAACAACATAAAAGTTATGTTGCTACATTTGGTAAAGTCTAATCCAATCAACTTTCGAATGTTTGCACATATGTGCGCGCATAGAAATGGATTTCCAAACATGTTTATTCTTCAAGAAATTGAATATATATAATGCATATATAATAATAATATTGAAAATGTACGTGTATATATTATAAAATGTCTGAAATTGGCATATATATGAATATAAGTCTCACTATATTATTTATAAGAGAAAATATTATATAAATATTTTATTTGTCCATAAAAGCTAGTTAAAAAAAGTAAAAAAATATTTGGTAATTCTATTTTTCTATCTGATCAACTATGTTTAAGGAAATTGTGTCAATATGGCGCAAATGCAATTTAGAAGTTAATTAAAATCTACACGAAGAAAAAAGAGATACAATGTTATTTATATATTAACATTTTTTTTTCTCTAAAAGTATTTCTAACATAAACAGAGGTGAAATGAAAATAGCCCGTGGTAATTATATTTATGCTAACATAATACCAAAGCCTTTGACCTGATCGATAATAAGATGCCCTGGAGTTTTTCATCACATTTTCCTCGCCGTTAATTAATAATAAATGAAATTTTTAATTAATTAAACACACACACCTTTCTTTTTCTTCGCGGTATTTGCACCTATTTAAATACATATTAAAACCAAACTGTTAGGTAAGCTTTGAGAGCAAAAACACCCTCTCGTATAAACTCATTTTTTACCCTATCGATTTTTCAAGCAGACGGTTTAAAGCTCAGGTTATCGACATTTCTGGAATTTTTGCATTTTGTGTCTTAATCGGCTTACGGCGGTCGTCCTTTGTGCTCCAGCCGTTGCCCCCGCCGCTGGCTGAAAGATAGCAACATCTGTTGCCAAATTGTATCCTGGACTTTGTATTTTTATTTTGTGGTCTGGAATATATAACTCGTAACGTTACCATAATGCATGATACGTGGTCTTTTAGACAAGCTAAAAATACCATAGACTACAATGTCACAAATGGCGAAACGTTAGTACTAGTCGTTTAAAAAGATGCCTTATCAAAATACTAAGAAAGCTGAAACTGAATTGGATAGACCATGTTCTAAGACTTTATAGCCTAGTAATTAGGTTGATTTTAGGACGCATTGGATGCATGAGATGTGAAGACGTCCTCATGATACATTGGTGAACCAACTGAAGAGAGAAGCCTGGACAATAGCTTACAACCAGTTGAAAATGATGACTATATAGCGGCCAGCTTAAGAAAGTGTGATTGAGAGAGAGAATTCCAGTCTTAGGGAACTTATGCATCCAAAAATATAATTTTGAATATACCTAAAGAATCTCTTCTGACTCATATCATTTTGTGCTTAGTAATGTATTTAACGGTTTTCTATTTAGCATAGGTTTAGGATCAGATGTTAAACTAATGTACTACACACAATAAATAATAAGGAAATAATAAGAAATAAATAATAAAGAAATCGAGAAAAGATTCCTCAGTAGCCCAGCTAGTTGAAGCTCATTACCTTAAGATTTAGATCGAAATATTTCCCGAATTTCATGTCCGTCTCTCTCAATGAAATCGAAACCGCCCGGACTGACGAGGTCCATGGCCTGAAATTATGTTATTCGGGTGAGAATTCTACATTTCCCAATGTTAACATTTCGTTACCGACAAGTGTCTGTTAGTTGACAGAAAATATCAATAGATGACGCATAGTTACGAGCGTCATTTCGACGGGAGATCTGCTTTTATATGATATAATTTTGGATAATTACTCACATATAGCTGTGATCTTATATATATATATATTTAATGGGGCGAATATAAATATATAAAAGTGTGTGTGTTTATAAATATTAAAAATTTGATAATATATAATTGGATATGAACTCTGGGGATAGAGATATAATTTGGATTACTTGGACAAGGAAGTCATTCGCACAAAAAAGTTGGTAACTGCAAAAATATTTGGCTTAAAATGCTGAGAGAGCTAGCATCATTCAATAGTTCTCTAAATGTATTCTCCTAATTTTGTTAAGGTTCGTTTGAATTTTCCTTGAGGACGTTTCATAAAATATGTGAAAAAAATCTCAACTGAGAGAAAGAACTATGGACAAGTTTTATATACGTTGAGATAGGTGACCAAACTTTCAAGTGTTGTTTTATTACATTGTGATGAATGTAAAGTACTATCAACTATGCGTTCACATTTACTAACGTTTTCTTAATCATTAAACAGGAATGTTTTGTATCAAGTATGCAAGAAATGTGTAGCGTCTATTTTATGATACGATGTGGATTTCAGTGTTATACAATATACTTCAAGTGCGCCAAAATCTGTATCAGAAGAATCGATCATCAATATATGATAAGTGATGCTTTGACCCCTCACCCTCTCCTTACAAGGTTATCTTGTGTCTCGCTTTAAGAGTTTATTAGTCTTCCCATTTATGCTATGCTTTGCTGAGTTGTGTGTTATATAACTTGGGGATAATCAGAGCCGCGAGTGTACTATTTTAATCAGGTGTTGACCTCGGTAGATTGCAGGAAGGAACTATGTTGTGCAAGGCTCACTAAAAGATAGTTGTTGTTGCGATGAATTATATGACAGATTTCCCTGGAATTGACGTCAAACGCAACATCATTTCCTCCTATTTTATTTTTAAATTTGCTTTTTCACTTACGTTTATTTTATTTTCCTTTTGCTGGACATTTCATGGGAATTTTGCGTCATAATTTACTGAATGGGGAATCTGAAATATACTCCATTAAAATAGATATTTAGGTTCAGTCTTGATTTCTTTATTTAGATTTCTCTTGTTAGTATCTGTATATATTACGTTGAGATGTCATAGGATTATTCTTAACGTCTCTCGTTTGATTATATATTTTCTCTAGCGAATGTATTATCTTATTTTTATTAAATAAAAAAATATACACATTAAATTTGAAGCTATTATAGACTCGTATGATTATTTTGAAAATTAAACAATTTCTACTTCCCTTAATGCAAAGGAAAAATTAAAGGTAGTTAACCGGTATGGTAGATTAAACTGGCGAAAACCACTGGGAGGGTTCACCACTGATGAGCCAGGCCCTCCCATTAATTTTTCCATTGAGTAAGGGCAGTATAAATTGCTTAATTTTCAAAAGAATCATAGTTTATAATAGTTTAGATTTTTATAACAGATGGCGCGCTAATGCATCATAATATACATTAAATAATGAATAAGAACTATATTATCCAAATCCCCTTTGTGTTATATACATAGTGATAGTGTAAAAGAAATATATTGGATTGAATAAAAGATTTATTTGCCAATATTTCGGCTTTTATTCAATCCAATATATACCTTTTTACTATCTAATGATTTAAGTATGGATTGCTCTATTTTCAGAAATAAATATATATATATGTGATTATTATATAAATAAATAAAATGATTCCAAAAAATATCGTGTATTTAAAATGGAAAAATGCATAATTCAGCTAATCAAAATATATCATACACAATAAGTCGATACAAATATAACGTACCGCTGCTTATCGAAATATTGCATTTAAAATTTTCGTACAAAATTCAAAAATAATATTTTATATATAAATAAAGATTATAAATTTTATCTCTTTTTGTCTACACTGAAGCATATGCAACTTATAGAGAAAGGTTTTTTCTATAATTCTGACATAAAAACAGCTGAAAGTCAGCCATTTTGAAATATTTTATGATGAATTATTAATCTGTTTTTTTTTTTATTTGTTTACCACTATTATAAGTTACTTTATGTATCATTTACGAACGGAGAAATACGTCCAGGGTAGCCTAGTGGACATGGCATCTGCCCGGTAAGCGGAACATTGTGGATTCTATTCCCATCCCTGGACACTTTTATTTTTCCGTTCGTCATTACTCTTCATAATTCATCCTTTCATACCTCATCCAAAAAGGATAGAAATAGTCGATATTTCACCTTGAAATAAATTTTAATTTGTCGTTGAAAAGAAACTCATGCGGTGTAACTTATAGTGTCGTTTTACTATTAGATGTAATAATTTGCATATCTATGTATATATTTATTGTTATTTGTGCTGTTCAGTTCAGGTTAGTTCTGGTCAGGTCATTGTTAGGTGAGAGAGTTTTGTGTATATAATTTATCCCTTCATCTTATTTGCCTGTTATATAGTTTTATCTCTACCAAGTTTAGTTAATGCCTCTTTTTTTTAAGAAAAGGGATTTTCGTCCCGATAGGAGCTATGCGTTTTCTCTTCTTCCTCCTCTGAATTGTTTCCACACACAACATAAATCTAGATTACTAACTAATGTATATGTTGATCTCTCTTGAATATAATACAATATATAATTTTAAAATATTTTATAATAATATAACGAACAATAAATTGGAGAGATATTGAGATTTGACTAATACAAATATATTATTTTTATAGTTAAAATGTTTTTAAAATTAATTCAAATTTCCTCTTCAAAATTATAAATTATTCTATTTTCTTGTTTAGGTAAACACGCAAGTCAATAATAGTCATTAGAATCTATATAGTAGTATATATATATATATATATAGTATATAGTAGTATAGAATCTCCTTCCGCTCAATTTGCGCATGCGAGAGAGAGAATAACAAAGTGGTATTATATTGTAACAAAGTATTTATTATTTTATTAACAGAGTATCATTTCTTATGTTTATACTTTGCTACTCTGTAAACTTCCCTTATTGCCTATCTTTTGTTTACCATTCATAGTTTGTTCTTGCCTGAAATAAATTGCTGTCTCATTTCGAAGTTGGTCTTCCCTAATTTTCCACGTGGCAATATTTTACCCTTTGTTCAGATCATTAATTCAAACAAAGGAGAAAATAAAAATTGTGATAGGGTGTTGAGTAGAGTAATATTTCCAGAAGGCGATAGGATGATGTGGTGTTTGGCAGTCGTGGATACACCTAGATACTGGAATCCAGTGTAAGAACCACAGCCCGTTTACGGCTGTGAAAAAGCAATAAAAAAATATATTAAAAGATCAGGTGTTGATATCTATATATATAAAAATCAATGTTTGTATGTTTGTTTGTTTGTATGTCCGGTATACAAATTCGCAGTCGTTCACTAATTCAAACCAAAATTTCCATACATAGGTAAAAAAATTGCGGGGAAGACGATAGGCTATTTTAAAAAATATATAAATAAATTATTAAAACTATATATTCAAATTATTCTACTTAGCTCACGAACAGCGCCCTCTATCAAAGATTAGATTAAATTATGCTGATGCAAACAAATAGATAATGCTAATAACAAACAATTATTTAAAAAAATCTTATCTAAATATATATCACTCGGGTAGATATGCACATGGGTCAATCCCGGGGCGAAGCCCGGGTCACCCGTCTTGTTAAAAATAAAAAAGGCATATCCTGATCAGGAGCACATTGTGCTTTTCAGAAGGCAGAGCGCCGTCTGGTGGAACAGAAATCAACTATTCATTGATTTAACCTGTTCCCTGATATTTGGCCAACCCAGTTTCTTGATAAATTAAGAAAAGCCATCCACGAACGCCTTTCGCGCTGTTGTCTCTCGTCAGCCGTTTACGGCTGTGGGTAATGTGAAGGCTACGACTGCTAAACCTGTCACTGATCAGTCGGTTTGCTCGGTTTCATTTGGCCAAACTAGGAACTGTACTAGGAGCCCTGTACGTAACCAACGACCTTCTGTAAGTGAGAAAGTGGTTGACATCAGATAATGTGGACTGGCCAACGTTAAATAGTAGCCTACCATCTCTCTCTCCTTGTTATTACAATATCTTAGGAAGGGAGGGTTTTATTTAATTCACATCATAGTACACAATACTAAATTTAATAAACAATTATTTGATGATATTAAAAAGAAACGCATTGCCAGTAAATTTATTTGCGTAAAATTTTAACGATAGATGGAAATAAAATTTAATTTACAATACTAAATGGTAGTGGGGGTACTGGAAAAAATAGTAAGACCCTTAAACTCCGCTCTCTTTTAATTGAATGTTTGAGTTTTTCAGAAAGACTCAACTTTTGTCCAAATAGTAAAATAAACACACAAAGGCGGCAGCTGCGCAGTGTTTCTACCTTATAGCAGTCAAATATTGCTCATTTTTAAGCCCAACGTTGACTCCTCTCATTTCAATTTCAATATGCGTTGAAGGTGGCTTGTAAAACGAGAGGTGTCAATGTGAATAGTCAAAAGACATGTATTGATAAAGTAGTAACCGAATTTCCTCAAGAAATTGTGCTACAGTCAATTGTCCTTATCGACAGAGGGTCTGTAGTAAGGTTTATGAAAGACATTTTAAGGAAGACGCTACTGTCGCAGTTGTTAATAAAATATGTGCGTCATATTTCCAGTATAATGTTTAATTACCGTTCTGTAGAATGATATTGACTAACAGGAATGCGTGGTGTAATGTTAACTGATGTTTCTTCTCGTAGAATGTTACAAATTCTTGACCTAATTTTGTGCTAATGAGCTATAACATCTAGTCATTCAGTTAGAGAGAACGGCCCGACTAATTAGTAGGATTACATGTGTGACAACTATCAAGATTTCTCTAGATTTATAAATATGTATGTTTAGTACTCTTTACTTTATTTTATAGTAAATCAGCGCAGATTCATCGTTTTTTACATTTTATAGAGTATTTTAAATATACACATACAATATATTATAGTTGTTGTTGTCGTGTCCAATTAAGAGCCTTAGATATATCCATGCGCGCGCATCTCTATCACAGCAGCAGCAATAAATATTATAGTAGTACAATATTATTTTAGAAGTATATTTAAAATCGCACACAGTAACAAGATATAAACTATAGAAGTATTTTATACATAACTTGCTTATATAAAATAACTGTTACCAACATCACACAAAGTTCCTGTAACACTACTGGTAACACACTGTACTGAACGTCGCGGATAAATTACTTATTTCGAGATTTTTGTGTGGTCTTGTTTAGCCTTATCTATAATCCAAATAGTGTACCTCATTATATTTATCAATGCAATATAAATACATTTATAATTATCAAAAAACAAAAAAGGCATATCCTATACACAATGTGCATTTTCTAGATAAAAGAGCGCTATCTAGTGGAACAAAAATAAACTAAACGTTCATTCAACTTGTTCCGTGTTATTTGGCCAACTTAATTTCTTGGTAAATCAAGAAATAATTTCACGGAACAAGTTAAATAAACGTTTAGTGGATTTTTTTGTTACATTTAATGACCTTTTATAATTAAAAAAGCATATATTAATTCAAAATATCATTTATTTTTACAAATATTTCAGTTGGCTGAACGCCAACCTTTCAAGGTGTTATAACATATTAATGTGTGTCAACAACAAACTCAGCGCCACATAACGTCTCAACAGAATTAAGTTTTAAAAATATTTTGCTTATATTCAATGGCGAGTAAAAAAAGATGGCCTTTTGCTATTTAGAAAATGCTCGTGTTAGCATAGTCAGGATATGCTTATTTTGTTTTTAATATCAACACCTACCCCTTTTCTATTTTTAATATCATTTTTTCACATTCATAAAGGTATATATATCTATATATATATATATATAAATGAATGTTTGTATGTTTGTTTGTATGTCCGGTATACAAATTCGCAGTAGTTCACTAATTCAAACCAAAATTTCCATACATAGGTAAAAAAATACGGGGAAGACGATAGACTATTTTAAAATATATATAAATCAATTATTAAAATTATATATTTTTAGTCAGAAAATGATTATGACGATATTGCTGTATCATGTTTGATTATCAGATACAAAATTATATCGGGAAAAATTCCAAAAAGCAGAGACCACGGATGAAACCAGTTCATTATTTTGTACGCAGGAACAACATTCTAACAGAAAAACATTCATTCGAGCAGAAAACAAAAGCCAGATTATCTTTCTATAAAAATATCGCTTCTCAGACACAAAGTTTGGAGCGGGACATTTCACAAGAGTGACATCCACGGCGCCAATTTATAATTGTAACGAATAGTATTTGAATAAAAACATTTAATCGGGTAAAACCCGGGCGTTGACCGGGTCATTCGGCTAGTTACTTATATAAACCTATAAATACAGAAGTTGTATCTCTAGGTACATCGCAGGTTTTTAGGGAATAATCTATTTAGGTATAATGTTGCGTTGGCTCTTCAGTTGTCAGCGCTCAAGAGTACCCAATAAAAACGCATTTATCTGTAAATACAGCTTAGAGCGATTGCGGTTTTTTCAAGAGATCCTGAATGGAATGAGTACTCTAGGCGGGACTTGCCTCTCCAACCCCCGCCGTCAGAAAGATTCTTGGCGCCGTCCTCCAGACTAATCCAATCGGCCGCTCTCGGAACAATCCTCGGTTTCTCTCCTGGCACTGTGGATGTATCCAAACCTGGCCTGGGCGATGTCGACTTGAAAGCTGCCTCCTAGCACACAAGTTTCATCGGACTGTGCAGTCGTGTCGTCTGCCTCAAACGTTCCCAACTTGGCAGACGACTCGCTGTCACTCCGACAAGTACCTCACGTCCTGGCGATAACTTATTCAACATGCCACGGCACCAACCCGGCCGGAGCAAGCCGCAGTTTTTCCTTGTTTACGATGATTTCTAAGCCTATTGCTACCACTCGCGTCATCTTTACTGTGATGATGGCAGAAGCTCCGACTTTATTCAAATTTTAAAGTATATTTATCACTACTCTGTAGCATCGTTTTACGCACAAATGTGAATTAGGAGAATGGTGTCATTTTACCTTCATCGCTAGTGCAGTTTCGTTGCACATGCAACAGAGAAATTCGCCAGCATTTATAAACCGAAATGAATTTCCATTTCGTGATATTACCGTATGCTCTGATACACACATACCTATTTGCCGTGAAAGTGATATTTTATTTCAGATTCAAGAGCGAATTTAAAAGTTATAAAATATAGGCTAAACCCACAGTTTTATCGATAGACAACTCACAATCGTTGAAATCCCAATTCTATTGAGTGTAAAGATAATGTGAAAAAGTGATATTTAAAAAATTAACCGTTATGGTGCACATTTAAATTAATTCATTTATATATATCACACATTATAAGATATATGAGTCGATAGATTCTAGAGATAATTATCCGAGGAATAAGTACGATAGGAATAATCAAAACGATGACAGTCCTTGATAAAAATGACTTTTCATTCGGTTAGTTTATTAGCATTGATGGAGCATAACACAAAATGTTCTGGTTGTAAACATCGTTAATTGTCGTACAGCGACGTAAATAGGGCTAATGGATAATCCATACAGCGCCAACCTCTATCGCCAATCTTCCTCCCCCCACCAACTCAACCAAGACGAATCCTTTTCCCAATAGCTAATTGTTCAATCACAACAATTTTTCTGAAATACTGTTTTGTTTTAGTTGCGTGTGAGCTTCTGTTATTTTTCTATATTATTAAATGGTTGCATAGGTCAAATAATATGTAATGTTGGTTTTTCGTATTTACTGCATGAAGGTCTGCCCACTTAAAACATATTAAGTTAGAAAAAGGGTATTATGATGGTTTAACTTTTACATATGATTGTGTGTGGCTGCTATAAAATCTCAATCTATTGAGAAGGAGAGATTGGAGTTTCAAATTCTAAAGTTAAACTTTTATATAATATTTCCAATTTTCTTTTTTTATACTGGTATCACACACACAATAATTCAATTGGACAATTTTAAACGAGTTTCTTATATTGAATAAAATGGAAAGATTTCGAGCCTTAATTCATCGTCATGCACAATATATAGAAGTATTATTATTGCTTATTACCAAATAAATATTAATTAATTTATACAAATTTCTGAAGGATTCACTACTGATGAATCATGCTTTGTCAACTATTTTCTTCACTTATGTTGAAGTGGGGACTGAGGGAGTGCTCATTTATCAAAAATAATCTAAATAGTTTCATTAATTTCATTCTCGATTGAGGTCATTTCAATATTTTTCATTGTGTAGTTTCAGAAATGGAGAATATGATGAAATGGATTTGTTTTTAAATGCCTCTGCCAAAAAGGTGCTTCATATTGCCACGTGGAAAATTAGGGAAGACAAAAACTTCAGGAGGAAACAAAATTTATTTAAGGGAAGAACAGACTAAGAAAGGTAAACAAAAGATAAGCCACGAGGGAAATTTACAGAGTCGCAAGATATAAAAATAAAAATGACCACTCTGTTAATAAAAAAAATAATAAAATTGATAAATACCATGTTACATAGCTTCTTCCCTATGGGAGCTGTGACCCACAGCTAGCAATTATTGTAGATACTGACGTGGATTTGACGTGCTTCTGCCAAGGATTCCATCGAAGTCTTGGAACTTTGTCCCTAGTACCTTTGCGTCTTTTTTTTTTTTCTTGCGGCGTGAAGAGCGGCTTTGTCGTCGTATCGTCTATAGGGACATCGTCATCTTCGAGGGAAGTCTTGGCTTTGACACGGCGGTGGAATCCTGGAGTCAGTCTTCGAAAATGTAGATCACAGCACCCATGGCTTCAAGGTCTTTTCGGCGATCTTCAGTTTGTCTTCCCTAACTTACCCAGCATCTCCACCAAAATGCCACGTGGAAAATTAGGGAAGACAAAAACTTCAGGAGGAAACAAAATTTATTTCAGGGAAGGACAGACTAAGAAAGGTAAACAAAAGATAAGCCACGAGGGAAATTTACAGAGTCGCAAGATATAAAAATAAAAATGACCACTCTGTTAATAAAAAAAATAATAAAATTAATAAATACTATGTTACATAAATAAAATTGATAAATACCATGTTACAATATAATCAAATCTGGAAGACCATTTTGGCAGAAATAGCGAATTTCAAAGCATACTATCATATGAATTTCCTCAACAATAGTTACCCCTGTCCTGATGAGAACCATAGCCTAAGCCCATAGTGAGTCAAGAGTGGACCTTTTCGAATTTTTCTAAAGTAGTTTTTTTTTTCACATTTATTGATCTAACCATATGAAATTTACGCAGTGATGATCAAGTAATTGAAAATATATTTCAAGATTAATGAAAATTTGTAAATAATTTTCTTATGCGTAGAGAGCATAAAATATATGTTTAAAAACTAATTATCACTGATGTATGTTCATTTTTCAGTCATATATAATTTCAAATGGATTATAATAGCTTGACTTATACTAGATTATCACCTCCCTTAGTCATAATTATATTTTCAATGAGATTACATAGACGATGGTCATTCAAATAGATATTTTGAGCATCCTAGCCTGCGCAATACTGTCATTTTACCTAAACATATAAATATTTATCAAATTACGAAACTATTTTAGACGAGTAATATTCTTTTTAAAATAAAACAATTTCTACTGCCCTTACTGCAATGGAAAAATTAAAGGGAGGGCCTGGCTCATCAGTGCAAACCATTGCAGTAAGGTCAGTAGAAATTGTTTTATTTAAAAAATAATATTACATGTCTAAAATAGTTTCGTAATTTGATAACAGATGACGCGCTAGTGCATCGTAATATAAATATTTATAATTGTTTCTCTAATAGGTAAAAACAGCAGGTCAATAATATAGGTTCACTTCAATCAAAACATTATAATATATAGAGGATTTAGCACATACAATAGAGAAAACCTATTCAATAAATATATTGATAAATAGTTAAGTTGAGAAAAGTATAAATCTTACAGCACACACATGTGAAAAACAATGATAGTCCGTTTTTTTCTAGCTCATTAGAGCACAAAATTGCTTAATCATTAAAGAAACTATTATTTTCATTATATTTAAAATTTGAATCAATACTAATTAATCTTATAACGTATATTGAGCAAATATAATGATTATATTGTTGTTGTTCTTTTAAATCGATGTTTCTAAACGACCGTTAAGGCGCTCCATTGATATATTGATTGATCCTGGAATGCTTAAGATGCAAATTGGTAATTGCGTGTATAATGATGCGTTTATGCGTGTTTTGTAAAAATAATTTATTACATTCGTCTATAAAATTGGTTAATAATTAAAAATAACTAATTATTAAACAGATTATTTATTAAAATTATTAAATTTGATACACATTCTTTATGCGATCAGTCTAGTTCCATAGATTTAATAATAAATAAAAATGAGGTATTAAAATTATTACAAATATGAAAAAATGATGAGGCAGTATATCTGAATGAAAGAGAAGCTAATATAGAGTATAGTCACACACACAACTGTACAATTCTCACAAGAAGCTTTCATGATGACTCCTCCAAAAAAAACAGACATCTGTTCTAGAAGAAGGCTGACTAGTTCTAATGCGTCGTTCTGAAACCTAGAACAGACTATTTTGTAAAGCTGTCTGATATAGTTTAAACTATAAATGAATAAAACAAAGCATCAAGTGCTGCGTATCTTTATATATAATATAATATAAGATACGCAGCCCTTCATGCTTTGTTTTATTCATTTATAAATCGTACAGGGCTTTTTCAATTGATAGTTTAAACTGTTTAAAAATTTAAAAAGAATAAACTATTATGAGCTAACAAAGTTACCTATATTTCGACCAATTAAAATTTAAATATTTCCAAGTTTGAAAAACCAAATTCGTGTAACATGTGTATAAATGTATTCACACACACACACACACACAAGCCTTTTTATTGGGGCATCCAGCCCTATACATGATTCTCCTCTACAGGATTTAGCAAAGGAAGATATTTCAAAAGTAAAAACTATAATACAAGAGGTAATAAGGAAAAAGAAAAGAGAGAAGAAAGAAAAAAACAAACAAAAAGAAATATAACCATATATACAAAAAAATAAACATACAGAGCAAAAGGAACCATACATAGTATAAATGTATTCTATAAATTTGCATATGTTTAACAATTTTTGTCCTTTTTGCCTCAGTAAAATAGAATTCTATCTAAAAAGTGTTAGGTCACTTAGGACACCATTGTATATGTTATAACCCGGTTTATGGAAGTCATAAATTACTAATGAAGTTTCTAATATGATAAGAAAAAAAAATAAAGTTTGTGCATTTTAAATAATGGAACTATCTATGGAAATGGCACACATGTTGAAAAAATATTTCACCGTATTGAAAATGATTGAATATGTATTCAAATTATATAGAAAATAGAATCGTTTTTGGACCGTGTATAAAAATTTGAAAACAAAACGATTTCTGGCCATAGCATTGTTATGTGAAAACAAAGTGAAATACACTCGTATGTTCTAAATACGAATCTGATATTACAGATCTATTTCCTCCTTTACCCGTTCTTAACTATTATTATCAGCGTTTCTCAAAGAGAGTTTGTAATAGTTATTTGAGAGAGAGAAAGTATATATTATTCAGTAGATAACATTTCTAAGGGTTATAAAACGTGAAGGCCATGTAAATGGTGTTGTAGATCTATGGAACATTTCTCCTCGACAAGGCGACACAGCGGATATTGATTCCCATTGATTAATAGCTGTGATCAATCCCAAATGGATATCATTAGTGTGTGCCGTCCTAGGTAATTTATCTTTTTCACACACATGTTTCTTCAGCTTTAAAACATTTCCTTCTCTCTTCGATCACGTCTTCTGAATAGATTCTTCTTCGCACCGCGGCGTGGCAATCTACATGGGTGAAAGTCTTAAGTTTAGGTCAACTCTCATGATGTTTTTTATTTATTTTTTATTTCTATTTTCATATAGAAAATTTGTTTGCTATAAAAAACGAATAAAAGAAACCGTTTTATATAAACTTTAATCTTAAATATAGAAGTTATTTTTAATGGAAAACACACACAACAACACACATAAGAAATATTCATTTCTCGATGCCTCGTTTGAAATTACCACTTAGATCTTGAATATGGTAATGTAAGATAATCAAAGTAGTAATTAGAATCTAAGAATAAATTAAAGCGCAACTAATTCTTTTGTGCTGTTTAAACAAATTCGAACTTGTTCAACTATACTATCCTGCCCTGCTTGCGGATCCCCCGATGGCTCCCTGGGCCCTCGGTACTGGAGCTGCCATCACATCAGGCCCCTCGTCCGCGAGGCCTTCCAGGTCGTCGGCAGACCCCCTGATCTACAAGCCTGGATCTTCGGGACTGACCTGGTGGACGACGAGCTGGCCATCTTGGCATCGGCGAAATCGAGAATCAACCGATACTTCGTCCAGGTCAGGCTGGGCCAGGCCATCGCCTGGAGGAGGACTCTATCGCGGTGGGGAAGAACACCTGGCTGATCTTTTTCATGTAAATATTTTAAACTGTAACCTCTCTCCCTACTGTTGACTAGATGTCAATAAACTGTTTTTAATTGCCAACTATACTGAAGAGAGCTCTTATATAATAACAAAAAAATACTTTCAAAAATATTAAGCGTTAGTGTGTCCAACAAGGAACTCATATGTTGAAATGTGTCATTCCCAACGCAAGCATAGTAGTGAATTCAGAGACCAGGTCAGTCATGATGGATATATATGTGAATGGGGAGAGTAAGTTTCATAATTGTGCATTCTTCCATATTATGTCCAAACCTCTCTTTGTAAAGGAAGCAAAATACATTGAAGGATCGAAAAAGAAATATTACAGAGTACATTTCTTTTGTTAGTGTAAGGGCCTCTAAACGTTAGAATTTACCGTTCTCTAGTTTGGATCCAAACTTCCAATTTTAAATAATGATTATTCATTAAATACAATTTGGAAAGCACGTGAAATGTATAAAAAAATAACTGATATTATTTTTATAATATAATATCGTCAAACAGAACAAATCAAGGTTTAAATCCTTGGTATGTTAGTGGGTGAAAACCTTTATGTGAAAAGATCATAGACATCCATATATTTGCAACAAAAAAATGGATTAAAATGTATGCATCATGTAATATTTTTATGGAGTATATGAATGCGAGGAATTTGTGTATGTAGTTATTTATTTGACGTAAAGGTGGATAGCGCTATTATTCATGGAATTTTGTTCTTAATAAATATATTATATATATGTAAAATACATATATATATAGAAGGGTCATTCCAAAAGGTTTTGCAATCAATATTAAATAATTAAAATATTAAAACATAAATTATACCATTAAAATATACATGCATTTTTTTAACCTAAATTAAACATTTTCATAAAATAGTAGCAACAATGGCTCATAGAGGGCGCGAATTTGTTTAAAGCGGCAGCGGTAATTTCTAAACATTGCATCAAACACAATGGAGTTGACTAGATAAAGTTTACGCGCCATGATCTTTTTTGATTCTGAAAGTAATTTAACTCCCATGAAAGATTGATGAAAGCTTCAGGATATAAAGCTCCTTCTATTAGAACAGTTTTTAATTGGTTCAATGAAAGATAAATTTGGAAAAACCAACTTTGAAGATGAACCTCGTTCAGGTCGACCACCAACATCAGTGACCCAAGAAAAAATTGAGCTGGTAAGATTTACTTAGAGAAGATCGAGAATTACGTATCACCAGTTGGAGAAAAGTGTTGGCATTGGATCGGCAGAAATCAATACCATCATTAATGATCATTTAAAATACAGAAAACTTGTTAGTAGATGGGTACCCCACAGCTTGATTGAAGACCAAAAACTTGGTCGCGTTAAATGGTGTAATTTCAGGTAGAAAAAAAAAATTGATAAAGGCAAATCAAAGGCTGCTTTTAATATTATTACAGGTGACGAAACTTGGATTTACAATTTTGATCCAGAAACAAAACGACAATCAGCTTTTTGGTGCTCTTCAAAAATCACCCCCTCCTAAGAAAGTCCAAGTGTTGGAAAACAAATAGTCGCTTGTTTTTTTTTTTTTAGAAGATCAAAACACATTTAAGAATGACTAGTATACAACAAAATGCCTTCCAGTAGTATTTGAAAAAATCAAGCAACGCGGACCAATATCTCAACTTAGAGGAGTCCTTCTTCACCATGACAATGCAAGACCGCACACCTCAGCCCAAACATTAGACCTTTTAGCCAACTTTGGTGTCCAAATAGTCACTCATCCACCATATTCACCTGACCTAGCGCCTTGTGACTTTTATTTATTTCCAAAAGTTATTGTTGGAAGGGATAAAATTTGACGCTGATGATGACACTCAATGCCGTAAATTCCATCACCAAAGATGACTGGTGTAAGTACTGCGATAATTGGTTTTCACGGATGAAATCTTGCATAAGTGCTAAAAATACATGAAGAATTTAAATCTATAATTTATATTTTAATATTTAAATTATTTAATATTGATTGTAAAAACCTTTTGAGTGATCCTTGTATATTCATTATTTTTTATTTCGCGGACAAAAATAAACTGTTACATATAAAATATTGGAATTAAATGTGAGAAATTACTGGTTGACTCCCCCTTGCATTATCATACTATTAATTAAAGAGATCAAACTGAGCAGTTTATAAAAGAAAGGAATTTTTTCTCCCGTTAAAACTGACGGAACTATGCACCAGTTATTGACCATCTCTGGAACACTAGCAGACTCGGCTCGTTGTCAAAGCCAAACATCTACTTTGACAGACTTGGGACGCCCAGCTTGAGACTTAATTTTCGAGATATGAACCCCATCAGTAGAAGGTGGGTTTTGATTTAATTAGATTTCTGAGCAATTCAATAAATTTCCATAATTTTTCCAAAAATATTGTTTTATCTGACAGAGTACCTATTTCCAATTTATGGCCGAAATATAGCTGCAAATTTTATTATAAGGAAATCAAATTATACAAGAAGAAAGAGAGGACACCCTCATGACTTTGTCACGACCCGAATCTCTATTTTGCAGGGACGGTTAATAGATGGCTAGTTTGTGTTCATTTTGACGGGAGCTGTGACTTATTTTTATGGTTAGTTTTTCAAAGGCAAATTACACTTATTTAACAATTGTATAAATTAATTGGGGTTGATATGTAAATTATTCAGGTTCTTGCAGAAGATGATGATGACACAGAAACGCTAGGAGATGATGCGCAGCCGTCACACACAAGTCTACACACCCATAGATTGGATTAGAATATCAATTCAAAACTATCAAAGCTGCAATTTTATTATAGCAAAAAACGAATATTGATCTATAATCTGCTAATACATAATCCATTTGGTCCGCATATAATATCAAATAATCGGCTTATATATTTTTAAAAATGTACTACGAAAGAGCGTATTAAAGTTGACATTGAACAAAATGCGGACTGTTATTGATAGGATTGTTCGAATAACCTTGATAAAGATTAACACAATAAAACCAATGAAGGTTGCGTTAACAATACCTATAGTCCTCTATGATAAAGATAACCCATCCATATATGTGTGTGTGTGTTGTGTTTGTGAAAATAATTCAAAATTAGATAAAAGGGTCAGGTGTTGATATTAACAGTGTTCACATATGAAGAGCGTATTCACGAAAACTTGGCCTTAAACACCCATTTCTTGATTTCTCAGGAAGCCTCTGGGACCAAGTTATGTGTCTTATGCTTTGGTTTGCCAATATTTGACTCTCCCGCTGTGGCCACGATATATTCAGATCTGAAGGTTGTCACGGTCATAGTTTCACCACGGAATATGTAAATTAAACCGATAACAATTTAATTTGCATTATTAGTTTCCTCCGCCTAAGTTTCCACAATATATGACCTATCCCATGAAACTTGACCAGCTTGGCATTGTCGGGTCTGGATGGATTCCCTGTCGTAGCTATTACCACCAAATATTCGGACTTCTCCGTTAACAAACTAATTTACACATTCTATAATTCCGCATACGTTTGCCCAATAATTGACCCATCTTAGTGAAACTATACCTTGACGATATCAACGACCGGAATATTCAGAATGTACGAAACAGACTGAGTTGCCTTTTCTGGAGTGGCAACATGTTTATGGTATAAATATTTTAGAAATATTTTATAATTCAAATACTATTGCCAAAAATGTCATTATTATAACATTTTAAAACAATGTGATTAGAGTGACCAAGCAAGTATCAGCACTGAACCCGAGCGAAGCCGGTAATTTTGTATATAGGTTTATTATTATCTATAGTCATATATATCTACTTTTACTCTAAGTGCACCATATGTCTACACACAAGGAAAGCAGTTCGACTTTTGCACTTACAAATATGCCCCAGCCCCGTTTGGTTACTTGCACTCACTGGTGGAGTTAGACTTTTGCAAGATTGGGGGCCATTGGAGATTTTCTTAATTCTAAAAGTTCCCAATGCGGGATGTGATCCCAGTTCTTGGCTGTCGGATATCGACTATTTATATCACTCCCCGCCGACCCCCTCATTTGCATAATAAATTCAAGAAACCAATGTTGGTCTTCCAGAATACATAATCTCTGAATTGATCGGCTCATGAGAGCTAATAAACAAACACAATAATCCGATTTAAGGAAATATATTGCAATCTTAGTATTAATACAACAATGTAAAGTGTTTTTATTCAATTGAGTTTTTTATTTGATAAATGACGAGCTTTCAAAGCGTCAAAGAACATAGGTCTAAAGGTTTCCCCTTATTTGGAAAAAGAAATCAATGGTAAGAAATCAATGGTAAGAAATTTTCAGCTCTTATTTATATAATATTCTGTAGTCACAGAGATGCAAACTGATCATGTAAACTGACAAATTATCATACTAATGACAATCATTAAGAAAATAAAGAATCTCTATTAAATAATACTACCAAAGATTGTTCGTCTCAAGAATACATAATTCCTTATTGCGAAGTTAGAGAGGAACCGATAATAAATTATAATAATACAATAATAGTCACCAATAAATGGTGACCTGTTTTGAATGGTATAGAAAAGAACAAGTGATCTGTTTTAACTGCCGTAGAAAAAACTGGTAAACAAAATCCAAATAACATAACATAGCTATATTAACATCTTATAACGCGATATTCCAAACTCAAGGATATTTACGTCAATACATTTATTTACATCATAAAAAAATTGGTTATATACAAGCTTATATATACAATTAAATTGATTTAAATATTTATCCAAAGAATTTATTTTTTTGGCAAAGAAGAAAAGAGATAAACATACAATGGAAATTCCTTCAAAGTTTTCTTCACTCTCTTTCACAGTTCAAAAGATAGTTGTATATTTATCTGCAAAATTGATTAAAATTTTTATATGCTATTTTCTCATCTACGAATTCGTGTAGCTGTCCGATGCCACCAAATTTTCTTTCCCTATAATCCCGAAAAATTGGGTCATCCAGAAGTAGATGTTTCGAGTCTTGAATTTCTACAAAATACGAATGTTGGTTGTGAATTATACGTGGATCACAGGTGGTTTCGACTGCCAGGTTTACTGTAAAGAACACACACAACATAGCTAAACCAAATTCACAAGAGGAAATAAACGTTAACATCACTTACTTGATAAAGATAAACGATCGTGTAAAGCTATTTATAGCCACATAGATATCCGGAAGTTTATAGTTCTAAAACTACTTTCGAAGTTTGAACCATGTCGCGATCGAAATAAAATAATGAAAACTTTGGGAGATCCAAAGTTTCCAGACGACTAAATAAAATTTCCCAATTCGAGGTAAAAAGCCATTAAAAATTCATCGAGTTGAAAAGTTTGTCGAGTACAATTTAATTCAGTCTTATTTGGCATCCTCCTTAGCGAATACTTCCAGGGTTCGATGACCTCATTCTGAATAATGTACGCTTCTCACCATGTTCCGCATCCATTATATAACATTTGAATAAGTTATAGGAATTTTCTAAGCAGTGTGAGTATTTCGTATTCTTTGTCGGAAGTTCTTTATATATTAATGTGTTAGAAGTAAAATATTTGTATATATTTAACTTCAGGAATTTGAACCTGGTATTTGAATATTTGATGTTAATTCTTAATTAAAGAGGTAAAAATATGATTATGTAATATAGTCTAAAATTGGGAATTTCCTTTTGATTTCATTAAAAATAAATGTTTTCAAAAGAGGAAATAATATAAAATTATAAATTTAAAATATGTATTTCAAACACGTGATTTCTCAGAGAGCTTTAAGTATTATTTTTCTCTAGTTAAAATAAACACAATAATAAACTATAATAATTTCATTTATATTAAAGTATATATATAACTTATTTTTCAAAAAGGTGACAAGTTCTTCTCTATAAAATGCAACGAATGGTCAGTCTATTTACATATTTTTATTTACAACTTCAATAAATAATAACTGTAAAAGTAAACAAAGATATTCACATTTGCTATCTTGATTCCTGGTTAGTGCTGTGGCCCTCGCATATATGGTCCCTGATGTCCAGCAGTCTTTCTATGGCCTCTCCTGGTGGCTCCTTGATAAAATGGTCTCCTGGCCTTGATCCATTCTTGTCTGTCAGGTCTCCTCTCATCTGCTCTAGGTCGTTCTCCTAGATCTCTTCTATGGCCGTCGTATCCCTGTGCTCAATGTCCGGTGTTCCTCATCTTCACACGCCAACTCCCTACATCGTTCCAACAATCTATTCGTGACTTCTATTTGTTTATTTTTCTGGGACTTATCGTGAGGTTCGTTCTTCTTTTCTGTTGAAATAATTTCCATACTCTATTTTAGGACCAAGGATTGAATATATAATATATAAACTAGACACACTAAATATATTATATTCATAAAAATACACGATAAATGAAATTCTTTTTATCCAATGTAAATCGTTTATTCTTCTATATGGACATACCGGATATTATCTTAAAAACATCAGGTTTACTCTGGGACATATGGATGATGAGAGAAATCATATTGGTGAATCATACACATCGATAACTTAAGCTGCAGTCAATATTAATAAAAAGCTGTCCGAACAATACCAGACACACACAGACACCAATTCGTTAAAAGGACATCAATATAGCACAATATATTAGTAACTTTTCTCTCACTGATATTTTATCTGAGCTTCTTAAAACAAATTAATTGTCAACGTAAGTAAATGTTATTAAACGTCGTTTTTATCGTCTGCTGGTCTCCACGTGTCCTTAATCTGTATGTTTGTCGCGTCAGGGATGACACGTTTACTGGGGGATCTTGTCCAAACTTACTAATTCCCTTATCTCACTTAACACATATTGTTGGCAGGGACACTTTAAACAATCAAACTAAATCTCACACACGTGTGCATTAATTCGTGAATAAAATCTACATTGTCGAAATACACATTTTGATTAATCGATAAATATATATTTTAATGATTCTATTTGAAATTAATCTTTGTGTAGTTCAGTTAAACTATTTTCACTAATACCATCGAGATTATATCATTGTTGGATTTTATTATTTATAAATTATATAAATTAATTAAATTAATAAAAAGGGGGGTTGGTGGAAGGATTGCCTAAACCGTTGGTTTTCGACCGCTACGACCGGGTTCGATTCCCGCATTGGGCACTTTTTTCTTATAAAAAAGAAATTCTCCAATGGTCCCCGATTCTTGCAAAAGTCCAACTCCACCAGCTAGTGCAAGTAACCAAACGAGGCTCGGGCACATTTGTAAGTGCAAAGTGGAACTGTTTTTCACATGTGTAGACATGTGATGCACTTACAGTAAAAGCAGTCGCCAACTTCTACCCACCATGAATATCATGGCCTGTCCCACGTGTACTAGGGATAAGCAAAAAATATATATTTATAAAGGCTAGTCTCTTCCATAGAATCTCTCAGTAATATATATAATGGTTTCTATCTCTCTCTAAAATTGTGTTTAATTAAGATTATTTAAAATAGTGCACACACCAAATTCTAAATACCAAACTATAGAAAGTATGCATGTTAAAAAAATACATGGGTTGGTGGCATGCCAATAGCATATATATTTGATTGTTCACATTTTATTTAGTTTCTCAATTTTGGAAGGAATGCTTTTTGAGATGAAATAACCACGCTTTACACGTTTGAATTTCATATATGTAAAAATATCTAATAGTTGGAAAAAATGAGCACATCATTTTGAATACACATAGTATTATAATTAACATAATATTGTTATAACACAATATATAAATAAATAAAACCTACCAATTATTTTAAATTAGAGCAGTTATTATATAAATATTTATATTATATGTGTTATCAAGCGAACTATTATTAGTTATTTTAAACGGCGAATTAGATCAGTTATATATAAAAATGAAAATATATAAACAATACAGTGATTTACTTATATATGTATGAACATATCTATTTTCTAGAAAGAAACTTGTGAATTAAACAAAATATAGAGTTGTCTTTTATAGGATTTAAACCCTATGTAATTATTATTTCACATCCTTCAACCAGCAATTAAAAGCTCTATAGGTTGTACATCAAAGCTAGAAAAGCGTGGTTTGTTTTTTATAATTTTATATTGATTTATATCATTTCTCTCTGTTTATACATGTCATCACATTTATATAATAAGATAATTTGTATTGCTTACAACTCACCAATTTTGAATACAGTTGAACCTGTCTATAGCGCCCCCTCTTGAGACTCACCAAAATAGGGTGCTATAGAGAGGGGGTGCTATAGACAGGTCACTTTCAACGTAAAATGTTTACATTTTAATGTTCAAAATCGGGCGCTATAGTGAGGAAGGCGCTATTTAGAGGGGGCGCTATAGACAGGTTTAACTGTATATATAATTTACTTGTAAAAATATAAATATTTTTGAACTAAATATCTTTTAAAAGTGTGAATTTCCGATCAAAGTTTGTACATACATTTAAATATATGTAGCTACAATAATAGTATAATCGTCAAAATATATATGAATTATATAAATAAAATTAACAAATTGAAAGTTAAAAGATATCGTAGAAGAACCTCGGATCTAAAGCTCGCCATTTAAAATTGCATACTAAATACTATTTTTATAAAATAAATAAAGCTTCCAGGGTTAAGTTTCTTGTTCTACTTTTTATTTTCAAGCTTTCAGACTTGTCAGTCCTTCACCAGGAGTATCACGATAATAAATTAATGATAAATACTATTTTTATATAGAAATTATATTATTTAGGTATTTTAAATATTTATGATATTGAAAGGGAGAGAAAAATAACTATTTGCAAAACTCTTTTATCTTTATATATACAATTTGCGGATTCCATATTTGTTATATGCAGTATGATTTAACAGTTGCAAACAATATATTTTGGGAATATACAACTAGAACACATTTGCAATGTCTTACTTACAAAAATAAACACGTATCATATTCCGATAAAATAACATCTTGAATCAATATTAAAATAAGAACATTAAGCCTCCAGGGAAAATTTTCTTTTAAAATATTTTTTTATTTTAAAATCTCTCAAGCTTTCAGGCAATTCATTACCAGAAAGCACAATAGCATTAATAGAAGAATAGACACATTCCGGAAATTTATAACATAATATTCCCTGAACCCACCCCATAACTCCCAGGTGAAGATATCATCTTGGAATAGCAAAACTCGAAAGCACGCGCAATAGAAGCCCACATTGATTCTGCATTGAAACAAATGTAAACAACCAAAGCACTTTATTTAATTTTAAATCTTATTTTATTGGCGTTTTAATGATGTAAAATATTTTCTCCCGTAGAAGGACTTTCTTGTCCGAAAGCTTTAGAGATTTTTAAATAAAAAATATTTTAAAAGAAACTTTTCCCTAGATGCTTAATATTCTTATTTTAAATCGTATCATATTGATAAGATTGGCAATTTGCCACAATTAATAATTTAAAACGTGAAAATATTTAAATTAATCCAATATATAACGCTAGAGTGTAGAATATCAATATGAAAATAAGCTCTGAAATTACCCATCCAACAATCTATTACATAAAATATGGGCCATTATGGTCATGTAAGTCTTCCAGATGCGTGTTGAGTTCAATCCATCACTCGGCCCATCTTTCACATTCCCAAATCTCTCTGAGCCGCGTTCTACTTATGGATCGAGTTCATTGTACTCTACACCCTCAGTATAACCCTTCACATATGTGAACCTATTGTCATTTAAGTTCAGTAAGATTGATC
>CP092886.1:144120549-144165005 GCA_030710605.1 Cordylochernes scorpioides
AACATAAAATAGAGAGAAGCCACTCTAGTTAACACTTTATATAAACGTTTTCAAAAATGATGAACCATAACTCCTTCCCTCCTATTGTTTTGATTTAGTTAATACTAACCGAATGACCCGGGCAAAACCTGGGTTTTACCCGATTATATGTTTTTATTCAAATACTATTCGTTACAAGTATAAATTGGCGCCGTGGATGTCACTCTTGTGAAACATCCCGCTCCAAACTTTGTGTCTGAGAAGTGACATTTTTATAGAGATATGATCTGGCTTTGTGTCTCTGCTTGAATGAATGTTTTTCTGTTAGAATTATGTTCCTGCATACTAATAATGAACTGGCTTCACCCGTGGTCTCAGCCTTTTGGAATTTTCCCCGATATAATTTTGCATCTGATAATAAAACATGATACAGCAATATTGTCATTATTATTTTCTGACTAAAAAAAAACTATTTTTGCACAGAACCTGTCAATTTCAATCTTTCTTGGCTAAAAATGTGACAAATATCTCACCAGAATTTTCTCTATGTCTTGGTTAAAACACGTTTTACATGTAAATTAGGTCAGCTGATATTACCTCCCATCTTCACCGCTAGAGGCGCTGCTTGCGAGCGAAAGGGCAAATTTGCAACGCAATTTTCAAATAACTCGAAGAATATTCGGGATAGAGACCTGAATTATTCACTACAATTTTTTCCACAGATTCTGCCATGTATACTATTAAAATTTCAGTCAGATTAGTTACGTATTGTGGACGTGTATAGCCGACAAACACACACATACATACATTGATTCATATATATATATATAGGGATTATAAATTGAATGTGATATTGGAAAATTATTTATCACAAACGCACAATTAGAACGGTAGTAAACATCTACATATTACAAAATGAACACTAATAAGTATTTCGGTTATAATAGCTCAATAAAGGAATTTAGTCGTCAACATTAATTGCTATAGAATTGGCTGTTGTGGGTCAATCTAGGAAAACAAACTATCTCTATAAAGTAGAATTTCGGCCGAGCAATTTTAGAAGCAGATAGTTACGTTACAGAGGAATAGGCTGCTGGATGGGATGGCCAATTAGATCACGGTAATTGGCATTTGAGTAAACGGCTGCAAGTCTCAGACATCGTCTGCCCCCAGAGCGTAATTCACGCCCTGCCACCTAACAAGCCTTCTTTATATCTTTCTTTTATATGCAAGAAGTTCTAAATTATTTGAATACTTGACGCTATATCCATCCGGAGAACTATTCAAATATAATTTGTAAAGATTAAATGTTATTAATGAGTCCTTTCTCTTTATTTCGGCGTTTCAGCGACCCCCTCTGCCGCCATTTTCAAGGAAAATAGCATTCTTATCATGTCAACTTAATGGTAATTTAAGAAGGGCTTGATCGATTCGCCCGGACATCGGGTTTCCGTAGCGTCGAAATAGAGTATAAAAAGGTTGAAGTAACTATAATTAATAAAATAAATGAAAATTATGACCGGAGAATATTAATCTATAAAATAAAGGACAAATCCCCCGTCAAAATGAACGTCAAAACTAGAAACAATCTATTGATCGTCGCCGCAAACTAGTGGCGTCAGGTCGGTGACAAAGCCTCAAAACTATCTTTGGAAAATTGAAAAGCGCTTACCTGAAGTCCATGGTTTCGGGCAAATATCCCTCTTCATTCAAGGGTAGGCGTTATTCCATGAGATTCACAAGGGAGCAAAAGAAATATTTACTAATAAAATGTGTTTAATGTGTTTGTAAAAGATGTGTTTGTAGGAGCAAATATTTTGCTGGAGGACAATGATTAATGAAATAAGGTACACACATCCCTCGAAAAAATAGACGTAAAAACTAGACCCTATTCTCAGTTTTTCATGGTATTGTGACTTTATCACCGACCTGAGGCCGTTAGTTTGAGGAAATGTTGGTACGTTAAACGTTGAAATAACGATTACGTTCAAATACGATTTTCTTTTTTAATATTGAAGTTTCAGCCGGAATTTTCTCTTGCTAAAAAATATTAATAACCAATTATTGATGAATACTTAAATCTTACATGCATCAGTGTATATTTTGTGAATTTCTTTATTAATTAGATCTTCTTGAACATTGTATATATGTCATATTCTATGTTGTACATATATAATGTTGTATATATATACGTAGAAATGTGTTTTACATAGAAAACACAAAGCCTGATATAACTTTAAAATGATCAATAAAATGTACCATCGTAAAAGAAAAGGTTGCACCCCAGAACGGTAGTAAACAAGTCCTATTCTTTGGTCAAGATGCTAAGACAGGATGTAAACCTATCGGCCATGCCAGTATTGATAGGACATGGACGGACAACTAAATCCCCGTCCTCTCTAATGTTATCATTTGATATAATCTGGTTTTTCTGAGCCCAAGACAGAAGGCAGAGTATCCAGGAGTCAGGTGCAGTTTAGGTCGCCATGCTGCCCGATTGAACAGCGATCCCAGAATCCTCAAGGTCCCACTCTCATCTTCCCGGGTGCTGCCCCTAACTGAAGTAACCACGCTCCTATGCGTGTTGTTTTCTTGTGTCATCAGGCTAATGCCCTCCCACAATAAGGGCCATTTCTGCAAGTTTGATGTGGAGCCTAATGCGACGATCTCGGTTCTACATTTTTAAAACATATATACATGAATAAAAATCCATGCCCAGAAAGACAATTAATGAGCATTTCAGATATCAAACAACCATCTTCTGGATTAAATCTCAACTAATCCTTAACTTCAACTTTACTCCAGAATACTGGACAACCTTTTTTTATATGATAAAACAAGAAAATTCAACCACATACACATTTCAGGCCGTTGGCTCTCGTCAGCATGATGCAGGCTGTATATAAACGACCAAAAAAGGTTGTCTTGGGAGCTTTCCGAAAAAAAATCATGAAATGAGTATTGGAGGACGAATTTGCCTAACTTCGCTCAAATGTATGGACATCTATATAACAACATTTTAATAATATTTCGAAAAATAAAATAAAGGGGTATGAGTATAAAAAAATATGTATATTTTAAATTTCCAAAAGCTTTTATATTGTAGCAAATTATTTATTATTTATGTACATATTAGCAAATTTGATATTTATATTTTGCTATTCTGCAAACTTTCCTCATTGTTTATTTTCTATTTTATGCATTTTAAAATTTGTTTTTCATAGCATAAATAAATTGCCGTATCATTCTAAAGTCAGTTTTTCCTAATATGCTACGTGACAATATTTAAAGAAAAATAGGGCTTAAAACAAGGTTCACGCAGAGGTTTCTACAGTTATGCGTCATGGATGCGGAACAATAAAAGAAGAAGATAGAGTAGAAAGGAGCTAAAGACAAGACCATGATATTATTTCATTAAACAAATAGAGAGTTGAGAGAAATATAGTTTTTTCTATAAGCTTTTAGACCCCTTTTACTTGATAAACTAATAATATATTACCGTTTACAATTTAACTAACTATCGCATATATATTTCGAAATAAAATGGTAGATTTAATTGTTCTACAAATGGGTCAATTTTATATAAATCAATAGATACAATATGTGATTATGTTGTCGTTGTCATATATCTTCTCAGAGGACCAGTGAATAGCAAAGTTTGAGAAGATGCTAAAGCACCAATTATGGGCGAGATAATAATTACGCTGTTAACTAACAAATAATTATAATTTTAGATAAGCCGCGTGATTACACATTTCTGCGCATCGAGATAAGCTAATCGAGTTTTTAGTCCTCTTGTTTATACTCTAATGGATATTTATAACTGATGCGGAGTTTTAAAATCTCCCGTGTTAATTATCCTATCCTGGCGTCCAAAATTGAGTGAACAAACGCTAAAACGTAGATTAACAAATAACTAATTAATATTATGAAATTTCGTTTAAAATAGTTTATTCTTAATAAGGATAGTCAATCTATAACACGATATGGGAATATAAATATATATATGAATTACTTCAAGTACACTCATGGACAAAACTTAAGGAAGTTGTGACATTAACATTTATATCGGGATTTAGACACAACCACAATATTTCTGAAAGATATTTGATGTACAATGACCATAATTTAAGAAGACACACGAGATAATCAGGTGTGAACAAAATTGCTTCTGTCTTTAAAAATTCAGACGACCTTCGACATCAGACTTTCCATTTTCTTAAGTTTTTTCCATGGGTGTATGCACAAAATGAAGACCAGATATTCAAAAAATAGGAGATCGATGAAGAAGGGGAAGGTTTAAGGTCATGTCTAACAGCTATACAACTCTCATAGAGGCTTTGGAGGATGGAGGGAGGGGTCTTGAAGCAATAAATCCTACTCCTTAAAAAGAGAAATTTTCATTTCGAGGACTGTTCTGGATTGACAAGCTCCAAAGTGTCTCCCTAAGGCATCCCAGACATGTTCTATTGAAATCAGATCCGGATATCTGGGTGGCCAATCCACCCTCTGAATATCCTCATTCTGAACTAATCAATAGCTAATAATGTGAATGGGCATCCTCATCTATGACTGGGTGACAATGAAACCGTCATCTCACATAGGGCTCAAGGATCACGCTCTTGTATCTTTGAGCAGTCATTGTACCTCCCTTAAAGAGAGCTCTAAGCCTATTTGAAATGAAGACAGCCTAGACTAATAGACCCCCTCACCAAAACGGTTTCATTATCTTTTTTTGTTGGGATTGAAGTTTTCCTCAATTTCTCCTTAGGTAAAACACTATTTGAAAATCAACTTCTAGACGATCTCAATCTTGACTCTTAATTCAATAAAACACTATTTTTCCTTGTTATAGGACTGCTGTTTCAAGACCATTCGAAATCTCCCGTGAAAATGGGGTCCTACATGAAGACTGTCCTCGGGAAACATTCGATAAACTTTTGGTGATTCTCTATAGATAAAATCTTTATTTTAGACTATTTCTCAATTGTTTACTTGCATTCTATATATATACACACCTTAAAGGGTTTCTCGTGAAGATGAACAAAATGCCTTGTTCTAATGCATAATTAAAGATATGGGGTGGGAGGTGTGCCTCTTTCAGTGCATATATGAACTAGGAATTGCATTTTATGCATTTTATTGCATATTATTTTTTAAATCTACATAAATAATATGAAGTTGAATTTGCAAAGAAAATTAAATGTGCGAGCACCAAATCATTTCTTCTTTGAGGGTTATAGTCCTATTTCGATTTTTTTTACAAATAATTAATTATTGATTATTTTGCGATAATTTCTTTTCCGTATTCAACTATTTATTATTTATATTCAAAAGAAATATCAAGTTTTCAACTCAATCTGAATTAGAGAGAAGAGTGAGCAAGGATAAAGAACAATCTGCAATTAAGGAAACAACTACCGAATAAATCATGCAAGCTAGGTGTAGGTATGAGTGTAAGAGAAAGGGGTTTTCTGGAACACATACGGCCGTGGCAACTCATGCTGGTAGCGTCTATTTCTGGCTGCTCATGGCTTGACCCATATCTCTGGAGGCAGGCCAGGATGAGAGGAGCTTACTATGGCTGTTCTAAGCCCCAGAGACCCAGTGTTAAGCGGATGAGGATGATCAAAAAGAGATCCGATGGTTTTGTAAGGTAAGAGAGCATGTGGTATACTCATCCTAAAACGTACTATCTACTGAGTTCACGTAGAGTAGAGAAAGTTCAAAACATTGCCAGCTTTTTCATTATTCTAATATAACCATCTTCTAGCTTTGCTGTGTGTTTATAATCTATTCAACAATATATATGCCTATTATTAAGTTTGGTATAAAAGGTTTCTCTTATTATAGCAGCTTTTATAGGTATTGTGTTAGTTGGAGGGAAAATTAATAGAAATATATCACATCCAAAAGTGTTGCAAATAATGAAATAGTAATAATATTTTGTATTAGAGGGCAATAAGAAAGACAAGGTTTCACTATCCCCATGAGAGACATATAGACAAATGTTAGGTTAAAATAGATAGTCTATTCAGTAAAATTGTCAATTTTAGATTGTATCGCATCGATAGTTTTGGATAGAGTGAAGAATTATGTGTTAAGTAATATCATATATAAGAAGCGTTTATCCATT
Organism: Cordylochernes scorpioides; assembly: GCA_030710605.1. Lineage (NCBI taxonomy): Eukaryota > Metazoa > Arthropoda > Arachnida > Pseudoscorpiones > Chernetidae > Cordylochernes > Cordylochernes scorpioides. The sequence goes on from CP092886.1 coordinate 144,126,665, forward strand.
CCATTCATACGTTTATAGAATTACTAGACAAGAATACTCATGCACAAACTTTGACATTCCATCCATGTTTACACATATCCAGGATTCACGTCACCATAGAACAATATTTTGCCTAATGAAACCCATCACGTTATCATTGTCTTCCTCATGCCATCAATTCTAAATTGTCGTCAAATTCTTTAAACCAATTGAGAATTACACTTCCTGTTGAATAGATCACTAGCAGCTCGGCCGACTTTTCTACAAACATAAAACTAACCTACTGATTTATAACAGATATCTTAAAGAGAAATATATTGATGGGGTGAAGTGCACGAGAGGGTATAATATGATATCCTAGATGAACGCAGCTATAGCAAGGAAGTGGCGGAAAAAGCTCTCAAAATGGCAGCAACGACCCGCCTAGCAACGTGGTCGTTGGGTGACGCTTCAAGGCCAAACCCCGAAGCGGCCTGAGGAAGTAACTTAGCGGCCCGCTTATACCCCGCGTGAGGAGTTAAACTTAACGCTTTATGATTAATTATTAATAAAATCACCCATGAACAAGAAATAAATGCAAATGATATACATATTTAGCATTTTACATGTTAATGAATCAAATAGGAAGGAATAACATTTATATATAAACATTTGATCAAGTTAATAACTTAATAAAAAGTTACATATATCTACATATATATTATAATTGCCTATATATAATAACGATATATTTCATAATGGCAACAGAAGTGCCATTTATATACAAGAAATGGAACTATTGAGCACAGAATTTTATTTTTAGAAAAACCAAACTGTTTTCATAGCTCTAAGAGCAGAAGGAAGTTTTTTTTTTTAGTTTCAAAGAAAAAATGATGCTTATCCCTATATATATAAAAGTCAGTGTATGTATGTATGTATGTATGTGGGTATCTATGTCGGCTATACACGTCCACAATACGTAACTAATCTGACTGAAGTTTTAACAGTATATAGAGTAGACTCTGGAAAAACTTATATTGAAAAGTTCAGGTCTCTATCCCGAATATTCTTCGAGTTATTTGCAAATTGCGTTGCAAAACTGCCTTTTCGCTCGCAAGCAGCGCCTCTTGCGGTGAAGATGGGAGGTAATATCAGCTGACCTAATGTACATGTAAAACGTGTTTTGACAGGACATAGAGAAAAATCTGGAAAATATATTTATCGTATTTCAGCCAATAAAATATAATATTGACAGGTTCTAGGCAAAAATAGTTGTTTTTTTTTGTCAGAAAATGATGATGACAATATTGCTGTATCATGTTTGATTATCAGATACAAAATTATATCGGGAAAAATTCCAAAAAGCTGAGACCACGGGTGAAGCCAGTTCATTTTTAGTGTGCAGGAACAAAATTCTAACAGAAAAAACATTCATTTGAGCAGAAGACACAAAGCCAGATCATCTCTTTATAAAAATATCGCTTCTCTGGCACAAAGTTTGGAGCGGGACGTTTCACATGAGATGACATTTCACATGACATGATCCACGGCGCCAATTTATAATTGTAACGAATAGTATTTGAATGAAAACATTTAATCGGGTAAAACCTGGGCGTTGCCCGGGTCATTCGGCTAGTTATATATAAAGCGTAAAAAATGTTTGAAAAGTTGGTTAAAATAAAATATTAAAAATTCAAATGTAAAATTGTGAAGTTCGAAATAAAATATTTTCCCTTTTTCACTTATATTTTATTTCGAATTTCACAATTTTACATTTAAATTTTTAATATTTTATTTTAACCAACTTTTCAAACATTTTTACGCTTTGTGTTTTCAGTAAAAAATTTAGTTTGAAATTTATTTTATATATTTTGTTATTTTCATTTATTTTTATACTAAAAATATTTTTAAACATAGTACAAATAATTTTCAAATATAAAAATAGGCTTTATTGTTAATTTTCAAAATATTCACACCTATATTTTACAAAAATTATTTTGTCCATAATATAAATATATATATCAAATTTTTCTCCCCATTGAATATAACAAAATATTTTTAAAAACTTAATACTGTTGACGTTATGTGGCGCTGAGTTTGTTGTTGACACACTTTAAAATGTTATAACACCTTGATAAAGGTTGGCGTTCAGCCAACTGAAATATTGGTAAAATAAATGATATTTTGATCCAATATATTCCTTTTTAATTAAATAAATATATATATTTACAGTTGTATATATATAAACAAATTTAATTTGATACATTAGCGCGCCATATTTTATGAGAATCCGAAACTATTATAGACGCGTATGATTCTTTTAAAAATTAAACAATTTTCGACTGCCCTTACTGCATTGAAAAATTAATAGGAGGGCCTGGCTCATCAGTGGCGAAACCGCTGGGAGGGTTCACCACTGATGAGCTTGACTCTCCTATTAATTTTTCATTGCAGTAAGGGCAGTCGAAAATTGTTTAATTTTATAAGAATCATACGCGTCGATAATAGTTTCGGATTCTCATAAAAGTTTAATTTCTTGTATATATTTCATATTATCAGCATGTGTGCGTTCGTCGTTGTGTATCTATACGTGTGCAATGTAACATGTGTGCAGTCTATGTGATCATGAGAACATATATATAAATATGAGCTTGAATATGTTTGCATATTGGCATATGTGCATGTATCTTTGCCTTGGTGTATAAAGTTCTTATTTTATTTGTACTACTGCTTCCTTTGTATGTATGGGTATGTGAATATGGTAGGATTTATAGATATGTATTGATGTGTCTACACGATATGTACGTGTTTACCGGAAAGAGGAACGTGTCTGTGTGTATATAAGTGTGATTTAATATTTTTAGTGCTGTGTTTTATAGTTTCAAAACATGTATGTTTGAAACATCAGCTGTTTGTATATAAGTACGTAGTCTATTCAATATCGAATCGTTCTAAGTGTGATGACCTTTACATATGTGTGATTATAGTCCTGTGTGCTCGTACACATTTGTGTGCATACTTGTAGACATATTAATATATCTGCGTGATACTTGTGTTCGCTTACATTCCTGTATAGGCACACGTCGTGTTTTTGTCTGGGAGAGCAATTCAACGGTTCTATTTAGGGAAGAATTTTTTTCAATACACACAGTAGTTATTTAATTAAAAAGGCATATATTGAATCAAAATATCATTCATTTTACCAATATTTCAGTTGGCTAAATGCCAACCTTTATCAAGGTATTATAACATTTTAAAGTGTGTCAACAACAAACTCAGCGCCACATAACGTCAGCATTCTATTGACGTTATGTGGCGCTGAGTTTGTTGTTGACACACTTTAAAATGTTATAATACCTTGATAAAGGTTGGCGTTCAGCCAACTGAAATATTGGTAAAATAATTGATTTTTTGATCTAATATATGCCTTTTTAATTAAAGATTTATTTATGGATTGCTCTATTTTCAATGCACACAGTAGTTATGTAATGACATTAAATGGCTTAGTGACTGCTTATTATTTGATAATTAAAGTATAAAGAGAATATTCATTTAAATTATCTATTTTGTCACCTAGACGTACATATTCATAGTTTGTGTACAGTAAATATTTAGGTAACTATGGTATCGACCCTCTTGCGATCAGGATTTGTCAAGCTTTTGAATAAGTGCCTTTACTGCCGCAATTCTGTAAAACAGTTGATTGCTTTTTAACGGGCCGGACTGGGTTGCAGCTCCCCACGTCGTGGCCCTGACGATTGGGAAGATCGCCCTCGTCGCGCCCGCAACCAGCGGCTTCGACCTGCCACCCAGGGCTCCCGCGTCATGGCGGCCATCATTGGCAAGATTAGCCCGGGTTGGACCTTGCTGTTTTTTATGATGTTGGTGAGTGGTACTTACACAAAGCAGCTTCACACTCCTATGTTTATTATTGTATTGGTTCATTTGGAATTTAAAAATGGCTTCTTCACATTCTATATTTTAAAAATAAACCTACAACCTTTCGCAATGAGTTTCTTTCAAAGAAACTCATTGCGAAAGGTTGTAGTTTTATTTTTAAAATTTGTAGCGCAATTTTTCCGTTTACATTCTATATTTATTGTGGTATTGGTGAGTCGGACTTTCACACAGCATCTTCACATGCTCTGTTTATTGTGATGTTAGTAAAATCACCTTCTCACATACCTTCACATGCTCTGTTTACTGTGGTGTTGGTGAGTTGCACTTCCACACAGCATCTTCACATGCTCTGTATACTGTGGTGTTGGTGAGTTGCACTTCCACACAGCATCTTCACATGCTCTGTTTACTGTGGTGTTGATGAGTTGTGTTTTTTATACACAGCATCTTCACATGCTCTGTTTATTGTGGTGTCGGTGAGTTGCACTTCCACACAGCTTCTTCACATGCTCTGTTTACTGTGGAGTTGGTGAGTTGCACTTTCACACAGCATCTTCACATGCTCTGTTTACTGTGGTGTTGATGAGTTGTGTTTTCTATACACAGCATCTTCACATGCTCTGTTTATTGTGGTGTTGGAGAGTTCAACTTCCACTCAGCATCTTCACATGCTCTGTTTATTGTGGTGTCGGTGAGTTGTACTTCCTCAGAGCAATCTCATATTTAATCACGGTAGAGCATAGTGATAGCTATAAACTCTTATATACACTTCTGAGCTGTTATGAAAGATGAATTAAAATATGCACATTTTTCTCTAGGTCCAATTCCATATTTTTCTATAATCAAGTTGTTTGTAAAGCGAGATACAAAATTATCACACACACAATATAGCTCTCGACTGTATTATAATAGAATCTGTCATATACCTTTAATTTTATGAAATAGATCATTTTGAATCGAATATATTTGACCTTTTCTTACATTAAGGGAGCTCACCATAGAAAATAAAAAATATTTTCCCCTAAAGAATTTGGTTCAATTAATTTTAGTTGGCTCCTAATGTAAAAAAAAACATATTTTAAATGAATAAAAAACGTTATTAGAAAAAACTAAAGTACTTAATTGATGGTCACATTGCGAAAGAAAAAAGAATAATAAATAAGATTAAGTTGGCGTTAGAGTGGTTGACTACAATAGCAAAGTTCGTATAATATTTAAGAGATCAATTTGGATATCAAATTGTTGTAATAAATGGTTTAATTAAGCAATATGGAAACTGTTGTCAAAATGAGCCTATTAATGTCACTTACATTTGGATGTGTTAGAAGTGTGACATGTGTATTTAGGAAAATTAACACATTGTTTTAGAAGATAATTTGTAAGTAAAATTGCGGGAATATGCCGAGTTTTGACTGGTTGACAGATGGGAAGGAGTTGTCGTTCGGTGCGTTCCAAAATAGACAAATTCTGTTCACTTCCCATTCAAAGAAAGGGGGGCTTTGTTTGAATCGTATGATGTAATTGATTTTTTTTAATTACACATAATTTCCATTGGGTTATCAGTTTAGAGGTACTCGAAATATAGTTTGACAAGCTATATGGACAATTTTCTAAATTGGCGATAGTTAATGTCACATGTATATTGCGAGGAAAGAAGTGAATTTGTAAATATGGGAGTTTTAGAGAATTAGAATGTCGAAATTTGTGGCAAGTTAATCGTTTTTTTTTATCAGAGTCTATTACTAAACCCAGATATAATGTGGGAATTCATTAGTGATCATAAATTACTGAGAATATATGTATGTTTCAAACTCTAGTTTGAACTTTTTGTTTGTGTAGTTATGCGTTGAGGAATTTTGTGCGCAGTGTCTGTGTTGTATTGAAGGTTCGTGCTGAGGTTGGGTGTATTGGCGGTTTGTAAGGTACAAAAATGTGAGAGTGAATATTAAGGAATGTTAGGCCGTGGAGATCCAAAATGTTCCAGGAGTATTTCAAGTTTGATCTCTAATAGCTTGTTAACTGTAGTTAGCGTGAGCTGAAATAGGATACCTATCGATTTGAATAGAGTAAGGTCTATTAAAATGGCAGCTTCCAGAAGTTGGAATAGTCTATGGTGCGGTAGTATATTAGTGCCAATATATAATTGCGATGTGTTAGGTATAGAGTAGGGCAGTATTAGAGATACTAAAAATATCCGATGTCCTCATATTGGATACTATTGTTTTAGAGAGTAGAAAGGCTGTTGCTGGATACTAACTTACGAAGACTAGGTCCGCGAAATATTAATATTCTGGATTTGCCCTGCGTGGAAGTATAATGTGTTTAAACAGGTTTATAGCCGGAGTTAGAGATAATAACCCTGAAATATATTTGATACACAGTGACCTTTATTGAAGGCATACGATATAACAAAGTGTTAACAATATTGCCTCTGTATACTTTAAAAAAAAGCAGACGACCGGCGTTCATCAAATAACCTCCACTTCCTCAATTTTTTCACATGAGTGTAATAAGAAGAAGCCTTTTGAAAAACATTCCTTTGTTATAACACGAAGAGAAATATTGCGTGAATCAGGGTGTATGAAGAAGCTAAGAAGACTGTCGTGCAGACGATGGTGATAACTGCTCTCAAGATGATGGAGAATCTGGTGCTGGCATTTATCCACTTCAATGGAGCTATCTACCGGGACGTCAACAGAAATGCCGATAATCTCAAGCTCCAAATCGTGATTCCGCCTGGAAGACTCTTCAGATCTTTTGGATTCTGAGAAAATGGAAAAAAAATGTTCCACATACAGGTTGAAGTATGTCCTTGGAAATACCTCTTTCAATTCTTGAATGCTATATGAAATTATTTCTTCTTACATTATATATTAAGAGGAAATATCTTTGAATACAAAATTGTTTTCTTTTTAAACATTAAAATTGTGTGTAAATATATTGATAGTGTGTTCTTCTCTTTAAGCGTCTGATTATTTTCAAACTAAAACATCACTCAACAGAAGGCTTGAAACCTTTGAGAGTAATGTGGACGCCAATCTACTAATGAGAATGGCTTGAACTATGAAGATATATATTTGGAAGTTAAAGACCTTTTTATACTCGAGATATGTGGAATTATGAGAACATATATCCCAAAACCTTTAAACTAAAATCTATTTAGCTCCCCCCCCCCCCCATCATATTAAATGTGTATCAAACGTTATATATAGTCGTTATAGTATATAATTGTAATTTAATAGCATTTATTCAAATTATAAATTTTCAATTATTTATATATATGGAAAAACGAAAGAAAAAAAAATTAAATATATTTATAAGATATTTATATATATATGTCTGTGTGTATATATTCTAAAGAGAATCTAGATGCGTGTAGAGAACCAAAGAGAAATATTATATTATAAATAAGAGAAAAATTATATTTACTGACAATGTGTTTACTTTCAATAATATCATCAAATATTATCTCTACAGTTCTTAATATAATGATAACAGTTATTGAATAAGCGGTGAGTCCTCACAGCGGTTTCTTCAAATTAATCTCCAGACCGTTCTACTATTGAAAGGTAATTTCCTCAAGTTTTGTCCATTATTATATATACATACATAAAGTGGCCCCTCTCCTTTCAAAAGTGAATTTTAACAATGAATCTTGTTTATGACCTCAGAACATATCGTACTATTGGTGATAAAGAATATAGTACTACACCAGCTTTGGTAAATTCAGACATAAAGTCAAACCTGCATTCCAAGGATATGGATTCGAAGTTGCCTCTGTAATCACGATATTGACCGAAACCATGGTATACATGTTGTTGGATTTTTACCTGAATTTTCCAAAGTTGGTATTGCACCATATTTCGAATCACCACCATTACTCTCTTGGTACAGGGGGGGGGGGGGATAAGAGCTGAAGGAAGAGCTGCCCCTTTGTTGAAGGTACACGAATTCCATCCTCCCTTGTGTTATATGTAATATTTTTAATGAAAGCGAGGAGCATCTTGTATACATCGGGACATAAATCTATTTCAATATTGGTGAGTAACACGCTAACATTCATCATAATAACGATTCTATAGTAGCAATGCTGTTGGAGCTATTTATATACAGTAGTTGTGGGGAAAGAGACTAAAAATGCATAAATACCAGGATTTTAATACGTATTTTTATTGCCTATATAAGATATTGAAAATTACATAGGCAATATTTTATATGTGGAAAATAGAAAGAAAAGTGAAAGTGTACTTTGATCTGGAGGATAAATAAAAAAAAGGCATCTATGATCGTGCAACTAAAAGTTGCTGATGGCTTGCGCCATCTATCGATATAAATATAAACTAATCGTTGATTTTTAATTATTGGCTAAAAGCTTACACCACGCTGATGAGGGCCAACAGCCCGAAACGTGTAAGTGGTTAGCTTTTTCTGATTAATCAAGAAAAGGTATTTTGCCAATACTAGAATAATCTAAAAAAAATCAACGATTCGTTGATATTTATTCCGATAGATGGCGCACGGAATCAGAAATTTTATTTGTACGTTCAGGAGATACATTTTTCTTAATACAGTAGAACTTGGATAATTCGAACTTCTTTAATTCGAAAACCTCTTTAATTCGAATATTTATCTTGGTCCCTAGAATTTCCTATAATTATAATTTCCGTTTATAATTCGAATTTTTGGATAATTCGAATTTTTTTATGGTCCCTTGGGGTTCGAATTATCCAAGTTCGACTGTATTTTATACATTTTATTTAATAAACCCCGCGCTATTTCTTAATTAATTTTAGAAATAAATAAATGAATAATTATAAAAGATTAAATTTATTCTTAGATTATAAGGAAATAAATGACGTGTGTGTGTATATATTTGCAGCTTATCAATTCTTCTATTGACGCTGTTCCACCCAAGAATCCCTTGTTGTTGTAAATTTGAGTTCACCGCGAATATATTGAAGTAGAATTCTATTCAATTTATATGATATACAGGTTAGCTCATAAGTCGCGAACCCTTTTTTTTAAATTAAAAATTAAAATGCAAACTAGAATAAAATATTGTAAAGATAGAGGCTGCCTGGCCGGCATTCATATTTATATAAAAAATAGACACTTCGGCCAGTTGGAGTTTTTTTATTTTCTCAACGTTTCGACTTTGTTCGATTCTGATGATTGTTCAATTGAACAATTTTTAACGCCTTGCCAAATGCTTTATTTTTATTTGCTTCTCCTGGCGAAGACAAAAGTTTTTTGTCGAAACGTTGAGAAAATAAAAAACTCCAACTGGCCGAAGTGTCTATTTTTTTTATATAAATAGAATAAAATAGTTATAGTTTTTTATTCTAGTTTGCCTTTTAATTTTTAATAAAAATAAAAATTTTCGGGACTTATCGGTTACCCTGTATATAGCATCCCAAGTAAAACAATGACAGAATATATGAGAAACTGTGTTACAAAAATAACGCAACAAAATATCAATACCAGCATCATTCAAAATAGAGTGTAGAAAAACACAATATTCCTACAGATCAATCTTACTGAACTTAAATGACAATAGGTCCACATATGTGAAGGGTTATACTGAGGGTGTAGAGTACAATGAACTCAATCCATAAGTAGAACGCGGCTCAGAGAGATTTGGGAATGTGAAAGATGGGCCGAGTGATGGATTGAACTCAACACGCATCTGGAAGACTTACATGACCATAATGGCCCATATTTTATGTAATAGATTGTTGGATGGGTAATTTTAGAACTTATTTTCATATTGATATTCTACACTTTGTCGTAATATATTGGATTAATTAAAATATTCTCACTTTTTAATTTATTAATTGGCAAATTGCCAATCTTATCAATATGATACGTATTAAAATAAGAACATTATAAGCCTCCAGGAAAAAGTACCTTATAAAATATTTTTTATTTGAAAATCTCTCCAAGCTTTCGGGCAAGAAAGCCTTTCTACGGGAGAAAATATCTTACATTATTAAAACGCCAATAAAATAAGATTTTAAATTAAATAAAGTGATTTGGTTGTTTACATTTGTTTCAATGCAGAATCAACGCGGGCTTCTATTGCGCGTGCTTTCGAGTTTTGCTATTCCAAGACGATATCCTTACTTGAGGTTATGGGGTGGGTTCAGGGAATATTTTGTGATAAATTTCCGGAATGTCTATTCTTCTGTTAATGCTATTGTGCTTTCTGGAAATGAATTGCCTGAAAGCTTGAGAGATTTTTAAATAAAAATATTTTAAAAAGAAACTTCTCCCTGGAGGCTTAATGCTCTTATTTTAATATTGATTCAAGATGTTATTTTATCGAATTATGATACGTGTTTATTTTTGTAAGTTGACATTGCAAATGTGTTCTAGTTGAATATTCCCAAAATATATTGTTTGAAACTGTTAAATCATATAGCATTTAACAAATATGGAATCCGCAAATTGTATATATAAAGATAAAAGAGTTTTGCAAATAGTTATTTTTCTCTCCCTTTCAATATCATAAATATTTAAAATATCTAAATAATATTATTTGTATATAAAAATAGTATTTATCATTAATTTATTATCGTGATACTCCTGTTGAAGGACTGACAAGTCTGAAAGCTTGAAAATAAAAAGTAGAACAAGAAACTTAACCCTGGAAGCTTTATTTATTTTATAAAAATAGTATTTAGTATGCAATTTTAAATGGCGAGCTTTAGATCCGAGGTTCTTCTACGATATCTTTTAACTTTCAATTTGTTAATTTTATTTAATTTTATATTTTGTCGATTATACTATTATTGTAGCTACATTTATTTAAATGTATGTACAAACTTTGATCGGAAATTCACACTTTTAAAAGATATTTAGTTCAAAAATATTTATATTTTTACAAGTAAATTATATATACAGTTAAACCTGTCTATAGCGCCCCCTCTAAATAGCACCTTCCTCACTATAGCGCCCGATTTTGAACATTAAAATGTAAACATTTTACGTTGAAAGTGACCTGTCTATAGCACCCCCTCTCTATAGCACCCTATTTTGATGAGTCTCAAGAGGGAGCGCTATAGACAGGTTTAACTGTATTCAAAATTGGTGAGTTGTAAGCAATACAAATTATCTTATTATATAAATGTGATGACATGTATAAACACAGAGAGAAATGATATAAATCAATATAAAATTATAAAAAACAAACCACGCTTTTCTAGCTTTGATGTACAACCTATAGAGCTTTTAATTGCTGGTTGAAGGATGTGAAATAATAATTACATAGGGTTTAAATCCTATAAAAGACAACTCTATATTTTGTTTAATTCACAAGTTTCTTTCTAGAAAATAGATAATATATGTTCATACATATATAAGAAAATCACTGTATATATACACTATACCATACCCAATATGTTAATTATAATACTATGTGTATTCAAAATTATGTGCTCATTTTTTCCAACTATTATATATTTTTACATATATGATATTCAAACGTGTAAAGCGTGGTTATTTCATCTCAAAAAGCATTCCTTCCAAAATTGAGAAACTAAATAAAATGTGGACAATCAAATATATATGCTATTGACATGCCACCAACCCAACATGCATACTTTCTATAATTTGGTATTTAGAATTTGGTGTGTGCACTATTTTAAATAATCTTAATTAAACACAATTTTAGAGAGAGATAGAAACCATTATATATATATTACTGAGAGATACTATGGAAGAGACTAGCCTTTATTAATATATTTTTTTGCTTATCCCTAGTACACGTGGTACAGGCCATGATATTCATGGTGGGTAGAAGTTGGCGACTGCTTTTACTGTAAGTGCACCACATGTCTACACATGTGAAAAATAGTTCCACTTTGCACTTACAAATGTGCCAGAGCCTCGTTTGGTTACTTGCACTCGCTGGTGGGGTTGGACTTTTGCAAGAATCGGGGGCCATTGGAGAATTTTTTTTAATTAGAAAAAAGTGCCCAATGCGGGAATCGAACCCGGGTCGTAGCGGTCGAAAACCAACGGTTTAGACAATACTTCCACCAACCCCCTTTTTTATTAATTTAATTAATTTACATATAATAAAATCCAACAATGATCTCATCTCGATAGTATTAGTGCAATTAGTTAAACTGAACTACACAAAGATTTAAATCAAATAAGATCATTTAATGAATCTTATAATTTCCATTTACCAACATAATGTATATATTTGTCGATTAAATAAAATGTGTATTTCGACAATGTAGATTTTATTCACGAGTTAATGCACACGTGTGTGAGATTTAGTTTGATTGTTTAAAGTGTCCCTGCCAACAATATGTGTTAAGTGAGATAAGGGAATTAGAAAGTTTGGACAAGATCCCCCAGTAAACGTGTCATCCCTGACGCGACAAACACACAGATTAAGGACACGTGGAGACCAGCAGACGATAAAAACGACGTTTAATAACATTTACCTACGTTGACAATTAATTTGTTTTAAGAAGCTCAGATAAAATATCAGTGAGAGAAATCTACTAATATATTGTGCTATATTGATGTCCTTTTAACGAATTGGTGTTTGTGTGTGTCTGGTATTGTTCGGACAGCTTTTTATTAAATATTGACTGCAGCTTAAGTTATCGATGTGTTTGATTTACCAATATGATTTCTATCATCCTTATGTCCCAGAGTAAACATGATGTTTTTAAGATAATATCCGGTATATCAATATAGGAGAAAAAACGATTTATTTTGAATAAAAAGAATTTCACCTATCGTATATTTTTATTAATATAATATGTTTAGCGTGTCATTTTATATATTATATATAGGACTTCGCATATATTCAATCCTTGGTCCTAAAATAGACCATGGAAATTATTTCTAAAGAAGAATCAACTTCACGATAAGTCCCTGAAAAATAAAGAAATGGAATCCATGGGTCGATGTTGGAACGATGTAGGGAGCTGGCGTGTGAAGACGAGGAAGGTGGAACACCGGACATGAAGCACAGGGAAACGACGGCCATAGAAGAGATCTAGGAGATCGACCTAGAGCAGATGACAGGGGACCTGACAGACAAGAATGGATCAAGGCCAGGAGACCATTTTATCAATGAGCCACCAGGAGAGGCCATAGAAAGACTGCTGGACATCAGGGGACCATATCTGCGAGGGCCACAGCACTGACCAGGAATAAAGATAGCAAATGTGAATATCTTCGTTTACTTTTACAGTTATTATTTATAGAAGTTGTAGATAAAATATGTAGACTGACATTCTTTGCATTTTATAGAGAAAAACTTGTAACCTTTTTGAAAAATAAAGTTATATATATACTTTAATATAAATGAAATTATTATAGTTTATTATTGTGTTTATTTTAACTAGAGAAAAAAATAAAACTTAAACCTCTGAGAAATCACGTGTTTGAAATACATATTTTAAATTTATAATTTAATATTATTTACCTCTTTTAAAAACATTTATTTTTAATGAAATCAAAAGGAACTTCCCAATTTTAGACTATATTACATATTCATATTTTTACTTTTAATTAAGAATTAACATCAAATATTCAAATACCAGGTTTAAATTCCTGAAGTTAAATATATACAAATATTTTACTTCTATCACATTAATATATAAAGAACTTCCGACAAAGAATACGAAATACTCACACTGCTTAGAAAATTCCTATAACTTATTCAAATGTTATATAATGGATGCGGAACATGGTGAGAAGCGTACATTATTCAGAATGAGGTCATCGAACCCTGGAAGTATTCGCTAAGGAGGATGCCAAATAAGACTGAATTAAATTGTACTCGACAAACTTTTCAACTCGATGAATTTTTAATGGCTTTTTACTCGAATTGGGAAATTTTATTTAGTCGTCTGGAAACTTTGAATCTCCCAAAGTTTTCATTATTTTATTTCGATCGCGACATGGTTCAAACTTCGAAAGTAGTTTTAGAACTATAAACTTCCGGATATCTATGTGGATATAAATAGCTATACACGATCGTTTATCTTTATCATGTAAGTGATGTTATCATTTATTTCCTCTTGTGAATTTGGTGTAGCTATGTTGTGTGTGTTCTTTACAGTAAACCTGGCAGTCGAGATCACCTGTGATCCACGTATAATTCACAACCAACATTCGTATTTTGTAGAAATTCAAGACTCGAAACATCTACTTCTGGATGACCCAATTTTTCGGGATTATAGGGAAAGAAATTTTGGTGGCATCGGACAGCTACACGAATTCCTAGATGAGAAAATAGCAAATAACATTTTAATCAATTTTGCAGATAAATATACAACTATCTTTTGAACTGTGAAAGAGAGTGAAGAAAACTTTGAGGGAATTTCCATTGCATGTTTATCTCTTTTCTTCTTTGCCAAAAAAATAAATTCTTTGGATAATTATTTAAATCAATTTAATCGCATATATAAGCTTGTATATAACCAATTTTTTTATGATGTAAATAAATGTATTGACGCAAATATCCCTGAGTTTGGGATATTGCGTTATAGGATATTAATAAAGCTATGTTATGTTATTCGGATTTTGTTTACCAGTTTTTTCTACGGCAGTTAAAACAGATCACTTGTTCTTTTCTATACCATTTAAAACAGGTCACCTTTTATTGATGACTATTATTGTATTATTATAATTTATTGTCGGTTCCTCTCTAACTTCGCAATAAGGAATTATGTATTCTTGAGACGAACAATCTTTGGTAGTATTATTTAATAGAGATTCTTTATTTTCTTAATGATTGTCTTTAGTATGATAATTTGTCAGTTTACATGATCAGTTTGCATCTCTGTGACTACAGAATATTATATAAATAAGAGCTGAAAATTTCTTACCATTGATTTCTTTTTCCAAATAAGGGGAAACATTTTAGCCCTATGTTCTTTGACGCTTTGAAAGCTCGTCATTTATCAAATAAAAAACTCAATTGAATAAAAACACTTTACATTGTTTTATAAATACTAAGATATGCATGTTCTTTGACGCTTCGAAAGCTCGTCCTTTATCAAATAAAAAAAATTCAATTGAATAAAAAAACTTTACGTTGTTGTATTAATACTAACATATGCATGTTCTTTGACGCTTCGAAAGCTCGTCCTTTATCAAATAAAAAAAAACTCAATTGAATAAAAAAACTTTACGTTGTTTTATTAATACTAAGATTGCAATATTTTTCATTAAATCGGATTATTGTGTTTGTTTATTAGCTCTAATGAGCCGACCAATTCAGAGATTATGTATTCTGGAAGACCAACATTGGTTTCTTGAATTCTATATACAGTTACGAGCGTCATGCGTTCTTAATAATTTTTCATCTCTGTCACCGTTTGCTTTTTTTTTTGGAATGGCGCTCTCCTATTGGTTGGCTACGATCACGCCACCTTTGCCCCCACTCGCTTTTTTGTTTTTGTAACTATTGTGTTGGAGCGGGTCGCTCCTTAAATAAATGCATATATTAGTTAATAACTAAATGGAATCCTCTCTTTCTTTTTCCCAGTAAGAGACGCCGACGGAAGCCAACAGTACATAGACAGATAAAGCACATAGGCTATAGTTATTAACTAACATATGCATTTATTTAAGGCGCCAATTTATAATTGTAACAAATAGTATTTGAATCAAAACATTCAATCGGGTAAAACACGGGCGTTGCCCGGGTCATTCGGCTAGTGTATTATACAAATGAGGGGGTCGACGGGGAGTGTTATAAATAGTCGATATCCGACAGCCAAGAACTGGGATCACATCCCGCATTGGGAACTTTTTCAGAATTAATAAAATCTCCAATGGCCCCCAATCTTGCAAAAGTCTAACTCCACCAGTGAGTGCAAGTAACCAAACGGGGCTGGGGCATATTTGTAAGTGCAAAAGTCGAACTGCTTTCCTTGTGTGTAGACATATGGTGCACTTAGAGTAAAAGTAGATATATATGACTATAGATAATAATAAACCTATACAAAATTACCGGCTTCGCTCGGGTTCAGTGCAGGTACTTGCTTGGTCACTCTAATCACATTGTTTTAAAATGTTATAATAATGACAATTTTGGCAATAGTATTTGAATTATAAAATATTTCTACAATATTTATACCATAAACATGTAGCCACTCCAGAAAAGGCAACTCAGTCTGTTTCGTACATTCTGAATATTCCGGCGTTGATATCGTCGAGGTATAGTTTCACTAAGATGGGTCAAATATTGGGCAAACGTATGCGGAATTATAGAATATGTAAATTAGTTTGTTAACGGAGAAGTCCGAATATTTGGTGGTAATAGCTACGACAGGGAATCCATCCAGACCCGACTATGCCAAGCTGGTCAAGTTTCATGGGATAGGTAATATATTGTGGCAACTTAGGCGGAGCAAACTAATAATGCAAATTAAATTGTTATCGGTTTAATTTACATATTCCGTGGTGAAACTATGACCGTGACAACTTTCAGATCTGAATATATCGTGGCCAACAGCGGGATAGTCAAATATTGGGAAATCAAAGCATAAGACACATAACTTGGTCCCAGAGGCTTCCTGAGAAATCAAGAAATGGGTGTTTAAGGCCAAGTTTTCGTGAATACGCTCTTCATATGTGAACACTGTTAATATCAACACCTGACCCTTTTATCTAATTTTGAATTATTTTCACAAACACAACACACACACACACATATATGGATGGGTTATCTTTATCATATATAGAGGACTAGAGGTATTGTTAACGCAACCTTCATTGGTTTTATTGTGTTATTCTTTATCAAGGTTATTTGAACAATCCTATCAATAATAGTCCGCATTTTGTTCAATGTCAACTTTGATACGCTCTTTCGTAGGACATTTTTAAAAATATATAAGCCGATTATTTGATATTATATGCGGACCAAATGGATTATGTATTAGCAGATTATAGATCAATATTCGTTTTTGCTATAATAAAATTGCAGCTTTGATAGTTTTGAATTGATATTCTAATCCAATCTATGGGTGTGTAGACTTGTGTGTGACGGCTGCGCATCATCTCCTAGCGTTTCTGTATCATCGTCATCTTCTGCAAGAACCTGAATAATTTACATATCACAACCCCAATTCATTTATACAATTGTTAAATAAGTGTAATTTGCCTTAGAAAAACAAACCATAAAAATAAGTCACAGCTCCCGTCAAAATGAACACAAACTAGCCATCTATTAACCGTCCCTGCAAAATAGAGATTCGGGTCGTGACAAAGTCATGAGGGTGTCCTCTCTTTCTTCTTGTATAATTTGATTTCCTTATAATAAAATTTGCAGCTATATTTCGGCAATAAATTGGAAATAGGTACTCTGTCAGATAGAACAATTATTTTTGGAAAAATTATGGAAATTTCTTGAATTGCTCAGAAATCTAATTAAATCAAAACCCACCTTCTACTGTGGGGTTCATATCTCGAAATTTAAGTCTCAAGCTGGGTGTCCCAAGTCTGTCAAAGTAGATGTTTGGCTTTGACAACGAGCCGAGTCTGCTAGTGTTCCAGAGATGGTCAATAACTGGTGCATAGTTCCGTCAGTTTTAACGGGAGAAAAATTTCCTTTCTTTTATAAACTGCTCAGTTTGATCTCTTTAATTAATAGTATGATAATGCAAGGGGGAGTCAACCAGTAATTTCTCACATTCAATTCCAATATTTTATATGTAACAGTTTATTTTTGTCCGCGAAATAAAAAATAATGAATATACAAGGATCACTCCAAAGGTTTTTATAATCAATATTAAATAATTTAAATATTAAAATATATATTATAGCTTTAAATTCTTCATGTATTTTTAGCACTTATGCAAGATTTCATCCGTGAAAACCATTTATCGCAGTACTTACACCAGTCATCTTTGGTGATTGAATTTACAGCATTGAGTGTCATCATCAGCGTCAAATTTTATCCCTTCCAACAATAACTTTTGGAAATAAATAAAAGTCACAAGGTGCTAGGTCAGGTGAATATGGTGGATGAGTGACTATTTGGACACCAAAGTTGGCTAAAAGGTCTAATGTTTGGGCTGAGGTGTGCGGTCTTGCATTGTCATGGTGAAGAAGGACTCCTCTAAGTTGAGATATTGGTCCGCGTTGCTTGATTTTTTCAAATACTGCTGGAAGGCATTTTGTTGTATACCAGTCATTCTTAAATGTGTTTTGATCTTCTAACTACGCAATATCAATGAAACCACTTTTTCTAAAAAAAAAAAACAAGCGACTATTTGTTTTCCAACACTTGGACTTTCTTAGGAGGGGGTGATTTTTGAAGAGCACCAAAAAGCAGATTGTCGTTTTGTTTCTGGATCAGAATTGTAAATCCAAGTTTCGTCACCTGTAATAATATTAAAAGCAGCCTTTGATTTGCCTTTATCATTTTTTTTCTACCTGAAATTACACCATTTAACGCGACCAAGTTTTTGGTCTTCAATCAGGCTGTGGGGTACCCATCTACTAACAAGTTTTCTGTATTTTAAATGATCATTAATGATGGTATTGATTTCTGCCGATCCAATGCCAACACTTTTCTTCAACTGGTGATACGTAATTCTCGATCTTCTCTAAGTAAATCTTACCAGCTCAATTTTTTCTTGGGTCACTGATGTTGGTGGTCGACCTGAACGAGGTTCATCTTCAAAGTTGGTTTTTCCAAATTTATCTTTCATTGAACCAATTAAAAACTGTTCTAATAGAAGGAGCTTTATATCCTAAAGCTTTCATCAATCTTTCATGGGAGTTAAATTACTTTCAGAATCAAAAAATATCATGGCGCGTAAACTTTATCTAGTCAACTCCATTGTGTCTGATGCAATGTTTAGAAATTACCGCTGCCGCTGTAAACAAAGTCGCGCCCTCTATGAGTCATTGCTGCTACTATTTTATGAAAATGTTTATTTTAGGTTGAAAAATGCATGTAAATTTTAATGATATAATTTATGTTTTAATATTTTAATTATTTAATATTGATTGCAAAACCTTTTGGAATGACCCTTATATATATATTTCTATATATGTATTTTACATATATATAATATATATTTATTAAGAACAAAATTCCATGAATAATAGCCCTATCCACCTTTACGTCAAATAAATAACTACATACACAAATTCCTCGCATTCATATACTCCATAAAATATTACATGATGCATACATTATAATCCATGTTTTTTGTTGCAAATATATGGATGTCTATGATCTTTTCACATAAAGGTTTTCGCCCACTAACATACCAAGGATTTAAACCTTGATTTGTTCTGTTTGATGATATTATATTATAAAAATAATATCAGTTAATTTTTATACATTTCACGTGCTTTCCAAATTGTATTTAATGAATAATCATTATTTAAAATTGGAAGTTTGGTTCCAAACTAGAGAACGGTAAATTCTAACGTTTAGAGGTCCTTACACTAACAAAAGAAATGTACTCTGTAATATTTATTTTTCAATCCTTTAATGTATTTTGCTTCTTTTACAAAGAGAGGTTTGGACATAATATGGGAGAATGCACAATTATGAAACTTACTCTCCCCATTCAAATATATATCCATCATGACTGACCTGGTCTCTGAATCCACTACTATTCTTGCGTTGGGAATGACACATTTCAAAATATGAGTTCCTTGTTGGACACACTAACGCTTAATATTTTTAAAAGTATTTTTTTGTTATTATATAAGAGCTCTCTTCAGTATAGTTGACAATTAAAAACAGTTTATTGACATCTAGTCAACAGTAGGGAGAAAGGTTACAGTTTAAAATATTTACATGAAAAATATCAGCCAGGTCCCCACTGTGATAGAGTCCTCCTCCAGGCGATGACGGGGTCTTCGATGGCCTGGCCCACCTCGAACTGGACGAGGTATCGGTTGATTCTCGATTTCGCCGAAGCGAAGATGGCCAGGTCAGTCCCGAAGATCCAGGCTTGTAGATCAGGGGATCTGCCGACGACCTGGAAGGCCTCGCGGACGAGGGGCCTGATGTGATGGCAGCTCCAGTACCGAGGGCCCAGGGAGCCATCGGGGGATCCGCAAGCAGGGCAGGATAGTATAGTTGAGCAAGTTCGAATTTGTTTAAACAGCACAAAAGAAGTAGTTGCACTTTAATTTATTCTTAGATTCTAATTACTACTCTGATTATCTTACATTACCATATTCAAGATCTAAGTGGTAATTTCAAACGAGGCATCGAGAAATCAATATTTCTTATGTGTGTTGTTGTGTGTGTTTTCCATTAAAAATAACTTCTATATTTAAGATTAAAGTTTATATAAAACGGTTTCTTTTATTCGTGTTTTATAGCAAACAAATTTTCTAGATGAAAATAGAAATAAAAAATAAATAAAAAACATCATGAGAGTTGACCTAAACTTAAGACTTTCACCCATGTAGATTGTCACGACGCGGTGCGAAGAAGAATCTATTCAGAAGACGTGATCGAAGAGAGAAGGAAATGTTTTAAAGCTGAAGAAACATGTGTGTGAAAAAGATAAATTACCTAGGACGGCACACACTAATGATATCCATTTGGGATTGATCACAGCTATTAATCAATGGGAATCAATATCCGCTGTGTCGCCTTGTCGAGGAGAAATGTTCCATAGATCTACAACACCATTCACATGGCCTTCACGTTTTATAACCCTTAGAAATGTTATCTATTGAATAATTTATACTTTCTCTCTCTCAGATAACTATTACAAACTCTCTTTGAGAAACGCTGATAATAATATTTAAGAACGGGTAAAGGAGGAAATAGATCTGTAATATCAGATTCGTATTTAGAACATACGAGTGTATTTCACTTTTGTTTTCACATAACAATGCTATGGCCAGAAATCGTTTTGTTTTCAAATTTTTATACACGGTCCAAAAACGATTCTATTTTCCATATAATTTTAATATTCAATCATTTTCAATACGGTGAAATATTTTTTCAACATGTGTGCCATTTCCATAGATAGTTCCATTATTTAAAATGCACAAACTTTATTTTTTCTTATCATATTAGAAAATTCATTAGTAATTTATGACTTCCATAAACCGGGTTATAACATATACAATGGTGTCCTAAGTGACCTAACACTTTTTAGATAGAATTCTATTTTACTGAGGCAAAAAGGAAAAAATTTGTTAAACATATGCAAATTTATAGAATACATTTATACACATGTTACACGAATTTGGTTTTTCAAACTTGGAAATATTTCAATTTTAATTGGTCGAAATAATCGGTAACTTTGTTAGCTCATAATAAGTTATTCTTTTTAAATTTTTAAACAGTTTAAACTATATCAGACAGCTTTACAAAATAGTCTATTCTAGGTTTCAGAACGACGCATTAGAACTAGTCAGCCTTCTTCTAGAACAGATGTCTGTTTTTTTTGGAGGAGTCATCATGAAAGCTTCTTGTGAGAATTGTACAGTTTGTGTGTGACTATACTCTATATTAGCTTCTCTTTCATTCAGATATACTGCCTCATCATTTTTGCATACTTTTAATAATTTTAATACCTCATTTTTATTTATTATTAAATCTATGGAACTAGACTGATCGCATAAAGAATGTGTATCAAATTTAATAATTTTTATAATTAATCTGTTTAATAATTAGTTATTTTTAATTATTAACCTATTTATAGACGAATGAAATAAATTATTTTTACAAAACACGCATAAACGCATAATTATACACGCAATTACCAATTTGCATCTTAAGCATTCCAGGATCAATCAATATATCAATGGAGCGCCTTAACGGTCGTTTAGAAACATCGATTTAAAAGAACAACAACAATATAATCATTATATTTGCTCAATATACGTTATAAGATTAATTAGTATTGATTCAAATTTTAAATATAATGAAAATAATAGTTTCTTTAATGATTAAGCAATTTTGTGCTCTAATGAGCTAGAAAAACGGTCTATCATTGTTTTTCACATGTGTGTGCTGTAGGATTTATACTTCTCTCAACTTAACTATTTATCAATATATTTATTAAATAGGTTTTCTCTATTGTATGTGCTATATCCTCTATATATTATAATGTTTTGATTGAAGTGAACCTATATTATTGACCTGCTGTTTTTACCTATAAGAGAAACAATTATAAATATTTATATTACGATGCACTAGCGCGCCATCTGTTTTCAAATTACGAAACTATTTTAGACACGTAATATTCTTTTTAAAATAAAACAATTTCTACTGCCCTTACTGCAATGGTTTGCACTGATGAGCCAGGCCCTCCCTTTATTTTTTCCATTGCAGTAAGGGTAGTAGAAATTGTTTTATTTTAAAAAGAATATTACGCGTCTAAAATAGTTTCGTAATTTGATAAATATTTATATGTTTAGGTAAAATGACAGTATTGTGCAGGCTAGGATGCTCAAAATATCTATTTGAATGACCATCGTCTATGTAATCTCATTGTAAATATAATTATGACTAAGGGAGGTGATAATCTCGTTAAGTCAAGCTATTATAATCCATTTGAAATTATCTATGACTGAAAAATGAACATACATCAGTGATAATTAGTTTATAAACATATATTTTATGCTCTCTACGCATAAGAAAATTATTTACAAATTTTCATTAATCTTGAAATATATTTTCAATTACTTGATCATCACTGCGTAAAGTTCATATGGTCAGATCAATAAATGTGAAAAAAAAACTACTTTAGAAAAATTCGAAAAGGTCCACTCTTGACTCACTATGGGCTTAGGCTATGGTTCTCATCAGGACAGGGGTGACTATTGTTGAGGAAATTCATATGATAGTATGCTTTGAAATTCGCTATTTCTGCCAAAATGGTCTTCCAGATTTGATTATATGAAGCACCTTTTTTTTTTTGGCAGAGGCATTTACAAACAAATCCATTTCACCATATTCTCCATTTCTGAAACTACACAATGAAAAATATTGAAATGACCTCAATCGAGAATGAAATTAATGAAACTATTTAGATTATTTTTGATAAATGAGCACTCCCTCAGTCCCCAGTTAAACATAAGTGAAGAAAATAGTTGACAAAGCATGATTCATCAGTGGTGAATCCTTCACAAATTTGTATAAATTAATTAATATTTATTTGGTAATAAGCAATAATAATACTTCTATATATTGTGCATGACGATGAATTAAGGCTCGAAAATCTTTCCATTTTATCCAATATAAGAAACTCGTTTAAAATTGTCCAATTGAATTATTGTGTGTGTGATACCAGTATAAAAAAAGAAAATTGGAAATATTATATAAAAGTTTAACTTTAGAATTTGAAACTACAATCTCTCCTTCCCAATAGATTGAGATTTTATAGCAGCCACACACAATCATATGTAAAAGTTAAACCATTATAATACCCTTTTCTTAACTTTATATTGTTAATGTGAGCAGACCTTCATGCAGTAAATAAGAAAAACCAAAATTACATATTCTTTGACCTATGCAACCATTTAATAATATAGAAAAATAACAGAAGCTCACACGCAACTAAAACAAAACAGTATTTCAGAAAAATTGTTGTGATTGAACAATTAGCTATTGGGAAAAGGATTCGTCTTGGTTGAGTTGGTGGGGGGAGGAAGATTGGCGATAGAGGTTGGCGCTGTATGGATTATCCATTAGCCCTATTTACGTCGCTGTACGACAATTAACGATGTTTACAACCAGAACATTTTGTGTTATGCTCCATCAATGCTAATAAACTAACCGAATGAAAAGTCATTTTTTATCAAGGACTGTCATCGTTTTGATTATTCCTATCGTACTTATTCCTCGGATAATTATCTCTAGAATCTATCGACTCATATATCTTATAATGTGTGATTGTATATAAATAAATTAATTTAAATGTGCACCATAACGGTTAATCTTTTAAATATCACTTTTTCACATTATCTTTACACTCAATAGAATTGGGATTTCAACGATTGTGAGTTGTCTATCGATAAAACTGTAGGTTTAACCTATATTTTATAACTTTTAAATTCGCTCTAGAATCTGAAATAAAATATCACTTTCACGTAAAATAGGTATGTGTGTATTAGAGCATACGGTAATATCACGAAATGGAAGTTAATTTCGGTTTATAAATGCCGGCGAATTTCTCTGTTGCATGTGCAACGAAACTGCACTAGCGATGAAGGTAAAATGATACCATTCTCCTAATTCACATTTGTGCGTTAAACGATGCAACAGAGTAGTGATAAACATACTTTAAAATTTGAATAAAGTCGGAGCTTCTGCCATCACAGTAAAGATGACGCGAGTGGTAGCAATAGGCTTAGAAATCGTTAACAAGGAAAAACTGCGGCGTGCTCCGGCCGGGTTGGTACCGTGGCATGTTGAATAAGTTATCGCCAGGACGTGAGGTACTTGTCGGAGTGACAGCGAGTCGTCTGCCAAGTTGGGAACGTTTGAGGCAGACGACACGACTGCACAGTCCGATGAAACTTGTGTGCTAGGAGGCAGCTTTCAAGTCGACATCGCCCAGGCCAGGTTTGGATACATCCACAGTGCCAGGAGAGAAACCGAGGATTGTTCCGAGAGCGGCCGATTGGATTAGTCTGGAGGACGGCGCCAAGAATCTTTCTGACGGCGGGGGTTGGAGAGGCAAGTCCCGCCTAGAGTACTCATTCCATTCAGGATCTCTTGAAATAAACCGCAATCGCTCTAAGCTGTATTTACAGATAAATGCGTTTTTATTGGGTACTCTTGAGCGCTGACAACTGAAGAGCCAACGCAACATTATACCTAAATAGATTATTCCCTAAAAACCTGCGATGTACCTAGAGATACAACTTCTGTATTTATAGGTTTATATAAGTAACTAGCCGAATGACCCGGTCAACGCCCGGGTTTTACCCGATTAAATGTTTTTATTCAAATACTATTCGTTACAATTATAAATTGTCGCCGTGGATGTCACTCTTGTGAAATGTCCCGCTCCAAACTTTATGTCTGAGAAGCGATATTTTTATAGAAAGATAATCTGGCTTTTGTTTTCTGCTCGAATGAATGTTTTTCTGTTAGAATTTTGTTCCTGCGTACAAAATAATGAACTGGTTTCATCCGTGGTCTCTGCTTTTTGGAATTTTTCCCGATATAATTTTGTATCTGATAATCAAACATGATACAGCAATATCGTCATAATCATTTTCTGACTAAAAATATATAGTTTTAATAATTGATTTATATATATTTTAAAATAGTCTATCGTCTTCCCCGTATTTTGTTTTACCTATGTATGGAAATTTTGGTTGGAATTAGTGAACTACTGCGAATTTGTATACCGGACATACAAACAAACATACAAACATTCATTTATATATATATAGATATATATACCTTTATGAATGTGAAAAAAATGATATTAAAAATAGAAAAGGGGCAGGTGTTGATATTAAAAACAAAATAAGCATATCCTGACTATGCTAACATGAGCATTTTCTAGATAGCAAAAGGCCATCTTTTTTTACTCCCCATTGAATATAAGCAAAATATTTTTAAAACTTAATTCTGTTGACGTTATGTGGCGCTGAGTTTGTTGTTGACACACATTAATATGTTATAACACCTTGAAAAGTTGGCGTTCAGCCAACTGAAATATTTGTAAAAATAAATGATATTTTGAATTAATATATGCTTTTTTAATTATAAAAGGTCATTAAATGTAACAAAAAAAAAAGACACTAAACGTTTATTTAACTTGTTCCGTGAAATTATTTCTTGATTTACCAAGAAATTAAGTTGGCCAAATAACACGAAACAAGTTGAACGTTTAGTTTATTTTTGTTCCACTAGATAGCGCTCTGTTATCTAGAAAATGCTCATTGTGTTCAGGATATGCCTTTTTTGTTTTTTGATAATTATAAATGTATTTCTATTGCATTGATAAATATAATGAGGTACACTATTTGGATTATAGATAAGGCTAACAAGACCACACAAAAATCTCGAAATAAGTAATTTATCCGCGACGTCCAGCACAGTGTGTTACCAGTAGTGTTCAAGTACTTTGATGTGATGCTGGTAACAGTTATTTTATATAAGCAAGTTATGTATAGAATACTTCTATAGTTTATATCTTGTTACTGTGTGCGATTTTAAATATACTTCTAAAATAATATTGTACTACTATAATATTTATTGCTGCTGCTGTGATAGAGATGCGCGCGCATGGATATATCTAAGGCTCTTAATTGGACACGACAACAACAACTATAATATATTGTATGTGTATATTTGAAAATACTCTATAAAATGTAAAAGGCAATAAATCTGTGTTGGTTTACTATAAAATAAAGTAAAGAGTACTAAACATACATATTTATAAATCTAGAGAAAGCTTGATAGTTGTCACACATGTAATCCTACTAATTAGTCGGCCGTTCTAACTGAATGACTAGAAGTTATAGCTCATTAGCACAAAATATGGCCAAGAATTTGTAACATTCTACGAGAAGAAACATCAGTTAACATTACATCACGCATTCCTGTTAGTCAATATCATTCTACAGAGGGGTAATTAAACATTATACTGGAAATATGAGGCACATATTTTATTAACAACTGCGACAGTAGCGTCTTCCTTAAAATGTCTTTCATAAACCTTACTACAGACCCTCAGTCGATCAGGACAATTGACTGCAGCACATTTTCCAGAGGAAATTCGGTTACTACTTTCTCAATACATGTCTTTTGACTATTCACATTGACACCTCTCGTTTTACAAGCCACGTCCTTCAACGCATATTGAAATTGAAATGAGAGGAGTCAACGTTGAGCTTACAAATGGGCAATCTTCAACTGCTATAAGGTGGAAACATTGCTCAGCTGCCGCCTCTGTTTTTATTAGATTATTTAGACAAAATCTCAGTCTTTCTGAAAAACTCAAACTTTCAATTAAAAGTAGCGGAGTGCATGGGTCTAACTATTTCTTCCAGTACCCCCACTACCATTTAGAATTGTGTACTTTGATGTGAACTAAATAAAACCCTCCCTTCCTAAGATATTGTAATAACAAGGAGAGAGAGCTGCTAGGCTACTATTTAACGTTGGCCAGTCCACATTATCTGATGTCAACCACTTTCTCACTTACAGAAGGTCGTTGGTTACGTACAGAGCTCCGATTACAGTTACTATCCTTCCTAGTTTGACCAAATGAAACCGAGCAAACCGACTGATCAGTGACAGGTTTAGCAGTCGTAGCCTTCACATTACCCACAGCCGTAAACGGCTGACGAGCGCCAAAAGCGCGAAACGCGTTCGTGGCTGGCTTTTCTTGATTTATCAAGAAATTGGGTTGGCCAAATATCAGGGAACAGGTTAAATCAATGAATAGTTAATTTCTGTTCCACCATATTGCGCTCTGCCTTCTGAAAAGCAGATGTGCTCCTGATCAGGATATGCCTTTTTTATTTTTAATATAAATACCTAACCTTTTTATTTTTTTTTTCTATTGTTTTTTTTTTTCACAGCCGTAAACGGGCTGTGGTTCTCACACTGGAATCCAGTTTTTAGGTGTGTCCACATCTGCCAGACACCACATCATCCTATCGCCTTCTGGAAATATTACTCTACTCAACCCCATCACAATTATTTATTTTCTCCTTTGTTTGAATTAATGATCTGAACAAAGGGTAAAATATTGCCAAGTGGAAAATTAGGGAAGACCAACTTCGAAATGAGACAGCAATTTATTTCAGGCAAGAAAAAAAACTATGAATGGTAAACAAAAGATAGGCAATAAGGGAAATTTACAGAGTAGTAAAGTACAAACATAAGAAATGATACACTCTGTTAATAAAATAATAAATACTTTGTTACAATATAATACCACTTTGTTATTCTCTCTCTCGCATGCGCAAATTGAGAGGAAGGAGATTCTATACTACTATATATATATACTACTATATAGATTCTAATGACTCTTATTGACTTGCGTGTTTACGTAAACAAGAAAATAGAAAGATATATAATTAGAGAGGAAATTTGAATTAATTTAAAAAACATTTTCACTGTAAAAATATCCTATTTGTATTAATTAACTCTCTATCTCTTTCGAAATTATTGTTCATTATATTATTATAAAATATTTTTAAAATTATATATATCTAT
This sequence comes from Cordylochernes scorpioides, assembly GCA_030710605.1. Classification (NCBI taxonomy): domain Eukaryota; kingdom Metazoa; phylum Arthropoda; class Arachnida; order Pseudoscorpiones; family Chernetidae; genus Cordylochernes; species Cordylochernes scorpioides. The sequence goes on from CP092886.1 coordinate 144,154,683, forward strand.
ATTAATAAAATGCAAATTTCATAAGAGGACATCACTAAAAACTTTCGTTACAATGCATCAATTTCGACCAAATTTTCAACATTTATGTAAAACGAGATGGAGCAGGTTTTGCTTAACGTCAAAATATTTTTCCCTAACATTAACATGCGTAACTTCATTGTTATCGATTAAATACAAAAAATCAACAGAGTTAATTTTATTTATATATAAATACAAAATTAAATTTCAACAGAGTTAATATTTTTACATACTAGCTAATAATCTCAATCTAAAAATATAATATAAAAAGCCAACAATGAAGAGTGAATGTAAGATAAAAAGCCAACAATGAAGAGTAAATGTAATATAAAAAGCCAACAATGAAGAATGAATGTAAGATAAAAAGCCAACAATGAAGAGTGAATGTAATATAAAAAGCCAACAATGAAGAATAAATTTAAGATAAAAAGCCAACAATGAAGAGTAAATATAATATAAAAAGCCAACAATGAAGAATAAAGGCAATGTGACACGGCAATGTGACACGGGAAAAAATGTTCACTAGATAAAACTATGATTTTCTAATGTAGAAAATTAGGAAAGACAAAATTCAGGATGACACGGCACACAGGGACCGGGAAAAAATGTTCACTTAATCGAGAGATTCAAATTTACGAGTTTCAAATTATCAAAATATATCTTTTTTTTTTAAATAAGTTTTTAGAGAATTGTTTTAACAAATGTTCGCTAGACAAACCTTTACTCGGGTAAAACCCCGGGCGAAGCCGAGTACGTTTTATAAGTTTATAGAGAATTGTTTTAACAAATGTGATGTATATAGTTGTTCATTTGTTTTAAATAAATATTGAATTGATGTATATAGTTGTTCATTTGTTTTAAATAAATATTAAATTGATGTATATATTTGTTCAGTTGTTTTGCATATTTTTCATCTGTGAATTAATCTTATAATTTGGTCTATGAAAATAAAAATATTGGACCAGTGACCAAAACAAACTATATATAGATCGCTTAATGTTATATAGTTAATATAGAGAATTGTTGGGCAATATATATATATATATTTAAATGTTATGCTTATGTAATTTTAATCTTAATTGAATAAAAAAATATAAATTATAAATGTGTTATAAATCTTAAAATCAACTATTAAAACAACTGGCGACGAGGAAAAGCAAATTTTGTAAAGAAAAAAGAAATTGAATTGTGAAAAGAAATTATACTTTAAATATGTCTTCAGGTATGTTTGAAAAATTTGACGAGAATTTAGAAAATGTTGAAAATTATATATATCGATTGAAGCAATTTATGCTAATCTCTAAAACAAAGGAAGATTTTAAGACGCCATTTCTTATTTCAAGCATCGGACCTAAATATTTTGGTATCTTGCGAAATTTGATTTTTCCGGAGGAAGTTGATCAAGTTCCCTTTGATAAATTATGCAAGATCTTATTGAAACATTTCAATCCAAAAACCAATATAATATATGAAAGATTCACATTTCAGAAAATGGATCAAAAATCAGGCGAAACAATTTCTAAATATATTATACGCCTAAAAGAACAGGCTCAAAGGTGTAACTTTGGAGATTTTTTGCAGGAATCCCTGCGAGACAGATTTGTAGCGGGCATCATTGATACATCGACCCAAAAGAAACTACTACAGGAAGAAGGATTAACTTTTGAGGGAGCATTAGACATCGCTCTGTCTGCGGAGTCTGCAGATAATGACCTACACAACCTCAAGAGATCCGAAGATGCCCATCGGTCCCCACAGCATCTTCATGCCATCAATAATGCCTGCAAACACTGTGGTAAGACCAACCATCTACACTATAATTGTTTTTTTAAATCAGCTAATTGTAGAGTTTGTGGTAGGGTAGGTCATATTTCTACTATATGTTATAAAAAAGACAGTTCTGCCCGTAAAAAAAAATTGCCCAGAAATTCTAAAAATACTTTTAATAAATTTAAAAAGCACCCTAATGATAATAATCATTCGGGATCTCAAAATAATTTATCATTGAATAATATAAATTTACATCCTCCTTTGACTGAAACAGTATATGTAAATAATATAAAATATTTGGCTGAAATTGATACTGGTGCAGCCATTACTACATTAACTAAATATGTGTACTTTAAATATTTCAAAAATTTTAAATTAAATATATGTAATACAGTCTTGACAGGCTATAGTGGCTATAAAATACCTATTTTGGGCAAGGCTAAATTTAATATAAAATTAAGAAATGTTTCTAGAATCATTGAAATACTAATAACTGATTTAAATTGTTCTAAATTTCTCTTAGGAAGAGATTTCCTTAATCTTTTCAATATTTCATTCAATTATTTGCATAAATTGGACTCTTTTAATATAGATTCACTTTTAAATGATTATGAATCCATTTTTGAATACAAATCTGGCCCTATTAAAGGTATCAAATGCCATCTTGATGTGAAGGCTGACTTTATCCCAAAATTTTACAAATTCAGACAAGTTCCTTTTGCATTAAAACAACTTGTGGAAAATGAAATTGATAAATTGGTTGATTTGAATATTTTGTCTCCAATAGATAAAAGTGATTGTGCTTCACCACTTGTTTGTGTTGCAAAACCAAATGGCCAAATTAGACTTTGCGCTGATTTTAAAAAGAGTTTAAATTCTTACTTAGAGGATGTCAAATATCCTATTCCTAACATAGATTCAGTCTTGAGTAATTTTCAAGGAAAGAAATTATTTACTAAATTAGATTTGTCAAAGGCTTACCATCAAATTGAGATGGATGATATTTCAAAAAAGTATTTGGTTGTCTCCACTCACAAAGGTTTATATAAATATAATCGTTTGGCCTTTGGTATAAAGACTGCTTCTGAAATATTTCAGAAGACAATGGAATCCTTCTTCTCGGGAATCAGGGATGTTTACATTTATTTTGATGACATTCTTATTGCATCAGAGGATTTGGAAAGCCATTTAGATATTCTTAAAAGAACACTTAATATTCTTAAAGAAAATAATTTCACAATAAACAAAAATAAGTGCTTGTTTGTTAAAAATGAGATTGAATATATTGGACATAAAATTAATGAATTTGGTATATACCCCTTGAAAGACAAGCTAGCTTGCATAAAGAATTGTCCAGTTCCTAAGAATATAACTGAATTAAAAAGCTTCCTTGGATTTTTGTCATTTTATAGTGAATTTTTGCCAAATCTTTCAGATTTAGCACATCCTTTATACAACCTATTAAAAAAGAATGTGAAATGGTCTTGGAATGCTGGGACAGATAGATCCTTCAATTCCTGTAAAAATGCATTAGATGAGACCACATGTTTATCGCATTATTCCCTAAATTTGCCTTTGATTCTCTCTTGTGATGCAAGTCAGGTGGGAATAGGAGCAACCCTTTCACATTTGAAGGGTGGGGAGGAAAGGCCTGTGTGTTTCATTTCCAGAACTTTAAATGTTCATGAAAGAAAATATTCTCAAGTTGAAAGAGAAGGACTTGCAATTGTCTTTGCAGTAAATAAATTAAAAAATTACCTTTTTGGTAGGAAATTTACCATTTATACTGATCACAAGCCCTTAATAACTATTATTGGAGATAAAACAAATTTGACTCCACTCATTGCAAATAGACTTCATAGATGGGCTCTAACTCTTTCAAATTATAGTTTTGAAATTAAGTATAAAAAAGGAAAGGATAATATTATTCCAGATTTCCTTTCTAGATTTCCAGAGTTTCAAGAGAATAATTTGGAATATAATGATGGGAGTGGTGAAATTTTACTCTTAAATACTTACATCATTGACCATGTTCTTGTGGCTCATGAAACACAATTAGACAGGACTTTATTCAAATTGTATAAAATTATTGAGACAGGGGAGTTACCCTCAAGTCCCAATTCCAAAGTTACCATTCTCCAAAAATGTATTTTTCTGGAGAATAGAATGGTTATCCCAAAAAGTCTACATGAAAGGGTACTTCAATTATTACATGAGAGCCATGCAGGAACTAATAAAATGAAAATGATGGCACGTTCATCTATTTGGTGGCCCGGCATGGACTCTTCAATAGAAATAATTACAAAAAATTGCAGAACTTGTCTTTCTAATGAAAGTTTGCCTCCTCAAAGGACTGAGAGTTGGCCTAAATATGCAGGACCATGGAGGAGGGTTCACATGGACTATTTCAATTTCAAAAACAAACTGTTTTTACTAGCAGTAGATTCATTTTCTTCATGGGTTGAAGTTTCTGAAGTACCATCTACCAGTGCATATTTTTGCATAAATTTTATGAGAAATTGTATTGCTCGCTACGGATTTCCACAAGTAGTGGTTTCTGATAATGGTCCTCCTTTCTTTAGTAGTGACTTTGGTGATTTTTTGTCTAAGAATGGCATATCCCATGTGACATCTCCCCCATATCACCCAAAATCGAATGGACAGGCAGAAGTCTCTGTAAGAGAGGTAAAGAAATTGCTAAAAAAGCAATTATATGAAAATGAGCAGGTGGAATTAGATTTGGCTCTGTCCAGGGCTTTGTTCTTTATAAGGACCGATGTAAATATTAGGAAAGGGACATCACCTGCGGAACTGTTTCTTGGAAGAAAGATCAGATCAAGACTTTCGGTGTTGTCAAAAGAAGAAGTAAAAGTCTCCAAAGTCAATGGTCAATATGTTAACAGTAAATTTAAAGTGGATGAGATTGTGAAGTTTAGGTGGATCACTAATGGGCATCCCTCTTGGTATACAGGAAAGATAATTAAAATACTAGGAAGGAATGTTTATTTAATAAAACAAGGTGACAGTATAAAAAAGGTTCATCAAAACTACATTAAAAAATGTTGCCTGGTAAATCACATCCCACTAATATGAATGATGCTGAACGTGTGCCAACTCCAATCTCTGAGGAGAAAAGTGTTACAACCCCCAGGTATCCTCAGAGGGAGCGCAGATGTCCGCAGAGATATGGAGAGTAAATAAATAAATAAGGGGGGCCAAGCCTAAGAAGGGGGAATTGATGTATATAGTTGTTCATTTGTTTTAAATAAATATTGAATTGATGTATATAGTTGTTCATTTGTTTTAAATAAATATTAAATTGATGTATATATTTGTTCAGTTGTTTTGCATAATTTTCATCTGTGAATTAATCTTATAATTTGGTCTATGAAAATAAAAATATTGGACCAGTGACCAAAACAAACTGTATATAGATCGCTTAATGTTATATAGTTAATATAGAGAATTGTTGGGCAGAATATATATATATATTTAAATGTTATGCTTATGTAATTTTAATCTTAATTGAATAAAAAAATATAAATTATAAATGTGTTATAAATCTTAAAATCAACCATTAAAACAAAATGTTCGTTAGACAAACATTCACTCGGGTAAAACCCGGGCGAAGCCGGGCACATCCGCTAGTTGTATTATAATCAAGAGAGAGAGAGAGAAAACATATACATTAGTTAGTTATCGATGTTTATGTTGTGTGTGGAAACAATTCAGAGAAGGAAGAAGAGAAAACGCATAGCTCCTATCGGGACGAAAATCCCTTTTCTTTAAAAAAGAGGCATTGACTAAACTTGGGAGAGATAAAACTATATATAACAGGCAAATAAGATGAAGGGATAAATTATATACACAAAACTCCTTCACCTAACAATGACCTGACCAGAACTAACCTGAACTGAACAGCACAAATAACAATAAATATATACATAGATATGCAAATTATTACATCTAATAGTAAAACGACACTATAAGTTACACCGCATGAGTTTCTTTTCAACGACAAATTAAAATTTATGTCAAGGTGAAATATCGACTATTTCTAACCTTTTTGGATGAGGTATGAAAGGATGAATTATGAAGAGTAATGACGAACGGAAAAATAAAAGTGTCCAGGGATGGGAATCGAACCTACAATGTTCCGCTTACCGGGCAGATGCCATGTCCACTAGGCTACCCTGGACGTATTTCTCCGTTCGTAAATGATACATAAAGTAACTTATAATAGTGGTAAACAAATAAAAAAAAAACAGATTAATAATTCATCATAAAATATTTCAAAATGGCTGACTTTCAGCTGTTTTTATGTCAGAATTATAGAGAAAACCTTTCTCTATAAGTTGCATATGCTTCAGTGCAGACAAAAAGAGATATAATTTATAATCTTTATTTAATATAAAATATTATTTTTGAATTTTGCACGAAATTTTTAATTGCAATATTTCGATAAGCAGCGGTACGTTATATTTTTATCGACTTATTGTGTATGATATATTTTGATTAGCTGAATTATGCATTTTTCCATTTTAAATACACGTTATTTTTTGGATTCATTTTATTTATTTATATAATAAGCACATATATATATATTTATTTCTGAAAATAGAGCAATTCATACTTAAATCATTAGATAGTAAAAAGGCAAATATTGGATTGAATAAAAGCCGAAATATTTGCAAATAAATCTTTTATTCAATCCAAAATATTTCTTTTACACTATCTAATATTAAAAATAAAGAAGGCATCTCCTGACCACGAGCACATGTGCTTTTTAGATGGCAGAGCGCCATCTAGTGGAGCAAAAATAAACTAAACGTTTATTTAGCTTGCTCCGAGATATTTGGCCAACCCAATTTCTTGATAAATCAAGAAAAGCCATCCACGAACGCGTTTCGCGCTGTTGGCGCTCGTCAGCGTGGATTTCGGGAAGCCATTGGGACCAAAAATCTTTTTGGTCTCAGTGGTTACAGCCTTATCCACGCTGACGAGCGCCAACAGCGCGAAACGCGTTCGTGGATGGCTTCTCTTGATTTATCAAGAAATTGGGTTGGCCAAAGTGGTTTTCGCCAGTTTAATCTACCATACCGTTAAACTACCTTTAATTTTCCTTTGCATTAAGGAAATTATAAATTGTTTAATTTTCAAAAGAATCATACGAGTCTATAATAGCTTCAAATTTAATGTGTATATATTTCTTATTTAATAAAAATAATATAATACATTCGCTAGAGAAAATATATAATCAAACGAGAGACGTTAAGAATAATCCTATGACATCTCAACGTAATATATACAGATACTAACAAGATAAATCTAAATAAAGAAATCAAGACTGAACCTAAATATCTATTTTAATTGAGTCTATTTCAGATTCCCCATTCAGTAAATTATGACGCAAAATTCCCATGAAATGTCCAGCAAAAGGAAAATAAAATAAACGTAAGAGAAAAAGCAAATTTAAAAATAAAATAGGAGGAAATGATGTTGCGTTTGACGTCAATTCCAGGGAAATCTGTCATATAATTCATCGCAACAACAACTATCTTTTAGTGAGCCTTGCACAACATAGTTCCTTCCTGCAATCTACCGAGGTCAACACCTGATTAAAATAGTACTCCCGCGGCTCTGATTATCCCCAAGTTATATAACACACAACTCAGCAACGCATAGCATAAATGGGAAGACTAATTAACTCTTAAAGCGAGACACACGATAACCTTGTAAGGAGAGGGTGAGGGGTCAAAGCATCACTTATTATGATTCTTCTGATACAGATTTTGGCGCACTTGAAGTATATTTCATAACACTGAAATCCACAACGCATCGTAAAATAGACGCTACACATTTCTTGCATACTTGATACAAAACGTTCCTGTTTAATGATTGAGAAAATATAAGTAAATGTGAACGCATAGTTGATAGTAATTTACATTCATCACAATGTAATAAAACAACACTTGAAAGTTTGGTCACCTATCTCAACGTATATAAAACTTGTCCATAGTTCTTTCTCTCAGTTGAGATTTTTTTCACATATTTTATGAAACGTTCTCAAAGAAAATTCAAACGAACCTTAACAAAATTAGGAGAATACATTTAGAGAACTATTGAATGATGCTAGCTCAGCATTTTAAGCCAAATATTTTTGCAGTTACCAACTTTTTTGTGCGAATGATTTCTTTGTCCAAGTAATCCAAATTATATCTCTATCCCCAGAGTTCATATCCAATTATATATTATCAATTTTTAAATATTTATAAACACACACACTTTTATATATTAATATTCGCCCCATTAAATATATATATATTATATTTTAAAAAATAATAAAATCACAGCTATATGTGAGTAATTATCCAAAATTATATCATATAAAAGCAGATCTCCCGTCGAAATGACGCTCGTAACTATGCGTCATCTATTGATATTTTCTGTCAACTAACAGACACTTGTCGGTAACGAAATGTTAACATTGGGAAATGTAGAATTCTCACCCGAATAACATAATTTCAGGCCATGGACCTCGTCAGTCCGGGCGGTTTCGATTTCATTGAGAGAGACGGACATGAAATTCGGGAAATATTTCGATCTAAATCTTAAGGTAATTAGCTTCAACTAGCTGGGCTACTGAGGAATCTTTTCTCGATTTGTTTATTATTTATTTCTTATTATTTTATTATTATTTATTGTGTGTAGTACATTAGTTTAACATCTGATCCTAAACCTATGCTAAATAGAAAACCGTTAAATATATTACTAAGCACAAAATGATATGAGTCAGAAGAGATTCTTTAGGTATATTTAAAATTATATTTTTGGCTGGATAAGTTCCCTAAGACAGGAATTCTCTCTCTCAATCACACTTTCTTAAGCTGGCCGCTATATAGTCATTATTTTCAACTGGTTGTAAGTTATTGTCCAGGCTTCTCTCTTCAGTTGGTTCACCAATGTATCATGAGGACGTCTTCACATCTCATGCCACCAATGCGTCCTAAAATCAACCTAATTACTAGGCTATAAAGTCTTAGAACATGGTCTATCCAATTCAGTTTCAGCTTTCTTAGTATTTTGATAAGGCATCTTTTTAAACGTCTAGTACTAACGTTTCGCCATTTGTGACATTGTAGTCTATGGTATTTTTAGCTTGTCTAAAAGACCACGTCTCATGCATTATAGTAACGTTACGAGTTATATATTCCAGACCACAAAATAAAAATACAAAGTTCAGGATACAATTTGGCAACAGATGTTGCTATCTTTCAGCCAGCGGCGGGGGCAACGGCCGGAGCACAAAGGACGACCGCCGTAAGCCGATTAAGACACAAAATGCAAAAATTCCAGAAATGTCGATAACCTGAGCTTTAAACCGTCTGCTTGAAAAATCGATAGGGTAAAAAATGAGTTTATACGAGAGGGTGTTTTTGCTCTCAAAGCTTACCTAACAGTTTGGTTTTAATATGTATTTAAATAGGTGCAAATACCGCGAAGAAAAAGAAAGGTGTGTTTGTTTAATTAATTAAAAATTTCATTTATTATTAATTAACGGCGAGGAAAATGTGATGAAAAACTCCAGGGCATCTTATTATCGATCAGGTCAAAGGCTTTGGTATTATGTTAGCATAAATATAATTACCACGGGCTATTTTCATTTCACCTCTGTTTATGTTAGAAATAATTTTAGAGAAAAAATGTTAATATATAAATAACATTGTATCTCTTTTTTCTTCGTGTAGTTTTTAATTAACTTTTAAATTGCATTTGCGCCATATTGACACAATTTCCTTAAACATAGTTGATCAGATAGAAAAATAGAATTACTAAATATTTTTTAACTTTTTTAACTAACTTTTATGGACAAATAAAATATTTATATAATATTTTCTCTTATAAATAATATAGTGACACTTATATTCATATATATGCCAATTTCAGACATTTTATAATATATACACGCACATTTTCAATATTATTATTATATATGCATTATATATATTCAATTTCTTGAAGAATAAACATGTTTGAAAATCCATTTCTATGCGCGCACATATGTGTAAACATTCGAAAGTTGATTGGATTAGACTTTACCAAATGTAGCAACATAACCTTTATGTTGTTTGCATTGATTTACATATTTTCCAGATATTTGAAGGTTAGAATGTGTGAAGCTTCAAATATATTTGAATACAAAGTTGATTTATCAGAGCACACAGATCGATATAGTAAATAGAAGAAACTAGGAAAACATCCATTTTTTAAGTAAATAGTCTCTGTGGTTGGGTAATGAGTTTTCCCATCAACCAACCTTCGCTTTTCCTTTTACTTCTCAACGTTTCGGTTGGTCTCTGTCTTTATTTCTATCTTTTAATGTTTGCTTTGGTTGAGAAACTATACAAATTATTCCTAGTACCTGTGGGAAAGGCCATGATAACCATAGTGGATAGTAGTTGGCGACTGATTGTAAGTGTACCACAACTTTACACATGTGGAAAGAAGATAGACCTTTGCACTTACAAGTGTGAC
>CP092886.1:144165105-144178470 GCA_030710605.1 Cordylochernes scorpioides
TGGGCACTTTTTTCTTATTTAAAAAAAATGCTCCAATGGCCCCCGATTCTTGCAAAAGTCCAAAACCACCAGCGAGTGCAAGTAATCAAACGGGGCTATGGCACATTAGTAAGTGCAAAGTTGAACTGCTTTTCACATGTGTAGACATGTGGTGTACTTACAGTAAAAGCAGTCTCCTACTTCTACCTACCATGATTACCATGGCCTGTACCATGTGTACTAGGGATAAGCAAGAAAAAAACATAGGTATGTTAATGACGAGCACAAAAGCATATTCTTAAAGCTATTTAGGAGCCAATATATGAATTTATAGTAAGTGATATGTAAGAAAAACTTTCCTGTTATAGAATATCAAAAAGTATAATAATCATATTTACAATGGATATAGAACAACGCTCTATAATTGAATGAGAGTTTCCGAGAATAAAATATGTCGTTGTTGAATAATTGAACATTTCCTGGTAGCAGGCATTTTTAGAGGTTTCTCTTTAAAACCATCTCAAATATGTATGAAGAGAAAAATATAATAAACTCCATTCACACACGTTAAGAATTTACCCTAATTTTAAAAAATATTTTGACATATTTTATTCTTATATGAGAGCTATAAAAATATTTTCTTTTCATAAGGAAAAAAGTAAATATGTCAGTAGAGTAAAATAATATAAATAAGAACTGGAAACTCAAGTATTTGTTTCTGAATAAGAATAATTTTAAAACTAAAATAGATTGTGAATGGATCTTTTTGTCAGAAATTAAATATTCTTTCTAAATGAAAATCTAATTTATATAGAATTTACTTTTAGATTTAATTGTATTTTAAGAATGAAAACTTATTCAAGATGGTTATTAGCCTAGTCTCGTATTTCTTCCCACAGAAGCTGATTGTGAATATTGACAAAGAAGAATAAAAAAAATGTCTTGCCACACATTGTGACATCACGCCTAACATGTTGCATCATTTATTGTTCCTTAAGTCTAAATGTATCAATTTTAAACTACCAGGCGATTTTCAGAATAGCCTTTCAATGATGAAACAGAACACATCCTGAATTTAAAAAGACTTTAAAGCCAACAGTAAGTAGGTAAAGGCTGGTCAACGTGGGGAAGAGACCAAATGAACAAAATCAAATTTCGCAACTGAACGCAATTTTAACTTCTAAATAAAATTACATCACACAAAAAAAACAACTTTAAAATAAATTCAACGCACGTTTGTCTCACCCGGCAGAAATTATATTCTCCTATATATAAACTGCAACAGCAAATCATATCAGAGGTCTTATTGCCTTATCATAAAGATACATAGTTACATATTCATATGTAATTCTGCTGTCCTAAAAGCTCTAATGTCCATAGTGATGTAAATGGACTTAGAGTTACGCAGACGTATAAAAATAATTAAATTGTGTATATATTTATTTATTGGGTTTTGACTAAGACTAGAGTAAACACATTCTGTCGAGAGATATGTAAATTTTGATTGTTTAATTTTTGGATTAAATTTGTTTTGTCAAATTGCTTTTATGTAAATATTTTTAAAGAAGGTAAATAAACTTCTTTTTTAAAATAAGTTCTGATATTTTTTATTTTGTTTAAAATAAATGTGTTTATACTATTACTAATAAATTATTTAATAAGCAAAATAACACATAGTTTTCTTGAATACCATTTCTAAGATTCCACCCTTCATTGCAGCATATATAAGAAGAATCGTCCAATACAATACTAGAGCTCTAAGAAGCGGTCTGGTAGATTAAATTGATGAATCCGCTGGGAGGGTTCACCATTGATGAGCCAAGCCTTCCCAATATTTTTCATCGCAGTAAGGACAGTAGTAGTTTTTTTATTCTTAAATTGAACTTTAGTGATTTAATGCTTTAGTTCTTATTTACGTAGTAATGCTATGATATCATGGTGAGTAGTTAGTAGATCATCCTACACTGTGAGTTGCCCCACATGTCTACAATTGTGGAAAGCAAATCGACCTTTTAACTTACAAGGTTATAGAGCTTCGTTTGGCTATATGCACGCATTGGTAGTATTATACATTGCAAGAATCGTGTTCTGCGAATAAATTCTTACTTCAGAAAAAGTGTCTAATGGGGAATTTGATTCAAGGTCAGAGTTATAGAAATTCGACAGTGTGTAATATTCTTCCTTCCGATCCCATTATTAAAGACATTTGAGACCTTAAATATAAAATTTGGATATTTTTCATTTATTTATATATTAAAAATAAAAAAGACATATCCTGACCACGAGCACATGTGCTTTTTAGATGGCAGAGCGCCATATGGTGGAACAGAAATCAACTAAATATGATTTAGCCTGTTCGTGGATGGCTTTTCTTGATTTATCAAGAAATTGGGTTGGCCAAATATCAGGGAACAGGCTAAATCAATGTTTAGTTGATTTCTGTTCTACCAGATAGCGCTCTGCCTTCTGTAAAGCACATGTGGTCCTGGTCAGGATATGCCTTTTTTATTTTTAATATCAACACCTGACCTTTTTATTATTTTCTATTGTTTTTTCACATTTATATATATGTGAAAAATAGGGGAAATATTTTATATATATTCCATAGGTGGTAATGAAAGAGAGATAGCAGGCAGCATATGCCAGGGAAGGTCGGGGGGGGGGGGGGGGTGGGGGGGGGGGCAACGGACATCGATCCTGGGCAAAGAAAAGCCCGTCGCCCAGGGCTCTGTATCGACCGCCTTGTCATTACACTTATGAAGCCAATTGTAAAGCACACATCAGGTTATTGCTCCCTTCAAATATTTCGCCCATTAATTAAATATTTGTTCAGCTCCTGATCGCGCTAATGTTCCCTAATTAAACATATATATTACTATGTATATACAATTTATTTGCATATACATCAAAGCTTTCATTAAAATGATAAAAACTGCATATTTTCGTAACAATCATTTATCTATTGTGAAATTCGGAAGGATTGGTAGAGTTTGAGCAATAAAAAGGTAGGGTTTGGTTTCCTTGAAAAAACTTTAAAATCTCCATTATATGTAAATAAGCTATTCCCGCCGCGATTGACTGAAGGATCCCCCAATTCCGGCATTACTTGTGACCCTGCCTGGATTTTCTCCTTGTTGCTTTGATGGCTAATCTTCATCCGTCCTCTGCCAGGAATCGATGATGATTGTGTAGGGGATTGTATTTATTGTGTATATCGGGTTGTGTAATATGTTTGGTATGGATCAGGGGTCGGAAAACTATGGCACACATGCGGACTCTGTGGATGTGAAGCTTCGGCTCTTTATATAGTTCCATACGCAAATATTATTTATGCAAGTACTATTTATTTTTGACAAGAAAAAATGTTGTGGCTCTTTGAAAACTTTGAAAATTTGTTGATTGTAATTTTTGACTCTTCCGACTCAAAAGTCTGCAGACCCCTGGTACAGATGGTTGTAGAACGACAAATAAACATTTACGGTAAATTTTGTCAAACGTCATTCTACAATCAAAAGCCGCATTATATTATATTATATACTAACTTTATATATTATTTACAAACGGAAGAATATGTCCAGGGTAGCCTAGTGGACATGGCATCTGCCCGGTAAGCTGAACACTGTGGGTTCGTTTCTCATCCCTGAACACTTTTATTTTTTCGTTCATCATTACTCTTCACAATTCATCCTTTCATACTTCATCCCAAAGGATAGAAATAGTGTATTTCTCCTTTAAAAAATTACGATTTTTCGTTTAAAAGAAACATTTGCGGTAAAATTTGTCAAACGTAGTTCTACAATCAAAAGCCGCATTATATGGTATTATATATGGTTGTGTATTCCACATTAGATAGTATATGTTGTGTAGTATTTATTTCTATAGAGGCTGTATAGTATGTACGGCAATGTAGGTTATGTTGTATGTATTGTATAATAGATTGTGTAATATGTACTAAATAGTGGTCCTTTAATATATATTGCATAGAGGGTTGTGTATTATTTATGTTAATGCATCATGTTAATATTGTATAATATGTTCCGTAGTAAATGAGTTGTGGAATAGTGTTGTAAAATTAGTTGTTCCTCAGTATGTACTGTGTCGAGAGTAATATTTCTAGTATTTATATTCACTGCTAGGTTTTAGTTTGTATTGTGTAGCCTGTTATAGTATCTATTGTATAAAATTGGTCTAGGTGAGATATTGAGAAATATCCAATTCATACAAACCTAAGTCGTAGACAGTTGTTTGAATCATTGTTATAAGTTAATATATTTATATCGATAGATGTTCAATACCAAGAATGATATTTAAATATGATGGATTCATTTGGTCTGATTTTCTCTTTTTTAATATACCATTTATTACATCGGTGTATGTCAGACAATGACGGTAATAGGAATGTTTTTTTACATATTGGTTTCTTTTAATCTCCATTTTATTCTCGACTTTCTTCAAGGCAACAGATTCCATGAACAATAAATTCATGGAAAAAACTTATGAAAGTGGAAAGTCTTTGATGTCTCCTGTTATCTGTTTTTTTTTAAGGGACAGAGGCAATTTTGTTCACATTAGGTTATTTGTTGTTTCTTCAAAGGTCAATGTGTATCAAATATCTTTGAGAGCTATTTTATTAAACCCGATATAGATGACAAAAGGTACATTTCCTTAAGTGTTGTCTATGAGTGTAGGTTAGGGCGTCTTGGTCTTGTAATGAAAGCCGTCGCTTGCGGCTTAACCAAAATCCTGTTTCAAGAGCAGCAGCAGTTAAAAGATGAGTTCTCAGTAATATTAAACTCCTATCTCAGTTATTTCATAGAAAATGATTGAATGATTGAATTTATAATTGAGATTTAGATGAATTGCATTAGCCTTTTCATACTTATTGTGCCCACAAATAAACTTTATGGAAATAGTTTATTTGAAAAGGATGAAGGAGGGTCGCCTAAATGACGAAATGAGTATATAAAATGTTGAAGTCACTCATTTAAAACTCATATTATTCCAGTTCATTCTAGTTCACTCGGTCAACGTATATAAATACCCAAACTGGGATTTGGCACCTCAATACAAAGACAAACCCAATTCCACAAATATATTTGAAGAGCAAGCAATCTCAATTCAGAATAATTCATCAAAAAGGTAAAATTACCTATACCTATAGAAGTGAATAAAACATTCATATGTTCATAGTTTACTTGAATATACTATATCTAAAATTCCATACTTCAGTGTTGCCTATATAAGCAGAATCTTACAATACAGAATGAGACCTCTAAAAGCAGTCTGATGAATTAAATTGGCGAAACCGCTGAGAGGGTTTCCCACTGATGAGCTAAGCCCTCCCAATATATTTTAATCGAAGTAAGGACAGTAAAAGTTTTTTTTTAATTTGGTTTTGAAGAAACATTCGCGCTCCGTTGTTTTATTTCTTATATATAAATGACGAATTATTGTCTTATGTCTAAAACATTCTTGTCTCAAACGTTTTGTGTTTTCTAGAATTGTTTATTTTATTGCTATAGGAAAGCCGAATGTCTTATTTGGGATATTTACTTACGTATAGTAAAATATTTTCTGAAAAGGTCCAGCACAGAATATATTTACAATTTGCATATAAGAAATAGTTGAGGCACCACAACCTATTCCTAAATATAAATAAATATTCTAGGTTTGGTGGAAGAAAATCTGGTTAAAACCGATACACCGATTTACACAGAACACAACTTTAGCGCAAGGCTTTCACAATTCTGATATCAACTTCAATATGTGCTAAAAAATCTAAAATAATTCATGAAATAACTAAAGCGTGTAGAGAAATATTTTCACACATGGAGGGAGATACACAACATATAATAAACTTCCACATGACTTGCGTGTGATAGGGTTGAACACGCGTGTGCACATCTCTATACATAAAGTTGTGAAAACTTTGTTGACGTATTTATTTACATTATCAACAAAGTTTTCTAAACATATTTTACGCGTCACAGCGCACCGAAAAAAAGTTAGCAGTTTCTAATTAATTCTTTTTAAAAGGGTAATTTGAAAGGGGGGTTTCGTATTTTTATATTTTAAAGTTAATTTGTGAGTGACCTTGACATTTGCCATTATCTTTCCAATAATGTTTTTATACTTGGCTCTACTTGAGTAGGTAGCCACTTTATTAGAGCCACTAAACTTTATTAAAATAGATCGCTCCATAAAAAGTGGCATAGAAGAAGTGTGGATAATATTATATGGATGAAATATAAACCGGGAGCGCCATTATGCGTCTGGTGGCGCTTGATTAAAATAGATGGCGCAGCGGGACGGGGCGATGCGTCTGCACGTAGGCGGTGGGTGCAGTCTCGCCGCAATGTTTGGCGACGTAAAATTATCAGCAGTTAACGCATCAATGAAGGAGTGGTGCAAACGTCAATTTTCACAAACTAGACTCAGGATCGAATCCCGCATTGATAATTTATTTTTGCCTCAATAGCCTCACTTTCTTGCACAAATCCTACCCAACCAGTCAGTGCAAGCAACCAAAGGAAGCTTTAGCACCTTGTATGTTGGCACACACAGACATACAATTTACTTTGTGATGTAAAGTAAAAAATCGTTTTAATTTCAATTTGTTCTTAATCTCTCTTGGTTTGGTATGCACAGATGATATTAGGAATTACCATATGTTTCACATTATATTAAATTAAAGAATAACAACATTTACTATATAAATATGAGAAATAGGGCATTTTTCCTGATCGTGAAACTGAAGGTTTTGATGGCTTGCGCCATCTATCGGAATAAATATCAACAAATCGTTGATTTTTAATTATTCCAGAATTGGCCAAATACATAATACAATATATAATATAATGAAAGGACATCTCCTGATTATTCAACTGAATATTGCTTTTGTATTACTGCCATCTACAGAAAGTAATATCACCATCTGTTGATATTTTAACAATTTCTCCTAAGTTCACTGATAGTTATATAATGACAACAGATAGTTGATATAGTTTCCGATAGATGGCAATATGAATCAGCAACAATTAGTTGCACGATCATGAGGTGCCATTTCTTTATATATTTTATTCTTTACGTTTAAAGTGTTTTAAAGAATTATTTGAAATATGCTGTGGATAATGGTCTAGAATTGTTATAATTTGTGAATATTTTCAAAGAGGGAAATCAGGCATATAGAGAGAAGACAATAGCTATTTTCAAGGTTGGAATTAATCGAGATTAAACGAAGTTATTAACACGCCATTTCTATATAAGAGCTGAAACTATTTTATAGCGGGATTCTTCCTTTCTCAAATAAAACGGTTTGATTTGAAGCAAACAAAATCTCGCTTAATTTTTTTCTTATGCATGAATTGCGCGTTTATAACCTATGTGTTATTAATGCTTAACCTGCCTTATGTGAATTGTTTGAGAAAAATCTAGTTTTCATAATAAAATATTTATTTATACTTATATACATTTTATACTTAAGTACTATAAATATATTTACCACAATGAGTTTATTTCTAATAATTAAAAAAAAAAGAAACTCATTGTAGCAAATATTTGTAGTTTTTAAATGCTTTTCACAATTTGTATCTTGAATCATACATTCTATACTGTCTCCTCTCATGTGAATTGTTTGAGAAAAATCTAGTTTTCATAATAAAATATTTATTTATACTTATATACATTTTATACTTAAGTACTATAAATATATTTACCACAATGAGTTTATTTCTAATAATTAAAAAAAAAGAAACTCATTGTAGCAAATATTTGTAGTTTTTAAATGCTTTTCACAATTTGTATCTTGAATCATACATTCTATACTGTCTCCTCTCAAAGCTCATGTCCATAGTGTGCTCAAACACCAGGAGTTCCTCTAGTGGTATGGTTGATTGAAAGAAACGAAACCGCTGGTAGGGTTCATCATTGATGAGCCGATTCATCCCAATATTTTTCTATAGCATTAACGACTGTTGTAAGCTGTGTTATATAAAAATTAAAGAAATTCGTGCTAAAATAGTATATTTATAACTAATTAATATGTGGGAATCCTAATGAGAGATCGTATATTGTGCGGATAGAAAAGAAGTTTAAGATTTAATGGATCTATTGTCATATCAAATCTTTGAGCCCAGAGAGCGAGAGTGAAAGCAATATATCATCATAAAAATAAGTGAAAACGCTAAATTTTATTCAACTTAATTATAATTGTATAAATATATATCATATATATATATATATTACACGTATTGAAATATTATATAATGTATATATTCAAATTTTTATATATACCTTAATTTTTATGAATTAAAAAATAGAGTCGATATATTATTATCGTGATGACACATGTTCAAGGTAAATACCATATTAAATCCCCAATTAACAATAATGTTAAAAAGTGACATGGGATTAGTGGAAATGTATTTTTTTTTTGCGGCGGAGAGAGTTGTAATTGGTCAAAAATGTGAAACAATTAAGTTAGCAAAAAAAGAACAAAAAGAAAATTCGTATTAATTTTAATCTTTAAGGAGATAATTAACACATTTGTTTAAATATTGTTTTTGAAAAAAAAAGATCTTGTGTGTGTTTATTAAGAGAGAGAAGCGTTAATAATAGCATGTAATGAATATAATAAAAAATAAACCCGAGAGTGTTCCCGATTTATTACTTAAAATGACAATAATTTTCTTAGAAATATCGTTATTGTAATGTTACGTTGTTGCTGACAAAATAATAATTGGGTACAAAGAATGTTTATGACTTTATTTAAGCCATATCAAAAATATATATACAGAATAAAATGTAAAAGAACTCAGCTTAAAAAAATACAAGCAGTCGCAAACTGCGGCGCAGAAAAGGAAAACAGAAAGAGAACAGGAGACAGAAGATGGTAGAACCTTTCACGAAGTACACCGGCTTCGGCGGTAAGCAGCAGTCTGACCTCTTGAGACAGCAGCTCGCTCTTGCTTGGAGCACACCACCGGAAAACCGGAAAACCCTTTGACATTGAAAATATGAGATAGATAAACCTGTATATTTCACATTTTCCTAGCTATAAATACGATATATGTGTTGGTAAAGCTAGGAGTATAGGTTGTGATAAAAGTTTCATCTTGGTTATCTGAAAGTGTACTTATCTTGTGGTAGAAAGCTGTTTATCTCTTCGTTCATTTTTTGTTCCCTCTTACTTCCGAAGTTTTATCTAGTAAAGGTAAACTTATAACTTGTTTTCTGATCTGGTTCCTTTAAAATATTTTGTATGCATTCCTAAAAGCATGCATGAACTCATTTTCCTCAAGGCTATTCCTCAAAATTTTATTTTTATGCTCTCAATTGTATTAGAGTATTTTTGATTTTTACAGCTCTGAAGACAATCATATCTATATATAAGAAGTTTTCCATCGAAAATACAAATCCCTGACGTAGTGAAAATGTATGTTTTCAACTTGATATCTTTGTTCTCCTAATTATTCGGTGTTTTACCACGCGGATAAATGTCGATGCCAGGAAGCGAATACTCAGCTCTAGTGAAAAATAGACACCTCGGCCAGTTAGAGGTTTTTTTATTTTTCTCAATGTTTCGACAAATATCTTTCATCTTCGTCAAGAGAAGTAAATAAGGCAAGGCGTTAAAAATTTTCATAGAAATGTGAATGCCGGCCAGGCAACCTTTATCTTCAGGATCAGCTCTAGTGAGTAAGTTGGTCCATTTATCTGCGACGGCAACGAACTGATTGGAGGCCATATTCAGGCACTGTAAGTCAGTTGATAAATTGTTGTTGTTGAAATCTAGACCAGTCGGTTGATCTTTTTCTAAATTTCAAAGTAGGTTTTTGTGTCCAATTTTTGTTACCATGTCTGTTGAACTATGCGTGGAGAACAGTATCGCCAATAAAAATAAAATAAAAAGCACGAATTGCTATGAGAATTTTGGATAGATTCGGCTAGAGCTGTCGAGCGTTAGTCCTTCCTCAAGCCTCCCTTTAAGCTCGAAAGCGTAACAAACGTATACTAAAGATTCGCATTGTAATTATTTTTCTTATTTTACATTTACTACCAATATTGTAATAAAAGTAAAGGCGTCTGATATGTAGCGCGTTTGGATGTAGTCATAATATTTGCAACGATAATCATATTCTTTATATTTTCAATAGAAATGGCTGTACACAGAAGTATAATTTGTGAAATTTGCACTCGAATTATATATAATGTTTTGAATCAAGATAATTGTTGCCCTATATATATATATGATAATGATAAAATTTGGTCAATTTAGAATGCAATTCTCCACCTATCATCATTATTAAAATGTAGTTGAAAATATGTGTTAAAATGGTAAAAAGCTGCGACAAATGGAAATTCTGACCTCGGGTCATAAAGCTGTCGAGGCAGAGTGAAGGAAATTTATAAGCCGAGCTGCTCCCTCCTTCGCAGCAAGCCACTTTAATATTCCATCCTTGCGACAGCGATGCCATTTATGTATGGAAATAGAAATTGCAAATTTTCCCCTAATATTCGTTGTTATACTTCATAGCCAACATTAATTTTAACCTCAAATTAAATATTTATAGTATATTGACAACTTTATATAACTCTATTGGATATATATATGGTATTTATACACTGTTAGAATTAATATTAACGATTTTCTATCGATTTCCATTATTTATTCGTGGTTAGGTTAACGAGAATCTAAGAATAAACTAGGGTGCTATGAGCTATCCAATAATTGGATACATTTACATATTTGATGAGCACTCCAGATTTTAGATATTAGTTTCTCTATTTATCCCCTCTCATAGGACTTCTCGGATAAAAACCTCTTCAAATTTTAAATAAATTGAAACTTTTCTCCTTTTCTCTCTATATACATTTTAACCTATTCCTTTATTTATTTATAGAGTTTTTTCCTCTTATATTTATCTGTCCCTCTTTGGATAAAGATAGAATATTTTCATTAATTAAGTTGGGTGTGTGAAAATGCCTCTTATCTAATGATATTCTCCCTAAATATTTATAAAATATAGAGATCTTATTTTCTTTGAGATATCTGTCGTAAACTGTAACTTGCTCTCCCAACACAATTGCTATTTACTAAGCCTTTTATGCAATACAGAGCAGCGAGTACCACTACTATAGTACCACTAATGCAATTTGGTCATTTTTACCCTGTATATAATATATATATAACTCATAATGTGTCAAAGACCATTTAAATTATTAGTTCCGTTGTTAATTATTGCCGTTAAAAATTTTAAATATGTATTGATGCATCCATAATATTCACATTTCTTATTTCCTTCATTGATATTTTTAGTTATTAATATATATACATTTAAAATAAAGGTAGCATATTCTGAGCGCTCACATTAGAATATTCAAATAGCAGAGCGCCATAAGGTGGAATAAAAATCAACTAAACATTGATTTAAGCAATTCTATAATATTGGACCAATCCATTTCTTGATGTTCATATGCTTATGTAAATATGTTCTCTAACTACCTTAAGCTGCCTTTCTTAGTTAGAGAAACAGTCCAAAACAATTATAGGGCAGTTTGGAGATTAATTTTTCGAAACCGTTGAGCGGGTTCAGCACTGATACGCAAATACCTCTCATATAATAATTTTCATCAATGCTGTAAGGTCTGTAGAGATATTATTTGAAAAATATATATTTATAAACTCAGGACTGCAATAGACCAATCTCTGCAAAAGGATCACACAAGAATACCAAATTCAAGACTATACCCCCACTATAAAAACATCTGCTCAACTCCGTTACCGGAACACTATCTGTCCAGCGATTTTTCGCTCCGGGTCAAATGGTGTATTGCCGGACTGAGAATCCTCGCGGTGCTCTTTACTGATGATCGCCCCAGAATATTTAAAACAGACGGATGGACATGCGAGATTTGCGGGACAAGAATGGAGCCTGGGCTACATCACCATTTGCTCTCATGTATGGGGCTGAAAGACGAACGAGAAGTGCTCCTCAGTGAAATAGGCCTTGAGGGAATCTCTTTGGAGCTCCTGTTGAATGAGGTGGTGAGAAGCAGAGCTGAAGCTTTTGCGTTGTTCAAATTTTGGAAGACGGCTGAAGAGAAGGGGAGGTTATATACATAATCTAATTGATGTAAATAATTATAAGCAAATAATCTATGTCAGGATTAGAATGACGAATCCTGTATGGGACTTTGATTCCAGTAAAAGGCTTGTTGTTGCGGTTGTATATAGTCACAGTGTAGAAAATACTACATTATACCTACTAATTATAGGTTTCTCTCTGTGTTCTTAGTTCTCTTCTCTTACTCTGTAAACTGGCGAATCCTATATAGGACGAGAGGTCCTCAATAAAGGCTTTTGTTGTTGTTGTTGTATATATTTATAAACAAATTATAAAAAATAATTATCGCAAATTTTAGCGATAGATGGAAATTGAAATTATAATTGTACAGGTACAGTTTACAATTCAGCTTCAACACGATGCCACGGTTCGTTGACAGTACGCCAAGAACGCTAAAATATGGATTTAATTATCTAAGCTCATAAATAAAATGATGGCGCTGTTAATGTTCTATGCTATTCTGTTAGTTTTTCCGAACTTTGATAGTCCAAAGAGAAGGCATCAAATTACTCTCATTGTCGTCCTAAGATTAATAAACTTCATATTCAAATTTCAAAAGGTAACTGATCAATCTGATAATGAACGCGGCTATTCTCTCAGTCACTCATCAACTTTCTCAATTTGCGGTCCTCAGATGATTTACTCATCCTCATCAACATGAAGCTCAAAAGTTTAACTCGGACCAACAAGTTGGTAAAGTAGTTAAATATGAAACTTTTGTGAATATTGTAATCTAAATGAGGAATCAAGGTATAATAATGCAAAATATGTTTTGCTTGGTAGGCAGTCGTATTTAGTGGATAAAGGATAGTTAGGCCAAATTAAATATTCATCGCCATATTACCAACAAGGTTTGGCGACTTCATACAAAACCCTAACCTGTATACTATGGTTTCGGGATTTTGCCCTCAAATATAGTTTTATATCAGAACTTTATATTTCTAATATTCATTTATCTTTTCAATTACTAATTTCTTATAGGATATTTTCTAATAATAGCTTTAATATGAAACAATATTTGCGGAAGAGCATTGCTTTTTTGTTTTACGTATGTACCCCTACAAACCTATAAGCATATGTCCATAGATTCCCTAAAGCTGCCTTCCTAAGAAAGACACAGGGTATATATAAGAATCAACCCAACACAATAGTAGAGTGGTATGGAGAATAAATTGGCGAAACCGCTGAGAAGGTTCACCACTGATGAGCCAAGTCCTTTCATTTAATAATTTTCATCATTGCAGTAAGGTCTGTAGAGATC
>CP092886.1:144178570-144206745 GCA_030710605.1 Cordylochernes scorpioides
ATTTTTAATAATATATTTCATAAGAAATAAATTGACAGAAGATAATCGTTACAAATTGTACATGCTATCCAATCTTTCTTTGACTCAATGCCCAGGAGTAAAAGTTCTATTATTGCTGATAGAAATGGTTCTTCATAGCTCCAAATATTTCGATAATCTAATCATTTGTAATTTCAGTATTATGAATTTTTTCGATAAATATAACTTTATTATTTACACATTTCTTCTTGGTTTTGTAATTTTAATGGGTATTAGTGTATATGTTAAATATTATAAAATACTCTCAAGCGCAAATTTTGATGCTAATGATAAATAATATGAAGCATCCATTGTAGAACGACATTTGAAAATTATCCCGCATGTGTTTCTTTTCAACGAAAAATCGAAATTTATCTCAAGGAGAAATAACGATTATTTCTAACGATTATTTTTCCGTTTATCATTACTCTTCACAATTCATTCTTTCATACTTCATCCCAAAGGTTAGAAATAATCGTTATTTCTCCTTAGAATAAATTTCGATTTTTCTTTCAAAAGAAACACATGCGGGATAATTTTCAAATGTCGTTCCACAATCATAAGTCGCCATTATATTTTATTATAAATGAAACATTCATATCTATAGATAAAGTACGTTAATCAATTTTTAACCACAACATACTGCTCTTTCATAAATGTATGTAGACCAATGCTGGGCAGGCAGACCATTATGTAGTAACAACAATGAAGGGGCACGTGTATAAACATAAAATTCCATACAATAAATAATAATTTTTATTCTTTATTTACTATACTTTGTATGATCGACAATAGTTGTCATAAGTTGTCAAACCCCTTAGTTTATAATGGATTCACTCTTATTCCAAATACTTTAAATTTAAATTGCGCCGAGATAGAATTCTATCAGAACCAAATTTCCAGCGCACAATTGCATTCAAGAATGTTATTTACTCACTCTTGAACTTGGCCTTGAATTTATTATTAGAATTTTTTATAACTCCCCTCCCTATCAATAAATTCACCAGAAAAATATCTATTTATTATAAAATCTTCTCTCTCTTGACATTCAATAACGTTCTATTTTTTTCTGCGTAACAAGGTAGGAAGAATATATCAAGTTGCAGACGATATAATGGCCTCTCAGAAATTATTTGAATTCTATTCGATACCATTTTTTTACATTCAACTTTTTATAAATAATTCTCTCAAAAAGTTATTTACTGGAATTATTAACTTTATTTTATTTGGTGAATTTCCTTGACATTCTCCGAATGTCGTTCCGTCTTTCTTTTCAAGGTCGTCTGTCGGATTTGATACATTTATAATTTACATTTTATTTACATTTTTTTTTCAATTATATTTCATTTTATGCTTGCACATTTCCAACTCTAGAGTGAGTGCAAATACCAAACGGGTCTTTAGTACACCAGTGAGTGCAAATGTCGAACTGCGTGCGCTTTTCATATGTAAAAACATGGTCCATTCACATTATAATCAGTCGCTAACTACCCACCATGATTATGACCTGTACCACGTGGATTAAGGATAATAACAAAAAAATTCGTTTACTATTGAAATTATTGTTTCAATTTTTTATTTGGCGCTCTATATATTGCAATATAATATAAGCATATGTTAATTACTTTATACTTTCTTTTGGAGAAGGATATACTTCTGTCTACGGCTTAATAAAGGAAGAGAAAATGTGATAAGAAATGAAATAAAATAGGCAAACACTTTTAATCGAACTTGTATAATGCTCAAATTATATTTTCTCATTAAAATTCCTTTCTGGCGTAAATATGAGTAGGATCAGAATGCCATTCATCTTTCTGTAATTCTAATGTATGACATCATCAACGCCATTACTAGCGTAGAACAAGGAGGAAATGAATTGATTCCTGAGATTTATTAACTGCGTTTAGTTTTATGTAGAGTTGGTTCATCCAAACGCCTGCTACATTGGTTATTAGCACGCCGAATGCGTTCATATCTCTACATCTCACAATCTATTGGTGGTCCAACCAGACTGGCGAAGGGGAGAAGCAGCACAAGTAAGGGACTGCCATGTAGGGCGATGTACGGTGTCGTGAGCCCGGAGCCGCTACGGTAAACGTGAAGTCCTACAGGGAACTCTGAAATGTAGCTGACTAACGGGGCAATGGCACCCCCCTCCCTTCTTTTTCCATTGAGCAACTTTCTATCGGTGACACTAGAATAAAAACTAGATTTTAAGTGTTTTTACTCACTCGAGAATATAGTAAATCAAATGACGAAGGATCTTCTATAAGCGCTTACATCTTTCCACACAATTCTATAATCCATTATCTAGTTTTGGGTGTACAAAAAGAAACACTAAGTGTGATTAATATCGAAACTTAGACTTTGATATAATAATATATTATTATATATTAAAAATAAAGAAGGCATCTCCTGACCACGAGCACATGTGCTCTTTAGATGGCAGAGCGCCATCTAATGGAGCAAAAATAAACTAAACGTTTATTTAGCTTGCTCCGTGATATTTGGCCAACCCAATTTCTTGATAAATCAAGAAAAGCCATCCATGAACGCGTTTCGCGCTGTCGCCAGCCTGGTTGGACCACCAATAGATTGTGAGATGTAGAGATACGAACGCATTCGGCGTGCTAATAACCATTGTAGACCAATCTTTTTGATCGCAGTGGTTACAGCCTACTCCACGCTGACGAACGTCAACAGCGCGA
This sequence comes from Cordylochernes scorpioides, assembly GCA_030710605.1. Lineage (NCBI taxonomy): Eukaryota > Metazoa > Arthropoda > Arachnida > Pseudoscorpiones > Chernetidae > Cordylochernes > Cordylochernes scorpioides. The sequence continues at coordinate 144,181,297 of CP092886.1, forward strand.
AACGCGTTCGTGGATGGCTTTTCTTGATTTATCAAGAAATTGGGTTGGCCAAATATCACGGAGCAAGCTTATTAAACGTTTAGTTTATTTTTGCTCCACTACATGGCGCTCTGCCATCTAAAAAAGCACATGTGCTCGTGGTCAGGAGATGCCTTTTTTATTTTTAATATCAACACCTGACCCACTTATCTTTTATTTTTTTCTATTGTTTTTTATTTATTATATATATGCAATTTTTTTAAATCTTTTTATTATAATAATTTCGATTTTATAATCAGCAGGTTGACGATATTAACACATCATTTGCTTTAGAGAGATTTCAGAAATGTTAGAAAACTGTATACCATAGTTTTCTGACCCATATTAGTATAGCGACGGCTACGATAAGGTTATATCTTTCGGGAGAGTGAAGAAATTTGGTGTACCTTCGTATATTCATAGATCTGATAGTGCGCCGAGCTCTCTTTAGCGGCTCCCAAGAAAACGACCCATAATAAGACTGCCCCATCCATCCAGTCTTCTACCTCCATGACCCAATCCATGCAGCCTCTTCCGGAATCTCGGGAGATTCTCATAGGGCTCGTGGAGGGAATTTTTGAACAAATGAACGCTGATTAATTCCTATATCCCCTCTATGAGGAGGTTTGTAGGTTTGAAGTAGTGCACGCGGTCCTATACCAGCATGTGAGGGTGGTACTCTCCGAGACACTCTCGACAGAAAACAAGATCATTCTGCGAGATTTCCTCAACATGGCAATTGAACATGTTGGGGACAAAGACCCATTTATAACCAAGGGCCTATCCGAATTCAGGATGTCTTGTAGCCTTTGATCTAAACCAATGAAGCCTGTTCAGATTTCATTATGTATATTCATCCTTGTTGTTATTATTATTTTCTTTAGGTTTCATCTGTCACCATAATATTTTATGAACGAAGTAATAAAATAAGAAAAAGGCATCTCCTTATCGTGCAACTGAAAGTTGATGATGGCTTGCGCCATCTATCGGAATAAATATCAACTATTCTCGTTGATTTTTAATTATTCCAGAATTGGCCAAATACCCATTCTTGATTAATCAAGAAAAGCTAACCACGGACGCGTTTCGGGCTGTTGGCCCTCATCTGCGTGGTGCAAGCTGTGATTAATCAAGAATGGGTATTTGGCCAATTCTGAAATAATTAAAAATCAACGAGAATAGTTGATATTTATTCCGATAGATGGCGCAAGCCATAAGCAACTTTCAGTTGCACGATAAGGAGATGCCTTTTTCTTAATTTATGCCCCTTATCCCAGTACAATATTACATTTGTACTATTTTTTCACGAAGTAATAAAAGTTGTTTCAATCTCAATCTCTCTAGGCAAGAGTTACCTTTTTAAAACAGTGCATTTGGTTTATCGTCCCAGTGCAAAACGTAATGGTGGTGATAAAGAATGAGCCACAAAGCCAGTTTATCATCAAATTACGTTGATTACTGGGGATATAAACTAAATCCCTTGTTTAATACATTTTAAAAGGAGAGGTACCATATTTAGTACATTAATATATTTTTAAATAATATCATCAAATTTTATCTCTACAGACCTTACTGCAATGTTAAAAGATATTAAATGAGAGGGCTTGGCTCATCAGTGGTGAACCTTCTCAGCGGTTTCGCCAAATTAATCTCCAGACCGCTCTACTATTGTATTGGAATGATTTTGTTATATACCTTTTTTTATCTATGGAAGACAGCTTAGAGGTGTTTAGTGAACCTATGGACATAAGCTTATATCTGTCGTTTTATTTGTACTTTTCGAAAAAAAAATACTTCAAGGTTGAATTCACAATTCGTAGGTAAAAAAAAAAATATCCACCAGATGGCGCTCTGCCTTCTGTAAAGCACATGTGCTCCTGGTCAGGATATGCCATTTTTAATATATATATATATATATTTAAAAAAGATGCATATATTGGATTTCTAATTATTTTTATTGTTCCAATATTTCGAGGGGCAACTCGCCTCTCTTTATCGAGGATGTTTGTGTTTTTCACTAGAACACGCGCGCACGCGTACACCACTCTCGTTCTACAAGGCCAATGAAAGAACTGTATCTTTAACTCAACTATTGCCTTCAGTTTATATACAGCAAATAATTATATTTATATTTAATATTATATATTATTATTTTATCTATGGAAGATATAGAGATTTATATACAACACAGTGTAATTGTAAAAAATTGTGTTTACACATTAATTCTAAATTAAAAAATCTTTTAAAGCAAAATAAATTATTAAATAAAAGGTATATACATAGTTATTTATAAATAATTAAGATATGAATTCTTTATAAATTTCTGGAAAATCAATTTTTCTGTTTATACTCTGTTTATCTTCGGCAGAAGCCCAACTTTCTAAAAACAGTCTACTATGCTTTTCTGTTATATTTTTGTATATAATTGTGGTCTGTTTGAAATCTGGTATATGGCTATTGTTTAGGGAGTGGTCTACTAGTAGGGATAATGGTTTGTAGTTTTTTAAAGCTGCTTTATGTTGATTGATACGATCTTTAAGTGATTTACCTGTTTCTCCAATGTATGTAGCTTGACATGTCTGGCAGTTTTTACAATTACACTGTGTTGTATATAAATCTCTATATCTTCCATAGATAAAATAATAATATATAATATTAAATATAAATATAATTATTTGCTGTATATAAACTGAAGGCAATAGTTGAGTCAAAGATACAGTTCTTTCATTGGCCTTGTAGAACGAGAGTGGTGTACGCGTGCGCGCGTGTTCTAGTGAAAAACACAAACATCCTCGATAAAGAGAGGCGAGTTGCCCCTCGAAATATTGGAACAATAAAAATAATTTGAAATCCAATATATGCATCTTTTTTAAATATAATTTTAATTATGGATATAATACAATATAATACACTGCGGCATGTAATTGTAAAACGACACTTGCAAGTTTAACCGCATGAGTTTCTTTTCAACGACAAATTAAAATTTTATTTTAAGGTGAAATATCGACAATTTCTAACCTTTTGGATGAGGTATGAAAGGATGAATTATGAAGAGTGTTGTGATATGTAAATAACCTTTGTTAAGTGTTATAATTGTTACCTATTGTTGGCTATGCAAAATTATTCCATTTGTCAATTGTTTTAAACTTATGTAAATTATTTCCTTTTTATCTCTATCTTGTATATAAGAAGATTGCTAGATTGAATAAACATTCAGTTCAGCTTGTAAGTCGTAGCGAGTTTGTTCAGACAACTCATACACATTACAACATGGCGCAGCCGACAAAAGTATCGAATTAAAACAGATTAATTCAACATTGAGTAGAATGGAAGGAATCAAGCCGCCGGCGGAATTTGTCCCGTACAGCAACGAGAAAAAATGGGAAACCTGGAGAGAGTCGTTTGAAATTTTTGCAATAGCGGTAAATTTAGAAAGCATGCCGCTGGTGCGTCAGCGAGCAATCTTGAAGCATATTGCTGGTGAGAAAACAGTGATGATATACAAAACATTTCACATAAGTGAAAATGATACCTACCCAAATGTAAAGGAAATGCTTGATATGCTTACGAACCATTTTAAGCCCTTCAAAAATACGATTCAAAGGAGAAATGCATTTTTTACCTGTGTACAAAAGGAAAAGCAGGGAATCATGGAATTCGTCACAGAATTAAAGCATCTAGCACAAGAATGTGAATTCGAGAATTTAACAGAATCTCTCATAAGGGATCGCCTTATAATTGGAATACTTGACCGAGAAGTGAAAAGAAAATTGTTAGAAGATCCACAGTTGACACTACCAAGGGCAATTTCGATAGCTGTGATCTCCGAGTCAACATCTTCACAAGTAGCATCGTTGAATGAGCAAAAAATGATTGAAAAAATTGAAAAACGTAATTGGGTGAAAGATACAATTCGAATGGAAAATGCAGAAGCAGGACCAAGCGGTATAAACCCGAGAAGAGAAAGAATAATAGAACCATGTAAGTGGTGTGGACAACGACACAAGTATGGAAAGTGTCCAGCATATGGGAAGAAATGTAATGCATGCGGAAAAAACCAATCATTTCTCAGTAGTTTGCCGAACAAAACGTATAAGAAATCTCTTAGCGGAAAGTGAAGCTGAAGAATCCTGTGACGAGATAAATCTTAATGAGGTTGCTGTAAAGACTGTTCGGTCGGACAAGTGGTCCGCGGTAATAATAATTAATGGCAAGAAGACCACGGTACATTTGGACACTGGCGCACAGATAAATGTGCTTCCTCATAAAGTAATAAACCAATGGCCATCAAGACCAGAAATCAGACCCACGTCATTAAAGGCGTTCGCATATGGAAATACAGAATTGCCTATCGTCGGCAAATGCAATGTGCTATGCCAATATGGTGAAAAGAAAGGAATGTTTGAATTTATCGTAGCCGATGTAGAAGCGCAGACACTTATCACGGGCGATACTTGCGAGAAGCTTGAAATCTTGAGGCGAATCAATCATATAAACACGGATGAAATGAAATTGTGTTCTGAAACTCAAAAAATCCTCGAACAATACCACGAAGTATTTCAAGGAGTAGGATTAATCAACTCGGAATGTAAGATTTACACAAAGCCTGAATATTCTCCTGTGCAAGTCCCTCCCAGGCGCATCCCAACAAGCCTCGGAGCCGAAGTTCAGTCTGAATTGGAAAAGATGGTGAAGCAAGGAATCGTAACAAAAATATATCATGAAACAGAGTGGTCTCATCCTATGGTCGTTGTAAAAAAAAATCTGGTCAAATCATAATATGCCTGGATCCTCGGAAATTAAATGAGGCTCTTGTGGGAAGACATTTCCAGACTCCGGCTCCAGCTGAACTATTGCACGAGATACCCAAAGCTAAGTATTATACCGTGTTAGACGTGAAATCAGCCTATTGGCATATTCCGGTTGCAAAGGAATGCAGAGATCTGTTGGTGATGACCACGCCATTTGGCAAATTCAGATATAACCGATTGCCATTTGGTTTGAAAATATCGGCACAAATTTTTGTTGAGAAAATGACGAATATCTTTAGGGATAGCTTTCAAAATATTACATATGTAGACGATTTGCTGATATATGCGGATACCATTCAAGAGCACAATAAAAAATTAAAGGGAATTCTAGAAAAAGCAAAAGAAAAAAATATCAAATTTGATTTAACAAAGGCTCAAATATGTCTAACGAAAGTTCGTTTCTTGGGCCATGTGATATCACAAAATGGAATTGATCCAGAGCCAAATAAGATTGATAAATTAATTACCTTTAAAAGGCCAGAGGATAAAAAGTCGCTGCAAAGAATCATGGGTCTTTATAATTACTTAGGAAAATTCATTCCAAACTTAGCTGCGTCCACATCCAATATAAGAGGAATCTTAAGAAAGAATGTTGTCTGGCATTGGGGGCCTAAACAGGATGGGGAATTCGATCATATTAAGGAATGCGTGAGGAATGCTCCTTCGTTGGCACATTTTGACAAAAGCAAGATGCTGATTTTGCAGTGTGATGCCAGCAAAGATGCAATGGGAGCTGCTCTGCTACAGGAAGATCGACCTCTAGCATTCGCATCCGCGTCATTTAGCGACTCGCAGAAACAGTACTCTCAGATTGAGAAGGAGTTATTGAGTGTTTATTATGGATGCAAAAAGTTCGAATATCTATTTTCAGGACACACTTTCGTTGTCCAGACGGATCACCAGCCCTTATTGCCTCTAGTCAAAAAACCGCTGAGTGATATATCACCGCGTCTACAAAGATTAGTAATGAAGCTTATAGCATTTGACTTCAAATTGCAGTACAAACCAGGAAAATACTTGATTGTGGCTGATACCCTATCCAGGGATACTCACCCCATGGACGAACTACCAACGCCTTTTCTTGAAGACAAAAGAATGGTCAAGATGGTACGTGTTAATATCTCGGACGAAAAACTGGTAGCGATGCAGAAAGATACCCGAGAGGATCCTGCTTTGGTTAAAGTAATCGATTATGTGATTGAGGGATGGCCTATATGCAAAAAAGACGTCGATGAAGATGCCAAAATATTTTTCGATTTCAGACACCGTTTGTACTTATGGAATGATTTATTATGTATAGGATCGGCCATAGTGATTCCGAAGACACAAAGGAATGCTATGCTTAATTTGTTGCACCAATCGCACCAAGGGATATCTGCAATTCAGGGTTTGGCGCGAGAATCTTTATTTTGGCCGAGAATGTCCATCGACATTGCTGAAAAAGTAAAAAATTGTGAAATTTGTCAAAAACATCAGAAATCAAAAATACGGCAGCCGTTAAAACCTTTCCCAGTTCCAGATTATCCATGGCAGACAGTATCATTGGACATATTTTATATTCAGAAAAAGCCCCATTTGTTAGTGGTCGACAGATATAGTGGCTACCCGGAGGTATTTACATTGGACCCACCTACGGCGATTAATGTAAAAAATAAATTGAGAGAAACATTTGCACGATTCGGGATTCCGGAAACCATGATGTCCGACAATGGACCACCGTTTCGCTCAGAGATTATGACTGACTTCTGTATAAGATGGGGTATAAAACAGCTATTTTCAAGTCCACACCTTCATAGATCTAATGGTCTGGCCGAGAGAAACATTCAAACAATAAAAAATCAACTAATCAAATGTAGAGATGAAGGGTCCGACCCATATCTGGCTATTCTGGCATATAGAAATACACCAAAAAATGACCTACCGTCACCCGCACAGTTATGTTTGTCGAGGAGCCTTCGATGTCAGATCCCCAGAATTACACCGCTATATAGACCCTATCAAACTAATTGGAGAAGTATAGAGAATGCCAAAAGAAAAAGACAGAGCTCAATGAAAGAGCAGTATGACAGAAATAGTAAAAGCTATCCCAAGGTCAATGTAGGAGAGGATGCATGGTGTCAAATACATCCAAGGGAGACATGGACACCGGTGAAGATTTCAGCGCAGGCTGATTCTCCTCAGAGCTTTGAAGTTGTGACACCATCGGGAAATAGGTTGATAAGAAATCAACAATTTATTAGGCCAAGGGATGGAGGCTACGAGAAAAGCCAGTTGTCTTCAGAACCAATTACCGCCTCCCCAGAAGCTCAACATCCGCAGTGCTACAGTCCAACGATGGGCGAGTCATCCACAGCCCCGATACAGCGGTCAAGTGAAGAGACCAATATTGACCAGAGGGAAGGCGCGACTACATCCGCTGGGATTGCACCAGAACCATCCGGAAGGCCCCGGTTTTCAAGGTTTGGAAGAGAGTTAAGAAAACCACAAAGATTTGGTTTTTAAACAGAGGGGAGGCATGTCAACCGCCTTTTGATTTGCCTGATCTGATTGTTGATGGTTGTCTAGATTCGTGACATTCTTTAATTGTTGTACCAGAGGGGAATCATGTTGTGATATGTAAATAACCTTTGTTAAGTGTTATAATTGTTACCTATTGTTGGCTATGCAAAATTATTCCATTTGTCAATTGTTTTAAACTTATGTAAATTATTTCCTTTTTATCTCTATCTTGTATATAAGAAGATTGCTAGATTGAATAAACATTCAGTTCAGCTTGTAAGTCGTAGCGAGTTTGTTCAGACAACTCATACACATTACAACAAAGAGTAATGACGAACGAAAAATAAAAGTGTCCATATATATATAATAAAATGGCATATCCTGACCAGGAGCACATGTGCTTTACAGAAGGCAGAGCGCCATCTATTTATATATATAATAAATTGTTTTATTACATTTAAAATAGAAAATAATAAAGGCAAATATAAATAAAATAAAACGTATGGGATTTATGATGGAAAACAATTTCTATATAAAATGTGTATAAATTGATTAAAATATTTATTTGAAAAGAAACGTTTTGTGTTTGTATATATTTTATTTGTCTGTTGAAGGGCAAAATTTCCTCGAAAGCTTGCAACACCTCAAATAAAAATAAACACTCTGTCCAAAATCTAATTTTCTTATTCAAATAAACTCTAGGTAACTATTGTGCTTGCATAAAATAAACATATTAAAATATTGGTTTCTGACTAAATATTTGCTGATATTTAAAATTATTTGAATATTATTTTATATAGTTTATAAAACGCAATAAAATATAAAATATAATAGAGATAATTCAATACACAAACCAAATATAGAATATGAAAAACGATCTTCTATTACACTATTTATGAATAAAGTGGGTTCGCCATAATAAATACTCTTTTAATAAGTGTATTTTCTATTATATATATATATAGTGGTTAAGCCTAATCCACGCTGACGAGCGCCAAAAAGCGCGAAACGCGTTCGTGGATGGATTTTCTTGATTTTTCGAAAAATTGGGTTGGCAAAATACCAGGGAACAGGCTAAATCAATGATTAGTTGATTTCTGTTCCACCAGATGGCGTTCTGCCTTCTGTAAAGCACATGTGCTCCTGGTCAGGATATGGCATTTTTATTTTTGATTTCAACACCTGATCTTTTTATCTTTTATTTTTTACTTCAATTTTTTCATATATATTTATATTAAATTATATTATTTTTCTATTGTTTTTTTCAAATATATATATAGATATATGTGTGTATTTTTATTAGCTGTGTATTATATAAATTAATTTTTTTCCACCTAATTACAATGAAAATAGAAGCGATCCACATGGATGATGTTTTTAGATTTTATTTATTATGTTTTGCTTTCAGGCTTGAAGGCCCTTCAACAGGAGAACTATTATTTTATCCTGTTATTATACAAGTGTTATACACACACTGTTATGCTATATATACACTTGTAATCAAATTTTACTTTGCTGTCGATATAAGATTCTTGCATACCTGGCGAAGGGTCTACTAACACTCTGAGATTCTGCTTTTTTCACATTGTAGATAATGTCTGACATTTAAAATTGTCTTTAAGAAGACGTTAGGCTTGAGTTCAGGTAGAAAGGTATTTCATAGACTTCAGGAACGTCTATTTTTTACCTTTATATTTTCTTGATATGATAGACTCCCTGACCAGACTCTGTTGTTTATTGGGGATGTTGGAACCTTTTGGTTCAGATAAGATGGCCGGTTATATTATCTCGTAGATAATTAGGAAAGATAAATTTAAGGATGAAACACCAATTTATTTAAGGCAAGCACGAATCAACATTTATAAAATAACAAAGTAGCAATGAGAAGGTTTATAGAGTATAGAAATATGGCAAAATCTGTTTTTAAAATAATAAATATTTTGCAAAATAGCCTTTTTCCTATGGTATCTGTGACTTACAACTTGAATTCCTGTTGCTACTGACATGGCATCTAACGTGTTTCTGTTAAGTATTCCCTCGAAGTCTTGGAAGTGCGACCATAGTGCCTTAGCGACCTTTTTCTTGTTGCGTGAAGAGAGAGTTTATCGTCTTATCGTCTATAGGGATATCGTCTTCTTTGAGGGAAGACTTGTTTTGACACGGCAGTGGAATCCTGGAGTCAGCTGCGGAAAATGTAGACTACAGCACTCATGGTTTCAAGATCTATTCGGCAAACTTCAGTTTGTCTTCCCTAAAAACTACCCAGCAATCTCCACCAAAATATCACGTAGAAATTAGAAAATATAAACTTCAGGATAACACAGCAATTTATTAAAGGCAAGCACAAATCAATATTCATAAAATACCAAAGAAACAATGGGGAAAGTTAACAGTTAAATAAATATAAAAATTATTGATCTGTTTATAAAATAATAAATATTTTGCTACATTGTTGGAAGATTAAAATTTTGTCATGGAAGTTAATTTGGGGTCATATTAAAATATTATTGTGCTTACATATTGCACATATGTAGGTGAGCATGCAAAGCTCAATATTGAGTTTAGGATATAAATATTCTCGGATTTACACGTCATATTTACGATGGGATAATGCTATAGTTTTAATATATAACAGATATAATTTATTATTATATATGACCATATATCTATATTGTCAAATATTTTCGATGGAATTCAGTGTGTTAAAAGATTTTGTGTTTTTAATAAATTATATAATGCTATTTCAATGATATTTAATATTTCTGAAATAATCTTTATAGAAAATATATGATTTCAGCAATATATTTGGTTGCGCATTACTTCTGTTTTATAATGATTCCTAGAAATGGTTTATATATTTTTTCTTTTGAAACCTCTCTTTAAAGTCTTTTGGAAAATAAGTGGAATCATAAGCAATCGCACTATCAATATTTTATATAAATGTTAACATTCTCATAATCTTTTATTTGACTTCTTTGCAATACAAATTGATAGGTTATGATTAAAATTTTGAGGTTAACGATAATATAAATTGTATTAAATAAGCATTTTTTTTTATATAGGAAATACTTCCCCCCCCCCCCCCCTAATCAAAAAGGAAACTTTTAAAATATCGTCTGTCAATGAAGGCAAATAGCACCAAACGCGTAGAAAAGCCATTTTCCATCTTGCTAATAAAATTATTTTATTAGTCAGTCCCCTATTAGCATTCTTGCTGCCATTGGGTGGTGTTGTACGTCTGCGTGGGTGACATAACCACTAGCAATTGTTACGTAATTCTCGCAACCCAATTATCTTTTTTTCCATTTAAGAGTTCCCCAATCGTCCCAGAACCTGTTAAAACTTTTAGATAATTCAATTTTCTTCAATTGTTTCTAAAAAAAGACTTTTGAAAAAAAAATCAAAGTACCCATTGAAAATGTTTCATGTTCCCCTTTTGAAAAGTTAAAAAATAACTAATTTTAATTGTAATTCTGAATATAAAGTATTTGGTGAAATAAATTGTTTGAAAAGTATTATGCTATTTTTAGAGGTATAGTCTTCTATTGGACATAACTGATCCTTGTATGTTTAAACAAGAAATATTTACAACATAAATTTTAAAGATTTCTGTCGGTTCCCTATTTCATGTAAAAAGCCTCGTATAATTTCAAAACATTATGATGAGATGATTGTTCCTGCTATTAATACACTATATGAACTTCATAATCATAAATTTAAAGTTATATAAAAGGGCGTACCTGGATCTGTAAAGAAAAAAAAACTCTTTTTTTCTAAATATTTCGAGAGATTGCTCCCTCTTCATCAATTTATTGCACAATTTTTTTTTACTCAAAAATATTTAAAGGTTTGCTTTTCAATATAAATAATATTTTCCATATAAACATAGAACCTTCAACGTTAAAATAAGGCAAAACCTCTGCTCCATCTATTGACCGACCGACCTTGTAAGCTAGCAGACATGAACAGTGGACAACGCCGCCGCTACACCAACTTTGAAAAATTCAGAGCGTCCACGTGTGTGGAGACTATAGACGCAGATATGGTCATCATCAATCTAGGGAAGATTTGATTTTGTGTGAGCCAAACAAGGATTTCGTGATATTTTCCAAGTTTTTGGAAAATGTTTCAAGGAGGTATTTAGGTAATAGAAAAAGGCTTATCTAATTCTATGCCTAAAGTATAGATGGAAATTCTACAGGGGAAAAAATTAATCATTAAAATGGGAAGACGCATTTCCTCCCTAAATATACATCAGTAATTTGTATAGAGGAAGTGATCTAGTCATCAAAAGCAGCCGATGTATTAAAAATGGAACGCGGAAGTTTTCAACACTTCAAGAGCTCAGTTACCTCAAAGGTTCGCGCAGAGAAAGGTTTTCACAATTTAATCGAAATCAGAAAGGGGAAAGTAATCTATTAAAAATGTTGCCAAACTAATTTGGCGGGTGAGTGTTTAGCCGGCAATTTTTAACATCCAATTTTAGTTCCGCAGGATCGATAGCGAGGAGCAGATATTTTTCACAGAATTTAAATCAATTTATATTACTGCCCGGATATGGAAAAACAAATGGGAATTTTTATCTCTTCAAGTTTTGAATTTTGATAATTTATGTTAAAACCTCTACACTTCTTCATTCCAATATTTAAATATAAATGTTTCTGCCTTCAATCAATTGAAGATCGTTAATATTTATTGGTATCTTAGGTAAAAGTATATATTTGTATGACCCCTATGAAATATTAGTATTGTATGTATTAAAAAGAAAGAGATTAGAAGATTTTATAAAACATTATTTTGGAGGTATTCCTTATATTATGATTTACACAGATCTTTCATACTTTTAAAGGAAGCTCATAAACTTCTGATCTTTAAAATATTTAGGCTATGAAACAGAGGGCAGCTTTTGAAAGCATCCCAGTTATCGATTCCAAAAGCTATATTTTCATCATTCTATTTAAAAATAAAACGTGAACGTCTTCTATAGAACTCTATGGACTGCATGAAGTATAGCCCAGAAATTTCCATTTAAACCAAGGAAGTGCATTGGTTACCTCGGGGTATGGGACAGTGTTACTCATACACCCTTCATAAAAAAAACGATATTCTATATATTTATTCTTAAGTGGAAATTCTGAAAGGTTTCGAGGTATCTCTCAGTGGTAACGGTGATTCCAATGGCGATTAAACGAAACGCCGATTAGTCCCTTGCAATCAACAACACAGTTCTCACTTTATCTGAGAAGACAAAGAAGAGTGACATTTATGCTGTGCCTCTAGCTCTAACTGTTGGCCCTCTCCTCTGGTTCCGGGGTAGTAGTGGCGGCACTGTGTTACTTCATCTGTCACTATGTGTTCCATCAATGCTATATCCTTGGTCGCCAAATGTCGAATTTGAGCCTCGCTAATTAATTTTCTTCTGGTTCTCTAGCAGTTCGGATGTTAGACAATGCGATTACAACTAAACCCATTTTTGTTCTACATTTATAAAATAAATTTGAAACGAAAAAATATTGTAACAATTAATTTTAAGCGTCCAAACAAAAATGGAATTTTCATACGAATAAATTTTGCTGAGTGTTTAGGTTTCAGCAATATTTCATATATAGTGGGAATAACATGTTAAAGAAAAGGGGGTTATATTGGGGGAAATTTCTCGCCAATGGCCTTTCACAGATAAAAGATTATCGGCGAAGTGATTAGCGTTCACCAAATGGTCATAAATAGAAAAATGAAAGGAAAGTAAAGTGGCATCTCTAACATCGAGACTATTAATCCAAATATGAACTGCAAACATTGTCCTGACCTATGGATGTACAAACATGTAACAATTAAATTTCACGCAAGGTGTTTCTTTTCATATATCACATCAAATATATTTCTCTACAGACTTTACTGAAATGATAATCATCATATCAGTAAGAGAAGAGGAGAGAGGTCTGTAGAAATTTGAAAAAATGATATATATATATATGAAAAGGATAAAAGCCAGACGATATAAGCCAGACCTTCTGATCTCTGGGTCTTGATAGCTTTATCTCGATCCCTGAAATGATCCCTTAAATATTTTTGAAGCCTGTGGCGCTTTAGTTGTGCTTAGTGCTGCCTTGGTTCCCTCAAAATCGGCGCGCACTCGCCCTCTTCTCCCCCTGGGTGCCCACGGCTCTGCCGGCGCCTCTCCAGCCCTCTCCTTGGCTCTCCATTGCGGCGGGCGCTTGGAGTCTCCCAAACATGAGTCATGCCTTAAAATGCTTATCCGAAGCATGTAGAAGGCACAATAATAATATAAATATATATATATGAAAAGAAACACATTGCGTGAAAATTAATTGTTGAATTTTCCATTTAAAGAGAAATGGCTGCGTTAAAAATAGTATATAATTTTTAATCCGGATGGCGCGCTGATAATTTAAGTTGGCTTTCTCCTAGAATCTGAATTTTTGCATCCAAGCAGAAAATGGGTTTCAGCCCAAGTAAGAAATAAGCGTGCGTGCTTGTAGAAATGATAGACAATTTTTAGCATCGAGAACAGCTCTTCGCTTGAAGAGCACCCTACAAACCTTGTACAGACAACCTTATTTAAGCATAACGCCATCCAAAATTTCATATAATTATATATCTGATATCTATATCTATAATTGAGACTAGTCTCGAAATTCTTTCTTTTTTTTCAATTATCCCTAGTACACGTGGTAAAGGCCATTATAATCATGGTGGGTAGTTAGCGACTTCTTTTTACTGTAAGCGCACCACATGTCTACACAAGTGAAAAGCAGTTCGACTTTGCACTTACATATGTACCAGAGCCCCGTTTGGTTACTTGCACTCGCTGGTGGGGTTGGAATTTTGCAAGAATCGGGTGTCATTGGAGCATATTTTTTTTTAAATCAGAAAAAAGTGTCCAATGCGGGAATAGAACCCGGGTCGTAGTGGTCGAAACCCAAACGGTTTAACCAGCCTTCCACCGACCCCCTAGTCTCGAGATTCTAACATGTTCAACATGTTACGCACACGATGTGAAAATATATAAATAAATAAATATACATATATTTATCTAAAAAATAATGTAGAAATAAAGAGAAATATATAATAAGTAAGATGAGTTTATATTATTATTTTTGAGGTGAATATATTATGAATGTAACAATAAATATTTAAAATGTTTAACAGCAAAATTTAACAACGAAACAAAGCATTTAAATTGGCTTTGAAACGTCGTGAGCTTGTCCAAAAACAAAAAAACAATGGCGTAACGAACCACATATAATCATGAATCAAATGGAGAAAATTAATCTATATATATATGAAAAAACAATAGAAAAAAAAGTGGCTCAGGTGTTGATATTAAAAATAAAAAAGGCTTTCATGACCACGAGCACATGTGCTTTTTAGATGGTTAAATAAGCGTTTAGTTTATTTTTGTTCCATTATATGGCGCTCTGCCATCTAAAAAAACACATGTGCTCGTGGTCAGGAAATGCCTTCTTTATTTTTAATATATATATATATGTTTTATTAAAATATTATTTTATTTAAAATTATATTTCATAGATTCAAATACTCTGTTAAATCGACCGCCAGAGGTCACGCTTCCACTATAAAACCTCATTGTTGTTGTTTCCCGATGGCCGGCTCAAATATTTTTGTAAATTATGTAAATAAGCCTTTTATTTTTTTATTATTACGCCTTAAGCCAGGCAGTACTTTTCTTCAATTATATTTTTATATATTCCTTTAACTCAAAATAAAGCAATCTCTGATCAAAACTATTTTTATTATTATACTTTCAAGATTTTAACCACGACTGCATTACCATAGAATAATCCTCAAGAGATAATTAAATTCAACAGAAATCTCATATATATATCCCTTAAAAATTTTGTGCCGATTAGACAGAATATACATTTAACGTTGATGTATTTACATTTAAAATTGTAAAATCTTTAATTAAATATATGCTATATAAATTGGCAAAGATTGTTGCGTTTTTGGTAACAACTCTACATTTCACGTGTAGGATATTGCCTTGAGATCAATGGGGTTTGTTATAGAGAGAGATCCTATAACCCCAATAAGAATATATCTTATAATAACGAATAGATTCAAAAAGGATAAGTTTCTTTATTTGAAAAATCATTCGAGCTTTCGGGCGCAAGCTGCCCTTCTACAGGAATAATAGATACAATTTCAAGTAATCATGTATTTACAGTTATATATATTTTATATATAAGATATATTAGATAATAAAAGGCATATATTGGATTTAATATAATATTTATAATATAACTATATATAACCTATAACGTATATTACAAGGACCCGCATGAAAATTTTATGTAATTAATTATAATTTATTACACATCTTAATTATGCGTTCATCTATCACCCATGTAACACAAACATCCTTAATTGATGGTATGCGGTGAATAATGTTAAACACATATTTAGTATCGAGAGAGAGAAACACATATTACAATTAGTATACTACAACCTAGTTTTAAAAACACTTTACATTTTAAATGTTACGTTGAAGAAATAAACACAAGACAAATCATTTCAATATAAATCATTTTATTAACCTCTGTTTATAAAACCTTTCGAAGACATTTCATTGTAGAATATCTGAAACAAACAATATATATGTTAATTATAAAGCTATACAACCAGTTTAACCGCATAAGTTTCTTTTTATTTATTTAACTGGTTGTATAGCTTTATAATTATACGCCGCAGTCATTTATAAATATATATGTTAGTCTATTTTTTCTCAGACAGAAATATCTATAATTGTGTTAAACAAGCATTGTATATTTGTATAAGACAATAAGGCAAATTTCTATTCCTGGTATTTGCGACATAGTGACATCGCTTATTTAAACTATAAATGATATTCATAGAAATTGAAGAGTGTATCATATAATGATAGCTTTCTCTCAAATAAAAAAAAAATGTTCATTATGAAAAATCTTTATAAACATTAGACATATTTATTGATGAGAATATTACACATCCTGAATCATATTAATCATTATAACTTGTTTATGTTTTTTTCTATATAAACAAGGTCAGAGTTATTTTAATAATAAAAAATGATAAAGGGTTTTCACAGAAATGAAGTTTTTAACCTTAGAGTAGAATTCTAGCATTCGCTGTTAGGACTTTAGGTGCTGATAATTATTGAGAGAAATATTTTAAAATCGAAGACTAGGGGCCTTTGGATGGTGTTCGCTCTCAGGAGCGATTAAATCAAATTAATGAAAGCATATCCTGGCCAGGAGCACATGTGATTTTTAGATGGCAGAGCGCAACTAGTGGAACAGAAATCAACTAAACATTGATTTAACCTGTTCCCTGATTTTTTTCTATTTTTTTTTCATATAATTTCATATGCATATATGAGAATGAAATTTCATAAATTAAAAATATTATCAGATTATTCTTAGCACAGAATGCCTTTTTATTAATACAAAAATTGAAAGTAAAAGGTGCGAACACTTCTATATTCGGAGAAGTGACAGATGTGAAATAAAACTGTTAATCTTCATACACCACATGACACATGGTCTGGTTGTTAGACTTTATATACAGTGGAACAATCAAACCGTGTGGACTGTGTTGGCAGATTCTGAATTGAATCATTTTTAAAGAATGAAATGCTGGATCAAAGTAGAAAATTATATACATGTAACCAGGAGAGAGTTTTGCCAAAAATTGCCTGGTACTTTCATTGTAACTGATTGATATTTTGCATGGCCATGGCATTCTCCTTTAAAGGTAGAAAATTATTTTATATCTAATTCAAACTCCGTTGGATATTCTTTATAAATCTATAGAATAACGTGATCTCGCACAGATGAAGCTGAAATATATTTCCCAATGAAAATCCATGTGTTAAATCAGCATTTATTCCCAAAATAAATTGTTACTAGTAATTGGAGAATTTAGATAGTTTGGTTGAATGATTTTGACCCAAATTTACTTTTAGTTCTGGAAGATTATTATTAACTAAGTACTTATCCAAACCCACACATAAAAATACATGTAGTGAAGCTAGAAATAAGATAAGGATAATATCACTAGAGCAATTTGCTCTATACTTTACTTCTGAGCTATAAATATGTAGCTTCGGATTATCACAATAGACTCTTTATAAGAGCGGTAATATTTTTGAAGTCATCAATGACCTTTCTGACACAATAGTTGTTAACGATATTGATGAAAAGAAGACAAGTACCATCCGTATTTAGCGATAGTAGAGTCCGTGACCTCCGTAGTAGAGACCGGCGGCGGGGTAGACTGCAGCGTGGTGCACGGCAGGGTAGGAGTTGTAGACACGGCCGGTCAGAGAGCTGGACAGCTGGCCCGTGGTGTAGTCGTAGTAGTTGCCCAGGATGTCCTTGGATCCTCCGAGGCTCAGGGCCACAGAGGTGGCGACGGCAATTGCCAGGAAGACGAAGATCTGCCCATCGATGCACAAGAATATTTACCCTCGAGAATAACCTTTAGCACACTTATTTAAGTCTAATAAATGGTAAGAATATGACTTCTTTTTTTATTTAACATTAAGATATATTAATTTACTCCCAGAAAAAAAAATGGAATATTCACACACACAACTACTTACTATTTACTTTAAAATATGTGTTTGCTTTTTACGAAAAGGATAAACTCAATAAAAGAAAACTAAGCAAAAATACTGAAGTAATATTATCATGAAATTTTCGAGAAAATTCCTAAACCTTAATAAACAAATTTGTCGCTAACATATATTTTTATGGATAAGAATAATTCGAAAAGTAGAAACACAAAAGCTATGACAAATAAACCCTGGTGTGTCTATAAAGAATATATCCGAATAAGAGGTGTTTTAAGGCAGGCTCAAATAAGAAAAAGTGTGCTACTACTTGAAATATCAATTTACAATACGGATATCGATGTCAAAGACCGAATCTTGTATATACTGATAGAAATGTGTTGAAAAAGAGGTTGAAAATTTTCAGCGCTATTATCCTAGAGGAACAAATTCAACAACTAGCGAACTGAAGTTGAACAATATTTTCTAAAGCTTGGCTCATCGGTGGTGAAACCTTCCTGCGATTTCCCAAAGGAAACTACCAAATCGCTACAAACACTGTATTGTTCACTTTGGTTATATAGTGCGCATTTGAAGATTATTGATAGTGGGGTTTAACGACACTATGAAAAAAGAGGCTTCTGTGATTATAGAAAATTTAGAAATATCGTGCACGAATCTTCCAATTAAATAATGAAATGACTAATACAAAAGCCTGTTTAGGCATCATTATAAAAATCTAGATTCTATAACTATAGCAGCAAAAATAAAATTACGTTAAAGGTAATATTCAGTAGAACGTTTATAACGCATAAAGGTGCTTTGAACTTCAATATCTAAACTTTGAGATATTAAAAAGGAACACTGAATATAAAAGCCTGCTTAGGCGGCATGAGATAATTATATCTATATTCTCTAACATCACTCTATAATCATTATTTTGAAGAATATATAGTTTAACAGAACGCTTGATTTTTAATTTACCACGCAATATTAAGGGGTTAAGATATTAAGAAAAAGCCTAGAAAAACTTGCGGTAAACATTAATTGAAGTTGATGTCAACATAGTATATCCCACACATTTCAGATATTCTAGAGGCGAGAGAGCTACCGAAGCACCGGGGAAGGCCTACATACCAGCTTGCAGTAGGCCATGGCGGGGTGAGGCCAGCTAGCGGCTCGGAGGTTATATAGTCCGAGTCACGGGCGGGACCAAGGACGCGGCCATCCCTGCCACACAATCGCCGACAAAAACTCGCCCTTCCAATTCCTCCTCATTAAGACGCCCTAAAAACATTGAATCAATCTCCTTTAAAAATGAATACAAAATCATTTTTTTTCCCTCTGGCTTGTCTTCGAAAACATCCATCTATATGTAAAACCTCTCCAGTAAAATAGGATTTCTTAAAGTCGAAATGATTTGACTGCACTCCAGGCGACAGAAAGGTCATAGCAGCGTTAAGAAGGATTAGATTTAGTTGAAATAGGAAAAAGACTTTAAAGAGTTTCGACAAGTTGTCACTTTCCATCTGAGTGGAATAGAACTAAGGCCATATGGAAAAATACAGACGTTTTTACATTCTTTTAAGATATAATATTTAAAAAATAATTTCTACAATATATTTAAACGTCTCTCGCCTACGTTTTAACGGTATATAAATAAGGTTAATGGGTATTCTATGTTTATTTGAGCAGAACTCCTTTCTCTCAAGATGTATAGAAGTAGAGAGCACGTGGCTACTGATATATCGTGCGGAGAGAAAGCCATTTATGCTGGTAGATGCAAAACAACTTTATATTAACTTAAATGTTGAAAAATACACGATTATAATTAGCCACGATTTTGCACATGTCATGTGGACTAATTTCGTTAATTAATGGCATGAACATATGATGACTCCTGTGTTGGCCATTATATATATATATATTATATATATGAAATTTTAAATTAAAAAATATATATTATTTTTCATATACAATGCGCGCGCGTACATGATTATATATTAGATAGTAAAAAGGCATATATTATGGCATATAAGTATGGATTGCTCTATTTTCAGAATGATTATATATATAGAGACGGTTCTTAAACTTTTATTTTAAACTTAAGTCATACAAGAAGTTTTTTCAACTTTTAATTTGAGATCACGAGATATCATTCGACCAGCGCGTGGCCTCCACCCATGCACGTATATATATATATATATATATATAATTACAAAAATTGTTTATAACACACAAAGAAGGTAATATATATTTTATCCACCTTTCAATATCATTAATATTTAAATATGTAAACATTCTATTACGTAATCTAATATGTAAATATTCTATCCATTTTTATTACTTTTTGTTAAATTAAAACTTTATAAAATTAAATATGTAAAAAATTATTTTGTATAAAGATAGTATATATATCATCAATTTATTATCGTGATACTCCTGTTGAAGGACTGACAAGTCCGAAAGCTAGATAATAAAAATTTGAACAAGAAACTTAACCCTGGATGCTTTATTTACTTTATAATAACACATTTTGTTAAAGGAAAAAATTATATTATAATATTTGGTTTCTCCACGCTGACGAGATCCAACAACGCGAAACGCGTTCGTGGATGTTTTTTTTTTTTTATCAAGAAATTGGGGTGGCCAAATATCAGGGAACAGTTTAATCAATGTTTAGTTAGAATTCTGTTCCACTAGATGGCGCTCTGCTATCTAAAAAGCACATGTTCTTTTGGTTAGGATATGCCTTATTTATTTTTAATATATATGTCATAATATATACTCTTCCAGGAATAATAAAGCAAACCTAGAGTCAGCCCAGAGAGAGACAGCTAAAGTTCGGTCATTTGAGACACCAGCGACATTCCAGGGGGCGATCACAGGGCCGTTACTTGGAACCTAAGGACTAATTAAGACAGTTGAGGATTGTATTCGACACAAACGGCCGCCCGGCGGTTGCCGGGCACGGCTTTCTCCCATCTCTCTCTCTGGTTGTCTGGGTTCATCTACCAAATTGTGGTGTGATTATTTCTCTTTTCCCACATTATTATTATATTGTCACATATATATATTACAAGTAGTATATTTATTATTTATTAATAAACACTATATAAAAATAGCAAAATAGCCAAAATATATTTTGAGTTTACAAACTTTATAAAATATTTATAATAAAAATAAAAGAAAAAAGTTCACTTTTTAAATTACTTAATTCCTTTAATTGAAGAATATCTGGATCGTTATCCCAGTTGGTTTTTGGACAAGCTCATAACGTGTCAAGGCCGATTTATAAGATTGGTTCCGTTGTTAAATCTTACCATTAAACATTTTAAATATTTTTATACACTCAGAATATTCACCTCAAAAATAATATTATAAACCTAATCATTATATTTCTCTCTTTTTTTACTCTTCTTTATTTATATATATTTTATTAACAAAAAAGGTAAATTCTGACTGCTCTCATGAGCTTTTTAGAGATGGCAGAGCGCCATCTAGTGATACAAATATATTAAATATTTTCTTTTTTTTATCACAACAGCGTATATACGCATATTTGGCCTTGAAACCCCCCATTTCCTGATTTCTCAGGGACCAACAATTTATCTTTGAGGTACAGCCTACAGTATGCAGACGAAGGCCAACAGCCCGAAACGTGTTCGTGGTTGGCTTTTCTTTGTTTATCATGAAAATGGATTGGCCAAATATCACGGAACAAGTTAAATCGACGTTTAGTTTATTTTTGTTCCACTAGATGGCGTTCTGAGCTCTAAATGCTCATGTGACCGGTCAGGCCTTTTTTTGTTTTTAATATAACCACCTGACCTTTTTTTCTATTTTTTCTTAGCTCTCACACACACAAATATATATACATATTTATACCTTGAAAAAGGTTGGCGTTCATCCAACTGAAATATTGGTTATTAAATTAATTTTCGATCCAATATATGCCTTCTCAAATAAAGATATATATATATATATTAAAAAACGAAATAAAAAAAACGCGTTCGTGGATGGCTTTTCTTGATTTATCAAGAAATTGGGTTGGCCAAATATCAGGGAACAGGCTAAATTAATGTTTAGTTGATTTCTGTTCCACTAGATGGCGCTCTGCCTTCTGTAAAGCACATGTGCTCCTGGTCAGGATATGCCATTTTTAATATATATATATATGAACATTTTAAATATATTTTAAATATATTTATATATATATATTCCTCTCTTATTTTCAATATATATATATATTAAATCTAAAAGCTATTTAGAGGTTCTATGTAAGAAAGATTAAAGAGAATCACCTCAGTTTGTATTCCATAAGAGTCAAGATTTATCTGAATTTATTTCTTTGGCAATAAGGAAGCACACAAGTTTAAACTGCGCGAGTGCGTCACCCCTAATGGACAAACTAGATTAGGATTAAGTGCTTGACCGTACAACAAATCTCTCTCTCCAGCAAGTGACATAATGTCTGCGAGAGCTAAAATTTTAAGTCCAGTAAATCCCTGTTATAAGGACGTCCTCAGTAGCTGCGGGGGAGAGGAGGATCTCACAATTCACTGAGCAGAATTAAACAAGCCCTCTAGAGACCTGAACAAAAAAGAAAATGGGTCAAAATCTTTTATAAAAGTCTTCCTGAGCTTTTTTTTCTATGAATATTTACTTTTTATCTCTCCGCCTAATTACGCTTTGTGCTAGATTACCGACGCCGTATACATTTATTCAATGGTGTCTGAGAAATTACTTTATAGTTTAAAATAAAGTTTATATATATAATATATGGATTGCTTAATTAAAAATATAATATATATATTTTATTATATAGATTTTCATTGATATAAAATCGTTTGAATAATTGCACGGTTTTCTAAGTTTTTATTAGAAGTTTTAGGTTATATCTTTTTCTCAACCTAAACTTATATATATAAAGTGTTAATAAGGTTCTAGTGAGTTAAGAAAGTACAAATTAAATGCGAAAGAGAGCTTAATATAACAATATACAACATATTTTGGGAACAATAATTTTCCTACTATTAAAAAAATATCGAAGGCAAATTTCAGAAACTGTACATATTCTTTACAAATTGTATGCAATGAATATTATAAATCAGTATAAATGAAAGCATATTTATAGTATAAAAATATAATTTTATACAAAGCCTCCACTTGGCTTTAGAATATAAGAAGTCTACTGATAAAGATGAACCTACTGTTTAGTAAATATTATATATAAATACTATAAATGATGGGGTAACCACTGTATTATATTTCCCAAGAAGATAACAATAAATTCTGTTAGTTTGGCTAAAAAACGTATTGAAGATAATCAATCATGAGGACGCCCTTGAACCACATTTCTAGACCAACTGGAGAGAAACCAAACAGCGTATTGTAACCATTGGAAGCTAGAGCTATAGATCTTTCCTCTTTGGGGAGACTGATTGAAGAGGTTCCCCAGTCTTAAGACTGAATCATCTTAAATCATTTACTAATTAAAATATTATTCGAGAATTTAAATAAGAAACAAGGTTTCTTTTATTAACGAGAGAGAGAATATTGAAATTTCATAACATTAGATTTCAGACACAGAAGCTCTTCCTCAACCGTTCATCTGCAAATATCGTTTTATCTAATTTGAGCCAGAATATGGATTCTGTTGATAGAAATTTGAGGAAGAACTCCTGTACTCGAAAGTTTACATTTTTTTTATCACTCCCGATAATATAAAAGAAACCTTATTGCTGAAAGTGAGCTCAATTAGTTTGTAATAAGAATAGACAATTTCCACAAAAATAAATCAAGGATATTAGTACAGCGCGACTTGAGTCGTTTCTCACTGGGGCCTGAAACAGTGTTACAAACTTGAAAGGGAATCAACACCTGCCTTTGATCACATTCGTACCTACGTATTGAATCATTCTAAATATCATTTCTAACGCTACCTTAGGAAACTTTAAACATTAGATCTGATTTAGGATTATATGGAAATATGAATCCAAAAATGTAATTAAAATTTCACCAGAAATATCTCATTTGAGCTAAAATGAAAACATAATACATATAATAAAAAATAAAAATGGCATATTCTGACAGCTTAAATAAGCATTTTTAGATGGCATAGTGTCATCTAATGGAATAAAAATCAACAAAACGTTGATATAGTTTTGTTCCATGATATTTAGCCAACCCCATTTTCTTGACAAATCAAGAAAATATAACTACGTACACGTTTCTGGCTATTAGCCCTCATCAGTATGGTGCGGGTTGTACCTCTTATAACCAAATATTGGTCCTAGAGTCTTCCTGAGAAATCAAGAAAAAATGATGGTTAAAGCCACATTTGCGTAAATGCGCTAAACTTGCGAAAAAGGAAGAAAAGTCGTTAATATGAGCGGTCAGGATATGCCTTTTATATTTTGTAATATCAGCAACTGACTTTTTTATATTTTATTTTTACTTTTTTCCACGTAATATATATAATATTGTTATTAATATCCCACAAACTATTCACTAATATTATTTATTTTTATTCCCACAACGTGTCACTGACTCTGTTACCCTCATCAAGGTATAAACATCAGCTCAAGGTTTAGGTGCTCCTGATAACGACCCTAATCCGAAGATTATCGCTTTATTGGGGTGATAAAAGGTCTTCGGAACGTTGGGGTAAACTATAATAAAGAACCGGAAACTATTGATATGAGATATTCAGTATGCAAAATATGATTTTCTAAACAAATAACTGGAAATATTCAAGGTCGTTTCCCAATAATATATTAACACATATATTATACAATATGTGATAATAATTGTTTACTTATGGCACTTAAACTGGCCTTTTTTGGAGATTGTCTTGTCCTTTGAGCGAAAGATTTGTGCTCGTAACAAGAATATTTATGAAATTCTGAAATTAAAGTAGCATGTTTCCATGGTTTCCTTAAATACTACAACCAAGAATAAACCCTCTAGTGCTGAATACATAAGCAGAATGAACATTTACAATAGTTTTGGTGATTTTCTTGCTTAAATTGGCGAAATCGCTGAAAAGGTTCACCACAATTAACTAAGCCTTCTTAATTATATATATTTTTTATAATCAGTTCGCTAATTTCATAAATCCATCCTTTATTTAGAAAGGAATTCACTAATACATCCATACTGAACATACAGAGTGAGTATTTGTTTTGTTTACTTATTAAAAGTAATAATTGGAATTATTAAAAACTGGATCGTAAATGATGATAAATTCTCTTTAATCAGCTTGATTGAATTCTTCCATATCCAGATTTAACTACAAATAATCTTGTAAACTTCATAGAGCATAACACTTATATATATATACATGTAGAAAAATAAGATTAGGAGGTATGTGGCCCAATGTACAATGGAAGTAGAATGGCCGCTAGTAGTACACATAGTCTGTACCTATCCTAGAAACTTTATGTATTCTTTATTGAAAAGATATTACCGCAAATGGATACAATCTAATATCCACACACTGAAATGTTTTATGTAGACCTATTTTAACACTCAATATAAACCAAG
>CP092886.1:144206845-144308394 GCA_030710605.1 Cordylochernes scorpioides
TGTGAAGATTTCATTTGATCTCTTGTGGATCCCATGGAATCAAAGCAGCTCTGGAATGACGTGCGAGGGCCATTAGCCCGAAACCATGATCTCCAGGTGGGTGCTTTACAGTTTGACAAAGCTGATGTCGTGGTTATGTCCCCGACTTGTGTCCGCTAGATTTCAGAGACGGTCGATAGATGGCACTTAGTTTTTTGTGTCTATTTTGACGTTAGAAGTGACCTTTATAGATCAATAATCTTCTGGAAATTTTTCATTCAACAATATTTATTGTACTCTGGAGCATTACTGTAAGATCAGTTAGTTGTATTTGTTTTATAAAAGTACTGAAAATAGTTGAAATACACATAACTCTATTCAAATATATCTCAATTTTATATATATAAACGACTATTTTTAGGATAGAGAGGCATGCACATATATTTTGTTAAATATTGCAATGATATGAGTTATTTAATGAGTGGGCTTGGCTTAACAGTAGTGAACACTCTCAGCGGTTTCACCAAATTAATCTCTAGAGTGGGTTCACTAGTGATGAGCCAAGTCTTCTCATGCAATAACTCATATAATTGCAGTAAGAAGGTCTGTAGAGATAATATTTGGTGATATTATTTAAAAGAAACACACATTTCCGGTAATATATTTGTACACATTTTAACGATAGATGGCAATTAAATTTATAAAAATACATATATGTTGTGTTTGATCAAAACATAGGTATCGGGTCGGTGGAAGGGTGGTCTAAACCATTGGTTTTCGACCGCTACGACCCGGGTTCGATTCCCGCATTGGGCACTTTTTTCTGATAAAAAAAATGCTCCAATGGCCCCCGATTCTTGCAAAAGTCCAACACCACCAGCGAGTGCAAGTAATCAAACGGGGATATGACACATTAGTAAGTGCAAAGTTGAACTGCTTTTCACATGTGTAGTCATGTGGTGTACTTACAGTAAAAGCAGTCGCCTACTTCTACCTACCATGATTACCATGGCCTGTACCATGTGTACTAGGGATAAGCAAGAAAAAGAAAACATAGGTATGTTAATGACGAGCACAAAAGCACATTCTTAAAGCTATTTAGGAGCCAATATATGAATTTATAGTAAGTGATATGTAAGAAAAACTTTCCCGTTATAGAATATCAAAAAGTATAATAATCATATTTACAATGGATATAGAACAACGCTCTATAATTGAATGAGAGTTTCCGAGAATAAAATATGTCGTTGTTGAATAATTGAACATTTCCTGGTAGCAGGCATTTTTAGAGGTTTCTCTTTAAAACCTTCTCAAATATGTATGAAGAGAAAAATATAATAAACTCCATTCACACACGTTAAGAAGTTACCCTAATTTTTAAAAATTCTTTTGATATATTTTATTCTTATATGAGAGCTATAAAAATATTTTATTTTCATAAAGGAAAAAAGTAAATATGTCAGTAGATTAAAAGAATATAAATAAGAACTGGAAACTTAAGTATTTGCTTCAGAATAACAATAATTTTAAAACTAAAATAGATTGTGAATGGATCTTTTTGTCAAAAATTAAATATTCTTTCTAAATGAAAATCTAATTTATATTGAATTTACTTCTAGATTGAATTGTTTTTTTAAGGACGAAAACTTATTTTAAATGGTTATTAGCCAATTCTCGTATTTATTTCCACAGAAACTGATTGTGAATATTGACAAAGAAGAATTAAAAAAGAATGTTTTGCCACACATTGTGACATCACGCCTAACATGTTGCATCATTTATTGTTCCTTAAGTCTAAATGTATCAATTTTAAACTACCAGGCGATTTTCAGAATATCCTTTCAATGATGAAACAGAACACATCCTGAATTTAAAAAGACTTTAAAGCCAACAGTAAGTAGGTAAAGGCTGGTCAACGTGGAGAAGAGACCAAATGAACAAAATCAAATTTCGCAACTGAACGAAATTTTAACTTCTAAATAAAACTACCTCACACAAAAAAAAACAACTTTAAAATAAATTCAACGCACGTTTTTGTCTCACCCGGCAGAAATTATATTCTCCGATATATAAACCGCAACAGCAAATCATATCAAAAGTTATTTTGCCTTATCCTAAAGATACATAGTTACATATTCATATGTAATTCTGCTGTCCTAAAAGCTTATGTCCATAGTGATGTAAATGGACTTAGAGATACGCAGACGTATAAAAATAATTAAATTGTGTATATATTTATTTATTGGGTTTTGACTAAAACTAGAGTAAACACATTCTGTCGAGAGATATGTAAATTTTGATTGTTTAATTTTTGGATTAAATTTGTTTTGTCAAATTGCTTTTATGTAAATATTTTTAAAGAAGGTAAATAAACTTCTTTTTTAATAATTTCTGATATTTTTTATTTTGTTTAAAATAAATGTGTTTATACTATTATATATACTAATAAATTATTTAATAAGCAAAATAACACATAGTTTTCTTGAATACCATTTCTAGGATTCCACCCTTCATTGCAGTATATATAAGCCGAATCGTCCAATACAATACTAGAGCGCTAAGAGGCGGTTGATAGATTAAATTGATGAATCCGCTGGGAGGGTTTGCCACTGATGAGCCAAGCCTTCCCAATATTTTTCATCGCAGTAAGGACAGTAGAAGTTTTTTATTCTTAAATTGAACTTTAGTGATTTAATGCTTTATTTCTTATATACGTAGTAAGGCTATGATATCATGGTGGGTAGTTAGTAGATCATTCTACACTGTGAGTTGCCCCACATGTGTGTCTACAATTGTGGAAAACAAATCGACCTTTTCACTTACAAGGTTCTAGAGCTCTGTTTGGTTATATACACTCATTAGTAAGAGTAGACTTTGCAAGAAGGATGTTCAGTGAATAAACTCTTACTTCATAAAAAGTGTCTAAAGCGGTATTTGATTCAAGGTCATAGTTATAGAAATTCGACAGTGTGTAATATTCCACCACCCGACCCCATTATTAGAGACATTTGAGACCTAAAATATAAAATTTGATATTTTACATATATTTATATATTAAAAATAAAAAGGCATATCCCGACCACATGTGCTTTTTAGATGGCAGAGCGCCATCTGGTGGAACAGAAATCAACTAAACATTGTTTTAGCCTGTTCGTGGATGCCTTTTCTTGATTTATCAAGAAATTGGGTTGGCCAAATATCAGGGAACAGGCTAAATCAATGTTTAGTTGATTTCTGTTCTACCAGATAGCGCTCTGCCTTCTGTAAAGCACATGTGGTCCTGGTCAGGATATGCCTTTTTTTATTTTTAATATCAACACCTGACCTTTTTATTATTTTCTATTGTTTTTTCATATTTTTGATATTGTTTATATTGTTTATATATATGTGAAAAATAGGGGAAATATTTTATATATATTCCATAGGTGGTAATGAAAGAGAGATAGCAGGCAGCATATGCTAGGGAAGGTCGGGGGGGAGGGGGGGGGGGGGGGCAACGGACATCGATCCCGGGCAAAGAAAAGCCCGTCGCCCAGGGCTCTGTATCGACCGCCTTGTCATTACACTTATGAAGCCAATTGTAAAGCACACATCAGGTTATTGCTCCCTTCAAATATTTCGCCCATTAATTAAATATTTGTTCAGCTCCTGATCGCGCTAATGTTCCCTAATTAAACATATATATTACTATGTATATACAATTTATTTGCATATACATCAAAGCTTTCATTAAAATGATAAAAACTGCATATTTTCGTAACAATCATTTATCTATTGTGAAATTCGGAAGGATTGGTAGTTTGAGCAATAAAAAGGTAGGGTTTGGTTTCCTTGGAAAACTTTAAAATCTCCATTATATGTAAATAAGCTATTCCCGCCGCGATTGACTGAAGGATCCCCCAATTCCGGCATTACTTGTGACCCTGCCTGGATTTTCTCCTTGTTGCTTTGATGGCTAATCTTCATCCGTACTCTGCCAGGAATCGATGTTGATTGTGTAGGGGATTGTATTTTGTGTAAAGCGGGTTGTGTAATATGTTTGGTATGGATCAGGGAGGGGTCGGCAAACTGGCTCGCGAGCCACATGCGGCTCTGTGGACGTGAAGCTACGGATCTTTATATAGTTCCATACGCAAATATAATTTATGCGAGTACTATTTATATATTAAATTATAAAACTATTTTAGAGGCGTAATATTCTTTTTAAAATAAAACAATTTCTACTGTCCTTACTGCGATGGAATTTTTCCATCGCAGTAAGGACAGTAGAAATTGTTTTATTTTAAAAAGAATATTACGCCTCTAAAATAGTTTTATAATTTGATAACAGATGGCGCTCTAGTACATCGTAACATTATTGTTCTAATAAAAGACACAATTTGATATTTGCGGAAGAGCGATTGCTCGAAGCATATTATATATTTATAATTATATTTAATTCTGCTGTCCTAAAAGCTTATGTCCATAGTTTCTTCTAAAATACCCATTCCAAGAGTCTTACAACAGTCACCTATAAAAGGAAGTTTCAAAAATGCAATATAACAGCGGTATGGTAGATTAAACTGGCGAAACCGCTGGGAGGGTTCACCACTGATGAGCCAGGCCCTCCCTTTAATTTTTCCATCGCAGTAAGGACAGTAGAAATTGTTTTATTTTAAAAAGAATATTACGCCTCTAAAATAGTTTTATAATTTGATAACAGATGGCGCTCTAGTACATCGTAACTATTTATATTTGGCAAGAAAAAAATTTGTGGCTCTTTGAAAACTTTGAAATTTTGTAAATTGTAATTTTTGACTCTTCCGACTCAAAAGTCTGCAGACCCCTGGTATAGATGGTTGTAGAACGACAAAGAAACATTTGCGGTAAAATTTGTCCAACGTCATTCTACAATCAAAAGCCGCATTATATTATATTATATACTAACTTTATATTTTATTTACAAACGGAAAATATGTCCAGGGTAGCCTAGTGGACATGGCATCTGCCCGTAAGCGGAACACTGTGGGTTCGTTTTCCATCCCTGAACACTTTTATTTTTCTGTTTATCATTACTCTTCCCAATTCATCCTTTCATACTTCATCCTTAAGGATATAAATAGTGTATTTCTCCTTAAAATAAAATTACGATTTTTCGTTTAAAAGAAACATTTGCGCTAAAATTTGTCAAACGTCGTTCTATAATCAAAATCCGCATTATATTGTATTATAGATGGTTCTCTCCACCTGAGCTACGCAGAAAGGAAGCCACCAAGAAAATGTACCAAAAACTCTTGGATTCACCCGACCTCGAAATTAACCCTATCCTACAGTCTCCCCCAAATCATAGACTAAAATCAAGGAAGCCGATATGGTCCAGAGGAAACCAACTTCTCTCCCAAAATTTTAATATCTCAGAAGCATGGACAAATTCCTGGATCAGCTCCGATATCCCAAACAAGAACCTCATCACAAGCCCAAGTGTCAAGATCCCAGGTTTTTCCCTCCCTCGACGAGAATGGGTGCTTCTAAACCGCTTTAGGACAGGTCAGGGAAGGTGTGCAGAGCTGATGAAGTCATGGGGCTACACCAAAGATCCAAATTGTGCCTGCAACGTCCCACAATCAATGTCCCATATACTAGATGACTGCCCGCTGTACAAATTCAATGGAGGAATCTCCAATCTCCATTCTGTCACCCCGGAAGCCCTGAACTGGCTGAAGGCCTTGCCTCTCAGACTTTAATGACCGATATGTCCTCACTTCTTTTTTCTAGATTTAATTCATTTTGTCTCCTCTCTAATTGTAAATACGCTGCTGTATCACCTCATAAGCATAAATAAATAAATAGATGGTTGTGTAGTATTTATTTGTATAGGGGCTATATAGTATGTACGGCAATGTAGGTTATATTGTAGGTATTGTATAATAGATTGTGTAATATGTACTAAATAGTGTGTTTTAATATATATCGCATAGAGGGTTATGTTAATATTTATGTTAATGCATCATGTTATTATTGTTTAATGTGTTTCGTAGTAAATTGCAGTGAGTTGTGGAATAGTGTTGTAAAATTAGTTGTCTTTAGTATGTACTGTGTCGAGAGTAATATTTCTAGTATTTATATTCACTGCTAGGTTTTAGTTTGTATTGTGTAGCCTGTTATAGTATATATTGTATAAAATGGTCTAGGTGTGATATATTGAGAAATATCCAATTCATACAAACCTAAGCCGTAGACAGTTGTTTGAATCATCGTTATAAGCTGATGTATTTATATCGATGGATGTTCAATACGAAGAATGATCTATTAATATGATGGATTCATTTGGTCTAATTTTCTCTCTTTTTTTTTAATATACCATTTGTTACATCGGGTGTATGTCAGGCAATGACGGTAATAGGAATGGTTTCTACATATTGGGTTCTTTTAATCTCCCTTTTCTTCTCGACTTTCTTCAAGCCAACAATTTCCACTAACAATACATTCATGGACAAAACTTATGAAAGTGGAAAGTCTTTTATGTCTCTGGTTTTTTATTTTTTTAAGGGAGAGAGGCAATTTTGTTTATTTGGTTATTTCGTGTTTCTTCAAAGGTCAATGTGTATCAAATATCTTTAGGAGATATTGTCTGAAACCCGATATAAATGCTAAAAGGTAAAACTTCCTTAACCTTTGTCCTTGAGTGTAGGACTAGTCGTCTTGATCTTGTAATGAAAGCCGTCGCTTGCGGCTTAACCAAAATCCTGTTTCAAGAGCAGCAGCAGTTGAAAGATTAGGTCTCAGTAATATTAAACTCCTATCTTAGTTATTTCATAGAAAAATATGTTTCAGGTTGAATTTATAATTGAGATTTAAATGAATTAAATGAGCTTTTTCATTCTTATTGTACCCACAAATAAACTTTATGGAAATAGTTTATTTGAAAAGGATGAAGGCGGATCGCCTAAATGACGAAATGAGTATATAAAATGTTGAAGTCACTCATATTAAAACTCATATTATTCCAGTTCACTCTATTTCACTCGGTCAACGTATAAATACCCAAACTGGGATTTAGCACCTCAATACAAAGACAAACCAAATTCCACAATTATATTTGAAGAGCAAGCAATCTCAATTCAGAATGATTTATCGTGTTAAAATTACCTGTACCTATAAAAGTGAATAAAACATTCATATGTTCATAGTTTACTTGAATATACTCTATCTAAAATTCCATACTTCAGTGTTGCCTATATAAGCAGAATCTTACAATACAGAATGAGACCTCTAAAAGCAGTCTGATGAATTAAATTGGCGAAACCGCTGAGAGGGTTTCCCACTGATGAGCTAAGCACTCCCAATATATTTTTAATCGAATTAAGGACATTAAAAGTTTATATTATTTGGTTTTAAAGAAACGTCCGTGCTCTGTTGTTTTATTTCTTATATATAGATTACGCTTTATTGACTTATGTTTAACTCATTCTTGTCTCAAACGTTTTGTGTTTTCTAGAGTTGTTTATTTTATAGCTATAGGAAAGCCGAATGTCTTATTTGGAATATTTAATTACGTTTATTAAAATATTTTCTGAAAAGGTCCAGCACAGAATATATTTACAATTTGCATATAAGAAATAGTTGAGGCACCACAACCTATTCCTAAATATAAATATATATTCTAGGTTTGGTGGAAGAAAATCTGGTTAAAACCGATACACCGATTTACACAGAACACAACTTTAGCGCAAGGCTTTCACAATTCTGATATCAACTTCAATATGTGCTAAAAAAAACTAAAAATAATTCATGAAATAACTAAAGCGTGTAGAGAAATATTTTCACACATGGAGGGAGATACACAACATATAATAAACTTCCACATGACTTACGTGTGATAGAACTGAACACGCGTGTGCACATCTCTATACATAAAGTTGTGAAAACTTTGTTGACGTATTTATTTACATTATCAACAAAGTTTTCTAAACATATTTTACGCGTCATAGCACCGAAAAAAAGTTAGCAGTTTCTAATTAATTCTTTTTAAAAGAGTAATTTGAAAGGGGGGTTTCGTATTTTTATATTTTGAAGTTAATTTGTGAGTGACCTTGACATTTCCCATTATCTTTCCAATAATGTTTTTATACTTGGCTCTACTTGAGTAGGTAGCCACTTTATTAGAGCCACTAAACTTTATTAAAATAGATCGCTCCATAAAAAGTGGCATAGAAGAAGTGTGGAGAATATTATATGGATGAAATATAAACCGGGAGCGCCATTATGCGTCTGGTGGCGCTTGATTAAAATAGATGGCGCAGCGGGACGGGGCGATGCGTCTGCACGTAGGCGGTGGGTGCAGTCTCGCCGCAATGCTTGGCGACGTAAAATTATCAGCAGCTAACGCATCAATGAAGGAGTGGTGCACACGTCAATTTTCGACAACCTAGACTCAGGATCGAATCCCGCATTGATAATTTATTTTTGCCTCAATAGCCTCACTTCCTTGCACAAATCCTACCCAACCAGTCAGTGCAAGTAACCAAAGGAAGCTTTGACACCTTGTATGTTGGCACACACAGACATAAAATTTACTTTGTGTGATGTAAAGTAAAAAATGGTTTTAATTTCAATTTTTTCTTAATCTCTCTTGGTTTGGTATGCACAGATGATATGAGGAATCACGATATGTTTCACATTATATTAAATTAGAGAATAACAACATTTACTATATAAATATGAGAAAAAGGGCATTTCCTGATCGTGAAACTGAAGGTTGCTGATGGCTTGCGCCATCTATCGGAATAAATATCAACAAATCGTTGATTTTTAATTATTACAGAATTGGTCAAATACATAATACAATATATAATGAAAGGGCATCTCCTGATCATTCAACTGAATATTGCTTGTGTATTATTTTGTATATTTATATAATGACAACAGATAGTTGATATAGTTTCCGATAGATGGCAATATGAATCAGCAACAATTAGTTGCACGATCATGAGGTGCCATTTCTTTATATATTTTATTCTTTACGTTTAAACTATTTCAAAGAATTATTTGAAATATGCTGTGGATAATGGTCTAGAATTGTTATATTTTAGTGAACATTTTCAAAGAGGGAAATCAAGCAGATAGAGAGAAGACAATAGCTATTTTCAAGGTTGGAAATAATCGAGATTAAACAAAGTTATTAACACGCCATTTCTATATAAGAGCTGAAACTATTTTATAGCGGGATTCTTCTTTTCTCAAATAAAACGGTTTGATTTGAAGCAAACAAAATCTCGTTTAGGTTTATTTCTTATGCATGGATTGCACGTTAATAACTTATGTGTTATTAAAATCCTAACCGGCTTTATGTGAATTGTTTGAGAAATATCTAGTTTTCATAATAAAATATTTATTTATACTTATATACATTTTATACTTAAAAACTATAAATATTTGCCACAATGAGTTTCTTTTTAATAAAAATAAAAGAAACTTATTGTATAGCAAATATTTGTAATTTTTGAATGCTTCTCACAATTTGTATCATGAATCATACATTCTATACTGTCTGCTTTCAAAACTTATGTCCATAGTGCGTTCAAACACCAGGAGTTCCTCTAGTGGCCGATATATGAATGTGCCAATACAATTTTAAAGTGTTATGGTTGATTAAAAGAAACGAAACCGCTGATAGGGTTCACCATTGATGAGAGCTAGATCATCCTAATATTTTCTATAGCATTAACGACAGTTGTAAATTGTGCTATCTGAAAATTTAAAAATATTCTTGCTAAAATAGTATATTTATAACTAATAAAGAGATGTGTAAATCCTA
Source organism: Cordylochernes scorpioides (assembly GCA_030710605.1). Taxonomy (NCBI): domain Eukaryota; kingdom Metazoa; phylum Arthropoda; class Arachnida; order Pseudoscorpiones; family Chernetidae; genus Cordylochernes; species Cordylochernes scorpioides. Next base: position 144,216,621 of record CP092886.1, read on the forward strand.
ATGAAAGATCGTATATTGTCTGGATAGAAGAGAAGTTTAAGATTTAATGGAATTAATCTATTCTCATATCAAATCCTTGAGCTCAAAGAGCGAGAGTGAAAACAACATATCACCATAAAAATAAGTGAAAACGCTAAATATTATTCAACTTAATTATAATGTATAAATATATATCATATATATATATATTACACACATATTAAAATATTATATAATGTATATATTCAATTTTTTATTTATACCTTAATTTTTATGAATTGAAAAATAGAGTCGATATATTATTATCGTAATGACACATGTTCAAGGTAAATACCATATTAAATCCCCAATTAACAATAATGTTAAAAAGTGACATGGGATTAGTGGAAATGTATTTTTTTTTGCGGCGGAGAGAGCTGTAATTGGCAAAAAATGTGAAAAGGTGAACAATTAAGTTAGAAAAAAAAAAAGAAATTCGTTTTAATTTTAATCTTTAAGGAGATAATTAACACATTTGTTTAAATATTGTTTTTGAAAAAAAAAGTTCTTGTGTGTGTGTGTTTATTAAGAAAGAGAAGCGTTAATAATAGCATGTAATGAATATAATAAAAAATAAACCCGAGAGTGTTCCCGATTTATTACTTAAAATGACAATAATTTTCTTAGAAATATCGTTATTGTAATGTTACGTTGTTGCTGACAAAATAATAATTGGGTACAAAGAATGTTTAGGACTTTATTCAAGCCACATTAAAAATATATACAGAATAAAATATAAAAGAACTCAGCTTAAAAAAAATACAAGCAGTCGCAAACTGCGGCGCAGAAAAGGAAAACAGAAAGAGAACAGGAGACAAAGGATGGTAGAACCTTCCACGCAGTACACCGGCTTTTCGGCGGTAAGCAGCAGCCTGACCTCTTGAGACAGCAGCTCGCTTTTGCTTGGAGCACACCACCGGAAAACCGGAAAACCCTTTGACATTGAAAAGATGAGATAGATAAACCTGTATATTTCACATTTCCCTAGCTATAAATACGATATATGTGTTGGTAAAGCTAGGAGTATAGGTTGTGATAAAAGTTTCATCTTGGTTATCTGAAAGTGTACTTATCTTGTGGTAGAAAGCTGTTTATCTCTTCCTTCATTTTTTGTTCCCTCTTACTTCCGAAGTTTTATCTAGTAAAGTTGAACTTATAACTTGTTTTCTGATCTGGTTCCTTTAAAATATTTTGTATGCACTCCTAAAAGCATGCGTGAACTCGTTTTTCTCAAAGATATTTCTCTATTTTTTTTTATGCTCTCAATTGTATTAGAATATTTTTGATTTTTAAAGCTCTGAAGACAATCACATCCATATATAAGAAATATTCCGTCGAAAATACAAATTCCTGAGGAAATGAAAATGTATTTTTTCAACTTGATATCTTTAGTCCCCTAGTTGGTCGGGGTTTTACCACGCGGATAAATGTCGATGCCAAGAAACGAATACTCAGCTCTAGTGGGTAAGTTGGTCCATTTATCTGCGACGGCCACGAGCTGATTGGAGACCGTATTCAGGCTCTGTCAGTTGATGAAATGTTGATGTTGAAATCTAGACCAGTCTGTTGATCTTTTTTCTAAATTTCAAAGTAGCTTTTTGTCCAATTTTTGTTACCATGTCTGTTTAACTATGCTTGGAAAATAACATCGCCAAAAAAAGTAAAATAAAAAGCACGAATTACTATGATATTTTTAGATAGATTCGGCTAGACCTGTCGAGCGTTAGTCCTTCCCCAGGCCTCCCTTTAAGCTCGAAAGCGTAACAAACGTATACTAAAGATTCGCATTGTAATTATTTTTCTTATTTTACATTTACTACCAATATTGTAATAAAAGTAAAGGCGTCTGATATGTAGCGCGTTTGGATGTAGTCATAATATTTGCAACGATAATCATATTCTTTATATTTTCAATAGAAATGGCTGTACACAGAAGTATAATTTGTGAAATTTGCACTTGAATTATATCTAATGTTTTAAATCAGGATAATCGTTGCCCTATATATGATAATAATAAAATTTGGTCAGTTTAGGTAGCAATTCTCCACCCTTCATCATTATTAAAATGTAGTTGAAAATATGTGTTAAAATGGTAAAAAGCTGCGACAAATGGAAATTCTGACCTCGGGTCATAAAGCTGTCGAGGCAGAGTGAAGGAAATTTATAAGCCGAGCTGCTCCCTCCTTCGCAGCAAGCCACTTTAATATTCCATCCTTGCGACAGCGATGCCATTTATGTATGGAAATAGAAATTGCAAATTTTCCCGTAATATTCGTTGTCATACTTCATAGCCAACATTAATTTTAACCTCAAATTAAATATTTATAGTATATTGACAACTTTATATAACTCTATTGGATATATATGGTATTTATACACTGTTAGAATTAATATTAACGATTTTCTATCGATTTCCATTATTTATTCGTGGTAACGTTAACGAGAATCTAAGAATAAACTTGGGTGCTATGAGCTATCCAATAATTGGATACATTTACATATTTGATGAGCACTCCAGATTTTAGATATTAGTTTCTCTATTTATCCCCTCTCATAGGACTTCTCGGATAAAAACCTCTTTAAATTTTAAATAAATTGAAACTTTTCTCCTTTTCTCTCTATATACATTTTAACCTATTCCTTTATTTATTTATAGAGTTTTTTCCTCTTATATTTATCTGTCCCTCTTTGGATAAAGATAGAATATTTTCATTAATTAAGTTGGGTGTGTGAAAATGCCTCTTATCTAATGATATTCTCCCTAAATATTTATAAAATATAGACATCTTATTTTTTTTTTGTCGTAAACTATAAAACTTCCTCTCCCAACACAATTGCTATTTACTAAGCCTTTTATGGAATACAGAGCAGCGAGTACCACTACTATAGTACCACTGATGCAATTTGGCCATTTTTACTTTGTATATATGTTCTATAATTATGTAAATCCAAAAAATGATTTGTTAAAATTGAAGGTGCAGTCGTCTTGAATTTAATTAAAAAAGAGAAAATCAGTCTCAAGTAGTTTATTTTGAACTCTTTGAGCAAAAGTATATATTTTAAATTAAGTAAATATAGAATTTTAACAATTAATTCTATATCACCATTTACATACCTATATAAAATAAAATCTAACTTACCTAACCAACACTAAAAAAAACAAAACAATCTATTTATATTTAAGGTGGCGCCATCTAGTGGCCAAGAACAACAGAGTTATTTTAAACAGATTAATAAAATAAAATAATATTTACATGCATTTATCTCTATTATATTTCTATTAATTTTTTAAAAATTATATAACATTTCCCCCCCATGAAAAAGACTTATATAGGGTGTCAAAATAAAAGGAAAATAATTTACAAAATAGAATATATTATTAAACAATAAAAATTAATACCCAAAAATCTTCTGTTTAATTAGTTTGTTTATAAACAAATAATATTTTTAAAATATGATGTATACAACATGTATGCAAATTATATATGGCATAATAATGAAAATTATATACAAAATTTAAAGGCAGACACAAATAAAAGGTATTCAAAATATGAATTAGATTTCAAAAGATTATTACGCAAAAGAAAATAGCCTATTTACACACAATGTATTGAAATTAATTGTTCAAAAAATAGTAAAACTTACATTATGAAAATAATAGAGTATTTAGATAAAAATCAAATGTATTTTGTAGGTAATAGTGCTGGTGTTGAAATTAGTTCTTTATTGTCCATATCTAAAATATGTTCTTCCTGCAAAAAACATGGGTTGTCATCAATATCTATTAATTTTTGGTTGGAATTTTGGGTTAAAATTGAGTTATTTCCTATGTTAGTGTTATCTTGAAGTAAAAAGTCTGTTTCAGGATAAAATAATTTAAGTTTATTAGAATGTATAATTTCAGTTTTTTTATTTTGAGGTATATTAGGCTTATCTATTTCATATGTTACTGGGGAAAATTGTTTTAAAATTTTAAATGGACCTATATACCTTTGGGTTAATTTACCTGTGTTTGGATAAATAAAAGTTTTTACCAATACTTGATCTCCTACTTTAAAAATGGGTTCTGGATGTTTAATGTCATAGAGCTGCTTACTATGTTCATGTGATTTTATAGTTCTTTCAATTGATAATTTTCTTGCATCTTCTATTGGTGTATGTTTTTCAGTGGTATGTTCTATATACTGTGGTTGTATTCCATAGTATAAGAATTTAGGAGTAAAGCCTGTTATTGTATGTATTGTTGTATTATAGCTTTCAGTAATTTTAGGAATGTATTTTGTCCAAGGAATTTTTAAACTACTATTGTATTCACATCTTAATCTATTAATGATAGTGGAATTTAACCTTTCTACCTTAGCATTTGTTTCTGGATGATGTGCACTGGTGAGTAGATGCTTAACATTGTTTTTTTCTAAAAAATGTTTAAATTTATTGCTAAGAAAAGCTGCATTTCTGTCAGTTATCAATATTTCAGGTTTATTAATTTGGAATAAGTTTTTTAAACAGGTAATATAAGAATCAGTTGATACAGATTTGGTTGGAAAAGTCCATAAGAATCTACTATGATGGTCTACTATCATATGAATGCTGTGTTTTGTAGTCCCATAATTGTGCAATCCTCCCATTGTATCAAGAGAAAAAATGTGGTTTGGGTGTGTGGCTATTGGCATTTGTTGTAAAGGTCCATAAATAATCCTATTGTCTCTTGATTTATTAAATTGACATGTTTCACAGTGTTTTGTAAAATTAGCAATGTCTTTTGTCATATATGGCCAATAATAATAGGGAAATAATATTTTTGTCATTTGTGTTGTACCAATGTGTCCATGATTTGTATGTACTTTATGTAATAATTTTTGCCTAAGTGATTGTGGTACATATGCCCTATTAAAACCTTTTTTTCTAACTATGTAAATGCCATTTTGAATTTTAATTTTATTACTATTAATATGCTCTGTAAATTGGTGTTCTTTTATTTCATTTATTGTTAAATAGTGTGAAACTGGTGATCGAGATAACATATCTGCTTCTATATTGTGTAACCCTTTTATATGTTTTATATCAAAGTCATACTGTGAGAGAAGTAATGACCATCTAAATAATCTTCCCTGTGGGTTTTTTACATTTTTAAGCCATTTTAGAGGTAAATGATCTGTGTGTAAGGTGAAATGAATGTTGTGGATGTATGTGTGAAATCTTTGTACTGAATTTATTATTGCTAATGTTTCAATTTCTGAGGCAGTGTAATTCTGTTCATATGGGTGTAGCTTTCTAGAAAAATAACCTATGGGGTGTAAAATGCCTTGTTCATCAGGTTGTTTAAGGACACCTGATATTCCTAGATTTGATGCATCTGTGAACAAATGACATGGTTTTGATGGGTCATAAATATATAGTACAGGCTGTGATATGAGTGAATTTTTAAGTGTTTGGAAGGCTTGTTCATGTTTTGCACTCCATAGCCAAGGAGCATTTTTTAACAAAAGTTCATTCAAAGGTGCCCTAATTTGCGCATAGTGGGGAATAAATTTATTATAAATATTTATGGTGCCTAAAAATCTCTGTAAGGTTTTAATATTATATGGTCTATTTAATTTTAAAATTGCTTCAATATTTGTGTTATTTGGTGTATATTTTCCTGAGTTAATAGTGTATCCTAAGAATTGTATTTCTTTTTGTAAAAATTTGCATTTATTGAGATTCAGTTTTATATCCTCTTGTTCGAATATACCTAATATGTCATCTAAATGCTTAATGTGTTCTTCATAAGTTTTAGAGTGTATAATAATATCATCAAAATAATTTAGGGCATATTGTATATTATGCTTAGTGAAAACTGACTTCATAATCCTTTCAAATTGTGAAGGTGCATTTTTTAGACCATATGGAAGTCTGTTCCATTCATAACATCCTAATTGTGTTACAAAGGAAGTTTTATGTCTATCTTTTTCATCTATGGGTATATGCCAGTATGCATTTTTAATATCTAGAATAGTGTATATTTTTGACTGTGATAACCTATCTATAATTTGTTCTATAAGTGGAATTGGTGTATGTTCTGGAACTGTTTTTTGATTAAGTTTCCTATAATCTATACAGAGTCTTGTGGGGTGATTTGGGGCATCAGATTTTTTTGTCACTAATAATGCTGGAGAACTATAGGGGCTAGATGAAGGTCTAATGATGTCATATTTTAATAATTCAGTTATTTGTTTTTGTATTTCAGCATTATTGTAAAAAGATGTCCTATATGGCTTTTGTGCTATGGGAATATTATCTAAAAGAGATATGCAAATTGGGTTAGTCTTTATGTATCCTATATCAAAATTGTGCTTAGAGAAAACATTCTTATATTTATGCAAAATATCTGAAATTGTTTGAATTGAGAAATTTGGGTTAATATCTAAGTTACTAAGGTCTAAATATGAGTTATAATTGACAATAGGGCATGGAATTTGCATACTATGATATGAGTTAGAATCAATAATGGGATTTGAATTATGATCTATATGTTTAACGTTTGTATTTGGTATACTAAAATAATTAAAATTACTTAATGGGTCAATATTTAAAAGAGATGAATTTTTAACATAGTATGGGTCTGGAATACATAGAGTGGTTACAAAGGAATTATGATTATTAGTTTTAGGATTAAAAGAGTATAAAAATTTATAATTTTGAAAAAGTAGGCTTTTTGAAAAATCAATTTGTAAGAAAAAATTATAGAAAGTTGGCAAACCTAGGATAAGGTATTCTATTGAGCTATTGCAAACAAAGAATTCCTGATATTTAGTGATTTTTCCTAAAGTAAGTCTAACCAATATTTTACATAAGGGATAGCTAAAACCTTCTACTTGACCTATTTTTACATTTGGGGAATTATCTAATATTCTGTAATGAATGCGATTTAAATATTTTGAGGGCGTGATGGAGATAGATGAGGCGGTATCAAGTACACAAGGTAGTGAAACATAATTTATGAGTACTGAAAATAATAGTAAAGTTCTACCTGGGTTTGGAGGTTCTGAATGGTTGTTGGTTGGCAGTCCTTTCTCATGTTTGTTGAGTGGGCAATCTCGGTGGAAGTGGTATTGGTTAGGTAGTTGATGGGAAGAGCAGATTTTGCAGGGGTAGGGTGGTAAATTGGTTGACCTGCTGGATGCTTCCTGGTGATGAGCTGTGGTTAATCTTGGAGATGACCTTGGAGGTGGTTGGAGTTGTAGACCTGGAGGAGAGTTGGGGTTAAACCTTGACCTTGTTGGGTAGTATGATCTATTTTGAAAATTCTGCCTATTATCATTATTACTTGTGGATGGTTGCTGTTTTTCTTGATTGGTAGAGTATTTTAATTGAGTAGCTATTCTAATCCAATCTGAGGTTTCCTTAACTCTTGCTGCAATTAAATATTTCTTCAGGTAATTTGGCATCCCCTCTGTAAGAGCTTCTAATAAAAGTGGTGTATCCAAATTAAGCTTCTTTGCCAATGAAGATTTTTCTTTAAAGTAATTATCAAGATCATCCTTATCATTATATTTCAAATTTAAAAATTTACTAAATAGGTTAGAGTCCTTAACTGTAAAATATGAAAGTAATTTTTGTTCTAGTTCTCTCCAATCATCTATATCTTGCAATGTCTCTATATAAAAATTAAAAGCTTCGCCATCAAGGTATTTCGAAATATTTTTTAGTTTATAGTCTTCATCAACATGGTTTTGCTGGCATTTTTTATTAAAGAATTTTAACCATGAAGTAACATCAAAATTTTGTCCATCATATTTGGGTAAATCAAAATTACTCGTAAAAGATTGTTGCTCAACTGGCTTTTCTATTTTCGGAGACATTTTAGAGAGAATTACTAGGCAAATCCTGTCGGCTAGCTGTTCTATAATTATGTAAATCCAAAAAATGATTTGTTAAAATTGAAGGTGCAGTCGTCTTGAATTTAATTAAAAAAGAGAAAATCAGTCTCAAGTAGTTTATTTTGAACTCTTTGAGCAAAAGTATATATTTTAAATTAAGTAAATATAGAATTTTAACAATTAATTCTATATCACCATTTACATACCTATATAAAATAAAATCTAACTTACCTAACCAACACTAAAAAAAACAAAACAATCTATTTATATTTAAGGTGGCGCCATCTAGTGGCCAAGAACAACAGAGTTATTTTAAACAGATTAATAAAATAAAATAATATTTACATGCATTTATCTCTATTATATTTCTATTAATTTTTTAAAAATTATATAACATATATATATATAGAAGCATAGGGTGCCTCTCCAGTCAAAATAAACGTCAAAATCTGACGCCATCTATTGACCGTCGCCGCAAATAGCGGCCTCGGGTCGGTGACAAAGCCACAACACTAGCTTTGGCAAACTGAGAAGCGTCCACTTAGAGACCATGGTTTCGGGCTAATGGCCCTCGTCAGTCTAAGGCGGACTTGATTCCATGAGAACCACACGGGATCTAATGGAATCCTCACAATCTACCAAAGAGGTGTTTTGCTGGCAAGGTGGCTGAGCCAAATCTATGGCTAGAATATAGAGGGAAAATTTGCCGGCAGGAAATTGATCCATAGAAGCATAGGGCGCCTCTCCCGTCAAAATAAACTTCAAAATCTGACGCCGTCTATTGATTCTATGGATCAATTTTCTCCCGGCAAATTTCCATCTATATTCTAGCCATAGATTTGGGCCAGCCACCTTGCCAGCAAAACACCTTTAGTAGATTGTGAAGATTCTATTAGATCCCGTGTGGATCTCATGGAATAAAGTCCGCCCTAGACTGACGAGGGCCATTAGCCCGAAACCGTGGTTTCTAGGTGGACGCTTCTCAGTTTGCCAAAGCTGGTGTTGTGGCTTTGTCACCGACCCGAGGCCCCTAGTTGCGGCGACGGTCAATAGATGGCGTCAGATTTTGACGTTTATTTTGACGGGAGAGGCGCCCTATGCTTTTATGGATCAATTTCCTCCCGGCAAATTTTCCATCTATATATATATATATATATTAAAAATAAAGAAGGCATATCCTGACCACGAGCACATGTGCTTTTTAGATGGCAGAGCTGCCTTCTTTATTTTTAATATCAACACCTGAGCCACTTATCTTTTATTTTTTTCTATTGTTTTTTCATATATATTGTTACATCATGATTAATGGCGTATTTCTTATATTATTTTTAATATATTTGAAATTTAAATTATATATTTATTTATTTTTATATAAAATATTCTATGATATTTATTTAAAACAGATTAGATTATCATCATTTGTATTTAGGTACACTGTGACTTCACTGCTCTCTTTGATGTGAGAAAATAAATAAAGGATTCTGGAGGCTACTTAAAGTAGACTTATCTCGTTATTCCCTTATATAAATTTGTAGGATGGTTGAAACACGCTCTGGTAAGATGCAAGACCCAGCACAGGAGAGAATCATGGCTGAAGAGTCTGCCAAGCCGCAACATGGTGCAACAATTGGTAGAGATGCTAGTTCCGACCCAGTTGTCCTGAATCCCAACATCGACATCCCCAAGTATGATGGAACGGAAGACCCTCGCCCATGGATTGAATCTCTTGAAGAAATTGGCTTCCTGTACCATTGGGCAGACTACATTATCTCTCGTTATGCCGCCATGAACATGACGGGAAGCGCTAAAACCTGGTTGAATTTACACAAAGCTAGTTTCACGAGCTGGGAAAATATTAAAATCCGCCTAATTCAGGATTTTTCTTTGGACGCGAATAAAGAAGAACTTAGAATGAAGCTCAACAGAATGCAACACTGGAATGAACCAGCAATCAGGTTCGCGGAAGACATTCTAGTGTTGTGCAACAAGGTTGACCCCGCAATGGAAGAAGAAACAAAAATTGAACATGTTATTGGAGGACTGAAAAAAAGAGTACTCATTCGCGCTCTACCTGAACCCTCCTAAAACGACCGATGACCTTCTTGTCGTGTGCAAGAAAATGGATTCTTTTGAAAAGAAGTATCGGGAACGTGTGGAGAAATCCAGAAACCTATATAACGGTCCACGCTATTCTAGACCCCAACAACAATCGAGGTACGTGCCGCCGACTGCCGCACGAAACTACCAGACCACTTCCAAGCCCCAAGCCCCTGTTTCCAATAATTACAAGAACGACTCCCCTCCTACTCCCAGACAGTATCGAAACAACTTTCCCCAGCCCTCTACCCCTAGACGTCCTTATAATCCTAACTTTGTGCCAAAACCAAACCTTCAGAGAAACACCTACAATAAAAGCCAAGAAGTGAGCAAAAATAGGACGGAAGATGGAAGACCAATCTGCTTTAAATGTAACAAGCCAGGGCACGTGGCCCGTTATTGTAGGGTCAAGTTTATAAGAATCTTAGAAGAGGATCCAGCAGATACCCAAGAGAAGGTCGAAGAGAAATGCCAAATGAATGAAATATCAGATAAATCAGGACCTCGGCTTTATGCCGATGTATGTCATAACACACAGACAAATATTCCTACCCGGAATAGATATTCCGTGTTGGAAGATTTAAACTAAGCGTCGCGCCTGAATCTGTCAATCAAAGCAAGTCGACCATAAACGGAATCAAGAAGTTGGACCCTAAATACAAATTAAAAATTAACGTGGACAAGATAGGGACTTTTGAAGCTTTGGTTGATACAGGTGCTGACCTCTCAGTGGTCGACCTCAGAACGGCCCTCGATACAGGCCATGGTATAAGTAAACTCGCAAAAATTTGTGCAGCACCCGATGGAAAAAAAATTGGACATGGTAGGAAGTATATTTTTAAATATAAAAATTGATGACGAAACATTATCTCACAACTTTGTGATATTGAAAACGCATTTACGGACATTAATTCTTGGGAGAGATTTCCTTAAGAAAATGAACGCAAAAATAGATTGTAAGCAAGAAACTATCAAATACGATTTGACGAATAATCATGACGAAATCAATTTTGAAATGTTGAAAATAAAGAGTGCCAAGGATTCCATTGTACCGGAATGTTCCATGAAATTGATCAAGGCATTGGTAGAAACAGAGGATGGAGAATATATTATCGAGGAGAGCAGCAAAATGTTTCAAACAAATGGACTTCGTCTAGCAAGAAGCTTGATCAATGTTATAAATAGGGAAACACACATCTGGATAACTAATCCGTATCCTCGACCGTTAAAAATAATGAAAAACCAAACATTGGCTTTTGGAAGTAGTCCAGCGAAAATAAATGTGAGTCGAGAAAGAGAGGTAGAAGAGAACAAAGAACCTAGATTCCAAATAAACGAAAATCTTTCACAAAAGGAACAGAAGGAGTTAAAACAAGTTTTAGAAAGGTATGGAGATCTTTTTTCGTCGAGATTAGGGAGAAACAATTTGGCAAAACATCGGATAGACACAGAAGACGCGAAGCCAATTAAACACAAGCCTTACCGGGTAAGTGCTAAAGAACGAGATATTATAAAAGAGCAAATTGACGAGATGCTTACAGAAGGCATAATTAGGCCATCTTCTAGCCCCTGATCTTTTCCAGTAATATTGGTCAAGAAGCGAGATGGTAAATACAGATTTTGTGTGGACTACAGAAAACTGAATAATGTGACAGTAAAAGATGTCTATCCGATCCCTAGAATAGACGAAGTTATGGATACTCTCCAAGGATCTACACACTTCTCAGCAATAGACCTCAGATCTGGATATTGGCAAGTTGAAGTCGAAGAAAGAGACAAAGAGAAAACAGCTTTCACTACAGCACATGGATTATATGAATTCAACGTGATGCCTTTTGGACTTTGTAACGCGCCTGCTAACTTTGAGAGAAATATGGAGAATATGCTTGGAAATCTGAGATGGCAAATTTGTTTGTGTTATCTGGATGATGTTATCATATATAGCCCGGATTTTCCAACGCACCTCAAAAGACTTGAAGCTGTTTTTAGATGTTTTCGTGAATCTAATTTAAGGTTAAACGACAAAAAATGCCGATTTGCTTTTGAAGAATTGGAGATTCTCGGCTATATAACGAGCAAACATGGTATAAAACCCGCGGAACATAACATCAAAGCTGTCAGAAATTTCCCTCGGCCCAAAAAGGTCAAAGAAGTACAATCCTTTTTGGGAATGTGTTCATATTATAGAAAATTTATCAAAGACTTCTCAAAAATTGCTGACCCTTTGACCAACCTTATAAAAAAAAAGTGTATCATTTACCTGGACAGAAAGACAAGAGGAAGCGTTTCAAACCCTAAAAACAGCACTATTAAGTCCACCAATTTTAGGTCACTTCAATCCAAATGCACCTACTTATGTTCATACTGATGCGTCCAACATCGGCATAGGTGCAACACTTGTCCAAGACATCGGTGGTGAAGAGAAGGTGATCTCATATTTGAGTCGTACCCTAAGTAAAGCGGAGCAAAATTATTCAACCACTGAAAAAGAATGTCTGGCCGTTGTCTGGTCAATGTCAAAATTACGACCCTACCTTTATGGAAGACACTTTAAAATAGTAACAGACCACCACGCCTTATGCTGGCTCAAAAACTTGAAGGATCCAACAGGTCGATTGGCAAGATGGGCATTGAAAATTCAAGAATATGACTTCGATATAATACATAAATCAGGAAAGAAGCATCTGGACGCCGATGGCTTATCTAGGGGACCCTTACCAGAAACTGATTGGGATGAGGATTTTGAAAGGCTATTTTTAAATCAAATAACAGACGAAGAGGATAAGTTTATCGAAAGTGTTAAGAAAAACCTTAATGGAAGCAGGCGATCAATTGCGCAAAACTTTAAAGTAGAAGATGGATGCCTCTTTAAGAAAAACCCGAACCCTGAAGGCAGGGCGTGGTTGCTTGTGGTTCCAGAGAAGAAAAATAGAGAAATTATGAAAGAATATCACAATCATATGTCGAATGGCCATCTGGGTGTCGCCAGAACCATGTACCGAATAAAGAGTAAATACTTTTGGCCATCCATGCTAAAGGATGTCTCAGAGTTCGTTAAGACGTGTCACATTTGCCAAAGTAGAAAAGGCTCAAACCAATTACCTTCTGGACTACTACAGCCCATTCCCCCAGCCAACTTTCCTTTCGAAAGAATTGGAATTGACTTTGTTGGTCCATTGCCATCTACGAAAAACAGGAAAAAATGGATAATCGTGCTGACGGACTACTACACTAGATATGCAGAAACAAAAGCAGTCTCGGAAGCAACAGTGAAAGAAGTTTCAAAATTTCTAGTAGAGGATATTTTTCTCCGGCACGGAGCCCCACAATATCTTATTAGTGACAGAGGCTCTCAATTTACCAGTAATTTAATGAAAGAGGTGATGAAAACGTGCAAGATTAAACATTGCTTCACAACGAGCTATCATCCCCAGACTAATGGATTGACAGAGCGGTTAAATAGAACATTGATCAATATGCTCAGTATGTATGTGAACACTGATCAGAAGAATTGGGACGAAATACTCCCATTCATCACTCACGCTTACAATACTACAATTCAGGAAACCACAGGATATTCTCCCTTTTTCCTGATGTTTGGAAGAGAACCCACGTCTCTTTTGGACGACAGGAATATCTCGGTGGACATTGACAAGGATGATTATGATGAATACATAAAACATCACTTAGACAAAATAAACAGAACAAGAAAATTAGTTATTAACAACACAATAAAGACTCAAGAAAGAATGAAAAAGAACTATGACAAGAAACACATGGAAAGAAGCTACGAACCAGGAGAATTAGTAGCAGTTTGGACACCAATTAGGAAAATAGGAAAGTGTGAGAAACTACTGAGAAAATATTTTGGCCCATATAGAATATTAAAGAAGCTGTCCAACGTAAATTACTTAATTGAACCAAAAGATAATCCTGGCCAAGACCCATTGATTGTCCATGTCTCAAGAATCAAACCCTATTTTGAAAGAATTGATGAGGTCAATCACGAGGACGTGACGACCTCTGGAGAGGGGGAAGTGTTACATCATGATTAATGGCGTATTTCTTATATTATTTTTAATATATTTGAAATTTAAATTATATATTTATTTATTTTTATATAAAATATTCTATGATATTTATTTAAAACAGATTAGATTATCATCATTTGTATTTAGGTACACGTGTGACTTCACTGCTCTCTTTGATGTGAGAAAATAAATAAAGGATTCTGGAGGCTACTTAAAGTAGACTTATCTCGTTATTCCCTTATATAAATTTGTAGGATGGTTGAAACACGCTCTGGTAAGATGCAAGACCCAGCACAGGAGAGAATCATGGCTGAAGAGTCTGCCAAGCCGCAACATGGTGCAACAATATATATATATCTCATGATGTGTCAAAGCCCATTTTAATTATTGGTTCCGTTGTTAAATCTTGCCGTTGAAAATTTTAAATATTTAGTGATACATTCATAATATTCACATTTCTTTTTTCCTTCATTGATATTTTAGTTATTAATATATTTATTAAAAATGAAAGAAGCATATTCTGAGTGCTCACATTAGCATTTTTAGATAGCAGAGCTCCATAAGGTGGAATAGAAATCTCCTAATCATTGATGTAGATTATTCCATAATATTTGACCAACCCATTTCTTGATGTCCATATGCTCATGTAAATATGTTCTCTAAACACCAATGAGCGGTCTTTCTTAGTTAAAATGCAGGTTATATAAGAGTAACGATCCAATACAATACAATAGTAGGGCAGTTTGGAGATTAATTTGCCGAAACCGTTGAGCGGGTTCACCACTGATACGCCAAGCCCTCTCATAAAATAATTTTCATAAATGCAGTAGGGTCTATAGAAATATTATTTGAAATATATATAATTATAAACACATTATAAAAGATAATTATCGCAAATTTTAGCGATAGATGGAAATTGAATTTATAATTGTACAGGTACAGTTTACAATTCAGTTTCAACACGATGCCACGGTTCGTTGAGGTAGTGACTGGTGACGTGGATGATTCCAATGACAAGTTCCAACTTCAACTAACCAAGAACGCTAAAATATGAATTAGATTATCTAAGCTCATAAATAAAATGATGGCGCTGTTAATGTTCTATGCTATTCTGTTAGTTTTTCCTACCTTTGATAGTCCAAAGAGAAGGCATCAAATTACTCTGATTGTCGTCCTAAGTTTAATAAACTTCATATTCAAATTTCAAAGGTAACTGATCAATCTGATAATGAACGTGGCTATTCTCTCACTCACTCATCAACTTTCTCAATTTGCGGTCCTCAGATGAATTACTCATCCTCATCAACATGAAGCATAAAAGTGTAACTCGGACCAACAAGTTGGTAAAGTAGTTAAATATGAAACTTTTGTGAATATTGTAATCTAAATGAGGAACCCATGTATAATAATTCAGAATTTGTTTTGCTTGGTAGGCAGTCGTATTTAGTGAATAAAGGATAGTTAGGCCAAATTAAATATTCATTGCCACTTTGATTCCCTATATTACCAACACGGTTTGGCGACTTCATACAAAACGCTAACCTGTATACAATGGTTTAGGGATTTTGCCCTCAAATATCGTTTTATATCAGAAAACCTTATATTTCTAATATTCATTTATTTTTTCAATTACTAATTTCTTATAGGATATTTTCTAATAATAGCTTTAATATGAAACAATATTTGCGGAAGAGCATTGCTTTTTGTTATACGTATGTACCCCTACAAACCTATAAGTATATGTCCATAGGTTCCCTAAAGTTGCCTTCCTAAGTAAGATACAGAGATAAGAATCAACCCAATACAATAGTAGAGTGGTATGGAGAATAATTTGGCGAACCCGCTGAGAAGGTTGACCACTGATGAGCCAAACCCTATCATTTAATAATCTTCATCATTGGAATAAGGTCGGTAGATATATATATATATAGATATAAATAGTACATCATAATATATATCATAAGAAACAGATTGACAGAAGAAAATTGTACATGCTATTCAATCTCCCTTTGACTCAATGCACAGATGTTAAAGTTCCATTATATCTGCTAGAAATGGTTCTTCATAGTTCCATATTTATTAATAATTAAATCACTTTTAATTCCCAGTATATTAATTTTTTTTTATTGCCATCTATCGTTAAAATTTTACACAAATAAATTTACTGGCAATGCGTTTCTTTTAAATATCATCAAATATTATCTCTACAGACCTTAATGCAATGATATGAGTTATTGAATGAGAGGGCTTGGCTCATCAGTAGTGAACCCTCTCAGCGGTTTCGCCAAATTAATCTCTAGACCGCTCTACTATTGTATTGGACTGGTTTTGTTATATACCCTGCATTTTCTATGGAAGGCAGCTTAGGGGTGTTTAGTGAACTATGGACATAAGCTTATAGGTCTGTAGAGGTACATACATATAATTTCAAGGTATTGCATCGAGCAAAGCTCTTCCGCAAAATATGTTATCATAACCAATATATATTAGTGAATTATTTTTTTTTATTGCCATCTATCGTTAAAATTTTACACAAATAAATTTACTGGCAATGCGTTTCTTTTAAATATCATCAAATATTATCTCTACAGAACTTACTGCAATCTCTTATCATTGCAGTAAGGTCTGTAGAGATAATATTTGATGATATTTAAAAGAAGCGCATTGCCAGTAAATTTATTTGTGTAAAATTTTAAATTCCCAGTATAATGTATTTGTCCGAAAATATCATTTTATTATTTTTATTTCTTCTCTTGGTTTTGCAAATTTAATGGGTATTAGTGTATATGTTAAATATTATAAATACTCAAGCATGAATTTTGGTGTAAATGATAAATAATATGAAGCATCCATTGTAGAACGACATTTGAAAATATCCCGCATGTGTTTCTTTTGAACGAAAAATCGAAATTTATTTTAAGGAGAAAAACGATTATTTCTAACGATTATTTTTCCGTTTATCATTACTCTTCACAATTCATTCTTTCATACTTCATCCCTAAGGTTAGAAATAATCGTTATTTCTCCTTAAAATAAATTTCGATTTTTCGTTCAAAAGAAACACATGCGGGATAATTTTCAAATGTCGTTCTACAATCATAAGTCGCCATTATATTGTATTATAAATAAAGCATCCATATCTATAGATAAAGTACGTTAATCAATTTTTAACCACAACATACTGCTCTTTCATAAATGTATGTAGACCAATGCTGGGCAGGCAGACCATTATGTAGTAACAACAATGAGGGGGCACGTGTATAAACATAAAATTCCATACAATAAATAATAATTTTTATTCTTTAATTACTATACTTTGTGTGGTCGACAATAGTTGTCATAAGTTGTCAAACCCCTTAGTTTATAATGGATTCACTCTTATTCCAAATACTTTAAATTTAAATTGCGCCGAGATAGAATTCTATCAGAACCAAATTTCCAGCGCACAATTGCATTCAAGAATGTTATTTACTCACTCTTGAACTTGGCCTTGAATTTATTATTAGGATTTTTTATAACTCCCCTCCCTATCAATAAATTCACCAGAAAAATATCTATTTATTATAAAATCTTCTCTCTCTTGACATTCAATAACGTTCTATTTTTTTCTGCGTAACAAGGTAGGAAGAATATATCAAGTTGCAGACGATATAATGGCCTCTCAGAAATTATTTGAATTCTATTCGATACCATTTTTTTACATTCAACTTTATAAATAATTCTCTCAAAAAGTTATTTACTGGAATTATTAACTTTATTTTATTTGGTGAATTTCCTTGACATTCTCCCAATGTCGTTCCGTTTTTCTTTTCAAGGTCGTCTGTCGGATTTGATACATTTATAATTTACATTTTATTTATATATATATTTTTTAATTATATTTCATTTTATGCTTGCACATTTCCAACTCTAGAGTGAGTGCAAATACCAAACGGGTCTTTAGTACACCAGTGAGTGCAAATGTCGAACTGCGTGCGCTTTTCATATGTAAAAACATGGTGCATTCACATTATAATCAGTCGCTAACTACCCACCATGATTATGACCTGTACCACGTGCATTAAGGATAGTAACAAAAGATTTCGTTTACTATTGAAATCATTGTTTCATTTTTTTATATTTGACGCTCTATCTATTGCAATATAATATAAGCATATGTTAATTACTTTCAACTTTCTTTTGGAGAAGGATATACTTCTGTCTACGGCTTAATAAAGGAAGAGAGAATGTGATAAGAAATGAAATAAAATAGCTTATAGCCCTAAAATAGGCAAACTCTTTTAATCGAACTTGTACTCGTATAATGCTCAAATTATATTTTCTCATTGATTCCTTTCTGGTGTAAATATGAGTAGGATCAGAATGCCATTCATCTTTCTGTAATTCTAATGTATGACATCATCAACGCCATTACTAGCGTAGAACAAGGAGGAAATGAATTGATTCCTGAGATTTATTAACTGCGTTTAGTTTTATGTAGAGTTGGTTCATCCAAACGCCTGCTACATTGGTTATTAGCACGCCGAATGCGTTCATATCTCTACATCTCACAATCTATTGGTGGTCCAACCAGACTGGCGGAGGGGAGAAGCAGCACAAGTAAGGGACTGCCATGTAGGGCGATGTACGGTGTCGTGAGCCCGGAGCCGCTACGGTAAACGTGAAGTCCTACAGGGAACTCTGAAATGTAGCTGACTAACGGGGCAATGGCACCCCCCTCCCTTCTTTTTCCATTGAGCAACTTTCTATCGGTGAAACTAGAATAAAAACTAG
This sequence comes from Cordylochernes scorpioides, assembly GCA_030710605.1. Lineage (NCBI taxonomy): Eukaryota > Metazoa > Arthropoda > Arachnida > Pseudoscorpiones > Chernetidae > Cordylochernes > Cordylochernes scorpioides. The sequence continues at coordinate 144,235,402 of CP092886.1, forward strand.
ATTTTAAGTGTTTTTACTCACTCGAGAATATAGTAAATCAAATGACGAAGGATCTTCTATAAGCGCTTACATCTTTCCACACAATTCTATAATCCATTATCTAGTTTTGGGTGTACAAAAAGAAACACTAAGTGTGATTAATATCGAAACTTAGACTTTGATATAATAATATATTATTATATATTAAAAATAAAGAAGGCATCTCCTGACCACGAGCACATGTGCTCTTTAGATGGCAGAGCGCCATCTAATGGAGCAAAAATAAACTAAACGTTTATTTAGCTTGCTCCTTGATATTTGGCCAACCCAATTTCTTGATAAATCAAGAAAAGCCATCCATGAACGCGTTTCGCGCTGTCGCCAGCCTGGTTGGACCACCAATAGATTGTGAGATGTAGAGATACGAACGCATTCGGCGTGCTAATAACCATTGTAGACCAATCTTTTTGATCGCAGTGGTTACAGCCTACTCCACGCTGACGAGCGTCAACAGCGCGAAACGCGTTCGTGGATGGCTTTTCTTGATTTATCAAGAAATTGGGTTGGCCAAATATCACGGAGCAAGCTTATTAAACGTTTAGTTTATTTTTGCTCCACTACATGGCGCTCTGCCATCTAAAAAGCACATGTGCGCGTGGTCAGGAGATGCCTTTTTTATTTTTAATATCTACACCTGACCCACTTATCTTTTATTTTTTTCTATTGTTTTTTATTTATTATATATATGCAATTTTTTTTATCTTTTTATTATAATAATTTCGATTTTATAATCAGCAGGTTGACGATATTGACGCATCATTTGCTTTAGAGAGATTTCAGAAATGTTAGAAAACTGTATACCATAGTTTTCTGACCCATATTAGTATAGCGACGGCTACGATAGGGTTATATCTTACGGGAGAGTGAAGAAATTAAGTGTACCTTCGTATATTCATAGATCTGATAGTGCGCCGAGCTCTTTTTAGCGGCTCCCAAGAAAACGATCCATAATAAGACTGCCCCATCCATCCAGTCTTCCTCCTCCATGACCCAACCCATGCAGCCTCTTCTGGAATCTCGGGAGATCCTCATAGGGCGCGTGGAGGGAATTTTGAACAAATGAACGCTGATTAATTCCTATATCCCCTCTATGAGGAGGTTTGTAGGTTTGAAGTAGCGGTCCTATACCAGCATGTGAGGGAGGTACTCTCCGAGACACTCTCGACAGAAAACAAGATAATTCTGCGAGATTTCCTCAACATGGCAATTGAACATATTGGGGACAAAGACCCATTTATAACCAAGGGCCTATCCGAATTCAGGATGTCTTGTAGCCTTTGATCTAAACCAATGAAGCCTGTTCAGATTTCATTATGTATATTTATCCCAGTTGTTATTATTGTTTTCTTTAGGTTTCATCTGTCACCATAATATTTTATGAACGAAGTAATAAAAGTTGTTTCAATCTCAATCTCTCTAGGCAAAAGGCTTAATTTTTGAAATTTGGTTTATCATCCCAGTACAAAACGTAATGGTGGTGATAAAGAATGAACCACAATGCGAATTTATCATCAAATTACGTTGATTACTGGGGATATAAACTAAATCCCTTGTTTAATACATTTTAAAAAGAGAGGTACCATATTTAGTACATTAATGTTTTTTTTTTAAATATCATCAAATTTTATCTCTACAGACCTTACTGCAATGATAAAAGATATTGAATGAGAGGGCTTGGCTCATCAGTGGTGAACCTTCTCAGCGGTTTCGCCAAATTAATCTCTAGACCGCTCTACTATTGTATTGGATTTATTTTGTTATATACCTTTTTTTATCTATGGAAGGCAGCTTAGAGGTGTTTAGTGAACCTATGGACATAAGCTTATATCTGTCGTTTTATTTGTACTTTTCGAAAAAAAAATTACTTCAAAGTTGAATTCACAATTCGTAGGTAAAAAAAAAAAAAAAATATATATATATATATATATATGTTATATTAAAATTATTTATTTAAAATGTTAAATTAAAATATTTTATTTAGAATTATGTTAAAGTGTTATTTTATTTAAAATTATAATTTCATAGATATAAATAGTCTGTTTAAATCGACCACCAGAGGTCACACTTTGAATATAAAACTCGTTGTTGTTCTTCCCCGCTGGCCGACCCAAAACTTTGTAATTATGTAAATAATATTTTGTTTTATTTATTCTTACGCCTTAAGCCAGGCAGTAATTTTACCAAGTTATGTTATCCTATATAGCACAATAAAAACAATTACTGATCAAAACCAATATTTTTATTATTATTTCAAGATTATTCAACCACGACTGCACCACCATAGCATAATCATCAAGATGATCTAAATTCAACAGATATAAATTCTATAACTCAGGATAATCAAAAATTAGCAGAAAATCTTATTTTAAAATAATATATATATAATAAATTGTTTTATTACATTTAAAATTGAAAATAATAAAGGCAAATGTAAATAAAATAAAACGTATGGGATTTATGATGGAAAATAATTTCTATATATAATGTGTATAAATTGATTAAAATATTTATTTGAAAAGAATCGTTTTGTGTTTGTATATATTTTATTTGTCTGTTGAAGGGCAAAATTTCCTCGAAAGCTTGCAACACCTCAAATAAACTCTTTGTCCAAAATCTAATTTTCTTATTCAAATAAACTCTAGGTAACTATTGTGCTCGCATAAAATAAACATATTAAAATATTGTTTTTTGACTAAATATTTGCTGATATTTAAAATTATTTGAATATTATTTTCTATTGTTTATTACGCAATATTATATATATATATATAAAATATAATAGAAATAATTCAATACACAAACCAAATATAGAATATGAAAAAAGATCTTCTATTACACTATTTATGAATGAAGTGGGTTCCCCATAATAAATACTCTTTTAATAAGTGTATTTTCTATTATATATATATATATAGTGGTTAAGCCTAATCCACGCTGACGAGCGCCAAAAAGCGCGAAACGCGTTCGTGGATGGATTTTCTTGATTTATCGAGAAATTGAGTTGGCAAAATATCAGGGAACAGGCTAAATCAATGATTAGTTGATTTCTGTTCCACCAGATGGCGTTCTGCCTTCTGTAAAGCACATGTGCTCCTGGTCAGGATATGGCATTTTTATTTTTGATTTCAACACCTGATCTTTTTATCTTTTATTTTTTACTTCAATTTTTTCATATATATTTATATTAAATTATATTATTTTTCTATTGTTTTTTTCATATATATATATAGATATATGTGTGTATTTTTATTATCTGTGTATTATATGAATTAATTTTTTTCCACCTAATTACAATGAAAATAGAAGCGACCCACATGGATGATGTTTTTAGATTTTATTTATTATGTTTTGCTTTCAGGCTTGAAGGCCCTTCAACAGGAGAACAATTGTTTTATCCTGTTATTATACAAGTGTTATACACACACTGTTATGCTATATATACACTTGTAATGAAATTTTACCTTGTTGTCGACATTAGATTCTTGCATACTTGGCGGATAGTGTGCTAAAACTCTAAGATCCAGATTTATTTCTGCTTTTTTCATTGTAAATAATGTCTGACATTTAAAATTCTCTTTAAGAAGACGTTAACCTTGGGTTCAGGTAGAAAGGTATTTCATAGACTTCAGGAACTTCTATTTTTTACCTTTATATTTTCTTGATATGATAGACTCCCTGACCAGACTCTGTTGTTTATTGGGGATGTTGGAACCTTTTGGTTCAGATAAGATGGCCGGTTATATTATCTCGTAGATAATTAGGAAAGATAAATTCAAGGATGAAACACCAATTTATTTAAGGCAAGTACGAATCAACATTTATAAAATACCAAAGTAGCAATGAGAAGGTTTATAGAGTATAGAAAAATGGCAAAATCTGTTTTTAAAATAATAAATATTTTGCAAAATAGCCTTTTTCCTATGGTATTTGTGACTTACAACTTGAATTCCTGTTGCTACTGACATGGCATCTCTAACGTGTTTCTGTTAAGTATTCCCTCGAAGTCTTGGAAGTGCGACCATAGTGCCTTAGCGACCTTTTTCTTGCTGCGTGAAGAGAGAGTTTATCGTCTAATCGTCTATACGGATATCGTCTTCTTTGAGGGAAGACTTGTTTTGACACGGCAGTGGAATCCTGGAGTCAGCTGCGGAAAATGTAGACTACAGCACTCATGGTTTCAAGATCTATTCGTCAAACTTCAGTTTGTCTTCCCTAGACACTACCCAGCATCTCCACCAAAATATCACGTAGAAATTAGAAAAGATAAACTTCAGGATAACACAGCAATTTATTAAAGGCAAGCACAAATCAATATTCATAAATATACCAAAGAAACAATGGGGAAAGTTAACAGTTAAATAAATATAAAAATTATTGATCTGTTTATAAAATTATAAATATTTTGCTACATTGTTGGAAGATTAAAATTTTGTCATGGAAGTTAATTTGGGGTCATATTAAAATATTATTGTGCTTACATATTGCACATATGTAGGTGAGCCTGCAAAGCTCAATATTGAGTTTAGGATATAAATATTCTCGGATTTTTACACGTCATATTTACGATGGGATAATGCTATAGTTTTAATATATAACAGATATAATTTATTATTATATGACCATATATCTATATTGTCAAATATTTTCGATGGAATTCAGTGTGTTAAAAGATTTTGTGTTTTTAATAAATTATATAATGCTATTTCAATGATATTTAATATTTCTAAAATAATCTTTATAGAAAATGATTTCAGCAATATATTTGGTTGCGCATTACTTCTGTTTTATAATGATTCCTAGAAATGTGGTTTATATATATATTTTTTCTTTTGAAACCTCTCTTTAAAGTCTTTTGGAAAATAAGTGGAATCATAAGCAATCGCACTATCAATATTTTATAAATGTTAACATTCTCATAATCTTTTATTTGACTTCTTTGCAATACAAATTGATAGGTGATGATTAAAATTTTGAGGTTAACGATAATATAAATTGTATTAAATAAGCATTTGTTTGTTTTTTATATAGGAAATACTTCCCCCCCCCCCTAATCAAAAAGGAAACTTTTAAAATACCGTCTGTCAATGAATGCAAATAGCACCAAACGGGTAGAAAAGCCATTTTCCATCTTGCTAATAAAATTATTTTATTAGTCAGTCCCCTATTAGCATTCTTGCTGCCATTGGGTGGTGTTGTACGTCTGCGTGGGTGACATAACCACTAGCAATTGTTACGCAATTCTCGCAACCCAATTATCTTTTTTTCCATTTAAGAGTTCCCCAATCGTCCCAGAACCTGTTAAAACTTTTAGATAATTCAATTTTCTTCAATTGTTTCTAAAAAAAGACTTTTGAAAAAAATCAAAGTACCCATTGAAAATGTTTCATGTTCCCCTTTTGAAAAGTTAAAAAATAACGAATTTTAATTGTAATTCTGAATATAAAGTATTTGGTGAAATAAATTGTTTGAAAAGTATTATGCTATTTTTAGAGGTATAGTCTTTTATTGGACATAACTGATCCTTGTATGTTTAAACAAGAAAAATTTACAACATAAATTTTAAAGATTTCTGTCGGTTCCCTATTTCATGTAAAAAGCCTCGTATAATTTCAAAACATTATGATGAGATGATTGTTCGTACTATGAATGCACTATATGAACTTCATAATCATAAATTTAAAGTTATATAAAAGGGCGTACCTGGATCTGTAAAGAAAAAAAAAACTCATTTTTTCTAAATATTTCGAGAGATTGCTCCCTCTTCATCAATTTATTGCACAATTTTTTTTTTACTCAAAAATATTTAAAGGTTTGCTTTTCAATATAAATAATATTTTCCATATAAACATAGAACCTTCAACGTTAAAATAAGGCAAAACCTCTGCTCCATCTATTGACCGACCGACCTTGTAAGCTAGCAGGCATGAACAGTGGACAACGCCGCCGCTACACCAACTTTGAAAAATTCAGAGCGTCCACGTGTGTGGAGACTATAGACGCAGATATGGTCATCATCAATCTAGGGAAGATTTGATTTTGTGTGAGCCAAACAAGGATTTCGTGATATTTTCCAAGTTTTTGGAAAATGTTTAAAGGAGGTATTTAGGTAATAGAAAAAGGCTTATCTAATTCTATGCCTAAAGTATAGATGGAAATTCTACAGGGGAAAAAATTAATCATTAAAATGGGAAGACGCATTTCCTCCCTAAATATACATCAGTAATTTGTATAGAGGAAGTGATCTAGTCATCAAAAGCAGCCGATGTATTAAAAATGGAACGCGGAAGTTTTCAACACTTCAAGAGCTCAGTTACCTCAAAGGTTCGCGCAGAGAAAGGTTTTCACAATTTAATCGAAATTAGAAAGGGGAAAATAATCTATTAAAAATGTTGCCAAACTAATTTGCGGGTGAGTGTTTAGCCGACAATTTTTAACATCCAATTTTAGTTCCGCAGGATCGATAGCGAGGAGCAGATATTTTTCACAGAATTTAAATCAATTTATATTACTGCCCGGATATGGAAAACAAATGGGAATTTTTATCTCTTCAAGTTTTGAATTTTGATAATTTATGTTAAAACCTCTACACTTCTTCATTCCAATATTTAAATATAAATGTTTCTGCCTTCAATCAATTGAAGACCTTCAATATTTATTGGTATCTTAGGTAAAAGTATATATTTGTATGACCCCTATGAAATATTAGTATTGTATGTATTAAAAAGAAAGAGATTAGAAGATTTTATAAAACATTATTTTTAGAGGTATTCCTTATATTATGATTTACACAGATTTTTCACACTTTTAAAGGAAGCTCATAAACTTCTGATCTTTAAAATATTTAGGCTATGAAACAGAGGGCAGCTTTTGAAAGCATCCCAGCTATCGATTCCAAAAGCTATATTTTCATCGTTCTCTTTTTAAAAAACGTGAACGTCTTCTATAGAACTCTATGGACTGCATGAAGTATAGCCCAGAAATTTCCATTTAAACCAAGGAAGTGCATTGGTTACCTCGGGGTGTGGGACAGTGTTACTCATACAGAAGATAGACCCTTCATAAAAAAAAAAACGATATTCTATATATTTATTCTTAAGTGGAAATTCTGAAAGGTTTCGAGGTATCTCTCAGTGATAACGGTGATTCCAATGGCGATCAAACGAAACGCCAATTAGTCCCTTGCAATCAACAACACAGATCCCAATTAATCAGAGAAGACGAAGAAGAGCTAAATTTATGCTGTGCCTCTAGCTCTAAGGCCAGTCACTGTTGGCTCTCTCTCTTCTGGTTCCGGGGTAGTAGTGGCGGCACTGTGTTTCTTCACCTGTCACTATGTGTTCCATCAAAGCTATATCCTTGGTCGCCAAATGTCGAATTTGAGCCTCGATAATTAATTTTCTTATGGTTTTCTAGCAGTTCGGATGTTAGACAATGCGATTACAATTAAACCCATTTTTGTGCAACATTTATAAAATCAATTTTACTCTATCGGAAAAATGTTTTGTAACAATTAATTTTAAGCGTCCAAACAAAAATGGCATTTCTCATACGAATACATTTTGCTGAGGGTTTAGGTTTCATCAATATTCAATATATAGTGGGAATAACATGAGAAAGACAAGGGGGTTATATTGGGGGAAATTTCTCGCCAATGGCCTTTCACAGATAAAAGATTATCGGCGAAGTGATTAGTGTTCACCAAATGGTCATAAATAGAAAAATGAAAGGAAAGTAAGGTGGCATCTAACATCGAGACTATTAATCCAAATATGAACTGCAAACATTGTCCTGACCTATGAATGCATTAAAGTGTAATATTTAATTTTCAGGCAATGTGTTTCATTTCATATTATATCATCAAATATTTTTCTCTACAGACTTCACTGCAATGATAATTACCATATCAGTAAGAGAGAGAGAGAGGTCTGTAGAGATTTAAAAATTAATGATATATATATGAGAAGAAACACATTTCGTGAAAATTAATTGCTGAATTTTCCATTTAAAGAGAAATGGCTGCGTTACAAATAGTATATAATTTTTAATCCGGATGGCGCGCTGATAATTTAAGTTGGGTTTCTCCTAGAATCTGAATTTTCGCATCCAAGCAGAAAATGGGTTTCAGCCCAAGTAAGAAAGAAGCGTGCGTGCTTGTAAAAATGATAGACAATTTTTAGCATCGAGAACAGCTCTTCGCTTGAAGAACACCCTACAAACCTTGTACAGACAACCTTATTTAAGCATAACGCCATCCAAAATTTGATATAATTATATATCTGATATCTATAATTGTGTTTGTGTGTGTGTGAGACTAGTCTCGAAATTCTTTCTTTTTTTTTCAATTATCCCTAGTACACGTGGTACAGGCCATTATAATCATGGTGGGTAGTTAGCGGGACCCTTGGACACTTTTATTTTTCCCGTTCGCCATTACTCTTCATATTTTCACCCTCTCATACTTCATTCAAAAAAGTTAGAAATAGTAAATATTTCTCTTTAAAATAAATCTTGATTTTTCATAGAAAAGAAACTTATGCGGTATAATTTTAAGTATTGTTTATATATATATGAAAAAACAATAGAAAAAAAGTGGGTCAGGTGTTGATATTAAAAATTTAAAAGGCATTTCATGACCACGAGCACATGTGCTTTTTAGATGGTTAAATAAGCGTTTAGTTTATTTTTGTTCCACTAGATGGCGCTCTGCCATCTAAAAAATCACATGTGCTCGGGGTCAGGAAATGCCTTCTTTATTTTTAATATATATATATATGTTTTATTAAAATATTATTTTATTTGAAATTATATTTCATAGATTCAAATACTCTGTTAAATCGACCGCCAGAGGTCACGCTTCCACTATAAAACCTCATTGTTGTTGTTTCCCGATGGCCGGCTCAAATATTTTTGTAAATTATGTAAATAAGCCTTTTATTTTTTTATTATTACGCCTTAAGCCAGGCAGTACTTTTCTTCAATTATATTTTTGTATATTCCTTTAACTCAAAATAAAGCAATCTCTGATCAAAACTATTTTTATTATTATACTTTCAAGATTTTAACCACGACTGCATTACCATAGAATAATCCTCAAGATAATTAAATTCAACAGAAATCTCATTATATTTTATAACTTATATATATATATATCCCTTAAAAATTTTGTGCCGATAAGACAGAATATACATTTAACGTTGATGTATTTACATTTAAAATTGTAAAATCTTTAATTAAATATATGCTATATAAATTGGCAAAGATTGTTGCGTTTTTGGTAACAACTCTACATTTTACGTGTAGAATATTGCCTTGAGATCAATGGGGTTTGTTATAGAGAGAGATCCTATAACCCCAATAAGAATATATCTTATAATAACGAATAGATTCAAAAAGGATAAGTTTCTTTATTTGAAAAATCATTCGAGCTTTCGGGCGCAAGCTGCCCTTCTACAGGAATAATAGATACAATTTCAAGTAATCATGTATTTACAGTTATATATATTTTATATATAAGATATATTAGATAATAAAAGGCATATATTGGATTTAATATAATATATATAATATAACTATATATAACCTATAACGTACATTACAAGGACCCGCATGAAAATTTAATGCAATTAATTATAATTTATTACACATCTTAATTATGCGTTCATCTATCATCCATGTAACACAAACATCCTTAATTGATGGTATGCGGTGAATAATGTTAAACACATATTTAGTATCGAGAGAGAGAAACACATATTACAATTAGTATACTACAACCTAGTTTTAAAACACTTTACATTTTAAATGTTACGTTGAAGAAATAAACACAAGACAATTCATTTCAATATAAATCATTTTATTAACCTCTGTTTATAAAACCTTTCGAAGACATTTCATTGTAGAATATCTGAAACAAACAATATATATGTTAGTCTAATTTTTCTCAGACAGAAATATCTATAATTGTATCTAACAAGCATTGTATATTTGTATAAAACAATAAGGCAAATTTCTATTCCTGGTATTTGCGACATAGTGACATCGCTTATTAAAACTATAAATTATATTCATAGAAATTGAAGAGTGTATCATATAATGATAGCTTTCTCTCAAATAAAAAAAAAATGTTCATTATGAAAAATCTTTATAAACCTTAGACATATTTATTGATGAGAATATTACACATCCTGAATCATATTAATCATTATAACTTGTTTATGTTTTTTTCTATATAAACAAGGTCAGAGTTATTTTAATAAAAAAAATGATGAAGGGTTTTCACAGAAATGAAGCTTTTAACCTTAGTGTAGAATTCTAGCATTCGCTTTTAGGACTTTTGGTGCTGATAATTATTGAGAGAAATATTTTTAAATCGAAGACTAGGGGCCTTTGGATGGTGATCGCTCTCAGGAGCGATTAAAGCAAATTAATGAAAGCATATCCTGGCCAGGAGCACATGTGAATTTTAGATGGCAGAGCGCAACTAGTGGAACAGAAATCAACAAAACATTGATTTAACCTGTTCCCTGATTTTTTTCTATTTTTTTTTCATATAATTTCATATGCATATATGAGAATATGAAATTTCATAAATTAAAAATATTATCAGATTATTCTTAGCACAGAATGCCTTTTTATTAATACAAAAATTGAAAGTAAAAGGTGCGAATACTTCTATATTCGGAGGAGTGGCAGATGTGAAATAAAACTGTATATCTTCATCCACCACATGACACATGGTCTGGTTGTTAGACTTTATATACAGTGGAACAATCAAACCGTGTCGACCGTGTTGGCAGATTCTAAATTGAATCATTTCTAAAGAATGAAATGCTGGATCAAAGTAGAAAATTATATACATGTAGCCAAGAGAGAGTTTTGCCAAAAATTGCCTGGTACGTTCATTGTAACTGATTCACATTCTGCATGGCCATGGCATTCTCCTTTAAAGGTAGAAAATTATTTTATATCTAATTCAAACTCCGTTGGATATTCTTTCTAAATCTATAGAATAACGTGATCTCGCACAGATGAAGCTGAAATATATATTCCAATGAAATTCCATGTGGTAAATCAGCATTTATTCCAAAAATAAATTGTTACTAGTAATTGAAGAATTTAGATAATTTGGTTGAAAGATTTTGACCCAAATTTACTTTTAGTTCTAGAAGATTATTATTAACCAAGTACTTATCAAAACCCACACATAAACATACATGTAGTGAAGCTAGCAATAAGATAAGGATAATATTACTAGAGCAATTTGCTCTATACTTTACTTCTGAGCTATAAATATATAGCTTCGGATTATCACAATAGACTCTTTATAAGAGCGGTAATATTTTTGAAGTCATCAATGACCTTTCTGACACAATAGTTGTTAACGATATTGATGAAAAGAAGACAAGTACCATCCGTATTTAGCGATAGTAGAGTCCGTGACCTCCGTAGTAGAGACCGGCGGCGGGGTAGACGGCAGCGTGGTGCACGGCAGGGTAGGAGTTGTAGACACGGCCGGTCAGAGAGCTGGACAGCTGGCCCGTGGTGTAGTCGTAGTAGTTGCCCAGGATGTCCTTGGATCCTCCGAGGCTCAGGGCCACAGAGGTGGCGACGGCAATTGCCAGGAAGACGAAGATCTGCACATCGATGCACAAGAATAATTACCCTTGAGAATAATCTTTGTCATCCTTATTTAAGTGTAATAAGTGGTCAGGAAACGACCTTTTTTGTATTTAATATTAAGATATATTAATTTACTCCCAGAAAAATAAAAAATAGAATATTCACACACACAGCTACTTACTATTTGCTTAAAAATATATGTTTGCTTCTTATGAAAACGAATAAACTCAATAAAAAAAACTAAGCAAAAATATTAAAGTAAAATTATCATGAATTTTAGAGAAAATCCCTAAACCTTTTTAAACAAATTTGTCACTAACATATATTTTTATAATTAATAGGCTAATCCCCTAATAGAATGTTCAAATCAATAAGCTTGAGGGATAAGTATCCTTCAAATAAATTTATTTCAAGCTTTCGGGCACAACCGCCCTTCGACAGGAAAAATATATTACGCTATTACGCGTAATATATACAGGGTGATCCAAAAGTCCCGCACTATTTTAAAAATTAATAACTCCGCGAATATTTGCGCTAGAGCAATGCGGTAAACACCATTGTGTTCAGGATGCAATGGGATTTTTTATGGCAAATAATGAAAAATTCGAAATTGATTTTAGTTACAATTTTATTCGCCAGATGGCGCTCTACCTGAATCAGAGATTCAGCGGCCAAATTGTTTGATAAATTGAAAAATATAACTGATCGACACGTATTTTTCCTTTTTGAATACCAGGAAAGAACCCTAATAATATCATATAACAAATTAATAAAACACCACTTCGCCAAAAGTATGAAGAATTGGTTAACGATTTTCAAATACAATCAGAGATATGTAAAATAGGTAAATGCAAATTAAAACATGTAGCAAAAAGAAAATTGATATTTTAGATACGGTTTGTTTCTGAAGATAATAAATTTCTAATATTTTTAATTCAACTCTCACTCAGTATCGATTATATTTATTTTAATTCATTTGAAAAATATGTATCTATCTCTGATAATTTATTTTACTCTGGAATGCTGTTGTTGTTGTCGTGTCCAATAAAGAGCCTCAGATGTATCCATGCATCTCCATCACAGCAGCAGCAATGTCCACTATCTTGGGTGTGTAAAGCTGCTGCTCTGGGTCTATGTCAAATTTCTGCAATGCTGCGGCCATTGCTGGCTATGAGAATATGTGGGTAGGTGTAAGTTCCACACCAGGACAATTGTTGCATGCCCTATAGGTTCTTGTGCCATCTGGATGTATTGTCATTCCTTTATAGTGTTTTGTTCTAAGTCTTGTTATAGTTTTTGTCATTTTTCTCTTAGAGTTTATTTCGCATTTTGATCTTTTCTTATTTTTTGTTTAATTATCTTGTATTTTGACAAAGAATCAGCGTCAAATAATGACATTTGTTCTTTCCTTTGGCTCAACTTTCAGGCTTCCTTTCCCAATTCAAATGCCATTTCATTACCCCCGATCCCAACATGGGCAGGGATCCAATGTAGAATGCAGTTATTCTCCAATGATTCCAGTTGGGTAAGTAACGAGTGTATTTTCTGTGTGATTTTAGTATTGCCCTTCTGAATTGCTTCTAGAGCGGATATGGAGTCGCTGTATATTAAAATTCCTTCTGCTTGATGCAGGGATGGTTGGTTAAGGCATAGATCAAGGGCTTTCCAGATAGCTGTCAGTTCACAAGTGAAGTTTGACGAAATCTGTCCTGCTCCTTCTTTGATTTTGATGTTTGTTCCATCTTTAGTATTATGTTAATTCCGGCCCCTCCATTACTCAGGGTAAGGTCTGAAGATCCATCTGTATATGCTGTTAAAGGGCGTGGCCTAGCATTTTAAATCAAGAATTTGTACTATGAAGACATAGCTGTTAATATTCCAAACACATTAGACCTCAAAGCCCATAGGGTATCAAAGTCTACCTCAATCAAAACAAAGCCATCAACATATACAATATGTATCACCCTCCAAACAATAAATTTATTGACGATGGAACAATGGCTCAATTTCTTACAGACAACACTATTATTGTAGGTGACCTTAATGCCAAACAACAACTATGGGGATGTTCTACGCCAAATCCAAGAGGCAAAATATTATCAAACATATTTGACGACAATGCCTTCATGTGCTTAAATTATGGGAATCCTACCCATCATTCCTACAAGCTATAATACTGCACAAGCCCTTGATATAAGTTTTTACTATCCTGACATTTTCCACAAATGCAAATAGCAAATATTAAAAAGTTTTGGAAGTGATCATTTGCCTAATTTGATAGAAATTAGCATCAAGACCAAAACTAGCTCAATTAAGAAAATTTCTGGAACTTCATAAAGGCTAATATGATATCTTTCGAAAACACCATTATAAAATCAGCCAAAGTTTCAATACCAAGAGGTAATATTAAGAAATGGATTCCAAATTATACACACCAGGCAAAAATATTCAAACACCTATATCTAAAAGAAATGAACTACAAAAAAGTGCACCCAAAAATAAAATAATTATAAAAAGATTATACGTAAATGTGAAAAGGGAAAAATGGAAACAAACTTGTGAAAACCTGAATCCAAGGAACCCAAATACAAAACTTTGGAATTTGGCAAAACAAATTGACAGAGTCCAGCCACAAACTGAAAACACAAATATGATTAAGAATACAGATGGTACACCAGCAACTAATGACAAAATTGCTGCCAATCTTTTAGGTAATTCATATCAAATAAGTAGTAGAATCAAGGTTAAAAAGGCCCCAAAGATTATTCATGACTGTAAAAATGTCACCAGCACTCATAATATTTTCCATTAAAAAAATCAATATGAAAGAGCTAGCTTATGCATTAGAAAACACTGACCTAAACAAGACTCCTGGGCCAGATGGAATACATGGCCGAATGATATCAAACTTGGGCAAAATTGGCAAAGAAATACTTCTTAATATTTTCAATAACTCCTGGAAAACTGGAAAATTGCCTCAAGACTGTAAAAATGCAACAATAATTCCCATTAAAAAACTTGACAAATCTGCTAATGACCCAAAAAACTACCGACCTATCTCCCTCACAAATATTTGCTGCAAATTAATGGAAAAAATTATACTCAGACGACTCACCTACCACCCCGACACAAGAAATCTCTTACCAGAAGAACAATATGGATTTAGGAAAGGACATGGGACAATAGACCAACTCTTATTTTTCACACAAAAGGTAAAAGATGCACAAAACAAAAAACCAACTAACCACACATAAGCTGCTTTTTAGACCTTACACAAGCTTTTGATAAGGTATGGAAAAACAAGTTAATTACAAAATTATACAAACATTTCAAAATTGATGGAAAAGCTATAATTTGGATAAATGATTCCTTTAAAAATATATACATCAGGGTCAAATATAATGGCACTCTATCTAAAACCTTCAAATTGTACCAAGGATTACCACAAGGATCAGTCCTTAGCCCAACTCTCTTCACCCTATTTATTGCAGGCATAGAAGAAAAAAATTCACATAAAACCAATATTGGACTTTTCGCTGATGACATTATTCTATGGAGCAGCGACACTAACGGGAAAAAAGCTGAAAGAGATTTGAACAAGACTCTTCTCCACCTAGAAAAATTTGCTAATGAACATAAATTATAATTTAACCCCCAAAAATCTGAAACCTGTCTTTTTACTACCGATAAGAAACTTTACAAAATAAGACCAAATATTATTCTGAAAGAACAACAATTGCAATATAATAAACATCCTAAATATCTCGGCTACACCCTGGATCCAGAAATTAACTCCAGTAAACATATTGAAGGAGTTGTTAGAAAAGGAAGAGACCGACTAAAAATCTTGAAATATATTTCAGGAAGAGAGTGGGGAGCTGAAGCAACAACACTAAAATTAACTTACACATCTCTAATGAGACCTATCTTGGAATATGGATATCAAATCTATGGTACAGCATCTGAAACAAACCTAAAAACACTGGAAAGGATACAACTAAATGCAGCTAGAATTATTACAGGTCTTCGAAATACCGGCTACAATATGCCAAAATATATAAACAAAATCAAGAGTTATGGAAACAAACACAGAACTTCCAATAACATACTTAATTGAGAATCCAATAAAAGTCTCGAAAAAGAAGGCCCTCTCCACCTGGCCAAAAGAAATGGATTTTAAAAATATAAAGTGGAAAAATTATTTAGCAAAAAAAGATCTCCATGCGAACCACTAACAAAATGTTATTTTTAATGCCACTTTAAATGAACCCACCAAAAAACAATACCAAAATCCAGAATACTTAATACACACTACATACTACAGAATACTTAAACAATTATCATTAGAAATAATTAATAAAATTCCTAAAAAAAATGCAATAACTATCTATACCGATGGTAGCAGAGACGAGTTGGGACACACTGGCAGTGGCTGTCTCATTAAAACCACAAATAGCAATGAGAAAATAAACAGAAGAAACCCAGAATTTTGCTCAGTCTTCAGATCAGAAATTATAGCCATCTAGGACGTTTTAATATCCATCAGAAACACTAAACATCACGATATATGGATTCTTACTGATAGTAGAAATGCCATACAACACTTGAGTCACACAGGGGAACTTAGAGACAAAGTAAGCAGGAACATAATTGGTTATCTCCAAAAACTCTCAATACCTCAAAAATTCACCTTCAATGGATACCCTTACATGCTAGCATTGAAGGCAATGAAGCTGCTGATGCGCTAGCGAAAAAGGCACAAAAGAACCCTTGCTAAAGAAAAATAAACTTACTTTTAAAGAAATAGAAACAGTCGCCAAAATAAACAAGAACTGGAGAATCCCACCTAAGCACAGTTGGTACACCCTAGAAGCAGATGGCCACCCAGACCTTTCGGTCCACAAGCCGGCATGCGAAGCATGCCCTTCGCTGCTATTCAGTTCAACTCATAAGCCAAGTAACGGTATCCAAGATAGTGCTTGGACATTGTACCTGGAAACACCACCTCCCAGACAACGTGTCTGGAAGGATTTCTATACCGGTGACCTTTAATCACAGCAAAATAGGAAACTATCTACTGTGTCCAGCAGGGACCGCGGTGAGGCAACCCCCGGTCGACTCTGTTCACTCACAGCTGAGGAAAAGCTCAGCTGCCACGTCGTGGGCTTTCTCAAGAAGCTTGCTGTGATTTCTCAGCAGCTTACTCTCGATCGCGCCCCTCGCCCTCCTTCTCTCTTCCTGCACACCCACTACCCTTGAACAATCCAAGACGTAGTGGCGTGTATTCACATTCCTTTCTCCATAGACGCAATAAGGGTTTCTCTTAATTTTAAATCTGTGGAGACTTGGGGAAGAGCCCATGTCCCGAACTACCCTAATGAGTTTGTTGGACATTACCTTACAGAGGTACTTGGGTGTTGTTACCCCATTGAATACCTCTCTCCCCTTCACACTGTTTCTCCATCTGTCCAACCATAAGTCCTGGACGTGCCCCCTGACCCTCCTATAAACTTCTTTCTTGGTCACTGGGGTCCTCAGTGATCCACCTCTAAAGCATCCTGCCTTAGCGATCCTGTCTGCGAACTCATTACCTTCGATGAGGCTGTGTCTCCTAAACCAAGGGAGCTCCATCATCTCCAGCTCCTGGATTATTTGATGCGTGAGTTGACCTTTCTCCAGATTGATGGCGACGAGGGCCGACATACAATCTGAATAGAGGCGGTCCGGGCTGAAGTTCTTCTCGGCACACACTCTGAGGGCTACCCTGATCGCAACCAGCTCGGCTGAAAAGACCAATTCGTCCACTCTGAGTGTTAAAATTTCTTGGAAGATCAGCTCTCCATTAGTGAATATCACTACCCCAGCTCCAGTATTGGTTCCAGACTTACTACCATCAGTGAAAACCTCCGTTCCAATCCCTGTCGGCCCTCCAGGACTCTAATTCTACTTTGGCAACCACTGCGGAGGCTTCCTTGGGTCCCTCTTCGATTCCAGGGCCCCCGCTTCAAGTCCCAGGGCATCTTCTCTGTTCTCCCAGATCTTCTGTCTGATGGTCTCCTCCTCTAGTTTCAATCCGAGAGGAATAAGCCCAGCGAGGACCAAAAAGGCCTCACTGCTGGTAGTGCGATATCCCCCTGTGATTCTGAGTGCCGCTGTCCTCTGCACTCTCTCTAGAGTTGTTGCCACCTTCTGATCCCTGTTTTGGCGCCACCAAGCCCCGGAAGCATATAGCAAGATTGGCTCGACACAGGAGAGGCAGAGGTTCCTAAAAATAGTACCCTCCTTCTCCCCCCCCTGTTGAGAGCCAACCAGGACAGGCCTGCACAACGCCTCCCTGCCTCTCGCCGCCATCTCCTCCACCTGGTATTGCCAACCCATCTTGTCATCAATGACCACCCCCAGGATGGTCATCCTATTGACCAACGCTACCCTCCGTCCTTCCATCCGGATAGCCGGCTTGTGTTCCCATTTGATCCCTTTCCTTTTAGTGTTTATGTCCCTAGGCTTAAAGATGAGGGCTTTAGTTTTGGAGACATTGAACTTAAGGCCAGAGTCATGGGCCCAGATCGAGAAAATTTGGAGAGAAGTTTCAACACACTTCTCAGCCTTCGCTCTCGAAGCAGCCTCAACAATGAGGAACTGGTCGTCAGAATAGAGAACCAGCCTGGCTCCCTCAGGGAGCTGCTCCTGGAAAACGGTGTTTACCAGGATATTCCACAGAATAGGTCCGCAGCAAGAGCCCTGGGGGCAACCCCTAGCACAATTTCTTTCCAACTTCCACCCACCAAAACTGAGGCTAATTCGTCTATCCCTCAGGAAGTCACGAACCAAGCTACACAAATTATCAGGACAACCCATGTCCATCAAATTTCTCATCAGCTTGTTCCAGCTCATGGAGTTAAACGCGCCATCAATGTCCAGGGCCACGAAAAGAACCCAAGCACCCTTATTTAAGCCCATCTCAACCCCCTCTAACACCTCGTTCAGAGCTGTGGTTGTGGACTTCCCTTCCCTAAAACCATGTTGGAAAGAGGAAAGGAGCTCATTACTCTCTAGCCAGTGCTTCAGTCGCTGAGCTAGTAGGCTATCCAGGACCATACCTAGACACACTAGTAAAGAAAGCGGACGATAATCATTAAGAGAATTACCCTTTCTACCAGACCTTTCGAGAAGCACTACTCGGGCAACCTTCCATGCCTCAGGAAATGTACCAGTGTCCAGGTACCTATTGAATAACCTGGAAAGAAGCGATGGGTGCATCCTTACCAGGGCTTTCACGACCGTGTTATCGATCCCTTCGGGACCAAGAGATTTCCTTTTCCCGAACTTGAAAGCCGTAAGTTTCACCTCATTCTCAGAAAAGGGCGGATCCCCCAAACCACAAGTGGTCAGAGAGATCTCGTCCTCTGGTTCCTCGTTTCCGAAGTGCTGATCCAAGTTGTTTTTATTTTGTCTTCTGCTTTCGAGCGAGTAGGTCTAGAACACATTCTCTCTGAATTTTCTCATTGTTGGTGGATGAAACAGCACCAGTGATTATTTTGGCCGCTTTTGCTTGAACACTGTCTAGTCTTACTTTTAGTGATGAGCTTGAGAGAGCCCAGACCGGTGTTGCATATTCCATTATCGGCCTTATTAAGGTGGTATATGTTGTTCTGAGAATTCTGGGTTTTGCGCCCCAATTTGTTCCACATGGCCTTCTCAGAATGTTTAGTTTTCTGATAGCTCTATTTGAGGTGCTAATTATGTGTTCTGAAAATTCCAATTCCTCATCAATAATAATTAAAATAATTTTGTTGACATCTTGTCAATACATGCACAGTCTGCACTATGTACAATGAATATGGCGCCTCTGCCAGCGCTGCAGAGTTTGGTGGAGAATCGCCAGTGGGTCTCCAGCGACACCAGGCATTTTGCGATCTACGATGAATACGTACTAGATAGCGTATTTCGCCGCTTAGGAGATGGTGATGGCGTGGTCCTCGAGACCAACTGGAAAGATCCAGACACCTAAGTATTATGGATTTCTAATTTTATCAATTATTTGTTTGTTTATGCTTATTTTGTGGTTATATTTATGCCTTTTCCCCTGTGAGTGGAGAAGACGCATAGGTTTGGTTTTATTGGGTTTATGGTCATTTGGAGTTCCATTGCCCACATCTCCAGTCCTCTCATTGATGTGTTCAGTATTTTTTACGATTTTTCTATACTGCTACTTGTGTGCCATATGGCTATATCATCTGCATAACAGGCAACTTTTGTGTCTTCAGTGAGGTAAGGATGGATGTCGTTAATATAAAGCAGATAGAGTAGAGGACTGAGCACAGATCCCTGAGTTACACCAGCCCATGTTCTTCGGTCCTCGGAAAATTCTCCATTGACCCGAACCTTTAACCTTCTTCCCCTTAAGAAGTCTGCAATCCAGATTAAGGTTTTTCCTCTTACTCCGATGTTGTGCAGCTTTTCATGTAATTTCTCCCTCCACACTCGATCAAAATCTGAGGTCATATCAAGGAATATAGACGTGGTCTTCTTTGGCGGTTTTTCCTGGAAAGAATCTATTATTGATTGACAGAAGTAGAACAGTTGATCAGTCGTACAGTGCTGGGATCTATGGCAATTTGGTAGAGGTTTATTTTATTATTTTTAGTGAGCCAGACTATGAGCCTAGAGTGGATAATTCGTTCAGGTATTTTACAAAGTATGTTGGTGAGAGCAATTGGCCGATAGTTCTTGTATTCCTTGGCATCTTTGTTTGGTTTCAGTATTGGCACTATAATTGATATCTTCCATTTCTTTGGTAGTTTACCAGTTTGCCATGAAATGTTCAGTATTCGTAGGAGTTGATTATTAGCTTTGTCTTCAAAGTGTTTAATCATTTGACCAAAGATTAGGTTATCTCTTGGTGACCTCTTGGGTTTTTTTATTGATGAGTTTAGCTCATTCAGTGTGAAGTCTCTCGAGAAAATATCTTGTTGATGGAAGTTTCTTGCTTGTTTAACTAACTGGTTTATATTATTCTTAGAGTCCTGTCTTCATTCGTATAGTTGAGTATGGAAGTGCTTGTAAGATATTCAGCAATTATGTCAGCCATCTGTTTGTTCTCGTTCTCGCTGTTCTATTCATATCGGTTAGAGTATTGGAGGATTGGTGTTGGTTTTGATTGTTCTCTAACACTCTAATCATATTCCAGTGTTGGCTGTCCTTTCTTGAATCCATTTTTCGCAGAATTCTGCTATTTTTCTTGTTTGCATATCCAAATTTCTTGTTCTATTTTGTGACTAATTTCAATGAGTTTCTTTCTGTTTTCTTCAGTTTTATTTGTTTTAAGAAGTTCATTGATATTGTCTTTCTCTGCAATCATTGCCTCGATGTTGTGGTCCTTCCAGAAAGGTATCCACAGGTCTTTACGTCTGCCTCTAGGTATTGATGCTTTTGCAGCTTTGGATATGTTCGAAGAGAATTTTTCCAAGTTTTTGTCAAGCGTTCTGTAATTCAATTTTTCGTTGCACAGTTCTTCAAGCTTTTCTGTGAATTTTTCAAGTCGGCTTTCCTAAAGTTCCATGTTCTTTTATTCGAATGGACATTCTCAATTTTGAAGTTTAGGGTTGTAAAAATTGGTCTGTGGTCACTGATAGCACCTTTCAGGATTTTCCATTGTGTTGTGGGTGCGATGTTGTAATTTATCGCTGTGATGTCTATTGCGGATTCTGTGCCTGTAGACTTAGATAGATATATATAGGTGTTCTATCCGTTAACGGTGTAAGGTCGAGGTCGGTTAGCATGTCCTCAACCTGCTGACTTTTGTTATCCTGGACAGGTGATCCCCAAATTGAGCTTTTGGCGTTAAATTCGCCGAGTATAATTGAATATCCGAAGACGCTTCACTTAATGTCTCTATTGTGTGTACCCATACAAAATTCAAAGATTTCACGAGCTGAAAGTTGGCGATTTTGAGATGCGTCAAGAATTCGCTGCATGGGTTTTCCGGCAAATTGATATTGATGAAAACTGGCTGTCGAATGTTCTGTGGACAGATGATGCTCACCTTTCTCTAAACGGAGAATTTATCATTCAAAACAGCCGCATTTGGGCAACAGAAAACCCTAGGATTTTTACAGAAATCCCACTTTACCAGCCTAGAGTTACAGTTTTGTGTGGGTCTACTTCTTTTATTATTGGGCCATTTTTCTTTGAAAAATCAATGGAAGAACTTTTAAAACCGTTTTTGTAACTGGTGAACGTTATGTTCAACTTTTGAGAGAAAAGGTATTCCCATATTGCAGGGCAAAAGCACTAAGCGAAATAACATTCATGAAAGATGGAGGACCTCCTCATATCTCCCGAGGTGCCAAACAATTGCTGAAGGATACGTTCGGTGGAAATCGTGTGATAAGTCGCCACTTTATATACCAGTGGCCTCCAAGATCACCAGACTTGACACCTTGCGATTTTTGTTTATGGGGGTACATTATATCGTGTGTTTATCGATGCTGGCCTACCACATTGACCATGTTGAAGGCTTCTATCATATGGCGCGTATTATAAATTTCAACAGATATGTTATTTAATGCTGTCCATTCTGTCATTTATCGTCTGCAGGCGGTGATTGAGAATGAAGGGTGCCACATTGAGCAAGGATTGTGACCTAATACAAGAGAGAAGGCAGTTACCTCATGTGTTATATAAGCCGCCATGTATTATATTATCTACCAATATTTTGCAGCTCTTTTTGTTGGGATATGGGGATAATAAATGCTGTCCTCACATCTTGACTTTTTTTTTTGTGAACAGTAATATTTTGTTTGTCATTTGCTCACATATTATGTCGTGCAAACCAGAGTGTTATAACTTCTCGCATAACACTGGTACACACAATTTATCCCCTTATGTTTAGTCTAGCGCTTTTCGCTCATTAGAAGAAATAGCATAAGGAATATTTTCTGTACACCAATAACTTTAGAAATTTTGTGAAAAAAAAAAAAGATTTTATTACCACGTTTTTCAACGCAAAAGGTCGATTTAAAAATTATTTTTATTTGAGGGGCCACATTTTTTAAAATTATGTACAGTATAATAAACAATGATAACATTTGACAAGCCCATAGGATATTTGGAATAAAGTACGACAAATATATTTTGTCACTCCCCTCTATATTTCATTTGTTGGATCATGACAAATATCCAGTTAAATAGTCAAGGGTCGCCAATCAGTCAAGAAACTACACATTTCTTATAGCAAGAAATCCTATTAATATTGCCATCATAATTTTTGGTACTAAATTAACATTTCAAAAAATCGTGTATTGATATCAGCAGTGTTTTTCAAACATTCAATCTATTTCAAAAAATCCCATATAAAATATAAATATTTTTGCTACATGTTTTAATTTGCATTTACCTATTTTACATATCTCTGATTGTATTTGAAAATCTTTAACCAATTCTTCATACTTTTGGCGAAGTGGTGTTTTATTAATTTGTTATTTGTTATTATTAGGGTTCTTTCCTGGTATTAAAAAAGGAAAAATACGTGTCGATCAGTTATATATTTCAATTTATCAAACAATTTGGCCGCTGAATCTCTGATTCTGGTAGAGCGCCATCTGGCGAATAAAATTGTAACTAAAATCAATTTCGAATTTTTCATTATTTGCCATAAAAAATCCCATTGCATCCTGAATACAATGGTGTTTACCGCATTGCTCTAGCGCAAATATTCGCAGAGTTATTAATTTTTAAAATAGTGCGGGACTTTTGGATCACCCTGTATTTCCTGTCGAAGGGCGGTTGTGCCCGAAAGCTTGAAATAAATTTATTTGAAAGATACTTATCCCTCAAGCTTATTGATTTGAACATATATTTTTATGAGTAAGAGTAATTCTAAAAGTAGGAACACAAAAGCTATGACAAATTTACTAATGTCCACATAATGACGCCAAAGACCGAATCTTGTATATACTGAATAGAAATGTGTTGAAAGAGAGGTTGAAATTGTTCAGCGCTATTAGCCTAGAAGAACGAATTCTACAACTAGCGAACAGAAGTTGAACAATATTTTCTAAAGCTTGGCTCATCGGTGGTTAAACCTTCCTGCGATTTGCCAAAGGAAACTACCAAATCGCTACAAACATTGTATTGCTCACTTTGGTTATATATTGCGCATTTGAAGAACAATTATTGATAATGGGTTTGACGACACTATGAAAAAAGAGGCTTCTGTAATTATAGAAAATATACAAATATCAAGCACGAATCTTCCAATTAAAGAATAAAATGACTAATGCAAAAACCAGTTTAGGCATCATTAGAGAAATCTAGATTCTATAACTATAGCAGTTATAATAAAATTCCTCTAAAGATAATATTCAGTGGAACGTTTATAACGCATAAAGGTGCTTTGAACTTCAATATCTAAACTTTGAGATATTAAAAAGGAACACTGAATATAAAAGCCTGCTTAGGCGGCATGAGATAATTATATCTAGATTCTATAACATCACTCTATAATCATTATTTTAAAGAATATATAGTTTAACAGAACGCTTGATTTTAAATTTAGCACGCAATATTAAGGGGTTAAGATATTAAGAAAAAGCCTAGAAAAACTTGCGGTAAACATTCATTGAAGTTGGTGTCAACATAGTATATCCCCCACACATTTCAGATATTCTAGAGGCGAGAGAGCTACCGAAGCACCGGGGAAGGCCTACATACCAGCTTGCAGTAGGCCATGGCGGGGTGAGGCCAGCTAGCGGCTCGGAGGTTATATAGTCCGAGTCACGGGCGGGACCAAGGACGCGGCCATCCCTGCCACACAATCGCCGACAAAAACTCGCCCTTCCAATTCCTCCTCATTAAGACGCCCTAAAAACATTGAATCAATCTCCTTTAAAATGAATACAAAATCATTTTTTTCCCTCTGGCTTGTCTTCGAAAACATCCATCTATATGTAAAACCTCTCCAGTAAAATAGGATTTCTTAAAGTCGAAATGATTTGACTGCACTCCAGGCGACAGAAAGGTCATAGCAGCGTTAAGAAGGATTAGATTTAGTTGAAATAGGAAAAAGACTTTAAAGAGTTTCGACAAGTTGTCACTTTCCATCTGAGTGGAATAGAACTAAGGCCATATGGAAAAATACAGACGTTTTTACATTCTTTTAAGATATAATATTTAAAAAATAAGTTCTACAATTTATTTAAACGTCTTTCGCCTACGTTTTAATGGTATATAAATAAGGTTAATGGGTATTCTATGTTTATTTGAGCAGAACTCCTTTCTCTCAAGATGTATAGAAGAAGAGAGCACGTGGCTACTGATATATCGTGCGGAGAGAAAGCCATTTATGCTGGTAGATACAAAACAACTTTATATTAACTTAAATGTTGAAAAATAAACGATTATAATTAGCCACGATTTTTCACATGTCATGTGGACTAATTTCGTTAATTAATGGCATGAACATATGATGACTCCTGTGTTTTTTGGCCATTATATATATATTACATATGAAATTTTAAATTAAAAAATATATATTATTTTTCATATACAATGCGCGCGCGTACATGATTATATATTAAATAGTAAAAAGGCATATATTATAGCATATAAGTATGGATTGCTCTATTTTCAGAATGTTTATATATATAGAGACGGTTATTAAACTTTTAAATTAAACTTAAGTCATACAAGAAGTTTTTTCAACTTTTAATTTGAGATCACGAGATATCATTCGACCAGCGCGTGGCCTCCACCCATGCACGTATATTTACAAAAATTGTTTATAACACACAAAGAAGGTAATATATATTTTATCCACCTTTCAATATCATTAATATTTAAATATGTAAACATTCTATTACGTAATATAATATGTAAATATTCTATCGATTATTATTACTTTTTGTTAAATTAAAACTTTATAAAATTAAATATGTAAAAAATTATTTTGTATAAAAATAGTATATATACCATCAATTTATTATTATGATACTCCTGTAGAAGTACTGATTAGTTCGAAAGCTTGATAATAAAAATTTGAACAAGAAACTTTGCCCTGGAAGCTTTATTTACTTCATGAAAACACATTTTGTTAAAGTAAAAAATTATAATTTTTGGTTTCTCCAGAAGCTTCTGGGACCAAAAATATTTTTGGTCGCAGTGGTAGAGGCTACTCCACGCTGACGAGCGCCAACAACGCGAAACGCGTTCGTGGATGTTTTTTTTTTTAATTTATCAAGAAATTGGGGTGGCCAAATATCAGGGAACAGTTTAATCAATGTTTAGTTAGAATTCTGTTCCACTAGATGGCGCTCTGCTATCTAAAAAGCACATGTTCTTTTGGTTAGGATATGCCTTATTTATTTTTAATATATATATATATTACAAGTAGTATATTTATTATTTATTAATAAACACTATATAAAATAGCAAAATAGCCAAAATATATTTTGAGTTTACAAACTTTATAAAATATTTAAAATAAAAAAATAAAAGAAAAAAAGTTCACTTTTTTAAATTACTTAATTCCTTTAATTGAAGAATATCTGGATCGTTATCCCAGTTGGTTTTTGGACAAGCTCATGACGTGTCAAGGCCGATTTATAAGATTGTTTCCTTTGTTAAATCTTACTATTAAACATTTTAAATATTTTTATACACTCAGAATATTCACCTCAAAAATAATATTATAAACTTAATCATTATTTTTCTCTCTTTTTTTTACTCTTCATTATTTATATATATTTTATTAACGATAAAGGTATATCCTGACCGCTCACATGAGCATTTTAAAGATTGCAGAGCGCCATCTAGTGGTACAAATATATTAAATATATATATATATTTTTTTATCACAACAGCGTATATACGCATATTTGGCCTTGAAAACCCCATTTCCTGATTTCTCAGGGACCAATAATTTATCTTTGAGGTACAGCCTGCAGCATGCAGACGAAGGTCAACAGCCCGAAACGTGTTCGTGGTTGGCTTTTCTTTGTTTATCAAGAAAATGAGTTAGCCAAATATCATGGAACAAGTTAAATCGACGTTTAGTTTATTTTTGTTCCACTAGATGGCGTTCTGAGACCGGTCAGGATATGCCCTTTTTTTGTTTTTAATATAACCACCTGACCTTTTTTCTATTTTTTCTTAGTTTTTCACACACACAAATATATATATATATATTTATACCTTGAAAAAGGTTGGCGTTCATCCAACTGAAATATTGGTTATTAAATTAATTTTTGATCCAATATATGCCTTCTCAAATAAAGATATATATATATATATATAACGCGAAAAACGGTCTTTATTCAGTTAAAAGAGGCAAATACAGTCGGCAGTCAGAGGGGAAGGGGTATCAAGAAGGAGTTGATCTATCTGTTGTAGTCTTTCCGTCTATTTCCATTTCTATACATGGCGGAGGGGTTGTCTTCACTTCTAGGGGAGTGGGCTTAGGTTTTTTTATCTAGGTTCCTGTCTTCTTGTTGGTCAGAGTTGTCGTGCTGAGACGCATTAAGCGGTCACTTCTTCGTCGGATATTTTGCATCGAGGATTGCATCGTATATTGCATCATACTTGTCGATCTCCGTTTGAATTAGCCTCAATTTGCCTATTTTATCGTTGAGTGCTCTTTTTTGGTCGGTATTGAGGTCTCTGAAGTTTTTTGACTTAAAATCTTCACATTTCTTGAGGTAGCAGGAGGTCCTATACTTCAGGTCGGGGTGCAGTTCAAGCTGTTGACAGACCTTGGTCTGTCTAGAAGTACCTGTCCTTTTGAATACCAACGCGATGATCCTTTCCATTTTAGGGTTGTCTCTGTGCTGGCAGTCTATCAACTCCCTCTGGAGTTGAGAGGAGTCCATCGACCACTGTGAGCACCTGGCTGATGTGTCTTCGTCAAAGTCCTCGGTTCCTGCGTCGGTCCTCGATTCAGAACACGGGTGAATGGCTGTTCCTCCACCAGGGGGGACTGGTTTTGTTTCTTCGCAGAATTCGGTTTCGAATTGCGAGGACGTCATTGATAAATCGGACTTGGTGGAAAGAGCGTCGTCATCTGAATCGTTTCCGTCTTTCATTAGAATGGATTGTACGACAGGGATTTCGCTGGGGGGAGTCTCGAGATTGTCAGCCTCAGCAGAACTAGCGACGTTAATCCTTTTCACTTCAATATTCATCGAGATGTTCTTGGGAAGTGGGGTTTCGATTGTTGGTGGACTTGGTTTTGGCCTTTTGCCCTGGTCAGTACACTCCTCTACGGTGTTGTCGTTAGACGTCTCAGACAGTGTTCTTTTCCTGCCCAAGGTTTCATCATTCGCGGTGGTTTTCACTGTAACTGTTTCTCCTGATGGGCCTGGCACAGCGGGTGGGGCTGTGGGATTGATGACTTCTGAATAAGTTCTTGTGATGTTGGCTCTGATTTCCGGGTTGAATGGGCATTTGGATTTAATATGTCCATGTCTCTTACATCTCAGGCAGATGGTGTCTTCGCCCACAAAGACCTTAAAGGTCCTTTGCATGTAGTCGATTGGGATGATTGCCGGCATGTCGGTTGATTCTCTTCTCTTCAGCACGACCTCTCTTCTAAGAGATGAGAGGTGTTTAAATAGTGGGTTCTCGGTGGGGAAAGGCAGGGGCCTGATGCTGAGGAATATATATATATTTAAAAAAGAAATTTAAAAAAAACGCGTTCGTGGATGGCTTTTCTTGATTTATCAAGAAATAGGTTGGCCAAATATCAGGGAACAGGCTAAATCAATGTTTAGTTGATTTCTGTTCCACCAGATGGCGCTCTGCCTTCTGTAAAGCACATGTGCTCCTGGTCAGAATATGCCATTTTTAATATATATATATATATGAACATTTTAAATATATTTATATATATGGATTCCTCTCTTATTTTCAAAAAATGTATATTAAATCTAAAAGCTATTTATAGGTTCTATGTAAGAAAGATTAAAGAGAATCACCTCAGTTTGTATTCCATAAGAGTCAAGATTTATCTGAATTTATTTCTTTAGCAATAAGGAAGCACACAAGTTTAAACTGCGCGAGTGCGTCACCCCTAATGGACAAACTAGATTAGGATTAAGTGCTTGACCGTACAACAAATCTCTCTCTCCAGCAAGTGACATAATGTCTGCGAGAGCTAAAATTTTAAGTCCAGTAAATCCCTGTTATAAGGACGCCCTCAGTAGCTGCGGGGGAGAGGAGGATCTCACAATTCACTGAGCAGAATTAAACAAGCCCTCTAGAGACCTGCACAAAAAATAAAATGGGTCAAAATCTTTTATAAAAGTCTTCCTGAGCTTTTTTTCTATGAATATTTACTTTTTATCTCTCCGCCTAATTACGCTTTGTGCTAGATTACCGACGCCGTATACATTTATTCAATGGTGTCTGAGAAATTACTTTATAGTTTAAAATAAAGTTTATATATATAATATATGGATTTCTTAATTAAAAATATAATATATATTTTTTATTATATAGATTTTCATTGATATAAAATCGTTTGAATAATTGCACGGTTTTAGGAGTTTTAGGTTATATTTTTTTTTCAACCTAAACTTATATATATAAAGTGTTAATAAGGTTGTAGTGAGTTAAGAAAGTACAAATGAAATACGAAAGAGATCTTAATATAACAATATAAAAAGTTCTTTGGGAACAATAATTTTCCAACTATTAAAAATATATAGAAGGCAAATTTCGTAAACTGTACATATTCTTTACAAATTGTATGTAATGAATATCATAAATTAGTATAAATGAAAGAATATATATGTTATATAAAGGTATTATATAAAATGTTATATTAAAATATTTCATTTAAAATTATGTTATATTAAAGTATTGTTTTATTTAAAATTATATTTCATAGATACAAATACTGCTAAATCGACCGCCAGAGTCGTGCTTTCTATAAAAACTCGTTGTTGTTCTATCCCGTTGGCCGGCTAGAACCTTTGTATATTATGTAAATAATTCTTTTGTTTTCCTTATTCTACTCGCCTTAAGCCAGGCAGTACTTTTATTAAATTATGTTCTTTTATATATTTCTCAGCTCAAATAAAGAAAATCACTGATCAAAATTATTTTATTATTCCCACGACTGCACCGCCATAGCTTAATCCTCAAGATAACCAAAATCAAGATAATCTCAACAATCCAAAATCAACAGAAAAACTTTTTTTTTTAATTTATATAATATTAGTCGACAGGATAGTTGCCTGTTTATTTTTTTCAAAATGGCCAAAGCAAAATATTTCAAACTCAAATATGCAAACTTCCGATCAAAAAAAGTTTTCCCAATCAAAAATAGCTCATTTCAATCAGAAATAGCTCATTCAACCAAATATAACCTACTTTAAAAAGACATAGCGCAATTCAAACAAACATATCTCTCCACAACCAAACATAGTTCATTTTTAATTGTGCAAATCAAACATAACCTACCCCAATCAAAAATAGCCTTCTCCATCGAAAAATAGCCATCTCCAAACAAACATACCCTTCTCCAAACAAACATAGCCTTCTCCATACAAACATAGCCATCTCCAAACAAACATAGCCATCTACAAGCAAACATAGCCTTTTCCAAGCAAACATAGCCATCTCCAAACAAACATAAGCCTTCTCCAAACAAACATAGCCATCTCCAAACAAACATAAGCCTTCTCCAAACAAACATAGCCTTCTCCAAACAAACATAGCCTTCTCCATACAAACATAGCCATCTCCAAACAAACATAGCCATCTGCAAGCAAACATAGCCTTCTCCAAGCAAACATAGCCATCTCCAAACAAACATAAGCCTTCTCCAAACAAACATAAGCCTTCTCCAAACAAACATAGCCTTCTCCATACAAACATAGCCTTCTCCAAACAAACATAGCCTTCTCCATACAAACATAGCCATCTCCAAACAAACATAGCCATCTGCAAGCAAACATAGCCTTCTCCAAGCAAACATAGCCATCTCCAAACAAACATAAGCCTTCTCCAAACAAACATAAGCCTTCTCCAAACAAACATAGCTATCCCCAATCAAACAAAGTCCAATTCAAGCAAACATAGTCATCTCTACAAGCAAACATAGCCGTCACCATCTCAAGAATTTTCAAGCATCCTTTTCCCATCCGAGGTTGGATATCACCAGCCATCACACCTTCCGCCCAACACCAGCCATCTCCCGAGATCTTCAAATCCAGCCCATCTTCCATTTCAAGGTACTTTGTATCTGCCTTTTACATAATTTGCCCCGTTTTAACTTTTTCTCTCTTGTTTACAATAGTTTTCAATCGCTTGTTTATAGTTATTTCCTTTTTGTTAAATTATTCTTAGATATCAATTTTGCCATAGCTCTTTTTGCCCTTTTAATTCTATCACACCCTTTAATCCTCGTAAAGCTTATTTTCCTTTGTACAATTAGTTACTAAATATTTCTCATTCCATGTTTCATCTTTAAACCTTTGCATTTTAAGCCAAATCAAATTTTAACACAACACCATATGTAAAAAAGTCGGCCAGGAAAACAACAACAAATCAATATATCTTTCTCGCATATCATAAATATTTATTAAAAAATAGCTAAACTTTAATGTTTATCATATTTTACTTTTACAATATGTTCAGAATTTCCTATTGTTTATCATATGACCACTATACCTTATGTCTTCACACACACATTTCCATCTTATATTTGAAATTCCCAAACTTTTAATATTTGATATTTTCCTATTTAATCTTATTTCACAATGTTTTATATTTAAAATTTGCATTTTTACTCCATTACTTATTTCATATGTAATTATCTAAAAGCGTACCTAGCCAATATGTAAATTAAGCGAGACCAACATATGTAAATTTAACTTTTGTTTTTGTTCACCTTGATTATTTTTTTCAATGCCCATTCTTTATTCTTACCATTAATTTCATTTATCTTTACATGTTCATTCCTTGTTTTCACATTTGCCTTTTGTACATAAACTTTGTCTCAACTTATTTCTTTTTCTCAAATGATCATTCTTTATTCTTACCATTAATCTTTCTAAACATGTTCATTCCTTGTTTTTAGATTTTGCCTTTTTTACATATTACCCTTTGCCTACAATTTATTGCTTTTTCATAATGTCATTTTCTCATGTTGTTCCCAATCTGTTGGCTCACAACAAGCCAATACGATTAGGGAAAAACATCTTTTAATTTCACTTTTGTTATAATCATGCATTTTATTTTTCTTCCTCATTTTTAATATTATATGTGTAAATTTTGTCACAATTCCCTATCTATTGGTTCACAATAAGCCAATACGATGATGGAACACCAATTTTTCTTTCTCTTTACATTTTCATTCTTTACCACATTTTTATCATTATTCACATTATGTATTGCTTTGTATTTTCCTGTCTATTGGTTACCATATAAAAAAAACAATATGATAAGTGAATATCACCTCTCACATTATTTTCTTTCCATTAATCATTTTATCTTTTTTTTTTTTTAAACTATATTTTTATCACTTTTCTCTGAATGTACCCATATTATTTTCTTCACAGGGGGAAATGTTATATAAAGGTATTATATAAAATGTTATATTAAAATATTTCATTTAAAATTATGTTATATTAAAGTATTATTTTATTTTAAAAAAAATTATATTTCATAGATACAAATACTGCTAAATCGACCGCCAGAGTCGTGCTTCCCTTATAAAAACTCGTTGTTGTTCTATCCCGTTGGCCGGCTAGAACCTTTGTATATTATGTAAATAATTCTTTTGTTTTCCTTATTCTACTCGCCTTAAGCCAGGCAGTACTTTTATTAAATTATGTTCTTTTATATATTTCTCAGCTCAAATAAAGAAAATCACTGATCAAAATTATTTTATTATTCCCACGACTGCACCGCCATAGCTTAATCCTCAAGATAACCAAAATCAAGATAATCTCAACAATTCTAAATACAAGCAGAAAATATCTTTTCTTTATATAATTCTTTATATAATCTTTGTATAATTTTATACAAGGCCTCCACTTGGCTTTAGAGTAGAAGAAGTCTACAGATAAAGATGAACCTACTGTTTAGTAAATATGATATATGTGAGCAATAGTTACCCAGATATTAATTTTTACTTTTTCAAATATGATATATAAATACTATAAGCGATGGGGTAACCACTGTATTATATTTCTCACGAGAATCCCAACAATAAATTCTGTTAGTTTGGCTAAAAACGTATTGAAGATAATCGATCATGAGGACGCCCTTGAACCACATTTCTAGACCAACTGGAGAGAAACCAAACAGCGTATTGTAACCATTGGAAGCTAGAGCTATAGATATTTCCTCTTTGGGGAGACTGATTGAAGAAGTTCCCCAGTCTTAAGACTGAATCATCTTAAATCATTTACTAATAAATAAATGATTCGAGAATTTAAATAAGCAACAAGGTTTCTTTTAATATCGAGAATATTGAAATTTCATAACATTAGATTTCAGACACAGAAGCTATTCCTCTACCGTTTATCTGCAAAATTCGTTCATCTAATTAGAGCCAAAATATGGATTCTGTCGATAGAAATTTGAGGAAGAACTCCTGTACTCGAAAGTTTACATTTTTTTATCACTCCCGATAATATGAAAGAAACCTTATTGCTGAAAGTGAGCTCAATTAGTTTGTAATAAGAATAGACAATTTCCACAAAAATAAATCAAGGATATTAGTACAGCGCGACCCGAGTCGTTTCTCACTGGCGCCTGAAACAGTGTTACAAACTTGAAAGGGAATCAACACCTGCCTTTGATCACATTCGTACCTACGTATTGAATCATTCTAAATATCATTCCTAACGCTACCTTAGGAAACTTCAAACATTAGATCTGATTTAGGATTATATGGAAATATGAATCCAAAAATGTAATTAAAATTTCACCAGAAATATCTCATTTGAGCTAAAATGAAAACATAATACATATAATAAAAAATAAAAATGGCATATCCTGACAGCTTAAATAATCATTTTTAGATGGCATAGTGCCATCTAATGGAATAAAAATCAACAAAACGTTGATATAGTTTTGTTCCATAATATTTGGCCAACCCCATTTTCTTGACAAATCAAGAAAATATAACTACGTACACGTTTCTGGCTATTAGCCCTCATCAGTATGGTGCGGGTTATACCTCCTATAACCAAATTTTGGTCCTAGAGTCTTCCTGAGAAATCAAGAAAAATGAATAGTTAAAGCCACATTTTCCTAAATGCGCTAAACTTGCGAAAAGGTCAGAAAAATCGTTAATATGAGAGGTTAGGATATGCCTTTTATATTTTGTAATATCAGCAACTGACTTTTTTATATTTTATTTTTACTTTTTTTCCACGTAATATATATAATATTGTTATTAATATCTCACAAACTATTCACTAATATTATTTATTTTTATCCCCACAACGTGTCACTGACTCTGTTACCCTCATCAAGGTATAAACATCAGCTCAAGGTTTAGGTGCTCCTGATAACGACCCTAATCCGAAGATTATCGCTTTATTGGGGTGATAAAAGGTCTTCGGAACGTTGGGGTAAACTATAATAAAGAACCGGAAATTATTGATATGAGATATTCAGCATGCAAAATATGATTTTCTAAACAAATAACTGGAAATAGTCAAGGTCGTTTCCCAATAATATATTAACACATATATTATACAATATGTGATAATAATTGTTTACTTATGGCACCTAAACTGGCTTTTTTGGAGATTGTCTTGTCCTTTGAGCGAAAGATTTGTGCTCGTAACAAGAATATTTGTGAAATTCTGAAATTAAAGTAGCATGTTTCCATGGTTTCCCTAAATACCACAACCAAGAATAAACCCTCTACTGCAGAATGAACATTTACAATAGTTTTGGTGATTTTCTTGCTTAAATTGGCGAAATCGCTGGAAAGGTTCACCACAGATGAACTAAGCCTTCCTAATTATATATGTTTTATTATCAGTTGGCTAATTTCATAAATCCATCCTTTATTTTAAAAGGAATTGACGAATAAATCTTTTTTTCTTTTTAAAGCTTTTTTTTACTTATCACAATGATAATTAAATTATTAAAAGCTAGATACAAAATAATCCTAGATTCTCTTTAATTAACTTGATTGAATGCTTCAATATTCCGATATAACTACGAATAATTTTGTAAACTTCATAGACCATACCAAAGCTTTATATAAATGAATGTAGAAAATAAGATTAGGAGGTATGTGGCCCAATGTACAATGGAAGTAGAATGGCCGCTAGTAGTACACATAGTCTGTACCTATCCTAGAAACTTTATGTATTCTTTATTGAAAAGATTTTACCGCAAATGGATACAATCTATTATCCACACACTGAAATGTTTTATGTAGACCTATTTTAACACTCAATATAAACCAAGTTATATAGAAACTCTATGAAATATTGTACCTGGAGTAGAGAACTACCAATTTACCACAATAAGCTGCTGCCGATCCCAGACTGGCCACTCAATCACAGCTTCCATAAGTGCGGGGGAGCTACGTAAGTTTTTGTTTGTAATCAATTTAAAGATTAGAGGAAAAGCACCGAGGTTTGATGGAATTAAGCAATTCCGCCCCAAACTCCATTCTTTCTCTCCACCGCCGACTTCCAAGTTAATTGCTTCCAGATTTAAAACTCTCCCAAGTAACCTGAGAGACAGAGAAACTTTGTCGTCAAGGTTGCACAAGTTCTTGTAAACTTTTAAACTTTACGTCTCCATAAATATGTCACCATCCAATTTTTACTCCAGCTTTTAATTGACCAAGAGAATAAGTCTGCATTTTAATTAACTCAAGTTTCACCTTCCTGAGTTAATCTCCTTTTTCAAGGTTAAGGCTGCATAAAGTTTGAATAAATTGAGAGTTGTGTTTGTTTATCTGTTTTGAAAAGAGAATTTTCGAGATAAAATAAATATAATATTGGTTTTTAAATCAATGTAGGTTTCTAGGTCATCTATCCTTGTAAATTATTGTATTCTCTGCCCTTCTAGTATTTATATTTTCATGTGCATATGTAGATGGTTTCGGGGTATAAACTATGTTTGGTTTATATATAAATACTAGCGGATGTGTACCCGGCTTCGCCCGGGTTTTATCCGAGTGAAAGTTTGCCTAACGAATATTATATATTATGAAGTATAATAAACAATGTTAAAGATTAGTTTTAATTATTAATCAAGATTGTGTGTGAATATGTGAGAAAGATGTAATATCGTTGTTGTCTTCTTGGCCGACTGTTTTACATATGGTGTTATCTTAAAATTGCTTGTTTTGAATATTTTTTTAGATTGAGTTGAATGAATTGCTGAATTTTTTTTTTTGTATTTATATATAAATAAAATTAACTCTGTTGATTTTTTTTGTATTTAATCGATAACAGCGAATCTCGTTTTACATAAATGTTGAAAATTTGGTCGAAATTGATGCATTGTAACGAAAGTTTTTAGCGAACACCACTTATGAAATTTGCATTTTATTAATATAGATTTATTAATTAAAAGGCATATTTTGGATCTAAAATAAAACAAACCTTTTATTTAGTATTAAGTGCCAATATTTCAATAGGCTATACGCCTAACTTCATCAGGGCGTTCTTGTTTTTAAACTGCTTTGGATGATCACGCGATGCCTTCACGCGACGATATATAAAATATTTACAACTCTGGGGCTAAAACTTAAAATATATACACACAAATATCAATAATAATAGACTATATACATGATTCATAATAAGTATAAGAAAATAATTTTAAATCGATTTGAACTGTAAATATAACGGAGGGATGTCAATTTTTCTATTAATACTGTTGGTATCTTTCATTGAGGTCCAACTTTCTAAAAAGAGTCTTGAGTATTTATCCTGAATGTTGTTGTATATAATATCTGTATTTTCAAAATTTGGTATATGGTTCTGTTTGAGTGCGTGATCTACTAAAAGTGATAATGGGCTATGGTTTTTAAAAGCTGTTTTGTGTTAGTTTTCTCTTTCTTCAAGAGTTTTACCTGTTTCTCCTATGTAGGTTGCTGGGCATGATTTGCATGGAATGCGATACACTATATTTGATTTAAATTCATGATTGCTATTATGTTTAGTGTTGGGATGGCGTAGAATTTCTTTCAGATTTTCTGTGGTTTTGTATCGAGTTTTGATATTGTAATTTTTAAGTATTCATATTATTCTTTCAATTCCATAATTGTATGGTAGTGCACAGTATTTATTCGATTCTTCACTATTGTTTGTAGGACTGTTGGTGGGCTAATATATATGT
Organism: Cordylochernes scorpioides; assembly: GCA_030710605.1. Classification (NCBI taxonomy): domain Eukaryota; kingdom Metazoa; phylum Arthropoda; class Arachnida; order Pseudoscorpiones; family Chernetidae; genus Cordylochernes; species Cordylochernes scorpioides. Next base: position 144,272,389 of record CP092886.1, read on the forward strand.
TTCTTGATGAAACTTGGAGGATATTCATTATTTTTCATCTTATTGTAAAATATGTTTTGTTCATATTTAATATTTTTAATATTTGAGGAACAGTGGGTGGAAATTCTTTTAGAAAGTGTTTTTATAACAGATATTTTATGATTGATGGGGCCAAATGAATTAAAATTGAGATATTTGCCTTATGTGTTGGTTTTCTATATATACTGGCCTCTATTTTGCTATTTATTCTGGTAAGCTTGATGTCTAAGAATGCTAAAGAGCTATTATTTTCTATTTCGTATGTGAAGGTTAAAATTGGTTTTAAACTGTTGAGGAAGGTTAGAATATTGTCGAGGTTGCTATTTTGACTGAGGCAAATGATTTCATAAATTTATCGTTTCCTGACTATTATTTTGAGATGTTTGGTTGTAATGATAATATTGTCAACATGATTCATATAAATATTGGCGAGGGCAGAAGAAATTGGATTGCCTATTGGAAGGCCTTTAATCTGTTTATAATACTGGTTTTTGTAACTGAAATAACTGAAGGATAAACATAGTTCGAGTAATTCTTCAAGTGATTCTTTGGAAATTGTTAAATTAAGTTGTGGATGGGTGTCTATAAATTGTGAAATTTCACTAATGGCTTCTTTATGGGGGATAGTAGTGTATTAAGATTCAACATCAAATGAAACCATGTGGTAATTTTGGGGTATCGCTATTCCTTGCATAACCTCTACCACTGAAACGGCGATATTATTGTTGAGAGATATTTAGCTAACGGATAGATTGGTGAACCGTTGTAAGAGACTATAGGACGAAGTGGGTTATTGGGTTTATGAATTTTCGGTAAACCATAGAATATTGGTAGATCACGTTTTGATGCTTTGATTTTTTCAACAACACTGTTGTCTAATTTGTGCGTGCGTTTTATTCTATTCCAATTTCTGTTGAAATCTTTTATCATATTCAGTAGAGGATTAATAGTAAACAGTTCGTATATTTCTTTGTCTTGAAATAATTGCTGTATTTTGCTCTCATAGTATGCTATGTCCATTATCACTGTGTTTTTACCTTTATCTCTGAAGGAGAAATTATAATATTATTATTTTCTTTTAGGAAACTGATAACTTTTCTTTCCTCATGATTTATATTAGTCTTGTTCTGTCGAGTCAGATTTTTCAGAATAGAAATGACTTCTGTTCGGATCTTTCCTTGTTTGATACTGCAAGGTTTTTGATTGAGGTCTCTATTGAAGCAATTATATGATGTATGTTTATATGATGGACAAAACTTAAGGAAGTTGTACCTTTTTACATGTTTATCGGGATTCCGATAATAATTATAAAATATTTTCGGTTCACCGTGATTTTTATTGAAGACACACGAGATCATAGTGTGAACAAAATTGCCTCTTTCTCCTTAAAAAAGAAAATACTTTTCGCTTCCTTAAGTTTTGTTCATGAGTGTACATCATAAAGTTGTGCTGAAAAAAAGTATACATGTACAAAAGAGACAACCTTCCTTTTAAAGATGTTTAAAAGCAATGCTAAGTTATGTGAATTAGTTTATAAATTAAGTGCGCGTTTGAAGTCATGTGAGTTGTGCGCCTGTATTACATGTGCATTGGTGTACACTCAGTATAGAATGAGATTGGTCACGTAGTTTGCCATTAAAAGGTCGAGATTTAGAATCTGTAGTCAAATATCACACGAAGAAGCTTAAATAATTAAGATACCTTAGACTGACACCCGGGATCCAATCCCACTAGTCATTGGAAGTAACCAAATGATGATATGGAACCTGTGTATGTGCAGAGGTCGAGCTGATTTCTACCTGTGTAGAGATTGAAAATTAATACAAAATTCATATTTAATTTTTATAATAGAAACTTTTTTTCTACCGACCTTATGCTGCAATGATGGAAATTAAAAGGGAGTGAACATCACCACATCACCAGCGGTTTCCTCAGCGTATTCTCCAGACCGCTTTATTATAGTGTTAAGCCTATTTTGAAGGATTATCTCAATGCAGTACAAGGTCTGCATGATTAGATTTAATTATAAAAGATAGCATTGAAATTTTGTATCATATTTCAGTACAAGAAGGCGTTAAGATGATGACAAGTGTGGACGTATTGTGCCCAGTTTCTGCTCACACGATCATATGGCATTGTATATACAGTGCGGCAAATAATTTTTAAGACTCGCGCTAGATAAAGGCCAATAGCAGAGCCAGTTATGAAATTGCGCATGCGTATATATATTCGAAGCCTTATCTAGCGCGTGGCTTTGTTTCAGCCATTTTGGTTAACTCTTTAAAAACATACAGGCGATTTTTGAAAAGTAAAATTTTTTGTTCGTCGGAATTCTGAGATGGAACAGAGAGCGGCCATCAAATTTAATGCAAAACTTGGTAGAAGTGCATCGGAAACATATTTTGATGAAGCAAGTTTATGGTACGTTATGTTTGAGTAAATCAAATGTTTTCATTTGGCACAAACGTTTTTCGGATGGAAGAAATACGCTAGAAGATGATAAGCATACTGGACGACCAAGTTCTTCAAAGACACCAGAAAGTATAGAAAAAGTGCGAGAATTTGTTGAAAACTATGATGGCAGAGGTTTTACACATCAACAAAGAAACGATTCGAACCATTCTGCATGAAGATTTAGGTAAAACTAAAATCGTACTAAATTTGTTCCACACACTTTAACGGGCGAGCAGAAATCAGTGTGAATTGCACATTGCAGGGACATCATTTCTGCCTATGAAAATAATTCAAACTTCCTGAAATCAATTGTTACGGGTGATGAAACATGGTGTTTTCAGTATGACCCAAAGACAAAGCGCCAAAGTGCCGAATAGAAGTCAAAAAACTCTCCACAAGCCAAAAAAACGCGAAAAGTGCCATCAAAAATCAAAACAATGCTGATTACCATTTTCGATAGTAGAGGTATTATCCACAAAGAATTTGTTCCCGCTGGACAAACCATTACTGGAGAGTATTATTTAAACTTTTTGAAACGTTTGATTGCCAGAATTCGTCGCATTCGTCCAGAATATCGCGATGAAGACAGTTGGTGTTTGTGCATGATAATGCACCGAGTCACTCCTCACTCATTGTTCGTCGCTTTTTGGCCAAAAATAACGTCTGTGTGTTGAATCATCCTCCGTACTCGCTTTATTTAGCACCATGTGACTTTTATTTATTTCCAAAAATAAAATTGAAGTTAAAAGGTTGTTTTTTTTTATGATATCCCGACCATCCAGAGAGCTGCGACGAGCACTTTGGAGGCGATTCCTCAAAGTGGCCTGCAAGAGGCATTTAATTCCTTATTAAATCGTTGTAACATATGTATTGAATCCAGAGGGGATTATTTTGAATAAAAAATTAGTAGAAATTGAATTAGCTTGTTTATGTTTTATTTTACAAACCCATTCTTAAAAATTATTTGCCACACTGTATATAAGATACGTGCCACCCGCCGTTATTAGAGATGTACGGGGAAGATATTGATGGATGTACAAATTATAGCGGCTGTAGGTGCTTGTTGTATCTATACGTGTTAGGTTTCTTATAGATAGTTCTATTTTGATATGGGTGCGGGTTATGGATGTCGAATCTTTTTTGCGCGCGATAGTTAAAATAATATTGAAATTTATAATAAATACTAGCCGAATGACCCGGGCAACGCCCGGGGTTTACCCGATTAAATGCTTTTATTCAAATACTATTCGTTACAATTATAAATTGGAGCCGTGGATGTCATTCTTGTATAATATATAAATGAGTTTTAAAAATTGTAAAAAAAAAATGCATCGGCCGGGAATCGAACCCGGGGCGCCCGCGTGGCAGGCGAGCATTCTACCACTGAACCGAAAGCAAACGGTGACAGAATTAAGAACGCATGACGATGATAACTGTATATTATCCGTGACAGAGGCGGCCGATGAGGAAAGACGGTCGTGACTATATATAGTAATACATTCAGATTTATTTCCATTTGCTCACTCATGATGACAATGCAATTATTTGAAGAACTCTTTTTTTTTTAACAAGTCGTATTTTATAATAATAAAACGCAATGGCCCCAGTTTGATTTAAAATATATATAAGTGATTGATGTAGCGAAATCAAAGCTTATTTTATATATCTTTCTATTTACATATATATGTCTATGCAATATACATAATAAAATTATATAAAAAGAGGAAATTAAAAAAAAAATAAAAATAGTATAATAAATTTAAATAGTCATACAATACAAAGAAAAAGGTTATTTCTAAGTTCAAACAGCGCGCATGTGGAGGAATGAAGATCCAACAAGCTGGTGTCGTGGCACATTCTTTATCATAAAAAGTAAATTCTGTACTGGGGTGCTAAAACATGCGAAAAATAATCAAAATATATATAAATGGTCAGGTGTTGATATTAAAAACAAAATTGGCATTTCCTGACCGTTCAAATGAGTATTTTAAATGGTAGAGCGCCCTCCTTTGAACAAAAATCAATTAAACATGGATTTATTTTTCTTCAATGATATTTTTCGAACTATTTTTTTTTCATATGAAAAGCGTTTCAACGCAAACTTGGCCTTAAATACCCATTTTTTATTTCTCTGGAAGAAAGCCTTTGGGACGAAATCTTTGTTTGTAGAGTTAGAGTCTACACCACGCTGATTGAGAGCCAATAGCCCGAAACAGGTATATGGTTGACTTTTTTTCTCAAGAAATTGGATTGGCCAAATATGATGTTTAGTTTATTTTTGTTCCACAAGATGGCGCTCTGCCTTCTAAAATGTTCACCTGAGCGGTCAGGAAATGCCAATTTGGTTTTATATATATAAACGATAAGGAAGAGTAAGGAGAGAAGATTTTTATTCAATTAAACTTGTGACAAGCTTTCGGGCAGTCACGCCCTTCAACAGGTAATAAAAAGAACAATTGACTGCCCGAAAGCTTGTCACAAGTTTAATTGAATAAAAATCTTTTCTCCTTACTCTTCCTTATCGTTTATACAATCTATGGAGAAAGTTTTCAAGTAATTTTATTTTGGTTATATATTTATATTAATATATAAAGTTAAACTAAATTTATCAATTGTTACTATTAGAATATATTTAAATTGACTTTTAAATATGATATATATATGTACCAGAAGATTCACCTCCTCTTTAAAAATGCATCAAAACAATGCATTATATTCATCACCCAGTATAAAGCTTGAATGTGATGATAAAAAAAAAAGAGCCACAACATAAGTTTTGGATATTTAGACAAAACCAACCTGCTTACCATGGTTCGAGGCTGTGGGTCTAATCAGAGTACAGGGGAGGCTTCGAGTTCATAACATCCAAGAAAAGAAGTTATAAAATCGTTCTAATTTGTCAAAAGAGTGTTTAAGATGGTGAAGTGACAGGGACAATTCTAATGTTTGAATACAGCATAAAGTGTGGGAGAATGGTATTTTTGTATCAAAAGAGGTACCTCTTCTTCTAAAGATGTTATAAAACAATTTTCTTTATGTGTTTATTTATGTAATTACCACAGTAGAACAACTAACACGGTGATAAAGTATGAGCCACAATCCAAGTTTCGGAAAATTCTGAGAAAAGATAACCTATACACCGTGGAGTCTGAAATAGGTGGTCGAGTTTGGAAAAAAATATTCTTAAGCTGATGAAATGATGGCTTTTGTTTGAATTTTCCCAAACTGGTATTCAAACTGATTCTTTATCACCACCTTTAAATGTTCACTAAGATTATAAACATAACGCATTGCTTTGATACATCTTTAAAAGGAAATTTGCATCTTTTGTACATGTACACCATTTTCCAACGCAAATTTTGATATCCCACATTAGCAAAACTTAAGAAAGTGAAGAGTCTCTGATTTCGCCGGTAGTATTTTCTTTTTTAAGGAGAGAGAGAGAGAGAAACAGGCAATTTTGTTCACAATATGATCTCGTGTGTCTTTAATAAAAGTCACTGTGTACCAAATATCTTTTAGAATTATTGTCTGAATCCCGATATACATACAAAAAGGTACAACTTCCTTAAGCTTTGTCCATATTAGTGTATATGTATATATATTACTTATAGTGTTTGCAATAGGTGTATGAGAGGATGTATGAACCCACAATATGTGACCATTATACTGATGGAATGCACATGTGTGAGTGGGTGAAGTCTTCCCACCCACTCTACCCGCTGGCAACTAATTGGCCTCTTCATTATGTCCGGGCTGTCTATAACAGATTTATTTCCCCGAGATAATTAGCTTCTATAAATTACATTCCTATATAATTATTTTTAATTACCTTGTCAGACTCTGTGAATCACCTTCTATGACGTGGAACCCTTCATTCGATTAATCAAGCGCTGATTTATTGTATTATTGTGGCCGTATATATATATATATGCATACATCTGATATTTCTGATTGTTTCTACTTCCTTATATCGATACGCTACAATACGTCGTTTCACAATAACAATTATTAATTAATATACTCGATAATATATATCTATTTTATTTTTTTTATATAACATATTCATGTTAGTAAATATTGAATATATAGGTAAATCCAAAAATAACATTCTTAATAATTGAGACAAACTTAGAGTCCCTTTATCAATATGGACAAAAGAATGAATTCACCAATGGCATAATTCATAGACGTGTTTGACACGATGTAATTTCAAAATAAGTGGCATTTTATTTATTTATATATATATATATATATATATAAATGAATGTCTGTCTGTGTGTGTGTGTGTACTCTATAGATTCAAACACCATACATCCAATCGCCCTGAAATTTTTGGATATTATTAGGTATATCCCCGGAAAGGGTTTCGAAAAATAATTTCTTGAATATCTTGAATATCCTTAGAGTTATTTGCAGATTTGTAGCTTTAACTCGCAAGCAGCGCCACCTTGCGACGGAGATAGGCTTAGGTCTGCCCCCCCCCCCTCCTGTCGAGAGAATGTAATCGTCTGGCCGCCGGCCAGATGGACAGTCCAAGTTCCCACCGACCAATCAGAGGGATCAAGAGGTCCTGGCGCGCGAGGGCAGAGTTGGTGACACAGCTGTGCCAAGTAGACAAGAAAAAAGCCTCGCGGGTGACCTCCGGGAACTTCGTCCATCTTCCATAAACGACCATGATTTTATTCAACTTATCGAGTATTTTTCAAGGGACCGGGAAAAAATGTTCACTATATAAAACGATGATTTTGTAATGTAGAAAATTAGGAACGACAAAATTCAGGATGACACGGCACACAGGGACCGGGAAAAATGATCACTTTATCGAGAGATTCAAATTTACGAGTTTCAAATTATCAAAATATATCTTTTTTTTTATATAAGTTTATAGAGAATTGTTTTAACAAATGTTCGTTAGACAAACCTTTACTCGGGTGAAACCCGTTCCAATTACCGAGGCTACCAATTAATATTGATTTTATTCAACTTATCGAGTATTTTTAAAGGGACCGGGAAAAAATGTTCACTTTATCGAGAGATTCGTTAGACAAACCTTTACTCGGGTAAAACCCGGGCGAAGCCGGGTACGTCCGCTAGTATATAATAATTTCTCTATGAAGTTGTAAGTAAACCAAATACATTCTCGTACTGACCGTTTATATATTACAGACACCTTCTATTGATTATATACAGTTTTAGATTACATACAGTTTATAGAACATACAGGTTTTGGGTCACAATCGATTTATTGGACACGAAGATTTTATAGATCACAAACGTCTCATAGGTTACATACGGTTCTTCGATTACAAACGGTTAATAGAACCCAGACGGCTTATTGGTCACAGATGTTTTATGGATTTCAAACGGTTCATGAATTAAAAACTGTTTATTGATCACAGATTCTTTATTGATCACAGATGTTTTATGGATTTCAACCGGTTCATGGATTAAAAACCGTTTATTGATCGCAGACGGTTAATTGATCGTAGACGTTTTATAAATTTCAAGAGAGCAGTTATAGATCACAGAAAAGGCTTATTGATCACAGAAAGGGCTTATTGATCACAGATGTATTATAGATTTCAAGATGTTTATAGATTACAAACGATTTATTGATCACAAACGGTTTATTGATCACACATGTTTTATAGATTTTCAGATTTTTAAAAGGTTTATAGATTACAAAAGGTTTATTGATCACAGATGTTTTATAGATTTCAAGAAATGTATAGATTACAAACGCTTTATTGATGATAGATGTTTTATAGATTTCAAGAAGTTCATAGATTACAAATGGTTCATTGATCACAAATGTTTTATAGATTTCAAGTAGATTATTGATCACAAACGGTTTATTGATCACAGATGTTTTATAGATTTCAAAAAGTTTATAGATTACAAACGATTTATTGACCACAAACGGTTTATTGATCACAGACGGTTTATTTTTCACAGACGGTTTATTTTTCACAGATGTTATATAGATTTCAAGAAGTTTATAGATTTTAAACAGTTTATTGATCACAGATGTTCAGACATTTCAAACGGTCCAACGATTGCATACGTTTCATTGATCATGGCTTTTAGGTCACAGTCGATTCACAGATCACGGACGTTTTATAAATTACATAATGTTAATAGATAACCGACGGTTTATAGAACACAGTTGATTTATTGATCACAGACGGTTTATTGATCACACAGGTTTATAGATTACTTCTCTTATTGGATCGGAAGGTAATCCGAAACGACCATCGGCGGCTGTAATGCGACTCCGGGGAGGGTAACACTGCTCGGCCAACATTACGTAACGTCAGACGTCAAATGTGCGCGGAGGGAAATCTCTCTGGAGCGGGCGGGGAGGGGGTAATTCTATTAAAGTTTAATATCTCTCGAAGGGCAATAAAATATAATATTTGATGGACATTCCAACATTTCCCCAATATTATGCCCATTAAGATTTACATTATAAAATGTATTTCTAAATCTAATCTATAAAGTGGGGTTGTTATGGATGCTAATTTATACGGACGGGCCATGTGATTTGCGCTAAGAGCGCCGATTGATTGTAATTCTCGTCCTGCCATATCGACCAGCTCAGGAATGTCATTTGATTATTCCATTTTTAATTTCCTACTATTTGAATGGTAATGAATTTGCTGAGAATATGAGATTAGCATAATTGTGATATATAAAATTAAATCAGTTATTGTACTATATATGTACATTATAAATGTGTCTATTGCAGAACGACATTTGAAAATTATCCCGCATGGGTTTCTTTTGAATGAAAAATCGAAATTTCTTTCAAGGAGAAATAACGATTATTTCTAACCTTGGGGATGAAGTATGAAAGGATGAATAGTGGAGAGTAATGATAAACGGAAAAATAAAGTGTCCAGGGATGGGAAAAACATGCGGGATAATTTTCAAATGTCGTTCTGCAATCATAAGCCGCATTGTATTGTATTATAATATATGTCTATATTTCATATCTTCCTATATTAGCGACGTGTTAAAATTGTAATGTGAGAGCTAAAGTGATTAGCTGTGTTCAGCATGTGGCATACGAATGCTGATAATATTGCTAGAGAGGAGGTTGGCCGATTGCTGAACTTCCAGAAACAAAGTTGAGATTGTATGAAACCAATAGGATAATCCAGATATTTGGTTTTTTTTTTGCTTATCCCTAGTACACGTGGTACATGATAATCATGGTGGGTAGTTAGCGACTGCTTTTCACTGTAAGCGCACCACATATCTACACATGTGAAAAGCAGTTCGACTTTGCACTTACAAATGTGCTAGAGCCCCGTTTTGGTTATTGCACTCGCTCGTAGGGCTGGACTTTTTCAAGAATCGGGGGCCATTAGAATTTTTTTTTTAATTAGCTGAATGTTTCTGATGGTTCACTGCCGCCTCTCTCTATTAGAAGAATTCAATCAACTGTTATTTATTTTATATTATTTTAAATATAATTGAACAATACCATTTCTTGAATTAGAAATAAAAAGTCAAAAACGAACGCGTTACAGCCTGCTGACCATCGTCTGCGTTGTGCTGGCTGCTTGTTAAAAACACACCAATAATTTTTCCCCGTTCATTTATAATTCCTTAAAAGAGTATTTTCAAAACCAAAAGTACCTATGCACTCTAAAATATGCTTTGAATAATCTTAAAAGTCGAGAAGGTGGAACAACTCGATCGCGCAACTCAGGAGAGAATATCAAGATCAGGGTGACCAAAATAAGATATCGATAAAAAGATGCTTTAATCCTATGAAAATCTATATAGATAATACCGTAACAGAGTTTTCCATTGTAAAGTCCTGAGCTATCTCCTCCGAAGATTCTGAACTACACATAACGATCTATATACCAAAATTTTCGTTATTTTTTTCTTCGAATGATAGGCCTGTTTTTATTTTCCTAATGTTAACAGTTATTTTTATTTTTTAATTTAATCTATTTTGCAATCGTAGATTTTTTGCATTTATCATCATCAATTCATTTGTTTTGAAATGCGTTCTTTTGTCTTATTACCTTTTACTAATTTATAATATATATTTGATATATATATATACATTTGATTATGATTATAATTTGTAAGTACTTTGTTATAGTTTTTCATTTAAATAGAGCTCAATTTTTGTGTATGTTTTCTATTTGCAGTATCTTTCCTAATGTCTTTGGCAACGTTTTTTTTTCTCATAAATAGGCTGAGGTTATATTATTTTTCGAATTGTAGATTGAATTATTACTTTTATTCTATTTTTTTTTAAACATGGAAACTTTCTCCTTGGATTATAAATACTATAGAATACAGCGTTAGGAGAAAATAATTTTTAATAATCGACTACACGAGCTTTCCTATGAACTTTTATTCTATAATAATTATCTTTTATAAGTGTTTGTTATAGTTTTTCATTTGAATTTAGCACAATTTTTGTATCTGGTTATCTTTTTTGGCATCTTTTCATCTCTCTTTGGCATCTTTTTTTTTCTCATTAATAAGACCTAATCCAAATAATTTAATAGTTTGTGACGTTTTTTTTATTAAATTATTTGGATTAGGTCTTATTTTCTTTTATTAATTTGTTATAGTTTTTCATTTGAATTTAGCTCCATTTTTGTGTCTTATTTACTTTTTTTGCAGTGTCTTTAATAATGCCTGATTTGATTACTTGATCTGTTATAGTTTTCATTTGAATTTAGCTCCATTTTTGTGTCTGATTTTCTTTTTTGCAGTTTCTTTCATAATGCCTGATTTGATTACTTGATCTGTTATAGTTTTTCATTTGAATTTAGCTCCATTTTTGTGTCTGTCTTTTTTTTTCTTCTCATAAATAGGCTGATGCTGTATTTGTGTACTCAATTGTTGCTTTTTGTGTCTGGTTTCTTTTTTGCAGTATTTTTTTGGAATCCTTTTTTTTCATCAATTGTTTCCTCACATGCTTGGAATTTTCTTTTTATGCCTGTCCTGGCTTTCAGTTTTATAGTTTTCCTCTGCTTGGTTCTTATTTTACCTTTTTTTTTTCAGCGTCTTCTGTCATGCCTCGAAAAGGCCGTGGAAGACTCACTCCCCTAACCGCTAGGCGTGCTAATATGACTCGCCGCAGACACAAAACCCCAATTGCTATTTCTCTTGTTTACTTTTTTACCAATGCCTATAATTTTTCACCTGAAAGATTTTTTATTTTATTTGTTATTCAATAAACTATTATCACTTATTTTTGGTCTTCTTTTTATTTACTTATTTTACTGGGGGTTGGTGGAAGGATGGTCTAAGCCGTTGGTTTTCGACCGCTACGACCCGGGTTCGATTCCCGCATTGGGCACTTTTTTCTGAAAAAATAAAAAAAAATGCTCCAATGGCTTCTGATTCTTGCAAAAGTCCAACCCCACCAGCAAGCGCAAGTAATCAAACGGGGCTCTGGCACATTTGTACATGCAAAGTCGAACTGCTTTTCACATGTTTAGACATGTGGTGTACTTACAGTAAAAACAGTCGCCTACTCTACCCACCATGATTATCAAGGCCTGTACCACGTGTACTAGGGATAAGCAAAAAAAAAATTATTTTACTCATTGATCTATACATACAATTATTTGCATACAATTATATACATACAGTTTTCTACATTTTTGCGCTCTGCAGTCTAATATGTTGTTAATAATAGGGGTTTTAGACAAATATCAACTGTTGAAATTTGAATTTCCAAAATAGTTGAATTATCGAAAGTGTCGAATTAGTTTGTCATATGATAGGCCGTAGGTCGAGACATCAAAAATGGTCGAATTATCGTGTGTTGAATTAATTAGATTATATTGTATATATAAAAAAATAGAATTGTTGTTTTTAATGAGGTCTTTTAAATGAATTTATTCCTTTAATATGTTGTCATATCTGCAATTTTTTTTCATTTCCAAAATATTTATTTACACTTTCACCAATGCCTATAGGATCTTTGCGATGGAACAGGTATGGCGTTCTAGCGCATGTGCTCTCATGTCCTTGAAGCACATATACTGACAGTACCCAAAGTTGAACACACTGTATAATGTCTGAAATATCTTTGTCCCCTTCGGATACCAACTTTCGCTTCATTCTAGAGAGGCTTTATGTTTCACTAAGGTTGGCTTTTGCTATGACTATAAAGAGGGCTCAAGGCCAAACCTTTGCTACAAGAGCCTGAGTTTACGCACAGACGACTTTATGTGACTTTTTCAAGTGTGCGAACTTTGGATAGCATACATGTAAAGTTGAACCCAAGTATATATAAAATGTAGTTTTTAATGAGGTCATTTAAATGAATTCCTATTATAAATCGTCTCCTCTGAAATATAGTTTGTAAATTTATATTCTGATTTATTTTATCCTTTTTTTTTTCATTTCCAAAATATATATTTACACTTTTCACCAATGCCTAAGGTTTCTCACCTGGAAGAAAAAAAACTCCGCCTTTGCCGGTCCCAAGCCAGGATGAAAAAGGAGGAGGGGGAGCAGTAACAAGCTCACTAAAAAAACCTGGGCTCAGCTGGCCCGGCTGATAGTACCTTGTAAGGGCTCCTAATCCAGGGATACATTCTTTTGGAGCTAAGTCAGTGGCCTGCCACTGAGTAGTGCTCCCAGTCTTGATGACAAAGGCAGACGCATTCTACTTCACCCAATCATGATGGTTGTTAATTTCAAGCTTTACAAGCTTGACACTCTAATATGATTGAGTGAAGATAAGAAAGGAGAAAAAAATATTTTTTGTATTTTTTTTTGGCAATAATCTATTTATTATCAATTAATTTGATTTTGGTCTTTATTTATTATTCCCCTGCTCTATACATACATTTTGTACATTTACAATGTCAGAAGTTTTCTCTGTAATACCTTTTTAGCAGTGAAGTTATATTTGAGCAACAAACAATTGTTGAAATTTAAAATGGTCGAATTATCGATAGTGTTGAATTACAGTTTGTTATATGATAGGCTGTAGGGGTCAGGACAACAAAACATGGTCGAATTATCGAGGTTATATTGTATATATAAAACTATAAATGTAATTTTAATGAGGTCATTTAAATGAATTCATTCCTTTTATATGTTGTCTTATCTGTGATATAGTAGTATTGTTTGCAATTTTATTTGCTGATTTGTGTCTTTTTTTTCCACTCAAAATATATATATTTTTAAACTCTTGAATTACAGTTTGTAGGTAAGGACAACAAAACATGGTCGAATTATCGAGGTTATATTGTATATATAAAACTATAAATGTAGTTTTAATGAGGTCATTTAAATGAATTCATTCCTTTTATATGTAGTCTTATCTGTGATATAGTAGTATTTTTGCAATTTTATTTGCTGATTTGTGTCTTTTTTTTTTCACTCAAAATATATATTTTTAAACTCTTGAATTACAGTTTTTTATATGATAGGCTGTAGGTCAGGACAACAAAACATGGTCGAATTATAGAGAGTGTCTAATTACAGTTTTTTATATGATAGGCTGTAGGTCAGGACAACAAAACATGGTCGAATTATCAATAGTGTCAAATTAAATTTGTTATATAATAGGCTGTAGGTAAGGACAACAAAACATGGTCGAATTATCGAGGTTATATTTTATATATAAAACTATAAATGTAGTTTTAATGAGGTCATTTAAATGAATTCATTCCTTTTATATGTTGTCTTATCTGTGATATAGTAGTATTGTTTGCAATTTTATTTGCTGATTTGTGTCTTTTTTTTTCACTCAAAATATATATTTTTAAACTCTTCAACCAATACCTATAGTTTCTTTCTTGAAATTGCTTACCAAACACGAGTCAGTGTTTCCTCAGTGTTAACAGTGTGGAGTGTAAGATTGTGGAGGAGCAAAATAACTTCCTATTGAATTTTTCAATAGCCTTACTCCCAGAAGAATGCCTCCACACCAGTTATACTCTACGTTGGTGCTATTGTTATGCTTCTGAGAAATTTTAATCTTAAGCAGGGTCTTTACAATGGTACATGTATGGTGATACAGTGCATGTGCTCTCATGTCCTTGAGGTACAAATACTGACAGGGGCCAATGTTGGACACACTGTATTGGTGTCAAAACATCTTTGGCTCCTTCAGATATCAACATTCCCTTCATTATGAAGAGGCAAGAGTTTCCAATAGGGTTGGCTTTTCCTATGACTATAAATAAGGCTTAAGGCCAAACCTTTGCTAGAGTGAGTTTCTTGCTACAAGAGCCTGCATTTATGCATGGACAGCTCTATGTGGCTTTTTCACGTGTGTGAACTTTGGATGGCATACAAGTAAAGTTGAAGCACAAATACTGACCGGGACCAATGTTAGACACACTGTATTGGTGCCAAAAATATATTTTGCTCCTTCAGATATCAGCCTTCCCTTCATTCTTAAGAGGCATCAGTTTTCACTAAAGTTGGCTTTTGCTATGACTATAAATAATATTTGGGTTCTTGCTACATACGCATGGACAGCTCTATGCGGCTTTTTCACGTGTTTGAACTTTGGACAAAATACATATAAAGTTGAACCCATGTATGAATAAAAATAGAAATTAATTTTTAATGAGTCCTTTAGATTAATTCCTTTTATAAGTAGTCTCCTCTGCAATATAGTTGACAACCTCTTTTTTCTGATTTATTTTCATAAACTTTTTACTAATGTCTATAGTTTCTTACCTCAAAGGAATTTTTTTGTATTAGTTGTTTGTTAATACACTATTATCAATTATTTAGATTTTGGACTTTTCTTTATTCACTAAATTCTCCCATTTCTCTATACATAAATTTTGTACATTTTCAGTGGCTGTCATCGCCTCTGTAATACCTTTTACCGGTAAGGTTGTATTTAAACAACAATCGACTGTGTAAATTTGATTTTTAAAACGGTCGAATTATCGGAAGTGTCAAATTATTGATAGTGTCGAATTACAGTTTGTTATATGATAGGCTATAGTTCAGGACATCAAAACATGGTCAATCTATACTTTTAAAGTCTCTGCAGGCCCTTTGGGTAAACCCTGGGCGTTGCCCGGGTCACTCGGCTAGTGAATTATATATTTTCCTAAAAAAGGTTATCGTATTTCTCTTGTTGTTTGCATGTCTTTGCTCCAGCATGTGAATAAAAATTCTGATTTCTGTGTTTAATACACAAAAAAAAAGCTATTTTGTCATTTTAGCGTTTTCCCCCTCATTTTTTGACATCTATTGTGACAATATTGAAGGTTTTCCGTGTCGTATATAAACGTTTATTCCATTCTTGGGTCTTGCTGCCTTCAGGTGCAGCAGAGTTAATACAAATGCCGAGCCTGTCTGTGGCCATTTCGGAATTTTCTCCATATCTACAACAACAAACATATATGGGATAAATAGGATATATAAAAATGTTGCTTTAGCTTTGAATAAAAAATAACCAGTTTAAAAACTTCAAATGGAATTTTGAAAATTTATGTCAATATTTAGCCGGGAACCGTACAAAATCATTTTAAAAAGGAGGGGGTGGAGAGGGAAGGAAGACATCTCCCCTGAGAGGATTGGTACATAAACTTGACAGCCATTGTTTGTAATATTTTGAAGGGAAAGAAGCTTTTACATTCGAAAAATTAGAAACATTTTACATTTATATTCAGCCTTTAGATCTTATATCGATATTTGCTGGGTATTTGCCTTATATTTGATTCTTTTTGCATAAATAGACATCTATTTCCACCCCCATTTATATACAGGCTTTTAGTCTTTTGTGAATAACAATATATTTTTCTGAGTATAAATAGCATCCACCCGTACTTCTATAGTGTAATATATTCATGCTACTTCGCCATCTAAAACATCACTTTGGCAGATTCGCCTGATTATATTGCTCCTCACTTAACACTGTGAAATCGAAGTCCTTCCTGTACTGATGGGATTCATAGTCCGAAACCACGGTATTCTGGTTGACCTTTGTTGGTATTTTTCAAAAACTATTACCCTGTTTCTCTGTTCTGCTATTCTATAACATGCCCAATATGCACAGAGAGGATCAAGAAAATGCCTTGGTTGAAGAATTTTAAAGGGAGATTGCCTATCTAGCAAATAAATATATACCTCCCCTTTGTGCAAAATTATAATATATATTTACATATAAACTTGTATAGTGTTGAGAGAAAGAGATAGAAGTGAACGACTCTGAATTTTAATGTTTTCTATAAAATAACGTGGATTATTAAAAGACCTTTGAAAAATAAATCACAAAAATGAGATTATTGTACTATAATGAAAGATACTTCTTCCTGATGGTGCAACTCACTGCCATATATCGGAAAAAATATCAACTATCTGTTAATTATTATTTTTGCGAGTTTGCCTCTACTATGGATCGAGAAAGGGATATAAACCAAACCTGGAAAATAAAAATCAACATATAGTTGATAATTTCCTCTAGAGATGGCTGAAAGTTAAACGATCGTCTGTATGAAGGTACGTTGTCTCGGGAAAAGACTTTTGTGTTCTTCCTCAAGCCGAGCCTTTTCTCGCAAATTTTGACATCCAGCTGGGCAAGAGGTTTAGAGTAATATTCACCTGTAATAGTTCTGCCTTTTTTAAGGTAATCAATTAACAGGATCCCTTTGGACCCCAAAACACAATAGCCACGTTCTTTCCGGCAGATGCGATCGACTTCTGTTTCTTTGACGCTACTCACTGCTTCGACAGTTGTTTGGTTTCTGACCTATAGTGGTGGAATCATGATAACAAATCGCCTTAAAATCGGACGGATTCCTCTAGAATTGGTTCAAACATTATCACGAGTGTCATTTGCGCATATCCTTTTGGTATGCATTCAGCAAATATGGCATCCACCTTGCGCAGAGTATTCGCCTCTCTAATTTTACGTGCAAGATGTTCCGCGCCCTTTTTTCCGATATTCCCAATACCTCGGCTATCTCACACACGTATACTCACCTATCAACACGATATTGTGGACCTTTTCGATAGTTTCCGGTGTGGCTTCAGTGTTTGGCTGTCTTTCACGTGGATCATCTTCGAACGAAATGCAATCACGTTCAAATTCAGCTGTCCATTTAAACGGTTGAAATTTAAGGATCGGAATTCCCGTAAACTTTTGTAACTTTGGATAAATTTCTTCAGGGATTAATCCATCCAAAACGAAGAATTTAATAACCGCACGATATTCAAGTTTTCCATTTTAACGAAACAAGCGGAAGATTCGTTTATATACAAACTAATTAAGGGAACCTGTTGAAACTTAGCAAATTACATTTATAAATTTATTCACCTTTTATATCATCAAGTACATATATTACTACATTGTTAACAGCTATTGGATAAGAAAGCTTGGCGAATAAATTTGCCAAAATTGCTTAGAGGGTTCATCACTAATGAGCCAAGCCCTCTCATTCAATAACCTTTAATAATGCAGTAACGTATTTTTTAAGATACTATTTGATGATATATATAAAAAGAAACACATTGTCAAAAAATTAATAGTTACAAATTTTCAAGTTGAAACTTGCCCTACGAACTAATGACATGCGCGCGCAGGGAGGAAACATAATATTTTGCCGATTGGAATGCCATCTCTGGGTCAGGCCGAGAACCTTTCAGTGAATGCAAGTAACCAAACGGGGGTATTTCACCTTGTAAATGGAAATCTCAGGTTGCATGTAAAGATATGTGTTGAACTTACAGTAAAATGAACACTCAAACTCTCAACAATGATTATCATGGACAATATTACGAGTATATATGCTTAGGATAAGGAAAAACATGTTTACTATTATGGTGAATTCACCGAGGGTAATTTTCGGAAGACTGTCTGTTTCTACGTCTTGAGAGGAAATAGAATCCAAGAGTGTGGACAAAACTCGGTTATTAAGTTATCGTCGCGAATACGTCACCGAAAATTGGATTAGTCAATATGACGCCCCATGGTGATGAGAACCATTCAGAGCCAATTAGGAAGGAACTGAGGGATTATTATAGGAGCCGGACTTTGCTGAATGTCGCAATCAGAGGACGGTCGATCCGCCCACAGCACACATGTAAATCTTATTTTTACATCGTCATTTACTTTCCTTTTATAGCAGCACTCCCAGAAAGTGAACAGAAAGTAGTTGCAAGGGGAAAATCTGATTCTACATGAATATTTTTGTTGCACAAAATGTTGGCTTTTTAGAAATAATTTATTTTGCTTTAGTAAAAACACTTCCTATTTGTGAGCACCTTTATTTAAAGCCATCATACTCTAAGATTATATTTAATATTATTATAAATAAGATTCAATATTTATCATTAGACATTCTATTTTCTCGCATATCACTAAAATAAAGATTCCTAATGTTTTTAAAATGGAGCAATTCATAAATATATTTTATTTAAAAATGCAGTGATGGATCAAAAGGAATTGGAAAATAAAAAAATGTTGATCCAATATATGTTTTTATATAAATATTACTAAGTGCCAAGAGTGGCACACCTTTCTTCAAAATACAATGTATTTTATGTTTTTTATTAAATATATTTTATCATGTGTTGATGACGAGAAAATATTTTTTATTGACATTGCGATTTCCCTTTTAAAATTTTGTATTAAAATTTCAAAATGAAAAGGTTTACCGTGTGAGAAATACACGGTGTGTGTGTATACACCGATGGATGGTAGCTGCCTAGACCCGAATTCTGCCTGCTGTGTATACACCGATGGATGGTAGCTGCCTAGACCCGAAGTCTGCCTGCTGTGTATACACCGATGGATGGTAGCTGCCTATATCCGAAGTCTGCTTGCCGTGTATACACCGATGGATGGTAGCTGCCTAGATACGAAGTCTGCCTGCTGTGTATACACCGATGGATGGTAGCTGCCTATATCCGAAGTCTATTTGCTGTGTATACACCGATAGATGGTAGCTGTCTAGATCCAAAGTCTGCCTGCTGTGTATACACCGATGGATGGTAGCTGCCTATATCCGAAGTCTGCCTGCTGTGTATACACCGATGGATGGTAGCTGTCTAGATCCAAAGTCTGCCTGCTGTGTATACACCGATGGATGGTAGCTGCCTATATCCGAAGTCTGCTTTCTGTGTATACACCGATGGATGGTAGCTGCCTAGACCCGAAGTCTGCCCTGCTGTGTATACACCGATGGATGGTAGCTGCCTAGATCCAAAGTCTGCTTGCTGTGTATACACCGATGGATGGTAGCTGCCTATATCCGAAGTCTGCCTGCTGTGTATACACCGATGGATGGTAGCTGCCTAGACCCGAAGTCTGCCTGCTGTGTATACACCGATGGATGGTAGCTGCCTAGATCCAAAGTCTGCCTGTTGTGTACACACCGATGGATGGTAGCTGCCTATATCCGAAGTCTATTTGCTGTGTATACACCGATAGATGGTAGCTGCCTAGACCCGAAGTCTGCCTGATGTATATACACCGATGAATGGTAGCTGCCTAGACCCGAAGTCTGCCTGCTGTGTATACACCGATGAATGGTAGCTGCCTAGACCCGAATTCTGCCTGCTGTGTATACACCGATGGATGGTAGCTGCCTAGATCCGAATTCTGCCTGCTGTGTATAGACCGATGGATGGTAGGTGCGTAGATCCGAAGTATGCCTGCTGTGTATACATCGATGGATGGTAGCTGCCTAGATCCGAAGTATGCCTGCTGTGTATACACCGATGGATGGTAGCTGCCTATATCCGAAGTCTGCCTGCTGTGTATACACCGATGGATGGTAGCTGTCTAGATCCAAAGTCTGCCTGCTGTGTATACACCGATGGATGGTAGCTGCCTATATCCGAAGTCTGCTTTCTGTGTATACACCGATGGATGGTAGCTGCCTAGACCCGAAGTCTGCCCTGCTGTGTATACACCGATGGATGGTAGCTGCCTAGATCCAAAGTCTGCTTGCTGTGTATACACCGATGGATGGTAGCTGCCTATATCCGAAGTCTGCCTGCTGTGTATACACCGATGGATGGTAGCTGCCTAGACCCGAAGTCTGCCTGCTGTGTATACACCGATGGATGGTAGCTGCCTAGATCCAAAGTCTGCCTGTTGTGTACACACCGATGGATGGTAGCTGCCTATATCCGAAGTCTGTTTGCTGTGTATACACCGATAGATGGTAGCTGTCTAAATCCAAAGACTGCCTGCTGTGTATACACCGATGGATGGTAGCTGCCTAGACCCGAAGTCTGCCTGCTGTGTATACACCGATGGATGGTAGCTGCCTAGATCCAAAGTCTGCCTGTTGTGTACACACCGATGGATGGTAGCTGCCTATATCCGAAGTCTGTTTGCTGTGTATACACCGATAGATGGTAGCTGTCTAGATCCAAAGACTGCCTGCTGTGTATACACCGATGGATGGTAGCTGCCTATATCCGAAGTCTGCCTGCTGTGTATACACCGATGGATGGTAGCTGCCTAGATCCGAAGTATGTCTGCGGTGTATACACCGATGGATGGTAGCTGCCTAGATCCGAAGTATGCCTGCTGTGTATACACCGATGAATGGTAGCTGCCTAGACCCGAAGTCTGCCTGCTGTGTATACACCGATGGATGGTAGCTGCCTAGATCCGAAGTATGCCTGCTGTGTATACACCGATGGATGGTAGCTACCTAAATCCGAAGTATGCCTGCTGTGTATACACCGATGGATGGTAAGTGCGTAGATCCGAAATATGCCTGCTGTGTATACACCGATGGATGGTAGCTACCTAGACCCGAAGTCTGCCTGCTGTGTATACACCGATGGATGGTAGCTGCCTAGACCCGAATTCTGCCTGCTGTGTATACACCGATGGATGGTAGCTGCCTAGACCCGAAGTCTGCCTGATGTATATACACCGATGAATGGTAGCTGCCTAGACCCGAAGTCTGCCTGCTGTGTATACACCGATGAATGGTAGCTGCCTAGACCCGAATTCTGCCTGCTGTGTATACACCGATGGATGGTAGCTGCCTATATCCGAAGTCTGCTTTCTGTGTATACACCGATGGATGGTAGCTGCCTAGACCCGAAGTCTGCCCTGCTGTGTATACACCGATGGATGGTAGCTGCCTAGATCCAAAGTCTGCTTGCTGTGTATACACCGATGGATGGTAGCTGCCTATATCCGAAGTCTGCCTGCTGTGTATACACCGATGGATGGTAGCTGCCTAGACCCGAAGTCTGCCTGCTGTGTATACACCGATGGATGGTAGCTGCCTAGATCCAAAGTCTGCCTGTTGTGTACACACCGATGGATGGTAGCTGCCTATATCCGAAGTCTATTTGCTGTGTATACACCGATAGATGGTAGCTGCCTAGACCCGAAGTCTGCCTGATGTATATACACCGATGAATGGTAGCTGCCTAGACCCGAAGTCTGCCTGCTGTGTATACACCGATGAATGGTAGCTGCCTAGACCCGAATTCTGCCTGCTGTGTATACACCGATGGATGGTAGCTGCCTAGATCCGAATTCTGCCTGCTGTGTATAGACCGATGGATGGTAGGTGCGTAGATCCGAAGTATGCCTGCTGTGTATACATCGATGGATGGTAGCTGCCTAGATCCGAAGTATGCCTGCTGTGTATACACCGATGGATGGTAGCTGCCTATATCCGAAGTCTGCCTGCTGTGTATACACCGATGGATGGTAGCTGTCTAGATCCAAAGTCTGCCTGCTGTGTATACACCGATGGATGGTAGCTGCCTATATCCGAAGTCTGCTTTCTGTGTATACACCGATGGATGGTAGCTGCCTAGACCCGAAGTCTGCCCTGCTGTGTATACACCGATGGATGGTAGCTGCCTAGATCCAAAGTCTGCTTGCTGTGTATACACCGATGGATGGTAGCTGCCTATATCCGAAGTCTGCCTGCTGTGTATACACCGATGGATGGTAGCTGCCTAGACCCGAAGTCTGCCTGCTGTGTATACACCGATGGATGGTAGCTGCCTAGATCCAAAGTCTGCCTGTTGTGTACACACCGATGGATGGTAGCTGCCTATATCCGAAGTCTGTTTGCTGTGTATACACCGATAGATGGTAGCTGTCTAAATCCAAAGACTGCCTGCTGTGTATACACCGATGGATGGTAGCTGCCTAGACCCGAAGTCTGCCTGCTGTGTATACACCGATGGATGGTAGCTGCCTAGATCCAAAGTCTGCCTGTTGTGTACACACCGATGGATGGTAGCTGCCTATATCCGAAGTCTGTTTGCTGTGTATACACCGATAGATGGTAGCTGTCTAGATCCAAAGACTGCCTGCTGTGTATACACCGATGGATGGTAGCTGCCTATATCCGAAGTCTGCCTGCTGTGTATACACCGATGGATGGTAGCTGCCTAGATCCGAAGTATGTCTGCTGTGTATACACCGATGGATGGTAGCTGCCTAGATCCGAAGTATGCCTGCTGTGTATACACCGATGAATGGTAGCTGCCTAGACCCGAAGTCTGCCTGCTGTGTATACACCGATGGATGGTAGCTGCCTAGATCCGAAGTATGCCTGCTGTGTATACACCGATGGATGGTAGCTACCTAAATCCGAAGTATGCCTGCTGTGTATACACCGATGGATGGTAAGTGCGTAGATCCGAAATATGCCTGCTGTGTATACACCGATGGATGGTAGCTGCCTAGACCCGAAGTCTGCCTGATGTATATACACCGATGAATGGTAGCTGCCTAGACCCGAAGTCTGCCTGCTGTGTATACACCGATGAATGGTAGCTGCCTAGACCCGAATTCTGCCTGCTGTGTATACACCGATGGATGGTAGCTGCCTAGATCCGAATTCTGCCTGCTGTGTATAGACCGATGGATGGTAGGTGCGTAGATCCGAAGTATGCCTGCTGTGTATACATCGATGGATGGTAGCTGCCTAGATCCGAAGTATGCCTGCTGTGTATACACCGATGGATGGTAGCTGCCTAGATCCGAAGTCTGCCTGCTGTGTATACACCGATAGACAGTGGGCTGCCTAGACCTGAAGTCTGTACGCCAAGATGTATACATCAATGTATAATGGACTCCCTAGACCTGAAGTCTGTACGCCAAGATGTGTATACCGATGGATAGTGGGCTGCCTAGTCCTCAAATCTGTACGCCAATATGTGTAAATTGATGTATAGTGAGCTGCCTAGACCTGAAGTCTGTACACTAAGATATGTACACCGATGTATAATGGGCTACCTAGACATGAAGTATGTAAGCCAAGATGTAAATATCATTGTATAATGGGCTACCTAGACCTGAAGTCTGTACGCCAAGATGTGTACATCGATGTACAATGGGCTACCAAGACCTGAAGTCTGTACGCCAAGATGTGTATACCGATGGATAGTGGGCTGCCTAGACCTGAATTTTGTACGCCAAGATGTGTACAATGATGGATAGTGGGCTGCCTAGACCTGAAGTCTGTACGCCAATATGTGTAAACTGATGTATAGTGAGCTGCCTATACCTGAAGTCTGTACGCCAATATATGTAAACTGATGTATAGTGAGCTGCCTAGACCTGAAGTCTGTACGCTAAGATGTGTATACCGATGGATAGTGGACTGCATATTCCTCAAGTCTGTACGCCAAAATGTGTAAACCTATGTATAGTGAGCTGCCTAGACCTGAAGTCTATACGCTAAGATGTGTACACCGATGGATAGTAGGCTGCCTAGACCTCAGGTAGTACGACAAGATGTGTATACCGATTGATAGTGGGCTGCCTAGACCTGAAGTCTGTACGCCAAGATGTGTAAACCGATGTATAATGGGCTACCTAGACCTGAATTCTGTACGCCAAGATGTGTACAACGATGGATAGTGGGCTGCCTAGACCTGAAGTCTGTAGGCCAAGATGTGTAAACTGATATATAGTGAGCTGCCTAGACCTGAAGTCTGTACGCTAAGATATGTACACCGATGTATAATGAGCTACCTAGACCTGAAGTCTGAACGCCAAGATGTGTACACCGATGGATAGTGGGCTGCCTAGACCTCAGGTTTCTACGACAAGATGTGTGGCCACCGATAGATCGTGGACGGCCTGTACCTGAAGACTGCGCCAAGATGTGTATACACAGGATATTATTGAATGAGAAACAATTTTTACAATAACAATTCAAAGATAACACTGACTAAAATAGATTTTTGAAAATATTTTGCGTCATTTTTTTTTTTATTTTACAAATAAAACTATTTCCTACTGTTTTTACAGGTTTCTCCAGCCAACCTACTGGAGGTATTCACCGCTGAAGAGCACGGCCCTCTCCATATTTTTTATCGAAAAAAGGGAAATAAAGAAACCGTTTCATATTCGTAAAACATAAGGCATTTATATGAATAATTTCAAATGTAAAATATATACATATTTAAAATTTGAATCTATTATAGACGCGTATGATTTTTTTTAATTAAGCAATACCTACTGCCCTTACTTGCAATGTAAAATTTAATGGGAGGGCCTGGCTCATTAGTGGTGAACCTTCACAGCGGTTTCGCCAGTTTAATCAACCATACCGCTGTTATATTGCATGTTTCGGTTTTCATAAGAAGTATACGGGTCAATAATAGTTTCCAATTTTCATAAAAGATGGCACGCTAATGCATCATAATGTTTATATATATATATATATATATATATGACGCCTTGATACGACATATTTAATTATTTTAATTTGGAAATATATGCAAATTAAGTGTGATACGTTTACGTTATTACATTGTTCCAACAGTTAAAAGTCGTTCACTGAAGGGATTCAAAGCCGAGACTCCGCTCCAATCCAAGGTGAATCGTTGGACCACTGTGGAATAGACATTCAAACATTTTATTGAACAATAGTGATACATTCGATACGTATATAACGATGAGTGAAAACTATGTACATTAAGACATAGCTACATGCATACACACAATAACCATAGATTATATACATTAATAAATACAGTTATCAGCGTTATAATCAATTCTTTCTTAATCAATTCTGTCACCGTTTGCTTTGTGAATGGAATAAATACCCAAATATGGTCATTTCTCATAACCATCGGTGTTTCAGTGGTAGAATGCTCGCCTGCCACGCGGGCGGCACGGGTTCGATTCCCGGCAGATGCATTTTTTTTTTTTACAATTTTTAAAACTCATTTATATATTATACAAGAATGACATCCACGGCGCCAATTTATAATTGTAACGAATAGTATTTAAATAAAAGCATTTAATCGGGTAAAACCCGGGCGTTGCCCGGGTCATTCGGCTAGTTTATAAACATTTATAGAAATTCCTCAAACGATGAAGAAATCACCTCATATAATGAAAGGGTTTCGATGTTCTCTTTATTTACAAACCTAGGTAGAACTTGTAGGTCCACGAACCTGCAGAAGTAGTGATTGTTAGTCCAGTGCCAGAGCATCGTGGGGAGGACAAGGTCAGGGGTGGCAGGTGTGACTATCATAGAACATAGGGATAATTGAAGGATTTGTCCCAAATTGGAAACTTTACCTCCGTCCTTCCCAAGTTCCAGTGAAATCCTCAATTATCTCTCTAATCTCGGGGAGCGCGTCGATTTGCTCCTTCGGGAATTCTCTCCGATACAATCACTGGTGATAATTAGGCAGAGTATGACAAGATTGCAGAATTCCTAGTTATGATCAATTGTGTAAACTTTACATGTAGGCAATTCTTCACACTCTTCGTCTTCTCAATATTCGGATACAAATGAAATACATGGAATCACTGAACCAATTATCATGGTTTTAAAAATTAAGTTTTTTATTAGTTTTAAATGTGTCGAAATACCCTGTTTGAAAGGAGTTTGAGTAATTATTGAAAACACACACACACACACACATGATAAAGATCTAAAAAGAAAGAAGATGAAAGACTCTCTTTTTTTCATCATTTTCTTCCACAATTATAGAGCTTTTCATTGTAGCATAACACATACTGTGAAGACAAACCGGAAAACAAAGTTTGTCTAAATTCGGAAATATACAGTCATAGACAAATGTTAAGGAAGTTGTACCTTCTAACTTGAAAATCGGGATTCAAACAATAACTTTGAAATATATTTGATACACATTGACCCTTATTGAAATCACACGAGATATTCAAGTGTAAAAAATTCCTCTGTTTCTTTAAAAAAAATACAAGGACATCAAATATATGAAACTTCTTTAAGTTTTATCCACTAGTGTATTATGTGTCAAAAATGTGTCAATAAATTTGTCGCAAAAAATGTGTTACGTGTACGCCGACCTAGAATGTGTACGCCACCTACATATACTCCCCTCAGTATTGCTAAACTCTAAATTCTATCTCTAAATATTCAAGTACTGGCGGCTAAGCATGAATAGAGAATGGACAATGGAAAGATATAGATATAAAGATGAAAGCATCAATATTTATAAACTACATTTCCATTTTACCAGCTCTGAAAATATTTCACACACTATAAAATATATAAAATCTAATTCAATTTATATTTTTCTCATAAATTACTTATGTTTATTATTTTTTCATATGTTAAGCGTATTTACGCAAGTTTGGCCTTAAATGTCCATTTATTGGTTTCTCAATAAGCCTCTGGGACCAAAAGATTTTTTGCCGCAGTGGTACAGCCTTTTCCACGCTGACGAGGGCAAACAGCCCGAAACGCGTTCGTGGATGGCTTTTCTTGAATTATAAAGATAATAGGTTTGCCAAATATCAGGGAACAGGGTAAATCAACGTTTAGTTTATTTCCTTTCTACTAGATGGCGCTCTCTGACATCTAAAAAGCACATGTGCTCCTGGTCAGGATATACCTTCTTTGTTTTAAATATATTAATTTATTGCGGAAATATATTCCAGAAAATGTATATTTATAGTTATATCAATTCAAATTTGTTGTTGTAATTCAATTATTTGGTCGTAAAAATTATTAATTCCAAGAGGGGGAGAGATATATACGATAAAAGAAATCTATTTTCCCTAATTATAATTCTATTATTCAGGGACAACAATTCCCTTATAATCTGATAAACGTTAGGATATTAGATTATAACAATTAGTTTTGTACATAATTATTTTATAAAAATTATGTATTTGCGCACACAAAATTATGCATTAGAGGGAGTCGAATATTAAATTATATTAGAATAAGATAATTATATTACGTGGATATACAGAGAGAGAGAAAGAGCGCTGAAGAAATAAAAATACAAATAATTTTGCATTTCTATAAGTTCTCAATATAAATCACATATTTATCGTTAATTTCAAAATTATAATTATAATTTAGGAAACACTTTGGTATTCTAATAAATAATAAATATCAATTATTTTCCATTTGATATTTCTATGAATAATTAACTATCTATATGGGTAGGAGTAGAGTTAGGAAGTATATAATCACAGTGTAGAAATATTTGAAAGACAATTGACAATTAAAATAATCCATTGACATCTTGTCAATAAATTCAAAGGTGCACAGCCTGCACTATTTAAAAAAGAAAACTCCGCCTTTGCCGGTCCCAAGCCCGAATGAAAAAGGAGGAGGGGGAGCAGTAATAAGCTCGCTAAAAAACCTGGGCTCAGCTGGCCCGGCTGATAGTACCCTGTAAAGGTTCAAATTCCAGGGATACAGGATGAGCAGCGTTTGTACTCCATGTTAGGAGCGGCTGCACATGGCGTCTGTTCCTCGTGTCAGAGGCGGCCATTTATTTTGGAGCTAAGTCGGCCTGCCACTGAGTAGTGCTCCCAGTCTTATTGACAAAGTCAGACACATTCTACTTCACCCAATCATCATGTTTGTCAACTTTACAAGCTGATACCGTAATATGATTGAGTGAAGATAAGAAAGAAGAGAAAAATATAATTATATATATATGCAACATAATATGTACAATGAACATAGCGCCTCTGCCAGCGCTGCAGAATTTAGTGGAGAATCGCCAGTGGGTTTGAAAGAAGCATTGTGGTGAAGCTATTTTATTCAACTTCGAAAGCAAAGGGATCTCTATCGTTTCAGAATATCCTTGTTATTGGCATCGCCCTCTACGACAGGTGTGTTGTTTCTATAGCCTTCGTAGAGAGAGGCTAGTCGCCTTCACTTTAGGAGGGGCAAAGCCTGACTTCCACGTGGTGCCCTCTGTCTAGCCAATCAATGACAACAGCTCATTTTACCCATAATGGAGACTTAGGTACCTATATTAATCCACGAATCCATTATCCATGACCTTGTATAATTATACAATGGGATAATAAAAAAGAAAGCATAGTTTAAAAGAATACATTTAAAGATAATTATTCATCATATATACCCTCTTCTACGTGGAGAAGTTGTATAAGACCAAAAGGTCATAACGGGGACTTTTGTTGTTGTTACTACTGTTATTCTTGTATGTACCCTACATTTATGCGGTTGGAGAATCCGTGTAAGACTAAATTGTCTTAATAAAGCTTTTTGTTGTTGTTGTTATTCATCATAAGAGATAACACTAGATTTATTTCCTAATTAATATATCAATAAGCTTTCAAAAATATCAGAACAAGCCACTGTATGTTAAATAAAATTATTTAGCTTATTTCTTTCCTCTTTACAAGTAAAACCTTTCCCCTCTGTCTTTACTGCGATGAAAGTGTCTCATCAATTGTGGATTGAAACTGGTGACATCGTTGCCCTGGTGTTCCACATATCAACTAGGTTCTTTGAATATTCTTTAATCGCAGCAAGGACAGAAGGATTAAAATATACAAGTATCAGAGTCATCAACAATCAATTCTGTCATCGTTTGCTTTTGTGAATGGAATAAATACCTAAATATGACCATTTCTTTTAAGCATCGGTGGTTCAGTGGTAGAATGTTCACCTGCCACGCGGACGGCCCGGGTTCGATTCCCGACCGATGCATTTTTTGTCTACAATTTTTAAAACTCATTTATATTATTATTATCCATATATATATAAAATCAGTGTATGTATGTATGTAGGTATGTATGTATGTATTTGCTCTTTCGCTCTCGAGCAGCGCCTCTAGCGGTGAAGATGGGAGGTAATATCAGTTGACCTAATGTACATGTAAAGTTTGGAGCGGGACGTTTCACAAGACTGACATCCACGGCGCCAATTTATAATTGCTACGAATAGTATTTGAATAAAAACCCGGGCGTTGCCCGGGTCATTCGGCTAGTGTTCTATATTGGACACTAAAATCGTGCTAAATTGTTCAATTATTCAACTTTCAGATATTTCAATTTTCTCTGGACCAAAAATTATATGGAATTTAAAGGCTTTGTTGTAGAAATCATCCTTTTCACACAAATAAATATTTTAAATATATTTATCGACTTAGCGCTCTCAATCGTTGAAAATTATAAATATTTTAACGATACATTTCTGTTAAATTCATATAAAAGAAATTATTTCCACCATTATACGGTAATGAATTAAAATTGAGCAATGTCTCATGACGGAGAGCAGCCCCTTATCGTTCATATATATCTATATATATAATTGCCTTATTCTGTCTGAAGCTCACGGATAGAATGCGCGCCCATTGGCTGCCGGCGAACACGTGTCCTCCCTGCCCCCCCTCTAGACAACCCTGTTATCAGCAGTGTGTTACATCCACCTGTCTATACAGACCACCCTGCCTATAGCGGTCACTTTAGGCAACCCTGTAATCAGCAGTGTGTTACATCCACCTGTCTATACAGACCACCCTGTCTATAGCGACCACTCTAGACAACCCTGTTATCAGCTGTGATACATCCACCTGTCTATACAGACCACCCTGTTTATAGCGGCCATTCTAGATAACCCTGTTATCAGCTGTGTGATACATACACCTGTCTATAGCGGCCACTCTAGACAACCCTGTTATCAGCTGTGTGATACATCCACCTGTTTATACAGACCACCCTGTCTATAGCGGTCACCTTAGGCAACCCGGTTATCATCAGTGTGTTACATTCACCTGTCTATACAGACCACCCTGTCTATAGCGGCCACTCTAGACAACCCTGTTATCGACGGTGTGATACATACACTTGTCTATACAGACCACCCTGTCTATAGCGACCACCCAAGACAACGTTTTTAAAATATATTCGCACTCGGGTAAAACCCGGGCGTTGCCCGGGCCATTCGTCTAGTATATATATAATGGACGATAGTGCATAGAAAATAGTGCAATCCATTTAAAACACTTTGAATATTTAACTAGCTTATTTTGGATCAAATATTCATTTTTAATATCAATATTTCGACGAGACTTGTAGTCCATAGTCTTCTGGGATTCAAGTTTTGCAAACTTCCTATCTATATGATCGACATCGCTTCTCGCCCATCACGTGGATGATAAGTTTACTGAAGTTAAATCCCAGAAGAATGTGGGCGGCCAGCTTCGTCGAAATTTCGTCGACATTAAAAATTAATATTTTCTCAAAAATAAGCTATTTAATTATTTAATATATGTATGTAAAGAAGAAAAAACCAAATGATAAAATAATTCTGAACTTTCTCAATGTTTAGTTAACATATATTGCGATTGATAGCAGTAATCATTTCATATTGTATTAATCTAAAACAGATTGCTAAAGGGAAGGTAATCTTTTATCGACCAATACTACGGCGTTTTGACAATTGTGAAGTACTAAGTGATTCAATTCTATCGCGTATGTTTATTATTGTATTCCAATAAATTGTAATGTGAAATTCTCTTTGGATATGTAATGTCTATTATTAGCTGAGGAAATAATAGTGGGGAGTTAGATGCTCTTGTATTTACAGTTAAGACATCCTTTTTCCATCAATAACTGTTTTCTAACATTTTTAGCTTTCGTGAATTCACATTTTCGTACAACAATAAACACAACTATAAATATAAAGACACAACACTTTTGCTATAAGTATATACTCTAACCTTGAAAGTAAAATTTTAGAGATATATATTTATAATATGATGCACTAGCGCGCCATCTGTTATCAAAATAGGAGGGTTCACCACTGATGAGCCAGGCCCTCCCTTTAATATTTTCATTGCAGTAAGGACAGTAGAAATTGTTTAATTTCAAAAAGAATCGCGTTTAAAATAGTTTCGAATTTAGATATATATTTATATAATATGTGTAAATAATGGTTGAGATAAACAATTCGCTGAAGCTCGAAGTGTCAGGAAATAAAGGGAATTGCCGTGAGATGCTGTTTCTCACTCAGATAATTCTAGAAGGCTCGAGAATTATGAAGGATTCCTATCAAATAATTGCGAAGGAATTTTTATTTATAGTTTTCTTGTTGTGTAGTTAATGGTATAAGGAAGTAGTTATTTTCTTTCTTCTGGTCCAGCGGAGATCTGTTAGTTTATAGCCCCTCTGACCTGGCAGACTTCTTAAGAAAAGCTTCAAATTGTTTCAAATATCCTCTCAGAACTGCGATAGTCTTGCTGCTCAGGACAGTAACGACAGGTAAATATATATATATATGTTATGAATAAATTTGTTGTTGTTAGATAAGGCTTGATAAGACAAAGGATCGATAAGATAAAGGGTTGAGGTGCAGTCGTGATAAAAAAAAAGATAATTATTTACCGTCAAGTAGCTTTTATTTTCAATTACTTGAGGAAAGATTACACATTAGTTATTTTCACATTATATAGAATTTATAAAGTTAATCCTATATTAGTGATTTAAAAGGATAGGTATGTTAACTACGCATATTTACAACAAAACTATACAACAAAACTGAAAGTCTTTCTAAAAACGATGATAACAAAAGTAAAATTATCAATGAATAAAATAAAATATATATTTTTTTAAATATAGAAATATTTGAGTTTTTAGATTATATAATATTTATAATAAAGATTCTTCCCTGCTTTTACACTTCAAATCAATATGTAATCTAGGGCTTGGTTTCTTTTTACAATTCTTTTATTTATCGAGTTTTCGGGCTAATATGACCTTCAACACGCAAACCCAGAAGTATTACTTCTAGAGTGTATAACAGAATGAGTGAACATAGTAATTATATAAGAAACAATAACTCGTTATCAATAATAATACAACACATAAATGAGACAGGACACAATTTTAATTTATCAGAACCAACAATACATTATAGTAATATTCATAACAAACAGCGAAGATTAGTATCAATAATTTCTAAGCAAACAATAGTAAACCGAAGTATAGACCTACCAGAAATGTACAAGACAATAGACAAAATTAAAATCCATTATTAGCCCATAATAATGTTTATTGAAAGTTTAGTAATATGACAAGGTACTAGAGGAATCTAGGTTTGGTCTGTTACTTTAGCATATAGGAAAAAACTTATCAGTGCGTAAATTCATTAAATAGCTCAGTATACAAATTTTAAAATAATAGAATTCTATTATATATACGGGTTTAAAATATATATAATATGTTTTAGAAGAACATATTTTCCATCTATATATATATGTTATGAATAATTTGTTTGTTGTTAGATAAAGGGTTAATAAGACAGAGGATCGATAAGATAAAGGGTTAAATGTGCAGTCGTAATAAAAAAAAGATAATTATTTACCATCAAGTAGCTCTTATTTTTACAATTACCCGAGGAAATATTACACATTAGTTATTTTCACAGTTATATAGAATTTATGAAATGAATTCTATATTAGTGAATTTCAAAAATAGGTTAGATAACTACATTTTTACAACAAGTATTAAAAGTCGGCGTATTCTAAAACTATGGTCAAAACACAAGTAGAATTATTAATGATTGAAAATAAAATATATATTTTTTAAATTAGAGAATATTTTTTAATATTTAGATTATAATATATATATATATATATAACTTGTATATAAATTCGGCGTGTTATAATTGGCTACAAGTAGTGATTCTGGATCTCCGTGTTGAAGGACATGTTAGCCCGAGAAAGCTCGAGAAATAAAAGAAATGTAAAAAGAAACCTAGCCTTTGATTCCTTATTGACTTTTTCAAATTACATATACAGTGGTACCTCGACATACGAGTTTAATTCGTTCCGCAACCTTGCTCGTATCTTGAATTACTCGTATCTCGAAGCAAATTTCCCCATACAAAATTCCCATTTAAAATCACAGATTAATATCTTCAACACTACCGAACCGAACTCGTATCTCGAATTTCGCTCGTAACTCAAAGCAAAAAATCACTTGCTCGTCGGCTCGTATCTCGAAAAACTCGTATGTTGGGGCGCTCGTATGTCGAGGTACCACTGTATATAATTATAAAAATGCATTGAGCAATACTCTTTCGAAAATATGGTTTCAGATTAAAGAGCTATTATTAACCAATTATAATTATAAATTCAACTGACATTTAACAATAAAAATATTGTAATAATCATGTTATACTGTAGATTGTATCTTGTCTATTACTTCTTTAAGCTAAGGTTGTTCTATTTCGAAAGTCTCTATTAAATTTAAGTATTTTAGAATAAAATTATTGTGACATTTTTTTTGGCACGTCATTTTAAATTTCTATTTCTGTCACGTTTTGTTGCAATTACATTTGAAACTTTGACATTTATCATTGCAGTAAAGTCTGTAAAGATAATATTTCATAATACATGTCAAAGGAAACACATCGAAAAATATAATTATTACAAAGTTTATCGATATAGATGGCAATTGGATTTAAAATTATTATTTGCTAATAATAGCTTTAATATGAAACCTTATATGAGGAAGAGAATTGCTCGATGCAATTTCATATGATTATATGTATACAGGTTATCAATTCAACCTACAAGATATCACATGTCACTTCCATAGCATATTCTCCAAAGACAATAACAGCATAAACAGAAGAATTGATCTACCCCAAAAGTTCCAGCATATTCAACGCAGATAATACAACCCCCATTGAAACTGTCACCCTAACTCTCTACAACTGGAATCTATTTTATATTTGATTTTAAAAATTTATTTCAGTGAATTTCTATTATATGTACGTTGCACGCCTTTGCGGAGCCAGTGTCCTGATGAAGCGCGACCGCGTGAAAGCTTGCCTTCCAATATCTGAATAAAGAAACTCTGCAAATATTTTTTATATATATTTAATTAAATTATATGTATTCACCTCTACAGACCTACAGACTCTACAGCTTATGTCCATAAGTTCCCTAAACACCCCTAAGCTGCATTACAAAAGTAAATGCAGGGTATATAATGAAACTAATCCAAAACAATATTAGAGCAGTCTGGAGATTAATTTGGCGAAACCGCTGAGAGGGTTCACCACTGATGGGCTGAGCTATAGATATATATAGAGAACTAGAGAAAATATTTAATAAAAAGGTCAAAAGAAACACATTGTAAATTATAAGTATTTAAAATTCTAAAGATAGACAAAAACTAATTTATAAATATAACATGAATTGGACCAAATAGTTCTTAAATTCATATTTCATGGCAGTAAGGATAGCAGAAAGTTATTTTTAAAAATATCTCGCGCTTATTGGTTTACATATCAAAAATTAAAAAGGCATAATCTGACCGCTCACATGAATATTTTAGATGTCAATACGCCATATAGCGGAACAAACAACTAAACGTTGATTTAGGCTTGTTTTCTAATATTCAGCCTACCCATTTTCTTTATAAACCAAGAAAAGACGACCACGAACGCGCTTCGAACTGTTGGCCTTCATTTCTCAGGAAACCTCTCGGACCAAATATTTAGTCATTGAGGTATAGCCTGAACTACACTGATAAGCGCCAACAGCCCGAAACGCGTACATGGTTGGCTTTTCTTGATTTATTAAATAAATGGGTTGGCCAAAATTTATGGAACACGCCTAAATCAACATTTATTTTATTTTTGTACCACTAAATAGAGTTTTTCCATCTGAATGCTCATGTGAGCAGCCTTTTATCAAATTTCTTTTAAGTATAAAACCTAACTTTTTTTCTATTTTTTTCATATATTCACAAATATAATAGAGGAGTATTTTTTAAATGAAACAACTTATTGCTGTCATTGCTGGGGTGAAATATCCATTTAAACAACTACCTAGGTAATGTTAATAATAACATGCATTTTTAAAGGGAGAGGTGTCACTTTGGACACATGACTACTATCCTCCCGTGACTTTATGTTGTATTCTTGCAGGATATTCTGCCCTCCCACTTCACCAGCTCTAACACCTTTTTGGAAAATTCCACCTATTTCATAACTCACCTCGTATTTATGATGGCCAAACGCTCCAGGGGCCTGGGTTATCCTTATTTTTCTGATGGCCAAAGTCCGAATCCAAAAAATAATACAGTTTGGCTCTGAATCTGGTATGGTTGATCAAACTGTCGAAACCGCTGGGAGGGTGTGCTACTTATTAACTAAGCTTCCATCACATATTTTCGTTGCAGTAAGGACAGTAGAAATTAGGTTTATTGAAAATATTAACCTGAGAATGGTTTTATTTATTTTAACACTCGAACAATATATCTCAAGAGGTTAGTTGTTTGGTGGTATAAACTGTTTATCTCGGAGACCCGCTATAAGTGCAGGACTG
>CP092886.1:144308494-144347837 GCA_030710605.1 Cordylochernes scorpioides
CTATATAGAAACTCTATGAAATATTGTACCTGGAGTAGAGAACTACCAATTTACCACAATAAGCTGCTGCCGATCCCAGACTGGCCACTCAATCACAGCTTCCATAAGTGCGGGGGAGCTACGTAAGTTTTTGTTTGTAATCAATTTAAAGATTAGAGGAAAAGCACCGAGGTTTGATGGAAT
This sequence comes from Cordylochernes scorpioides, assembly GCA_030710605.1. NCBI lineage: Eukaryota > Metazoa > Arthropoda > Arachnida > Pseudoscorpiones > Chernetidae > Cordylochernes > Cordylochernes scorpioides. Next base: position 144,308,678 of record CP092886.1, read on the forward strand.
TAAGCAATTCCGCCCCAAACTCCATTCTTTCTCTCCACCGCCGACTTCCAAGTTAATTGCTTCCAGATTTAAAACTCTCCCAAGTAACCTGAGAGACAGAGAAACTTTGTCGTCAAGGTTGCGCAAGTTCTTGTAAACTTTTAAACTTTACGTCTCCATAAATATGTCACCATCCAATTTTTACTCCAGCTTTTAATTGACCAAGAGAATAAGTCTGTATTTTAATTAACTCAAGTTTCACCTTCCTGAGTTAATCTCCTTTTTCAAGGTTAAGGCTGCATAAAGTTTGAATAAATTGAGAGTTGTGTTTGTTTATCTGTTTTGAAAAGAGAATTTTCGAGATAAAATAAATCTTTATTTAATATTGCTTTTTAAATCAATGTAGGTTTCTAGGTCATCTATCCTTGTAAACTATCGTATTCTCTGCCCTTCTAGTATTTATATTTTCATGTGCATATATAGATGGTTTCGGGGTATAAACTATGTTTGGTTTATATATAAATATTTTAAAAATAAGGCTTATTTTGGATTTAAATATGATTATTTATTTACCGATATTTCGATGGATCAATCTTCCATCTTTTACGAGGTGTTTTGCAGTGAAGCACGCAGCAGGTCGCGCGCCCCAGGTGAGCCACTAGACGTCTTCTAAGCTTATTGGGCGATGAACCATCTAATATATACAATCTAAACAGAGTAAATATAATCAAAATAAAAGTGATATATTTTTAGAAAGCTGGAGCTCATTAGAGAATAAAAATAGTATCAATAGAAAGATTGACTTGCCAGATATATATACCCAATTTAGAACCTCTTAGATGATTATGCTATTTACATGGTTATTTTATTCCATTTTTAATCGGATATCTATTACTACTATTTGTATATTTGTTACACAGTTATTTCAATTTTCATGATATTTTATTTCTTTAATTAATTTGATATCTCTCAATTTCAATAGTCATTTACATATATCACTTTTATTTTGATTATATTTACTCTGTTTAGATTGTATATATTAGATGGTTCATCGCCCAATAAGCTTAGAAGACGTCTAGTGGCTCACCTGGGGCGCGCGACCTGCTGCGTGCTTCACTGCAAAACACCTCGTAAAAGATGGAAGATTGATCCATCGAAATATCGGTAAATAAATAATCATATTTAAATCCAAAATAAGCCTTATTTTTAAAATATAAATGTATTATGGATTGCTCTATATTCAGAATATAAATATTTATTAATTAAGGTTCGGGGTATAAACTATGTTTGGTTTATATATAAATATTTATTAATTAAAAGGCATATTTTGGATCTAAAATAAAGCAAACATTTTATTTAATATAAAGTGCCAATATTTCAATAGGCTATACTCCTAACTTCATCAGGGCGTTTCTTGTTTTTAAACTGCTTTGGATGATCACGCGATGATATATAAAATATTTACAACTCTGGGGCTAAAATTTAAAATATATACACACAAATATCAAATTTAATAGACTATATACATGATTCATAATAAGTATAAGAAAATAATTTTAAATCGATTTGAACTGTAAATATAACGGAGGGATGTCAATTTTTCTATTAATACTGTTAGTATCTTTCATTGAGGTCCAACTTTCTAAAAAGAGTCTTGAGTGTTTATCCTGAATGTTGTTATATATAATATCTTTATTTTCAAAATTTGGTATATGGTTCTGTTTGAGTGCGTGATCTACTAAAAGTGATAATGGGCTATGGTTTTTAAAAGCTGTTTTGTGTTGGTTTTCTCTTTCTTCAAGAGTTTTACCTGTTTCTCCTATGTAGGTTGCAGGGCATGATTAGCATGGAATGCGATATACTTTTTGATTTAAATTCATGATTGCTATTATGTTTAGTGTTGGGATGGCGTAGAATTTTTTCAGATTTGCTGTGGTTTTGTATCGAGTTTTGATATTGTAATTTTTAAGTATTCATGTTATTCTTTCAATGCCATAATTGTATGGCAGTGCACAGTATATATTCGATTCTTCACTATTGTTTGTAGGACTGTTGGTGGGCTAATATATATGTTTCTTGATGAAATTTGGAGGATATTCATTATTTTTCATCTCATTGTAAAATATGTTTTGTTCAGATTTAATATTTTTAATATTTGAGGAACAGTGGGTGGAAATTCTTTTAGAAAGTGTTTTTATAACAGATATTTTATGATTAATGGGGCCAAATGAATTAAAATTGAGATATTTGCCTGTATGTGTTGGTTTTCTATATATACTGGTTTCTATTTTGCTATTTATTCTGGTAATCTTGATGTCTAAGAATGCTAAAGAGCTGTTATTTTCTATTTCGTATATGAAGGTTAAAATTGGCTTTAAACTGTTGAGGAAGGTTAGAATATTGTCGAGGTTGCTATTTTGACTGAGGCAAATGATTTCATAAATTTATCGTTTCCAGACTATTATTTTGAGATGTTTGGTTGTAATGATAATATTGTCAACATGATTCATATAGATATTGGCGAGGGCAGAAGAAATTGGATTGCCTATTGGAAGGCCTTTAATCTGTTTATAATACTGGTTTTTGTAACTGAAATAACTGAAGGATAAACATAGTTCGAGTAATTCTTTGGAAATTGTTAAATTAGGTTGTGGATTGGTGTCTATAAATTTTGAAATTTCACTAATGGCTTCTTTATGGGGGATAGACGTGTATAAATATTCAACATCAAATGAAACCATGTGGTAATTTTGGGGTATCGCTATTCCTTGCATAACCTCTACCACTGAAACGGCGATATTATTTTCTGAAAGATATTTAGCTAACGGATAGATTGGTGAACCGTTGTAAGAGACTATAGGACGAAGTGGGTTATTGGGTTTATGAATTTTTGGTAAACCATAGAATATTGGTAGATCACGTTTTGATGCTTTGAATTTTTCAACAACTTTGTTGTCTAATTTGTGCGTGCGTTTTGTTCTATTCAAATTTCTGTTGAAATCTTTTATCATATTCTGTAGAGGATTAATAGTTAACAGTTCGTATATTTCTTTGTCTTGAAGTAATTGCTGTATTTTGCTCTCATAGTCTGCTGTGTTTTTACTTTTATCTGAAGGAGAAATTATAATATTATTATTTTATTTTAGGAAACTGATGGCTTTTCTTTCCTCACGATTTATATTGGTCTTGTTCTGTCGAGTCAGATTTTTCAGAATAGGAATGACTTCTGTTCGGATCTTTCCTTGTTTGATTCTGCAAGGTTTTTGATTGAGGTCTCTATTGAAGCAATTATATGATGTATGTTTATATGATGGACATAACTTAAGGAAGTTGTACCTTTTTGCATGTTTATCGGGATTCCGATAATAATTATAAAAGATTTTCGGTTCACACACAGTGATTTTTATTGAAGACACACGAGATCATAGTGTGAACAAAATTGCCTCTTTCTCCTTAAAAAAGAAAAGACTTTTCGCTTCCTTAAGTTTTGTTCATGAGTGTATATCATGAAGATGTGCTGAAAAAAGTATACATGTACAAAAGAGACAACCTTCCTTTTAAAGATGTTTAAAAGCAATGCTAAGTTATGCGAATTAGTTTATAAATTAAGTGCGCGTTTGAAGTCATGTGAGTTGTGCGCCTGTATTACATGTGCATTGGTGTACACTCAGTATAGAATGAGATTGGTCACGTAGTTTGCTATTATAAGGTCGAGATTTAGAATCTGTAGTCAAATATCACACGAAGAAGCTTAAATAATTAAGATACCTTAGACTGACACCCGGGATTTGCGCAAAAGTCCAATCCCACTAGTCATTGGAGGTAACCAAATGATGCTATGGAACCTGTGTATGTGCAGAGGTCGAGCTGATTTCTACCTGTGTAGACATTGAAAATTTATACAAAAATCATAATTAATTTTTATAATAGAAACTTTTTTTCTACCGACCTTATGCTGCAATGATGGAAATTAAAAGGGAGTGAACATCACCACATCACCAGCGATTTCCTCAGCGTATTCTACAGACCGCTTTATTATAGTGTTAAGCCGATTTTGAAGGATTATCTCAATGCAGTAAAAGGTCTGCATGATTAGATTTAATTATAAAAGATAGCAATACAATTTTGTATCATATTTCAGTACAAGAAGGCGTTAAGATGATGACAAGTGTGGACGTATTGTGCCCAGTTTCTGCTCACACGATCATATGGCGTTGTATATAAGATACGTACCACACCGCCGTTATTAGAGATGTACGGGGAAGATATTGATGGATGTACAAATTATAGCGGCTTGTTGTATCTATACGTGTTCGGTTTCTTATAGATAGTTCTATGTTGATATGGGTGCGGGTTATGGATGTCGAATCTTTTTTGCGCGCGATAGTTAAAATAATATTGAAATATATAATAAATACTAGCCGAATGACCCGGGCAACGCCCGGGGTTTACCCGATTAAATGCTTTTATTCAAATACTATTCGTTACAATTATAAATTGGAGCCGTGGATGTCATTCTTGTATAATATATAAATGAGTTTTAAAAATAGTAAAAAAAAAAAATGCATCGGCCGGGAATCGGAATGCCGGCCCGCGTGGCAGGCGAGCATTCTACCACTGAACCAAAATCAAACGGTGACAGAATTAAGAACGCATGACGATGATAACTGTATATTATCCGTGACAGAGGCGGCCGATGAGGAAAGACGGTCGTGACTATATATAGTAATACATTCAGTTTTATTTCCATTTGCTCACTCATGATGACAATGCAATTATTTGAAGAACTCTTTTTTTTTAACAAGTCGTATTTTATAACAATAAAAGGCAATGGCCAGTTTGATTTAAAATATATATAAGTGATTGATGTAGCGAAATCTAAGCTTATTTTATATATCTTTCTATATACATATATATGTCTGTGCAATATATATAATAGAATTATATAAAAAGAGGAAATTAAAAAAAAAATAGTATAATAAATTTGAATAGTCATACAATACAAAGAAAAAGGTTATTTCTGAGTTCAAACAGCGCGCATGTGGAGGAATGAAGATCCAACAAGCTGGTGTCGTGGCACATTCTTTATTATAAAAAGTAATTTCTGTACTGGGGTGCTAAAACGTGCGAAAAATAATTAAAATATATATAAATGGTCAGGTGTTGATAATAAAAACAAAATTGGCATTTCCTGACCGTTCAAATGAGAATTTTAAATGGCAGAGCGCCCTCCTTTGAACAAAAATCAATTAAACATGGATTTATTTTTCTTCAATGATATTTTTCCAACTAATTTTTTTTTCATATGAAAAACGTTTCAACGCAAACTTGGCCTTAAATACCCATTTTTTTTATTTCTCTGGAAGGAAGCCTTTGGGACGAAATTTTTGTTTGTAGAGTTAGAGTCTACACCACGCTGATTGAGAGCCAACAGCCCGAAACAGGTATGTGGTTGACTTTTTTTTTTCAAGAAATTGGATTTGCCAAATATGATGTTTAGTTCATTTTTGTTCCACAAGATGGCGCTCTGCCATTTAAAATGTTCACCGAGCGGTCAGGAAATGCCAATTTGGTTTTATATATATTAATATATAAAGTTAATGTTACGATGTACTAGAGCGCCATCTGTTATCAAATTATAAAACTATTTTAGAGGCGTAATATTCTTTTTAAAATAAAACAATTTCTACTGTCCTTACTGCGATTGAAAAATTAAAGGGAGGGCCTGGCTCATCAGTGGTGAACCCTCCCAGCGGTTTCGCCAGTTTAATCTACCATACCGCTGTTATATTGCATTTTTGGAACTTCCTTTTATAGGTGACTGTTGTAAGACTCTTGGAATGGGTATTTTAGAAGAACTATGGACATAAGCTTTTAGGACAGCAGAATTATATATTTATAATTATATTTAATTCTGCTGTCCTAAAAGCTTATGTCCATAGTTCTTCTAAAATACCCATTCCAAGAGTCTTACAACAGTCACCTATAAAAGGAAGTTCCAAAAATGCAATATAACAGCGGTATGGTAGATTAAACTGGCGAAACCGCTGGGAGGGTTCACCACTGATGAGCCAGGCCCTCCCTTTAATTTTTCCATCGCAGTAAGGACAGTAGAAATTGTTTTATTTTAAAAAGAATATAACGCCTCTAAAATAGTTTTATAATATAAAGTTAAACTAAATTAATCAATTGTTACTATTAGAATGTATTTAAATTGAATTTTAAATATCATATATATATGTACCAGAAGATTCATCTCCTCTTTAAAAATGCATCAAAACAATGCATTATATTCATCACCCAGTATAAAGCTTGAATGTGATGATAAAAAAAGAGCCACACATAAGTTTTGAAAATTTAGACAAAACCAACCTGCTTACCATGGTTTGAGGCTGTGGGTCTAATCAGAGTACAGGGGAGGCTTCGAGTTCATAACATCCAAGAAAAGAAGTTATAAAATCGTTCTAATTTGTCAAAAGAGTGTTTAAGATGGTGAAGTGACAAGGCCAATTTTTATGTTTGAATACAGCATAAAGTGTGGGAGAATGGTATTTTTGTATCAAAAGAGGTACCTCTTCTTCTAAAGATGTTATAAAACAATTTTCTTTATATGTTTATTTATGTAATTACCACAGTAGAAAAACCAACACAGTGATAAAGAATGAGCCACAATCCAAGTTTCGGAAAATTCAGAGAAAAGATAACCTATACACCGTGGAGTCGGACAATGGCCTTTAACAGAACAGGGGCGACTTCAATTTTATGACATCTTACGAAGGAAGTTCTGAAATAGGTGGTCGAGTTTGGAAAAAAATATTCTTAAGCTGATGAAATGATGGCTTTTGTTTGAATTTTCCCAAACTGGTGTTCAAACTGATTCTTTATCACCACCTTTAAATGTTCACTAAGATTATAAACATAACGCATTGCTTTAATACATCTTTAAAAGGAAATTTGCATCTTTTGTGCATGTACACCATTTTCCAGCGCAAATTTGATATACAAACATTAGCAAAACTTAAGAAAGTGAAAAGTCTTTGATTTCGCCGGTAGTATTTTCTTTTTTAAGCACACACAGAAACAGGCAATTTTGCTCACACTATGATCTAGTGTGTCTTTAATAAAAGTCACTGTGTACCAAATATCTTTTAGAATTATTGTCTGGATCCCGATATACATACAAAAAGGTACAACTTCCTTAAGCTTTGTCCATATTAGTGTATATGTATATATATTACTTATAGTGGTTTGCAATAGGTGTATGAGAGGATGTATGAACCCACAATATGTGACCATTATACTGATGGAATGCACATGTGTGAGTGGGTGAAGTCTTCCCACCCACTCTACCCGCTGGCAACTAATTGGCCTCTTCATTATGTCCGGGCTGTCTATAACAGATTTATTTCCCCGAGATAATTAGCTTCTATAAATTACATTCCTATATAATTATTTTTAATTACCTTGTCAGACTCTGTGAATCACCTTCTATGACGCGGAACCCTTCATTCGATTAATCAAGCGCTGATTTATTGTATTATTGTGGCCGTATATATACATATATATATGTATACATCTGATATTGCTGATTGTTTCTACTTCCTTATATCGATACGCTACAATACGTCGTTTCACAATAACAATTATTAATTAATATACTCGATAATATATATATATTTTATTAATATTATTATTTTTATACATAAAATATTCATGTTAGCAAATATTGAATATATAGGTATATTCAAAAATAACATTCTTAATAATTGAGAAAAACTTACAGTCCCTTTATCAATATGGACAAAAGAATGAATTCACCAATGATATAATTCATAGACGTGTTTGACACGATGTAATTTAAAAATAAATGGCATTGTATTTATATATAACTAGCCGAATGACCCGGGCAACGCCCGTGTTTTACCCAATTGAATGTTTTGATTCAAATGTGGTCGGCATGGAATTCTAGGCGGAGTCAGTTCGGCGGCATCATTATAGATTATAAAATGTTAGATATGTGTTTAATATATTATAGATAAATATTTACATTTCATATTATTTATGATTTATATTTAGAATGATGTATAATTATTTTATTATATTGATATGGCAACAATTAATATGATATTAATGTTAATTCATATCATTTTGATAAAGTATATTTTATGAGCATTATATATTTATAAGATGAAAAATTTAATATTTGAATTGAATAGTTATTAAACAAATTAAAACTTATAATTAAAATATGAAAAGTTAATATTTGGGAGCCGCTACATCACTCCCCCGCCAGTGAAGACTTAAAGTCGAAAACGTACGTGGCGTCCATAGCGAGTGGTGTAGCTACTTGTCTTCGGTGTAGTTTCCTCAGCACCGTCGGGCATAAGTGGCAGAATTGAAGAATCGTGGAAACTTTGAGGGGTGTTTTCTATGAATGCAGGCTTTATTCTGTTGACAGAAATGACTTTGTTTTGGTCATTGATTTTAACTGTAAATGTCTTTGAAGATCTTGATACCACTGGAAATGGACCTTCGTTTGGTGGAGATGATGCTCTGTTTACAAAATCTTTACTTATAAAGACGTGTGAGCAGGTGTCTAAGTCTTTATGAGAAAAAATATTGTTTTGGTTTGTTCGTCTTGTTGGTTGAGGTCGAATTCTACTCATATAAGTTTTTAATTGAGTGGCAAAATTTGATGGATCGGGGCTTTTAAATTCTGAATTGGTTAGTAAATCAGCTGGAAGATTTAAAGTTGTCCCGAAAACCATTTCTGCAGCTGTGCATTTCAGGTCTTCTTTGTAGGATGTTCTGATGCCTAGCAGTACTAGAGGCAAAGCATCTATCCAATTAATAGTATTTCCGCTTGCCATGATTGCAGCTTTAATTTGACGATGCAAGCGTTCGAAAAGACCGTTTGCTGCAGGGTTGTATGCCGTTGTTCGTATTCTGTTGGTGCCAATGAGTGAAGTGAGATCCTTGAAAAGATGAGATTCAAATTCACGACCTTGGTCAGTAGTTATTGTTGCTGGAACTCCGTATCTAGAAATCCAACCGCGAAAAAAAGCTTTTGCTACGCTTATTGCAGTTTTGTCCGAAATCGGAAAGGCTTCAGGCCATTTTGAATATCTGTCTATAGCAGTCAAAATGTGGGTACAATTTTCAGAATGGGGTAAGGGGCCTATTAAATCAAGATGAACGTGTTCAAAGCGAGTTGATGGGAGAGGAAAAATTCTGTGTTTTGTAATTGTATGCCTGTGAATTTTGCTTTTCTGACAATCTAAACAGAATTTTGACCAATGATTTATTGTTTGATTCATTTTGGGCCAAAAGTATTTTTGAGTTATTAGTTTTCTTGTTGCACGAATTCTTGGATGAGACAAATTATGGAGAGAATTAAAAATTTGTCGTCGGAAATTTTCAGGCACGAAAGGTCTGGGATTTCCAGTAGAAATATCGCAGTATATTAATTTATTGCAAAAAGGAACTTGTTGTCTTATTAATTTGATTGTTTGTGAAGAATTTGAATTATCAATTATTTGTTACAATTATAAATTGGCGCCTTAAATAAATGCATATGTTAGTTAATAACTATAGCCTATGTGCTTTATCTATCTATGTACTGTTGGCTTCCGCAGGCGTCTCTTACTGGGAAAAAGAAAGAGAGGAACCCATTTGGTTATTAACTAATATATACATTTATTTAAGGAGCGACCCGCTCCAACACAATAATTACATAAACGAAAAGGCGAGTGGGGGGGGGGGGCAAAGGTGGCGTGACCGTAGCCAACCAATAGGAGGGCGCCATTCAAAAAAAAAGCAAACGGTGACAGAGATGAAAACTGATGACTGATTGTTGATTAGGAGATGAGGAATGACGCTCGTAACTGTATATAGAATAATTTCTCTATGAAGTTGCAAGTAAACCAAATACATTATCCTACTGACCGTTTATATATTACAGACACCTTCTATTGATTACATACAGTTTTAGATTACATACAGTTTATAGAACATACAGGTTTTGGGTCACAATCGATTTATTGGACACGAAGGTTTTATAGATCACAAACGTCTCATAGGTTACATATGGTTCTTCGATTACAAACGGTTAATAGAACCCAGGCGGCTTATTGGTCACAGATGTTTTATGGATTTCAACCGGTTCATGAATTAAAAACTGTTTATTGATCACAGATTCTTTATTGATCACAGATGTTTTATGGATTTCAACCGGTTCATGGATTAAAAACCGTTTATTGATCGCAGAGGGTTAATTGATTGTAGACGTTTTATAAATTTCAAGAGAGCAGTTATAGATCACAGAAAAGGCTTATTGATCACAGAAAGGGCTTATTGATCACAGATGTATTATAGATTTCAAGATGTTTATAGATTACAAACGATTTATTGATCACAAACGGTTTATTGATCAAACATGTTTTATAGATTTTCAGATTTTTAAAAGGTTTATAGATTACAAAAGGTTTATTGATCACAGATGTTTTATAGATTTCAAGAAATTTATAGATTACAAACGCTTTATTGATGATAGATGTTTTATAGATTTCAAGAAGTTCATAGATTAAAAATGGTTTATTGATCACAAATGTTTTATAGATTTCAAGTAGATTATTGATCACAAACGGTTTATTGATCACAGATGTTTTATAGATTTCAAGAAGTTTATAGATTACAAACGATTTATTGACCACAAACGGTTTATTGATCACAGACGGTTTATTTTTTCACAGATGTTATATAGATTTCAAGAAGTTTATAGATTTTAAACGGTTTATTGATCACAGATGTTCAGACATTTCAAACGGTCCATCGATTGCATACGTTTCATTGATCATGGCTTTTAGGTCACAGTCGATTCACAGATCACGGACGTTTTATAAATTACATAATGTTAATAGATAACCGACGGTTTATAGAAAACAGTTGATTTATTGATCACAGACGGTTATTGATCACACAGGTTTATAGATTACTTCTCTTATTGGATCGGAAGGTAATCCGAAACGACCATCGGAGGCTGTAATGCGACTCCGGGGAGGGTAACACTGCTCGGCCAGCATTACGTAACGTCAGACGTCAAATGTGCGCGGAGGGAAATCTCTCTGGAGCGGGCGGGGAGGGGTAATTCTATTAAAGTTTAATATCTCTCGAAGGGCAATAAAATATAATATTTGATGGACATTCCAACATTTCCCCAATATTATGCCCATTAAGATTTACATTATAAAATGTATTTCTAAATCTAATCTATAAAGTGGGGCTGTTATGGATGCTAATTTATACGGACGGGCCATGTGATTTGCGCTAAGAGCGCCGATTGATTGTAATTCTCGTCCTGCCATATCGACCCGCTTTCTACAGGAATGTCATTTGATTATTCCGTTTTTAATTTCCTACTATTTGAATGGTAATGAATTTGCCTAGAATGAGATTAGCATAATTGATATATAAAATTAATTTTGTCATTGTACTATATGTACATTATAAATGTGTCTATTGCAGAACGACATTTGAAAATTATCCCGCATGTGTTTCTTTTGAATGAAAAATCGAAATTTCTTTCAAGGAGAAATAACGATTATTTCTAACCTTAGGAATGAAGTATGAAAGGATGAATAGTGGAGAGTAATGATAAACGGAATAATAAAGTGTCCAGGGATGGGAAAAACATGCGGGATAATTTTCAAATGTCGTTCTGCAATCATAAGCCGCATTGTATTGTATTATAATATATGTCTATATTTCATATCTTCCTATATTAGCGACGTGTTAAAATTGTAATGTGAGAGCTAAAGTGATTAGCTGTGTTCAGCATGTGGCATACGAATGCTGATAATATTGCTAGAGAGGAGGTTGGCCGATTGCTGAACTTCCAGAAACAAAGTTGAGATTGTATGAAACCAATAGGATAATCCAGATATTTGGGTTTTTTTTTGCTTATCCCTAGTACACGTGGTACATGATAATCATGGTGGGTAGTTAGCGACACCTTTTACTGTAAGTGCACCACATGTCTACACATGTGAAAAAGCAGTTCGACTTGGCACTTACAAATGTGCCAGAGCCCCGTTTGGTTACTTGCACTCGCTGGTGGGGTTGGACTTTTGCAAGAATCGGTGGCCATTGGAGCTTTTTTTAAACAGAAAAAAGTGTCCAATGCAGGAATCGAACCCGGGTCGTAGTGGGCGAAAACCAAACGGTATAACCAGCCTTCCACCGACCCCCCAGATATTTGTATTTACTTGGATTTCAAAGGTATTATCCCGATCCTACCAATAACTATAATTAATTGAAAAGGCATATATTGTATCAAAATATCATTTATTTTACCAATATTTTGACTCAATATATGCCTTTTTAATTAAAGGTTTATTTATGGATTGCTCTATTTCAAAACAAATAACTATTTATATATAAAGATTCACAATACAATCTAGCTGGATAAACTCTCTCTCTCTCTTACAATATAACACGTTTTTTTTTAATTCTGAGGTTTTTATGAAACGATAATTTGTGCCAAGTTTACTGGGAATATAATCAAATATATATGCAATGATAATATTTTTACTCGATTAAAAATAGCACAAAGAAAATAATATGAGGAAAGATCAATACCTAGTCGTGCAGCTGAATGTGTCTCCCAATAATATCCCTAGTACACGTGGTACAGGCCATGATAATCATGGTTGATAGTTAGCAACTGCTTTCACTGTAAGTGCACCACATGTCTACACATGGGAAAGGAGTTTTACTTTGCACTTACAAATGTGCTAGAGCCCCGTTTTGGTTATTGCACTCGCTCGTAGGGCTGGACTTTTCCAAGAATCGGGGACTATTGGAGCATTTTTTTAATTAGCTGAATGTTTCTGATGGTTCACACTGCCGCCTCTCTCTATTAGAAGAATTCAATCAACTGTTATTTATTTTATATTATTTTAAAAATAATTGAACAATACTATTTCTTGAATTAGAAATAAAAAGTCAAAAACGAACGCGTTACAGCCTGCTGACTATCGTCTGCGTTGTGCTGGCTGCTTGTTAAAAACCACCAAGAATTTCTTCCCCGTTCATTTATAATTCCTTAAAAGAGTATTTTCAAAACCAAAAGTACCTATGCACGCTAAAATATGCTTTGAATAATCTTAAACGTCGAGAAGGTAGAACAACTCGATCGCGCAACTCAGGAGAGAATGTCAAGATCAGGGTGACCAAAATAAGATATCGATAAAAATATACTTTAATCTTATGAAAATGAATTATATATTTTTATAAAAAATGTTATCGTATTTCTCTTGTTGTTTGCATGTCTTTGCTCCAGCATGTGAATAAAAATTCTGATTTCTGTGTTTAATACACCAAAAAAGCTATTTTGTCATTTTAGCGTTTTCCCCCTCATTTTTTGACATCTATTGTGACAATATTGAAGGTTTTCCGTGTCGTATATAAACGTTTATTCCATTCTTGGGTCTTGCTGCCTTCAGGTGCAACAAAGAGTTAATACAAATGCCGAGCCTGTCTGTGGCCATTTCGGAATTTTCTCCATATCTACAACAATAAACATATATGGGATAAATAGGATATATAAAAATGTTGCTTTAGCTTTGAATAAAAATAACCAGTTTAAAAACTTCAAATGGAATTTTGAAAATTTATGTCAATATTTAGCCGGGAACCGTACAAAATCATTTTAAAAAGGAGGGGGTGGAGAGGGAAGGAAGACATCTCCCCTGAGAGGATTGGTACATAAACTTGACAGCCATTGTTTGTAATATTTTGAAGGAAAAGAAGCTTTTACATTCGAAAAATTAGAAACATTTTACATTTATATTCAGCCTTTAGATTTCATATCGATATTTGCTGGGTATTTGCCATATGTTTGATCCTTTTTGCATAAATAAACATCTATTGCCACCCCCCATTTATATACAGGCTTTTAGTCTTTTGTGAATAACAATATATTTTTCTGAGTATAAATAGCATCCACCCGCACTTCTATAGTGTAATATATTCATGCTACTTCGCCATCTAAAACATCACTTTGGCAGATTCGCCTGATTATATTGCTCCTCACTTAACACTGTGAAATCGAAGTCCTTCCTGTACTGATGGGAGTCATAGTCCGAAACCACGGTATTCTGGTTGACCTTTGTTGGTATTTTTCAAAAACTATTATCCTGTTTCTCTGTTTTGCTAATCTATAACATGCCCAATATGCACAGAGAGGATCAAGAAAATGCCTTGATTGAAGAATTTTAAAGGGAGATTGCCTTTCTAGCAAATGAATATATACCTCCCCTGTGTGCAAAATTATAATATATATTTACATATAAACTTGTATAGTGTTGAGAGAAAGAGATAGAAGTAAACGACTCTGAATTTTAATGTTTACAATAAGATAACGTGGATAATTAAAAGACCTTTGAAAAATGATATTATTGAACTATAATGAAAGAGACCTCGTCCTGATCGTCCAACTTAATGTTGCTAATTTCTCACTTACATATATCAGAAAAAAATATTAACTACCTGTTAATTATTATTTTTGAGAGTTTGCCTATCGAGTAAGGGATATAAGCCAAATCTGGAAAATAGCAAATAAGTTGATATTTTCCTCTAGAGAGAGAGAAAGCCAAACGCACGTTTGTAAGAAGGTGCGTTATCTTGGCGAAATATTTTGTTCTTCCTCAAGCCAAGCCTCTTTTCGAGAATTTTTACACCCAGCTGGTTAAGATGGTTAGAGTAATTTTTGCCTTTAATAGTTCTGCCTTTTTCAAGGTAATCAATTAACAGTATCCCTTTGGCATCCCAAAAAACACTGAAGACGTTCTTTCCGGCAGTTGCGATCGACTTCCGTTTCTTTGGCGCTACCCACTGCCTCGACTGCTGTTTGGTTTCTGACCTATAGTGGTGGACTCATGTCTCATCCATGATGACAAATCACCTTAAAATCGGACGGATTCCTCTAGAAATGGTTCAAACATTACTACGAGTGTCATCCTTTTGGTATGCATTTAGCAAATATGACATCCACCTTGCGCAGAGTATTCGCCTCCCTTTATTCTACGTGCAAGAGGTTCCGCGCCCTTTTTCCGATATTCCCAATATCTCAGCTATCTCACACACGTTTACACACCTATCAACACGATATTGTGCACCTTTTCGATAGTTTCCGGTGTGGCTTCAATGTTTGGCTGTCTTTCACGTGGATCATCTTCGATCGAAGTGCAATCACGTTCAAATTCAGCTGTCCACTTAAACGGTTGAAATTTAAGGATCGGAATTCCCGTAAACTTTTGTCACTTTGGATAAATTTCTTCAGGGATTAATCCATCCAAAACGAAGAATTTAATAACCGCACGATATTCAAGTTTCTCCATTTTAACGAAACAAGCGGAAGATTCGTTTATATACAAACTAATTAAGGGAACAAGTTGAAAATTAGCAAATTACATATATTAATTTAATAACCTTTTATCTACATAAAATTTGAACAATTAATTTTTCGGCAATGATGTATCTTTTCAAATAAATAAATATCATCAAATATTTTCTCTACATACCTTACTACAATGTTAACAGTTATTGGATAAGAAAGCTTGGCGAATAAATTTTCCAAAATTGCTTAGAGGGTTCATCACTAATGAGCCAAGCCCTCTCATTCAATAACCTTTAATAATGCAGTAACATATTTATTTTGAGATAATATTTGATGATATATATAAAAAATAAACACTTTTCCAAAAAATTAATGTTACAAATTTTCAAGATGAGACTTGTCCTACGAACTAATGACAAGGGCGCGCAGGAAACATAATCTTTTGCCGATTGGAATGCCATATCTGGGTCAGGCCGAGAAATTTTCAGTGAATGAAAGTACCCAAACGGGGGTATATCACCTTGTAAATGGAAATCTCGAGCTGGATGTAAAGATATGTGTTGCACTTACAGTAAAATGAACTCTCAAACTATCAACAATGATTATCATGGACAATATTACAAGTATATATGCTTGATATAAGGAAAAACATGTTTACTATCATGGTGAATTCACCGAGGGTAATTTTCGGAAGACTGTATGTTTCTACGTCTTGAGAGGAAATAGAATCCAAGAGTGTGGACAAAACTCGGTTATTAAGTTATCGTCGCGAATACGTCACAGAAAATTGGATTAGTCAATATGACGCCCCATGGTGATGAGAACCATTCAGAGCCAATTAGGAAGGAACTGAGGGCTTATTATAGGAGCCGGACTTTGCTGAATGTCGCAATCAGAGGCCGGTCGATCCGCCCACAGCACACATGTAAATCTTATTTTTACATCGTCATTTACTTTCCTTTTATAGCAGCACTCCCAGAAAGTGAACAAAAAGTAGTTGCAAGGGGAATCAAAAGAAAATCTGATTATACATGAATATTTTTGTTGCACAAAATGTTGGCTTTTTAGAAATAATTTATTTTGCTGTAGTAAAAACACTTCCTATTTGTGAGCACCTTTATTTAAAGCCATCATACTCTAAGATTATATTCAATATACAGTAGAACTTGGATAATTCGAACTTCTTTAATTCGAAAACCTCTTTAATTCGAATATTTATCTTGGTCCCTAGAATTTCCTATATATATAATTTCCGTTTTTAATTCGAATTTTTGGATAATTCGAATTTTTTTATGGTCCCTTGGGGTTCGAATTATCCAAGTTCGACTGTATTATAAATAAGATTCAATATTTATCATTAGACATTCTATTTTCTCGCATATCACTAAAATAAAGATTCCTAATGTTTTTAAAATAGAGCAATTCATAAATATATTTTATTTTAAAATGCATATGATGGATCAAAAGGAATTGGAAAATAAAAAATGTTGATCCAATATATGTTTTTATATAAATATTACTAAATGCCAAGAGTGGCACACCTTTCTTCAAAATACAATGTATTTTATGTTTTTTATTAAATATATTTTAACATGTGTTGATGACGAGAAAATATTTTTTATTGACATTGCGATTTCCCTTTTAAAATTTTGTATTGAAATTTCAAAATGAAAAGGTTTACCGTGTGAGTAATACATGGTGTGTGTGTGTATACACCGATGGATGGTAGCTGTCTAGACCCGAAGTCTGCCTGCTGTGTATACACCGATGGATGGTAGCTGTCTAGATCCAAAGTCTGCCTGCTGTGTATACACCGATGGATGGTAGCTGTCTAGACCCGAAGTCTGCCTGCTGTGTATACACCGATGGATAATAGCTGTCTAGGTCCAAAGTCTGCCTGCTGTGTATACACCGATGGATGGTAGCTGTCTAGATCCAAAGTCTGCCTGCTGTGTATACACCGATGGATGGTAGCTGTCTAGATCCAAAGTCTGCCTGCTGTGTATACACCGATGGATGGTAGCTGTCTAGATCCAAAGTCTGCCTGCTGTGTATACACCGATTGGTGGTAGCTGTCTAAATCCAAAGTCTGCCTGCTGTGTATACACCGATGGATGGTAGCTGCCTATATCCGAAGTCTGATTGCTGTGTAAACACCGATGGATGGTAGCTGCCTAGACCCGAAGTATGCCTGCTGTGTATAAACCGATGGATGGTTGCTGCCTAGATCCGAAGTCTGCCTGCTGTGTATACACCGATGGATGGTAGCTGCCTAGACCCGAAGTCTGCCTGCTGTGTATGCACCGATGAATGGTAGCTACCTAGACCCAAATTCTGCCTGCTGTGTATAAACCGATGGATGGTTGCTGCCTAGATCCGAAGTCTGCCTGCTGTGTATACACCGATGGATGGTAGCTGTCTAGATCCAAAGTCTGCCTGCTGTGTATACACCGATTGGTGGTAGCTGTCTAAATCCAAAGTCTGCCTGCTGTGTATACACCGATGGATGGTAGCTGCCTATATCCGAAGTCTGATTGCTGTGTAAACACCGATGGATGGTAGCTGCCTAGACCCGAAGTATGCCTGCTGTGTATAAACCGATGGATGGTTGCTGCCTAGATCCGAAGTCTGCCTGCTGTGTATACACCGATGGATGGTAGCTGCCTAGACCCGAAGTCTGCCTGCTGTGTATACACCGATGAATGGTAGCTACCTAGACCCAAATTCTGCCTGCTGTGTATAAACCGATGGATGGTTGCTGCCTAGATCCGAAGTCTGCCTGCTGTGTATACACCGATGGATGGTAGCTGCCTAGACCCGAAGTCTGCCTGCTGTGTATGCACCGATGGATGGTAGCTGCCTAGACCCGAATTCTGCCTGCTTTGTATACACCGATGGATGGTAGCTGCATAGATCCGAAGTATGCCTGCTGTGTATACACCGATGAATAGTAGCTGCCTAGACCCGAAGTCTGCCTGCTCTGTATACACCGATGGATGGTAGCTGCCTAGATCCGAAGTATGCCGGCTGTGTATACACCGATGGATGGTAGCTGCCTAGACCCGAAGTCTGCCTGCTGTGTATACACCGATGGATGGTAGGTGCGTAGATCCGAAGTATGCCTGCTGTGTATACACCGATGGATGGTAGCTACCTAGACCCGAAGTCTGCCTGCTGTGTATACACCGATGGATGGTAGCTGCCTAGACCCGAAATCTTCCTGCTGTGTATACACCGATGGATGGTAGCTGCCTAGACCCGATGTCTGCCTGCTGTGTATACACCGATGAATGGTAGCTGCCTAGACCCGAATTCTGCCTGCTGTGTATACATCGATGGATGGTAGCTGCCTAGATCCAAAGTCTGCCTGCTGTGTATACACCGATGGATGATATCTGCCTAGACCCGAATTCTGCCTGCTGTGTATACACCGATGGATGGTAGGTGCGTAGATCCGAAGTATGCCTGCTGTGTATACACCGATGTATGGTAGCTGCCTAGATCCGAAGTATGCCTGCTGTGTATACACCGATGGATGGTAGCTGCCTAGACCCGAAGTCTGCCTGCTGTGTATACACCGATAGATGGAGGGCTGCCTAGACTCGATGTCGGCCTGCTGTGTATACACCGATGGACAGTGGGCTGCCTAGACCTGAAGTTTGTACGCTAAGATGTATACATTAATGTATAATGGACTCCCTAGACCTGAAGTCTGTACGCCAAGATGTTTATACCGATGGATAGTGGGCTGCCTAGTCCTCAAGTCTGTACGCCAATATGTGTAAACTGATGTATAGTGAGCTGCCTAGACCTGAAGTCTGTACGCCAAGATGTGTACATCGATGTATAATGGGCTGCCTCGACCTGAAGTCTGTACGCCAAGATGTGAACATCGATGTATAATGGGCTACCTAGACCTGAAGTCTGTACGCCAAGATGTGTACATCGATGTATAATGGGCTACCAAGACCTGAAGTCTGTACGCCAAGATGTGTATACCGATGGATAGTGGGCTGCCTAGACCTGAATTCTGTACGCCAAGATGTGTACAACGATGGATAGTGGGCTGCCTAGACCTGAAGTCTGTACGCTAAGATGTGTATACCGATGGATAGTGGACTGCCTATTCCTCAAGTCTGAACGCCAAAATGTGTAAACCGATGTATAGTGAGCTGCCTAGACCTGAAGTCTATACGCTAAGATGTGTACACCGATGGATAGTGGGCTGCCTAGACCTGAAGTCTGTACGCTAAGATATGTACACCGATGTATAATGAGCTACCTGGACCTGAAGTCTGAGCGCCAAGATGTGTACACCGATGGATAGTAGGCTGCCTAGACCTCAGGTAGTACGACAAGATGTGTATAACGATGGATAGTGGCCTGCCTAGACCTGAAGTCTATACGCTAAGATGTGTACACCGATGGATAGTGGGCTGCCTAGACCTGAAGTCTGTACGCTAAGATATGTACACCGATTAATAATGAGCTACCTAGACCTGAAGTCTGAACGCCAAGATGTGTACACCGATGGATAGTGGGCTGCCTAGACCTCAGGTTTGTACGACAAGATGTGTGGCCACCGATAGATCGTGGACGGCCTGTACCTGAAGACTGCGCCAAGATGTGTATACACAGGATATTATTGAATGAGAAACAATTTTTACAATAACAATTCAAAGATGACACTGACTAAAATAGATTTTTGAAAATATTTTGCCTCATTTTTTTATTTTACAAATAAAACTATTTCCTACTGTTTTTACGGGTTTCTCCAGCCAACCTACTAGAGGTATTAACCGCTGAAGAGCACGACCCTCTCCATATTTTTTATCGAAATAAGGGAAGTAAAGAAACCGTTACATATTCGTAAAACATAAAGCATTTCTATGAATGATTTCAAATGTAAAATATATACATATTGAAAATTTGAAACTATTATAAACGCGTATGATTCTTTTAAAAATTAAGCAATACCTACTGCCCTTACTGCAATGGAAAAATTAATGAGAGGGCCTGGCTCATTAGTGGTGAACCTTCACAGCGGTTTCGCCAGTTTAATCTCCCATACCGCTGTTATATTGCATGTTTCGGTTTTCATAATAATTATACGCGTCTATAATAGTTTCTAATTTCATAAAAGATGGCGCGCTAAAGCATCATAATATATATATATATATATGACGCCTTAATACGACATATATATATATATATATATATTTTTGGAGATATATGCAAACTAAGCGTGTTTCGTTTACGTCATTTCCACAACCGTTAACAGTCGTTAACTGAAGGGATTCAAAGCCGAGACTCCGCTCCAATCCAAGGTGAAGCGTTGGACCACTGTGGAATAGACATTCGAACATTTTATTGAACAATAGTTGATACATTCGATACGTATATAATGATGAGTGAAAACTATGTACATCAAGACATAGCTACATGCATACAAACAATAACCATAGATTATATACATTTATAAATACAGTTATCAGCGTTATAATCAATTCTTTCTTAATCAATTCTGTCACCGTTTGCTTTATGAATGGAATAAATACCCAAATATGGTCATTTCTCATAACCATCGGTGTTTCAGTGGTAGAATGCTCGCCTGCCACGCGGGCGGCACGGGTTCGATTCCCGGCAGATGCATTTTTTTTTTTTTTTTACAATTTTTAAAACTCATTTATATATTATACAAGAATGACATCCACGGCGCCAATTTATAATTGTAACGAATAGTATTTAAATAAAAGCATTTAATCGGGTAAAACCCGGGCGTTGCCCGGGTCATTCGGCTAGTTTATAAACATTTATAGAAATTCCTCAAACGATGAAGAAATCACCTCATATAATGAAAGGGTTTCGATGTTCTCTTTATTTACAAACCTAGGTAGAACTTGTAGGTCCACGAACCTGCAGAAGTAGTGATTGTTAGTCCAGTGCCAGAGCATCGTGGAGAGGACAAGGTCAGGGGTGGCAGGTGTGACTTCATAGAACATAGGGATAATTGAAGGATTTGTCCCAAATTGGAAACTTTACCTCCCCAAGTTCCAGTGAAAGCCTCAATTATCTCTCTAATCTCGGGGAGCGCGTCGATTTGCTCCTTCGGGAATTCGCCCCGATACAATCACTGGTGATAATTAGGCAGAGTATGACAAGATCGCAGAATTCCTAGTTATGATCAATTGTGTAAACTTTACATGTACGCAATTCTTCACACTCTTCGTTTTCCCAATATTCGGATACAAATTAAATACATGGAATCACTGAACCAATTACCATGGTTTTAAAAACTAAGTTTTTTATTAGCTTTAAGGTGTCGAAATATTCTGTTTGAAAGGAGGTTGAGTAATTATTGTAAACACACACACACACACACACATGATAAAGACCCTAAAAAGAAAGAAGATGAAAGATTCTCTTTTTTTCATCATTTTCTTCCACAATTATAGAGCTTTTCAATATAGCATAACACATTCTGTGAAGACTAACCGGAAAAACAAAATTTGTCTAAATACGAAAATATACAGTCATAGACAAACGTTAAGGAAGTTGTACCTTCTAACTTAGAAATCGGGATTCAAACAATAACTTTGAAATATATTTGATACACATTGACCTTTAATGAAGACACACGAGATAACCAAGTGTGGACAAAGTTGCCTGTTTTTCTTAAAAAAAAAAAAATAATAACGACCGGTGACATAAAAACATGAAACTTCCTTAAGGTTTGTCTATGAGTGTATTATGTGTCAAATATATGTCAATAAATTTGTCGCAAAAAATGTGATACGGGTACGCCGACCTAGAATGTGTACGCCACCTACATATACTCCCCTCAGTATTGCTAAAACTCTAAATTCTATCTTTAAATATTCAAGTACTGGCGGCTAAGCACGAATAGAGAATGGACAATGGAAAGATATAGATATAAAGATGAAAGCATCAATATTTATAAACTACATTTCCATTTTACCAGCTCTGAAAATATTTCACACACTATAATCTATATAAAATCTAATTCAATTTATATTTTTCTCATAAATTTCTTATCTTTATTATTTTTTCATATGTTAAGCGTATTTACGCAAGTTTGGCCTTAAATTCCCATTTATTGGTTTCTCAATAAGCCTCTGGGACCAAAATATTTTTTGCCGCAGTGGTACAGCCTTTTCCACGCTGACGAGGGCCAACAGCCCGAAACGCGTTCGTGGATGACTTTTCTTGAATTATCACGAAAATAGGTTTGCCAAATATCAGGGAACAGGGTAAATCAACGTTTAGTTGATTTCCTTTCCACTAGATGGCGCTCTCTGACATCTAAAAAGCACATGTGCTCCTGGTCAGGATATACCTTCTTTGTTTTAAATATATTAATTTATTGCGGAAATATATTCCAGAAAATGTATATTTATAGTTATATCCATTCAAATTTGTTGTTGTAATTCAATTATTTGGTCGTAAAAATTATTAATTCCAAGAGGGGGAGTAATATACGATAAAAGAAATCTATTTTCCCTAATTATAATTCTATTATTCAGGGACAACAATTCCCTTATAATCTGATAAACGCTAGGATATTAGATTATAACAATTAGTTTTGTACATAATTATTTTATAAAAATTATATATTTGCGCACACAAAATTATGCATTAGAGGGAGTCGAATATTAAATTATATTAGAATAAGATAATTATATTACGTGGATATACAGAGAGAGAGGGAGAGAGAAAGAGCGCTGAAGAAATAAAAATACAAATAATTTTGCATTTCTATAAGTTCTCAATATAAATCACATATTTATCGTTAATTTCAAAATTATAATTATAATTTGGGAAAAACACTTTGGTATTCTAATAAATAATAAATCTCAATTATTTTCCATTTGATATTTCTATGAATAATTAACTATCTATATGGGTAGGAGTAGAGTTAGGAAGTATATAATCACAGTGTAGAAATATTTGAAAGACAATTGACAATTAAAATAATCCATTGACATCTTGTCAATACATTCAAAGGTGCACAGCCTGCACTATTTAAAAAAGAAAACATCGCCTTTGCCGGTCCCAAGCCCGAATGAAAAAGGAGGAGGGGGAGCAGTAATAAGCTCGCTAAAAAACCTGGGCTCAGCTGGCCCGGCTGATAGGACCCTGTAAGGGTTCATAATCCAGGGATACAGGATGAGCAGCGTTTGTACTCCATGTTAGGAGCGGCTGCACATGGTGTCTGTTCCTCGTGTCAGAGGCGGCCATTTCTTTTGGAGCTAAGTAGGCCTGCCACTGAATAGTGCTCCAAGTCTTAATGACAAAGTCAAACGCATTCTACTTCACCCAATCATCATGTTTGTCAACTTTACAAGCTGATACCGTAATATGATTGAGTGAAGATAAGAAAGAAGAGAAAAATATAATTATATTTATATGCAACATAATATGTACAATGAACATGGCGCCTCTGCCAGCGCTGCAGAATTTGGTGGCGAATCGCCAGTGGGTTTGAAAGAAGCATTGTGGTGAAGCTATTTTATTCAACTTCGAAAGCAAAGGGATCTCTATCGTTTCAGAACATCCTTGTTATTGGCATCGCCCTCTTTGACAGGTGTGTTATTTCTATAGCGTTCGTAGAAAGAGGCTAGTCGCCTTCATTTTAGGAGGGGCAAAGCCTGACTGTCACGTGGTGCCCTCTTTCTAGCCAATCAATGACAACAGCTCATTTTACCCTTAATGGAGACATATGTACCTATATTAATCCACGAATTCATTCTCCATGACCTCGTATAATTATACAATGGGATAATAAAATAAACCATTGTCGAATATAATACTTTTGAAGACAATTATTCATCATAAGAGATAACACTAGATTTATTTCCTAAATAAAATATCAATGAGCTTTCAAGAAAAAATCAGAACAAGCCATTGTATATGTCAAATGAAACTATCTAGCGTGATTTTTTCCTTTTTGCAAGTGAAACATTTTTCTTCTGTCTTTGATGCGATGAAAGTGTCTCATCAATGGTGGATTGAAACTGGTCAAATCGCTGCCATGGTGTTCCACATATCAACTAGGTCCTTTTAATATTCTTTCATCGCAGCAAGGACAGAAGGATGTTCTAGGTTTGACGCTAAAATCGTGCTAAATAGTTCAATTATCAAACTTTCAGACATTTCAATTTTCTATGGGCCAAACATTATATGGAATTTAAAGGCTTGTTGTATATATCATCCCTTTCACACAAATAAATATTTTAAATATAATTATCGACTTAGCGCTCTCAATCGTTGAAAATTATAAATATTTTAACAATACAATATTCTATAAAATAAAAGGATTTAAAAGCGCGAATGTTTCTTTTATACATAAAACGAACTTCTACTGTCCTTACTGCGATGAAAAAAAATATATTGGGAGGGCTTGGCTGATGAGCCAAGCCCTTCCAATATATTTTTTTCATCGCAGTAAGGACAGTAGAAGTTCGTTTTATGTATAAAAGAAACATTCGCGCTTTTAAATCCTTTTATTTTATATATATAGATGGCGCGTTATTGATTTGTGTTAATACAATATTCTGTTGAATTCGTATAAAAGAGAAACTACTTCTACCATTATCTGGTAATGAATTAAAATTGAGCGATGTCTCATGACGGAGAACAGCCCCTTATCATCCATATACAGTGCATTCCGCTTATAACAAAGTCGGTTATAGCGAAATTCCGCATATAGCGAATGAAATTGTCTGCACGAAAGAAAAGAAGGGCTTAAACCATTAAAAGAACTCTGGATATTGCGAAGTCGGATATAAAGAATTTTCGCTTATAATGAAGTGATTTGCATGTATAAATTTTTATTTTATCCGTTTATAACGAAGTTTTCTCATTTACCATTATAATTGCCTAATATATTATGCATAATATATATCAAATTACAACGTGTGAATGACACAAATTTAATGATCCACAACAAATAAGTTAATAATATACAATTTTAAAATATGCAAACATATTATAAGTATTTTTTTTACATTATTTAAACAAAATTAAATTGTTTAATAAACGCTTATATTTTATTAACGTTTACCATGGCAGGAGAACGAAAACAAACAAGAAACTCACTATCTCTGTCAGTCAAGCTGCAAATCCTAAGAGAGATTGAAGTGGAGAAGAAGAAAAAGACAGATGTTGCCCAGAAACATAATATCCCACAGTCGTCGCTCAGCACCATAAATACTTACAAATACTCGTATAGCATTCTTGCCGCCAAATACCACTTCAATGCTGCAACCATGCGACCAAGGCATTATTCGCAATTTCAAGATGATTTATCGAACGCGTTTAATGAGGAAATATTTGACGGCATACGATGCTGGAACAGCATTAACAATCAATCTTAAGCAAGCTGTGGATATTATATCTGTAGCATGGAATGATGTGCTTCCAGCGAATATTTCCAACTGTTGGCATCATAGTGGAATTATTAAGTCCGATGTCAGTTCTCCATTGGATACACCACAGCCTGCAACACAAATGTGGGAGCAACAAAGCCTCTTCGATCGCATGAAAGAAGTTTTAAAAATACCGTTAGAGATGGATTTCGATTCTATGCTGACGCTGACAATGACGTCGTTACAAATGCCATGTTATCCGATGTAGAAATTGTCGAGAGCATTCTTCAAGCAAAAGAAGAAGAAGAAACGGACCAAGTTGATGAAGAAGTAGACCCAATTGTCCACATTCCGCATCCAAAAGAGGTCTTGGAGAGCATTCAAACTCTGCGATTGTTTCTTCAATGTCAGGATGAGTCCAAGTCTCTTCATAGGCATCTGTCAGACTTGGACAACATCGAAAAGAGTGTTCAGCACTTGTTACTGACTTCTAAATGTCAAAAGAAAATCACAAACTACTTCTCCAAAAACACCTGATGAGGTTGTTATTGATCTTTGTGTTGCTCTTTTGAGTTGAAGAGTAAATAAAATTATTGGTACAAAACATTTTTTTTTCCAACTGCGGATATAACAAACTTCGGATATAACAAAGTGATTGTCATGGATAATGCGACTTCGTTATAAGCGGAGTACACTGTATATATATTGATACGAGAAAATATATATATATATGCTGTAAACATCTCAAAATTATTATTCTCATATTTAAATTTTCATAGAACTTTATTCCAATAATCATCATCACTTAGCATTGTTTACAGGTAAACTTTGTAAAAAGGAGACGTTGGTTAAAAATAAAAAAACTAACGAGACATACATTCTTGATCTTTTATTTCCTTTACATTAAAAATAGCTATAAAAGAAAAACTTACATACATCCGCTACATACTTGGCGCAGTCGAAAGGATACGAAAGAAAATTAAAAAGGTAATTTTTTAATCAAAAGATTATATATTTCAAATTTAAATAACTCATTTAGAAACATCTTTATTTTTATAATGGCAAATATACATAGATTTGAAAAATATTCTGGCAGTAAGAATAATATAAAAATTGAAAGTTGGATTAAGTTGTATGAAGTAGAAAATTTAAAAGCAAACGATGAAGAAAAAATACACAATCTTATCTACTATTTAGCAGATGAAGCCTTAGAATTTTTTGCAGATGAAATTCTTACAAATGCACATATAAAAAAATGGGAAACTGTAAAAGATAAACTCAATGCCAGATTTAAGCCTTGCACATATAGTCCCATTGTATTAGCATCTAGCAGAAAGCTCCTTGCAAGTGAAACTGTGGAGACTTATTTTAAAGAAAAAATGGACTTACTGAATCAAACATCCTTGAAAAGAGAAGAGAAAATACAGCTACTAACAGATGGGCTACCTTTGAGTTGGAGGGATGTGTTTGCAGCAGCACAACCTGCAGATCCAACCAAATGGATACAAGTTGCACTTTCTGTTGAGCATAACAGGCAACAAAGTAAGCTAAGAAATTTGTTTAAACCCAAAGTGTGCACACTATCTCAACAGAAAAGATCAGCTTCAAATTGCCCATTTTTTTGCCCAATTTGCATGAAGAAAAGAATTAAAGTGAAACATTGGTTGAATGAATGTCCTGATTATGACCCAAATTATAAAACAGAGAGATCACCTAAAAATACACAACCAAAACAATTCATTACAACAGTCACCGAATCAACCACAAGTAATGAAACAAACAAAGTAGCTTGCTTATCAACTAACAATCCTCCTTATAAATTGATAGACTTTAAAATTTGTGTCAACAAACATCCTTTACAAGCCTTCATGGACACAGGTGCCACCATATCTTTAATAAGTCAAAATTTAATAAAAGGTTTGAATTTACATCCTTTAATAGATTTTCCCATGCAAATTCAACAAGCTAACTCATTAACCAAAACTTTGGGATATGTTCATGTAAATTTGCAAATTCATAATAAAACTAGAAAGGTCAAACTTCATGTAATACCTAATTTTAAATTCCAGCTACTCATTGGCTTGGACATTGCAGAAGACTTTGAACTTATTGTTGACACTAAAGATAAAATAGTGTACACTAAGCAATCAGCAGAAATGGCACTTGTTTGCACAACCTTTAATCATTTGCAAAAACCTAACAAGGATGAGTTGAATAAATTATTACAGGAAAATGAGCAAATTTTCAGTCAACATCAAACAGATATAGGAAGAATCTCCATTCAGCACAATATAGTCACCAAAGAACATTTGCCTATAAGTTTAAGACCATATAGAAGACCCCTCTCTGAATATGAGAAAATTTCCGAACAAGTCAAAGAAATGATTAAGAAAGGATTAATTAAAGAGTCATCCTCCCCATGGTCTTTTCCAGTTGTTTTAGTGCAAAAAAAGATGGGACCAATAGACTTTGTGTAGACTACAGGGAACTCTCAATAAAATTACAATTGATGATAAATAACCCTTACCACTTTTGCAAGATATTTTTGATAGACTTCATGGAGCAAAGTATTTCACAATACTAGATGTGGCTTGGGGATACTGGCATGTTCAAATGCACCCTGAGTCAGTTCCCAAAACAGCCTTTGTCACCAATGATGGACATTATGAATTTTTGGTTATGCCCTTTGGACTCAAATTTGCAGCATCAACATTCCAGAAAATCATCCAGCAAGTGATAGGAACTCTTTTATGGAAAGGAGTATGTGTTTTCCAATATGATATCATCATTTATTCCTCATCCTTTTCCCAGCATATGAACCTGATAAAGCAGGTATTTGAAAAATTGCTTGAATACAACATCAAGCTTAAGTTCAACAAATGCTCATTTGCACAGTCAGAGGTCAAATACTTAGGCCATATCATTGGTCACAATAAAGTAAAACCTGATCCTGATAAAATCAAAGCTGTTCAAGACTTTCCGCAACCAACAACAGTTAAAGTAATCAGAAGATTCATTGGCTTAGCAAATTTCTACCGAAAATTCATTCCAAGATTTGCAGAGATTGCCACCCCTCTCACAAACCTGACACAGAAAAATAAATTATTCTCGTGGACACCTCAAGTTGATTAATCCTTTA
The DNA here is from genome assembly GCA_030710605.1 of Cordylochernes scorpioides. Taxonomy (NCBI): domain Eukaryota; kingdom Metazoa; phylum Arthropoda; class Arachnida; order Pseudoscorpiones; family Chernetidae; genus Cordylochernes; species Cordylochernes scorpioides. The sequence continues at coordinate 144,337,581 of CP092886.1, forward strand.
GAGAATTAAAAGCAGCTTTAACATCAGAACCAATTCTTACTACTTATAACCCAGAAGTACCTTGCAAACTATATACAGACGCATCAGCAATTGGAATAGCAGGAATACTAAGTCAAGAAATTGATTCAACAGAACATGTAATATCATACTATTCCAAAAAGCTTCTTAAACACCAACAGAACTACTCAGCTTATGAACTGGAATGCTATGCTGTCATCCAAGCAATAGATTATTTTGAGGTGTATCTGGAAAACAAGCCCTTCCAAGTTATTACGGATCACTCAGCCTTACAGTGGCTACTCAATCTCAAAAATCCAAAATCTAAAATTTTCAGGTGGCTAGTTAATTTATCAACTAAAACCTTTACAATCACACACAGATCCGGAAACAAACTGACTCATGTAGATGCATTATCAAGAGCCCCAGTACTAAGTATTTCCATTTTCGAGCTACAACAACATCAAAGACAGGCAGATCTCAGCTTCATTGAAGACCCTCAAGATCATCAAAACACAGTGATGGTCAAGAAGAGAGGACTACTCAGGGCTGTGGTGCCTGCTTCTTTTAAAGAACATATTCTGAAGAAATATCATGATAACATGAGTCACCCATCCATGAACAAGACAGTCAAATTAATAGTTCCTTTATTTTGGTGGTCAGACATGGTACAGGAAATTAAATCTTTGTGAGATCATGCAAGACATGTCAACTGACTAAATCATCTAACCAACCAACTTTAGAACAATAATAATTCCAGACACAGAATTTACAACCAGCTCAAGTAATAAGTGCAGATACAATAGTTATGGGAACATCAGCTGAAAAGACAAAGCACAAGTACATCCAAGTGTTCATTGATCATCTTACAAGATATGTTTGGGCATTTCCCACTATCAAAAACACAGCTCAAGCAACGCTACAATGTTTCAACGGAATCCTTCAAGTCTCGCTACCCATAAAACATATTATCACTGACAACGGAAAGAACTTTAATTCCAAGGAATTCAAAAGGTGTTTGAAAGTTCATAACATCAAACAAACTTTCACCACACCATACCACCCCCAGAGTAATGGAATGTGCGAAAAGGTTAACGGAACAATCATGACCAAGTTAAGAGCGGCTTTGCTTGATAAACCGAAGGTGAAATGGAGCACACATTTGCCCAAGGTAATTACTGACTACAACAACACCCCTCATGACGTAACAGGTTTTCCGCCATCTTTTCTACTTTTTGGTTACAATGTGCAGCCACAATTTGCTGATAACCCCTCAACCTCGGTAGAAGATGCTAGAAAACTGGCTATAAAATGAACTCAACATCATCGTGATATTTCTAAAAGAAGACATGATTCAAGGCATCCCGACATTGAATTTAAAGTTAGAGATCTCGTTCTTAAAAGAATTCCCTACAATGATCCGAGGCTAATTAAAACAGCTCCCAAATACGAAGGACCATTCCAAGGTTTGAGAAGATTGTCTAAAGTGACTTACGAACTCTCTACAACGGATCAAGACAACCCACCAAGAAATCCCACAGGAGATCCTATAAAGGCACACATTTCCCAATTAAAGTCATTTATTCTCCGTGAATAAATGCATCAAAGCGGGGGTAAATGATACGAGAAAAAAATATATATATGCTGTAAACATCTCAAAATTATTATTCTCATATGTAATTTTTCATAGAACTTTATTCCAATAATCATCACTTAGCATTGTTTACAGGTAAACTTTGTAAAAAGGAGACGTTGGTTAAAAATAAAAAAACTAACGAGACATACATTCTTGATCTTTTATTTCCTTTACATTAAAAATAGCTATAAAAGAAAAACTTACATACATCCGCTACAATATATTATGGACGATAGTGCATAGAAAATAGTTCAATCCATTTAAAACACTTTGAATATTTAACTAGCTTATTTTGGATCAAATATTCATTTTTAATATCAATATTTCGACGAGGCTTGTAGTCCATAGTCTTCTGGGATTCAACTCTTGCAAACTTCTATGTGATCTATGTGATCGACATCGCTTCTCGCCCATCACATGGATGGTAAGTTTACTGAAGTTAAATCCCAGAAGAAGGTGGGCGGCCAGCTTCGTCGACATTAAAAATTAATATTTTCTCAAAAATAAGCTATTTAATTATTTAATGTATGTATGTAAAGAAGAAAAGACCAAATGTTAAAATAATTAACTTTCTCAATGTTTAGTTAACATTTATTGCGATTGATAGCAGTAATCATTTCAAATTGTATTAATCTAAAACAGATTGCTAAAGGGAAGGTAATCTTTTATCCACCAATACTACGGCGTTTTGACAATTGTGAAGTACTAAGTGATTCAATTCTATTGCGTATGTTTATTATTGCATTCCAATAAATTGTAATGTGAAAATCTCTTTGGATATGTCCTGTCTATTATTAGCTGATGAAATAATAGTGGGGAGTTCGATGCTCTTGTATTTACAGTTAAGACATCCTTTTTCATCAATAACTTTTTCCTAGCATTTTTAGCTTTCGAGAATTCACATTTTCGTACAACAATGAACACAACTATAAATATAAAGAAACAACACTTTTGCTATAAGTATATACTCTAACCTTGAAAGTGAAATTTTAGAGATATATATTTATAATATGATGTACTAAGCGCGCCATCTGTAATCAAAATGGGAGGGTTCACCACTGCTGAGCCAAGCCCTCCCTTTAATTTTTCCATTGCAGTAAGGGCAGTAGAAATTGTTTAATTTCAAAAAGAATCGCGTTTAGAATAGTTTCGAATTTAGATATATATTTATATAATATCTGTAAATGATGATTGAGATAAACAATTCGCTAAAGCTCTAAGTGTCAGGAAATAAAGAGAATTGACGTGAGATGTTGTTTCTTACTCAGATAATTCTAGAAGGCTCGAGAATTATGAAGGATTCCTATCAAATAATTGCGAAGGAGTTTTTATTTATAGTTTGCTTGCTGTGTAGTTAATGGTATAAGGAAGTAGTTATTTTCTTTCTTCTGGTCCAGCGGAGATCTGTTAGTTTATAGCCCCTCTGACCTGGCAGACTTCTTAAGAAAAGCTTCAAATTGTTTCAAATATCCTCTCAGAACTGCGATAGTCTTGCTGCTCAGGACAGTAACGACAGGTAAATATATATATATATATTATGAATAAATTTGTTGTTGTTAGATAGGCTTGATAAGACAAAGGATCGATAAGATAAAGGGTTGAGGTGCAGTCGTGATAAAAAAAAGATAATTATTTACCGTCAAGTAGCTTTTATTTTCAATTACTTGAGGAAAGATTACACATTAGTTATTTTCACATTATATAGAATTTATAAAGTTAATCCTATATTAGTGATTTAAAAGGATTGGTATGTTAACTACGCATATTTACAACAAAACTATACAACAGAACTGAAAGTCTTTCTAAAAAACGATGATAACAAAAGTAAAATTATTAATGAATAAAATAAAATATATATTTTTTAAAATATAGAAATATTTGAGTTTTTAGATTATATAATATATATTTAAAATACAATATAACGCGGCTGATGATTGTAAAACGAAAATTGCAATTATACCGCGAATGTTTCTTTTATAATTTTTTCGTTCGCCATTACTCTTCATGTTTCACCTTTCCATACTTCATCCTTAAAGTTAGAAATGTCGCTATTACTCTTTGAAAATAAATTTCGATTTTTATAAAAGAAACATTCGCGGTATAATTGCAATTTTCGTTTTATATAATATATATAATAACGATTCTTCCTGCTTTTACACTTCAAATCAATATGTAGTCTAGGGCTTGGTTTCTTTTTACAATTCTTTTATTTATCGAGTTTTCGGGTTAATATGACCTTCAACACGCAAACCCAGAAGTATTACTTCTAGAGTCTATAACAGAATGAGTTATCAATAATAATACAACACATAAATGAGACAGGACACCCTTTTAATTTATCAGAACCTACAATACATTATAGTAATATTCATAACAAACAGCAAAGATTAGTAAAAGTATCAATATTTTCTAATCAAACAATAGTTAAACCGAAGTATAGACCTACCAGAAATATACAAATCAATAGACAAAGTGAAAATCCATAATAAGCCCATATTAATGTTTATTGGAAGTTTAGTAATATGAGAGTAGTACTGGGGGAATGTAGTTTTGGTCTGTTGGTTTTGCATATAGGCAAAAACTAATCGGTGCATAAGTTCAGAAAATAGATAAGTATACAAATTTAACAATAATAGAATTTTATTATATATACGGGTTAAAAATATGTAAAATAGATTTTAGAAGAACATATATATGTCGTATCCGTCGTGGTCGAATGGAAAGGCACAACCGTTGTGCATGTAATCTTCGAAAAATAATTTGTTCCACACTCGTGAGCGCGCGCACGCGGCGGCGTGCGAATGAATGAAATATTTTTGGAATTCACTAATATATAATTCATTTCATAAATTCTATATAACTAAATTTCAAAAATAGGTTAGATAACTGCATATTTACAACAAGTATTAAAAGTCGGCGTATTCTAAAACTATGGTCAAAAAACAAGTAAAATTATCAATGATTGAAAATAAAAAATATATTTTTCAAATTATAAAATATCTTTAGATTTAGATTATATAATATATATATATAACTTGTATATAAATTCGGCGTGTTATAATTGGCTACAAGTAGTGTTTCTGGATCTCCGTGCTGAAGGACAAGCTAGCCCGAGAAAGCTCGAGAAATAAAAGAAATGTAAAAATAAACCTAGCCTTTGATTCCTTATTGACATTTTCAAATTACATATATATAATTACAAAATTGCATTGAGCAATACTCTTTGCAAATATGGTTTCAGATTAAAGCTATTATTAGTCAATTACAATTATAAATTTAACTGCCATTTAGCGATAAAAAATATTGAAATAATCATATTATAGTACAGTATATATTGTATCTTGTGTATTACTTCTTTGCGCTAAAGTTGTTCTATTTCGAAAGTCTCTATTAAATTTAAGTATTTTAGAATATAATTATTGTGACATTTTTTGACACGTCGTTTTAAAATTCTATTTCTGTCACGTTTTGTTGCAATTACATTTGAAACTTTGACATTTATCATTGCAGTAAAGTCTATAAAGATAATATTCCATAATACATGTCAAAATAAACTCATCGACAAATATAATTATTAGAAAGTTTATCGATATAGATGGCAATTGAATTTAAAATTACTATTTACTAATATTATCTTTAATATGAAAACATATTTGCGGAAGAGCATTGCTCGATGCAATTTTATGTGATTATATGTATACATGTTATCAATTCAACCTACAATATGTCACCTGTCTTTTCCATAATATATTCTAAAATACAATAGACTCATTCTAGAATCTATAATCTCCAAAGACAATAACAGCATAAATAGAAGATGTACCCCAACAGTTCTGTTGATGTTAATTATTTAAAATATTCATTTTCATTCAGTGATTGGATTAATCTGTGATTTAATTTATTCTGTGGTGTTGAGTGTATATATATATGTGTATTTCTTTGAGTGAGGTGGGAGAGAGTATATGTGGAGACGTTTGGGCGTAAGAGTTTGTAAGAGTTATTTAGATTTATTATAGAAATTTATATTCATAGTTTTTTGTGCCTTCAATAAAGAAGTTTTATGTTTTAATAGAGAGTATTTATTACGATTCTCCCAACAATTGGTAGCAGAGAGCGGTTGATTAAAAATTGATGCAAATCAAGCTTGATTGAATAATTTTTAGAAAGCAAAGATGCAAAATTTTAACTTATCTCAAATAGAAAAATTATCAGACAAAAACTACTTGATCTGGGCAAACAGAATAGAAAGCGAATTGAGAAGTTTGAAATTATGGAGACGTATCATAGAAGGAGAATTAATTGAAAAGCCTGTAGAAACAGACAAAAAATTCGAACAAAAAGTGAAAATCTGGGAAGATTGGGATGACGACAATGCTATCGCTAGAAATGTGATGAATCAAACTATGGATGCCACCCAAGCTCTAAAATATTCAAGCGAAAAAAGTGCCAAAAGATTATGGAATCTAATAAAGGAAGAAATGGCAGCTGGGAATGAAGATATGCAAATGAAAAATAAAATAGAATTATCAAAATTGAAGATGAAGGAAGATGAAACAGTTGATGATTACTTGAATAGAGCAGTGATTATAAAGAGCAGAAGCATACAAGCAAGAGATGAAATAAAAGATAGATAATTGATCTGCTTCGTTTTAGAAGGTTTAAGAATAGAATTTGACTTTGATGCAAAAATCATAAAATCTGACAGACAAAATAATATGAATTCAATACGACAAATTTTAAAGGAAACTGAGGAAAAAATAAAATATAGGAAACTAGAAAAAGTAGAAAAACAGGAGATTGCATCTAAAGCTAGAGAAGGCCGATCGGGAAAACGAAATTTTGCTATTAAATGCTATAACTGTGGAAAGATAGGTCATATCTCTAAAGAATGTAGAAATAAGATAAAATGTTTTAAATGTGGAGGATTTGGGCATGAATCGACAATATGTAAAAAGTATAGAAATGAATATCATGCAAAGTATAATTATAATGGGCCTAGGAGAGGAATAAACATACAAAATTATAGAGAATCTACAAATCATGTGATAGAAACAAATGGAATTATTTACGAAGATGACCAAAAGGAAGAAAAAATTAGATGGAATATGGATTCTGGAGCCTCTAGCCATATGGTTAGTAAGAAAGAAATATTTATAGAATATAAAGAGGAAGAAAGAATTATAGCAACAGCTGAAAAAGGTGCAATAATGAAATCATCAGGAATTGGATCAATACGAATGAAGTCAAATGTAAATGAAAGATTCATAAAAGTTGAAAATGTTTTGCATGTACCTAATTTGAGAGAAAATTTATTATCAGTTACAAAAATTATAGATAATTATTTTAGTGTATTATTCACAAAAAACAAAGCTGAAGTAATAGATAAAAATGGTGATATTTTATATGAGGCAAAAGGAAATGGTGATAAATTTGAAGTAGAGGGACTCCTAATTATGGAAAGAGCAAGAAAAGCAGAAGTAGATGATATTCTACGGCATCAAAGACTTGCTCATGTTAATTTTCAGAAATTGAAAGAAATGTATGATAATTCAACGGTATTAGGATTGAAAAATTTACATAATATCAAAGGGAATTGCGAATCTTGTACATTAGGAAAAATACATAGAAAATCTTACAAAAGTATTCAATATAAACAATCTGAAAATATTTTGGATCTATGGCATACCGACATAGTTGGACCTTTGAATGATTCTTTTGGATATAAGTATTTCATTACTATTGTTGATGACTATAGTAATTTTACTTTCGTTATACCAATTGCTAATAAATCTCAAACTGCAGATTTCATAATAAACTTGATTATACAAGAAGAAAGACAGACTGGAAAGAAAGTAAAGAGAATTCGAAATGATAATGGAGGAGAGTATATTTCAAATTATTTGAAGCGATGGTTGTCTAGTAAGGGCATCAAACAAGAATTCACCACAGCTTATACTCCTGAAAGTAATGGAAAAGCCGAAAGATTTAATAGAACCATTGTTGAGTCAGCAAGAACCATGCTAATTGATTCTAAATTACCTATAAAATTTGGAGTGAAAGTGTTAAAGTGGCTGTTCATATAAATAACAGAATTAAAATCAAAGAAATGAATACAACTCCTTTAGAGAGATACAAGGGATGGAAACCAAACATTGTTTACTTAAAAAGGTTCGGAAGCGAAGCTTATGTTCATATAAGAAAAGAAAAGAGAACGAAGATGGAACCAAAAGCTCATAAAGGGATTATGATGGGTTATAGTATGATAAGAAAAGGTTATAGAATATATTTACCAGAAATGGATGAAATACATGAAGTACCAGATGTAAATTTTAATGAATCTAAACTAGGATATTATTTAATGAATAATAGTGGAAGAAATCTCGATGAAAATGAACTTTTCTTTTTTAGTAGAGAAGACCCAAATTTGATTTCTCACGGGAATGAAGACTCTGGTGGTGATATTTATAATAGAGAAGACCAAGTAGAAAACTTTAACATCGATGATGAACATATTCCTCTAGATGATAATGATGTAGATTTGAGTGAAATAGAAGAAATACTTCCTAATGAAATAATTACTCCACGTAGAAAAGGACCAGAACTAGGAATGACGAGAGGAATGAGAGAAGAACGAGATCTTCGTTTGAGAGAAACCGAGGAAGAAGAACTTATAAAAAGGGGAGTGAGGAGATCTGAAAGATTAAGACTAATGAAGAATAAGGAAAATGTTTCTGATAGAACTTATGAAATTAAATGTCCGAAAGATTACCAAGAAGCATTGAATTCAGATAATAGAGAGCAATGGATTAAAGCCATGGAAGATGAAGAAATTGAAGTTTTGCATATCCCTTCAGAAAAAATGAAAGCGGACCATCTCACCAAGACTGTGGATGCTGTCAAGCTTAAGAACTGCATAAGTGGTGGAGTTATTTTTGAAAAATGAAAATTGAAAATTTGAAGGGGAGATTTGTTGATGTTAATTATTTAAAATATTCATTTTCATTCTGTGATTGAATTAATCTGTGATTTAATTTATTCTCTCTCTCTCTGTGGTGTTGAGTGTATATATATATGTGTATTTCTTTGAGTGAGGTGTGGGAGAGAGTATATGAGGAGACGTTTAGGTGTAAGAGTTTTTAGTTTTATTATAGAAATTTATATTCATAGTTTTTTGTGCCTTCAATAAAAAAGTTTTATGTTTTAATAGAGAGTATTTATTACGATTCTCCCAACAAGTTCCAGCATATTCAACGCAGATAATCCAACCCCCATTGAAACTGTCCCCCTAACTCTCTACAACTGGAATCTATTTTATATTTGATTTTTCAAATTTATTTCTGTGAATCTCTATTATATGTACATTGCACGCCTTTGTGGAGCCAGTGGCCTGATGAAGCGCGACCGCGTGAAAGCTTGCCTACCAATTTCTGAATAAAGAAACTCTGCCAATATTTTAATATATATTTGATTCAATTAGATGTATTTTCACCTCTACAGACCTACAGACTCTACAGCTTATGTCCATAAGTTCCCTAAACACCCCTAAGCTGCATTACAAATGTAAATGCAGAGAGTATATAATGAAACCAATCCAAAAGAATATTAGAGCAGTCTGGAGATTAATTTGGCGACACCGCTGAGAGGGTTCACCACTGATGAGCTGAGCTATAGATATATAGAGAGACCTAGAGATAATATCTCAAAATAAATTATAAAATAAAAACAATGTTAAATATAGATATTACCAATTTTATCGATAGATGAAATTTAATTTATGAATGTAACATGGATTTTGGCACCAAATAGTTTCTTAAATTCATATTTCATGGCAGTAAGAACAGCAGAATATCTCACATATTTAGTTTCCAAATCAAAAATGAAAAAAGAAATCCTGACTGCTCACATAAGAATTTCAGATAGCCCGAATCCAAAGGATAATACAAGTTGGCTTTTGTCTGAATCTGGTATGGTTGATCAAAATTGCGAAACCGCTGGGAGGGTGTGTCACATATTTACTAAGCTCCCATCATAATTTCGTCACAGTAAAGACAGTAGAAAGTAGCTTTATTAAAACTATTAACCTGAGAACGGTTTTATTTATTTTAACACTCGAGCAATATATCTCAAGATGTTAGTTGTTTGGTGGTATAAATTTTTTATCCCCGGGACGTGCTATGAGTGCAGGACTGTACAAAGTAATTTACATGGGGAACACTTACAGTTGCTAACCATTCACTATTATCATCATGGTCTATGCAATGTGTATTTGGGTTAGGTTAAAAGCTAAATATTTGGGATGTCGGTAATATATAGGGAGTTATTTTTGCATTTGCTCCAGGCACTAAGTTACAATTACAACGGTTAAATAGAGAGAAGACTAAAGGTGAGGTGTGATTAAACAGATCATATCAACATCCAAATCCTCTCGCTTTCTTAATTCTAATTCCCATCTTAGGAGGTCGGTGGTCGGTGGATGAATTGTATAAACCGTCGGTTTTCAACAGCCAATATCCGGGTTCAAATCTCGAATTGGGCCTTTTTTTCTAATTAAATGCTCTAAAATGGCTCTCGATTTTTTCTGAAGTCCAACACCACCAATGAGTGTAAGTAACCAAACAGGATTT
>CP092886.1:144347937-144368477 GCA_030710605.1 Cordylochernes scorpioides
ATAAATAGTTTCAATTTTTAAATAATAGATGTCGCCCTAATGCGTTATGTTTATATCTGGAATTATGTTGGGAAGACCTCTTTTGGAAATATTCAAGCATTTGAATGAATACAATGTCATGTCATCACAGAAAGAAAATTGTAGAGAATGGAAAACAATGGCCGCCTGGTCTCTAACATGCTTCACCTCTAAGTAAACTGTTAGAATGGGAAGCCCCGTTATACTCGCTGAGGGAAAACAAAATTAAGTTTATGGGCGAATCCAGACTGAATGCTGAAATAATTCAGGACAGGCGCTCTCTAGATTCATATTTTACTCAAATATTTATTTCAGTTAAATAATGACGCACGTATATTAAAGGAAATAATAGAACGATTGAAAACAATTTTAATTTTAAATAAAAATCAACTTTTTGACTATAGTGAATGTAGATATATATTTTCCTTCATCATCCGTGACCTTTTTCTTCATTAGATTTTCTATTACCATTCAGAGAATGTCAACGGAAAAGGTAGACTAATTTAATTGAAAGAATAGTCGTACCTTGTTGAACCCGAACGTTTAATATGTGAACTCCCCTTTGATTATAACGGAGCAAGATACCTTTATTTACTAATAAGGATATATATAAAGATCTCTAAAAATAGAGATATACATATATGTATTAAAAATAAAGAAGGCATTTTCTGACCACGAGCATATGTGCTTTTTAGATAGCAGAGCGCCATCTAGTGGATCAAAAATAAACTAAACGTTTATTTAACTTGTTCCGTGATATTTGGCCAACTCAATTTCTTGATAAATCAAGAAAGGCCATTCACGAACGCATTTCGCGCTGTTGTAGCGTGGAGTAGGCTGTACCACTGCGACCATAAAAACATTTATGTATATATATGTTATATTGAGATATTATTTAAAATGTTATATTAAAATATTTTATTTAAAATTATAATTTCATAGTTACAAATACTGCTAAATCGGCCGCCAGAGGTCGTGCTTTCCCTATAAATACTCATTGTTGTTCTTCTCCGTTGGTCGACCCAAAACTTTTGTACATTATGTAAATAAGCTTTTCTTTTTTTTTATTCTTACGCCTTAAGCCAGGCAATACTTTTACCAAATTATATTTATCCTAAAACTCAATTAAAGCAATCTCTCCGATCAAAATTGTTTTATTATTATTCTCTATATATTTATGCCACGACTGCTCAACAAATATAACTTTTCTTTATATAATATATATATATAGAGAGAGAAATGAGAATAATCGCGCATGTCAATATCTCTACGTGTCCAACACTACAATAGTTGATAGCTGGTAAATTAAACTGGCTGAACATCTAGACGTGGTCACATCTGAGGGTGACATCTCTATATATCCCAACCAAGTAAGGACAGCAGAAAATTGGTTTATTAATGAGCTAAATTTTAAAAAGACTTTTTTCGTTTACAAACAAAACTTCTAAATGAAGATTTTAAAATAGTTATAAATAAACCCGTCTATTTAAAAGCATCTCCTATCTCACTCTTTCCGTATGTGATCTTATCATTATAAAATGTTCTGATTTGTATATATGATATCTAATAATATTCTAATGTGATTCATAATTAGTGTAAGTGATCTAATGAATATGATGTGAATTAGGAGTGTGGTATATGTGATCTATTCAGTATATCGTGTAGTTGGCGACATTATATACGCTCCAGAAACTGGATTAACCAAATGAATAAATAATTATATTTAGATTTATAATAGTCGAGCCACTTCTTTTTTGCTTATACACAAATTTAACTAGTAGACAAAATTAATAGGTGGAAAAGCAGTAGCTATAATTTAATATTCATCTATATGCCATTCATCGTTATGTTGCATGCCAATATATTGTTGTAATAGCTGTAATAAACCTTTTAAATTTCACATATCAGGGTGAAAAATCAACGTTATTAATAAGATATTATTATACTCTTAATAAACACGACGCACAAAGGAGTTATCTAAATGAGAGGAAATTGGTAAATTTGATATGTGACTAAAAAAATAAATGCTTAAATTCACAGAAGAATCGCTTATTTTATCTAAAGGATATATATATATATATATGTCATAAAAAAGATGTATTTTAGGTACGTTACCAATTCATTCATGCAGTCGTGGATTGAAGTGAAAAGATAACTTTTATATTCAAAATTGTATTTTTTTTTTTAATGATTATATTTTAAAAACAAAAAGTTTGCATACATATATTTTATAAATATAATCTAAGTATATACAAAAAACATCTTGGGTTGTACTCCTTTTGTTAAGGATTTTAAAGAATTAACTCTGTGTTAATTCTATGATTATTTAAATTATAATTATATTAATGAATAATAAAAATCATATTTTTATTATGTCATATATATATATTTAAAAAAGATGCATATATTGGATTTTTTTAATGAATTTATTATTCCAATATTTCGAGGGGCAACTCGCCTCTCTTTATCGAGGATGTTTGTGTTTTGCACTAAAGCATGCGCGCACGCGTACCCACTCTCGTTCTACAAGGCAATGAAAGAATTGTATCCTTGATTTAAACATTACATTCAGTATATATACAACTAACAATTATATATAATATTACGGATAAATACCATTATTATTATTTTGTCTACGCATTGTGCTTGAAATAGGGATTTATATACAACAGTGCAACTGTAAATAATTGTGTGCATACATATTAATTCTAAATTAATGATAAAATTTTGAAGGAAAATAAATGAGCAAATTAAAAGTATATACATAGCTATTTACAAACAATTAGGATATGAATTCTTTATAAATTTCTGGAAAATCAATTTTTCTGTTTATACTGTGTTTATCTTCGGCAGAAGCCCAACTTTCTAAAAACAGTCTACAATGTTTTTCTGTAATATTTTTGTATATAATTGATGCCAATATATGCATCTTTTTAAAATATAATTTTAATTATGGATTGCTCAATCTTCAAAATATATATATATATATATAATAATTCACACACAATAAATAAACGGTTGGCTCATCTCTGGTTCTTATGCAAGCTGCTATTCTGCTTCGCAATGAGCAATAGAATTAGTGGAATTTCTCCTGCGAGATATCTTATCGAAATAAATCTCCGGTTTTAGCGTTTAATCTGCAATATTCCGAGTTGGTAGGAAGGCTCTGCCCATCAAACCCCAAACGTACTCGATTGAGGAGAGATCCAACGACCTTGCTAGTCAAGATAGTGTTGGACAAACAAGAATCAATAGAATCTATAGACGTCTGAGGTTATCCTATGTTAGCTCTGGATATCGTGATATGACGGACAACTCAAATATGCATCGAATATCGTCGACGTAGCGCTGTAATGTAAGTTTGCTGGGAATTATATAACCAAAGAAGCTCGATTATCAAAGGAAAAATATGATGTATTGTATATATATATATATATATATATATTTAAACCATTATGATGTATACTTTTGTTTCAAATATACACTCTGTAATATATAGATTTATATTCCAAAGATATATATTGTATTCAACCTGTTTAAATAAAATCGCATATTCTGATAATGTGGATAATTGCACAAAAAGCTATTCAAAACTTAATGTTACCCGACAAAGTTTCAGTGAAGAGCAACTGGGGAAATTCCCCATAATGGCAGCAAACACAACACTGAGGTAATCGGAATATTTGAAGTAAACGAGGCCCAACAAAGTGTCTCATTTAGTAGGTAACGAGGCTAATCAAAGTGTAATTCTTGGTATTTTTACTGTTTGGACCTTTGAGTGCTTAATTAGAGCTAATGGAGAGGAACTTGTCCCGGCCTAACTTGGTTGTGACAAGGAAATTTGGCATTTGTAATGAACTTATTTCCATTATCTTGATAAAACAAGGCGTTTATGAGTCCTCTAAATGCCATTTTTACTAATTAGTATAAATATTTAACACTATAAAAATTAGTTTAGTTAAATGCCATCATTTTTTCCAAATATAGTTACATTTTTATTATTCAATTTGAAGGATAGAAAATTTCTCTTCAAAAAGGTAAATTAATTATATATTTTTTTTTCAATGAAAGAGTATTGTGAACTTTATTCTCGACATTTTCAATAATGTCATATGAGGAAATTCCCATGTAGAGTATCTTAAGATACAAAAAAAAATATATTAAAAAATTTCCCAAAGATATTTAATAATATTATCTATAAAAGGAATTAAAATAGATATATATATATAATTAATCAGTATTAAAATATATCCAAGCGGATTTCTAGCACACACACACACGACTGGTTACTTCACAAATTTTAATTAAAACTTGTTCGCTATATAAATTAATTTCTCTGTCGATCGATATATGGCGTTGACATTTATTTCCATACCAGATAAATGTAGATTAGGAAATTTGAATGTTATGACCTATATATGTGAAGAATAATTACACAGTATTTTTATTAATATCGGAACAATTGGTTATTTGGTTGAAGCGAATATTTCATTTTGAAGTGATGTAAACTCTCGAAAGAGAATATTTAATCCTCTACGGGGGTTGTCATAGCAAATATACTATAAGAAATATATAACTATTTACTCTGAAGATAAACCCAGACATGACTAGATCCTACGGAAACTTCATTAACTGTCACAACACCCAACTCACTCCGGACCACATATACAGTTTCCGGCCATCCTTGCAGCCCTCTATATGGCAGACATCAATCCAGAAGAGGACATCCATACGGACAAGGTACTTTTGTTGGCCGGTATTGTGATCAAGGTTCACGGACGGATCTGATCTGCTCCATGGACAAGACATCACCAACTATTTACTTAAAAGAAATGGAATGTTGGCGTGTGCATGCGCGGTAGTATATCAGATTATATTAAAACTAAATATAATCTCTGTGAAAATATGATTGTATAATTAAATATATTTATCATTTTATTATAATCTATTTTAATGTTTAGAGAGAGATTTAATACATTTAAATTCACACCCGAGCTTGCACACGTCAATGTATTTTTGGAAGTATACTCGGTAACAAAAATTTCTAAGCATCAATATATAGTTGTCAGATTGGGGCAAATATTGGCGTATGTGAAAATTATGTATAGATGAAAAATGATTAAATATTAGAACAATTAATTGCATTATTCCAGATTTTGTTGTATGACCGTCACACTTTGGGAAAGTCAATATGTTCTTGGACCCCCACTTGCCTCGATGCAAGCTGAAACCCGACGTGACATGTACTGATAAAGATTCCAGATGGTGTGCTGAGGAATTACTTGACAATTTGTCTTTAACTGTTGAGCTAAATAGTCAACATTCCGGGATGGTTGCAATCGCTTTCCCATCACGTCCTTGTTGTGCTCTATGGAGCACGGAATAGTTCGGAGGGATTGAAGAAAATCCATAGTAACACGTGGTATGTATGATCGGGGTTTTTTTTTGTTAAAAAAATAAGCCCGGGGTGATGTGAGAGGAACGGCAAAAAACAGACCGTAGAATATCATATACGTACAGCTGTGCTGTCAGGATTCCAGTAATTATTACCAATAGTGTCCTGCTATCAAATGAAATGACACCCTAGACCATAACTCTCTCTTGTAGGACTCTGTGGTGTTCGTAAGTAAGGCCAGGATTCACATGCTGCCCAGGACGTCTCCAGGCACGGCCAGTACACAGCAAGAAACCAGAGTCGTCCCTAAAGACAATACGTCCCCAGTCAGCGCAGTTCCAAGTTGATCGTCCTCGACACCACTCTAGTCGACCTTGTCGGTGTACTGGTGTGAGGGGTAGGTATCGTAATGGTCGGCGAGGTCTTTGATTCCGCATTCTCAGTCGTCGGTTGATGGTCATTTTGGACGCTTGTGTGTCGGTCACACGTTGGCTGGTATATAACGTCTAATCCGTTGCTACGATAGCCGTTCTGACAAACGCTCTGTCCTCCCATTCTGTTGTGTCTCTTAGTCGACTGCTGCAGTCCTGACGTTGCGTTTTTCCGTTGTTGAACCACCCCTTGCCAACATCGTCTAATAGCCGTATCACTTCGACACAGAAGTCGCGTGATTAGTCGAATTGATCAACCAGCCTCTTTCAATCCAATGACATGACCTCTTTCAAACTCTGAAATATGTTTGTAATGAGGCATTGATACAGTAGAAATAGGCTTACTGAAAAAATATTGAAGGTACATTTTGATAATCAGTTCGTGCAACTGAATATCGAGTCTAGAAAAATCGTGCTAAATGGGCAGATCAGATGCGCTGGAGCTCTTGCTTTTCATGAATCAGTCACCAAATCTTAATCATTTGCATATTTGGTCGAAACGTCTTTGTAATCGTATTTTCATTTAAATCCGACAGCTCCTTATTGGTGTGCCGATTCTTTTTTTATACATTGTATATATGTATCTTATGGATCCGCTTTTGTATATATAGATGTCTTTAGGCTAATTCTTAAAATATTTTACGTTGAAATTTTATTTAAAAAAAAAACACATCAAATTGCACTTTTTTAGACCACATTAAATTAGCAATCACTTTCTTAAAGTCCTAAATTCATGCCTTCAAGCATCCTGAATAGCGCGGACAACGCATAAATGATAAACAGCGACAAATAATATATTGGTCTTCCAAACTATAATTTATTTGAGAACCTTTATCGATATTTTTTTTATCTTTTTTATCGATATTTACGTAATTCAACAGGCAAGAATTATTATTTATAAATTATTACGTAAAAAAATTCCAATTATAATGAAAGAATTACATCCTTATTTATTGCTTTATTAACGACAACCACCTATTTTAACCTATTCCTTTGGTCCCAGAATCGGTCTTCATTCAGACGTTTAATATACAGTATATGTGAAATAATGGTTATATATATGCTTATATTTCCTAAATTAAATTAATCAGATAAAAGAAAAGATATATTTGTACTATAGTTTTTTCAATGCAATTAGCAAGAATGCGAAATTGTCTCTATCAGAAAAAAAAAGATAAAATCTTAAAGAAGGCGCTGAAGGTCGAATCTAATTATCCAGTAACAGAACACAATAAAATCACCAATGTTAGAGAGCGGCAACGACGGAGAGAGAGAGAAAAGAACAAAACATTTCGAAACTTAATTAAATCCTCTCATTCAACTCTCTCTCTTCACGAAGCAAAACTTTCTTCCGGCCTTCCTGCCAAGGCCGCCTGGGAGGAAGCGCTACCTCGCACCTTCCTTTGTGGGCGTCCGTGGCGCAATTCTCTACTTACTTAAATCTATAGCACGACGGCTACTGACACTAAAACCAAAGAATTAGGTATTCAGGCTTACAGTTAAAGGCCATGTTATATCTGAAGGTCAGAGGGTTATAGTATGTTTAAAATATTAGTTGTTCAAATAACCGAAAAGTTTTATTTATTTCTTTTTTGGAGATATTTTTTATCAACATAAAGCTGAGGAGGAAACACACCAGGGAATTTTTCAAAAACATAATTTTGACGATATACATTTATGAATTTATTTACACTCATGGAGACAAACCTAAAGGATGCATTAGCGCGCCATCTGTTATGAAAATTCGAAACTATTATAGACGCGTATGATTCTTCTAAAAATTAAACAATTTCTACTGCCCTTACTGCAATGGAAATATTAATGGGAGGGCCTGGCTCATCAGTGGTGAACCCTCCCAGAGGTTTCGCCAGTTTAACCTTAAGGATCTGAAAGGTTTTTGATGTCACCGGTCGTCTATTTTTTAAAGGAGACAGGCAATTTTGTTTATACTAGGTTATCTCGTGTCTTCAATAAAGGTCACTGTGTCAAATACCTTTCAGAGTTATTTTCTGAATCTCAATATATAATATATATCGATATATGCTAAACTGTGCGACTTCCTTATGTTTTGTCTCTCCAGTGTATATATAAACAATTACTTCTTCCATATTTATTCATAATTCATATTCATATTGAGAGACTATTTGGAGTAAATATTTTCCAAATAAAAAAATACTGCCTACTGTCTTAATATTGGAAATTTTAGAAGGGCTTGTCTTATTAGTGATTAGTCCTTCCAGCGACGTGGCCCTGTTTTGGTCATATTTTCAGCAAGATTCTCATATATATATGTCATAATTTGTATATAATTGTATGCACCCCCGACCCACTATGCATGTACAATGTATGATTTTCAAAGATTTAATAAAGAATAAGGTAACTGGAGGAAAGAAAGTAGCAACAAGACATAGGAAGCAGGCTAAAAGCGGGCACAAGTATAAATAACTTGTACAGTCAATACTTCCTGGCAAGGCCGGACGTATCTGGTGACCAGAAGTTATAAAAGTAGAGAGACGCCCAATATTTCCGGAGCAAGACCGGACGTATTTGATAACCGCGGAAGTAATAAGAGTCGAGCTAACACAATACTTCCCGACCAGGCCGGGCGTAACTAACACCAAAGAAAGCCGCCGGTCCAATTAGGAAGCAATAACTAAGTAGGTCAACCAATAGAAAAACGGGCACGTTCCATCCTTCGACCAATGGGAAGGAAGACAACTCGTGGTGTTAAATCGAGAAGCAAGAATTGTCAGTGGTGATTTCGCTTCCAAGAAGGTGACATCGGCTCTGGACCTCTCTCCCTCTGCTCATCCTGTAGCTAAGTACAATCACCACCATGTGATCAGATAATTAATAAGTCAAAATCGCTCCGCTCTTCTCAAGCTTTCTTTCCTCCAACCCAGTTGCCTTTTATTTTCAAACCCCATCACGTGTCCTGATTATTCCTAACTGTATGCTTCAACTTCCACTCAAACGACTGCGTTTCAACCAATCCTCACCATTCAAATCGAACAACAAGAAATTCCGCAACGATATTGTCACATATATATTCTAGTCAAAGTATTCAAGTAAACTATGGACCTA
Source organism: Cordylochernes scorpioides (assembly GCA_030710605.1). NCBI lineage: Eukaryota > Metazoa > Arthropoda > Arachnida > Pseudoscorpiones > Chernetidae > Cordylochernes > Cordylochernes scorpioides. The sequence continues at coordinate 144,356,866 of CP092886.1, forward strand.
AGCGCTGGTATTATATATATTTCTGCTCCCTTCGCGCGCACCTTGTGATCATTTCTAGAAATAATTTACCAATATTTTCTTCCAAAGTGCCGGCTATGTTAGCACAGTAGCCTAATACGGAATAGGTATGTGAGGTAGATTGAATGGTCAAAACAGATGGGCGTGTTCACCACTGATGAACCTTTACAGGATTATTTTAATAGCAGCAACAACAGTTGTTACGATGTGGATTTTTCATTTGGAAGAAAATAACAGAGCACTAAAAATAGCTTATTTTCTGATATAAAATTCTCTATTATACTCCAAATATTTTAAATTAATTCATATTACCTTGAATACAGACCTCTATGAGTGGCGCGATTCTCTACTCACTTAAATCTATAGCACGAGGGCAACTGACTCTAAAACCAACGCATTATATATTCAGGCTTAGGGTTCAAGGCCATGTTATATCTGAAGGTCAGCGGGTTATAGTATTTTTAAAATATTAGTTCTTCAAATAACCGCAATGTTTTATTTATTTCTTTTTTGGAGATTTTCGTGTGTATTTATATGTATTTGTATGTGAAAGAATTAAAAAAGAGATAATCTCCTTTCAAACTAGTTGAAAAAAACCCCTATATAAAATATAATATTCTATATTGAATTGTTTCATCCGCCTAAGAGGTTTTATGAATTTAATCTATAAGAGAATCGATCGTTCTCTTGACAATGAAATATATATTTTTGTATTGGAGTGGTTATTATATTTCATCGCATAGGAAATTGCAGAAAATATTTAAAGATAATTAATCTTTCACGTACGCGACAAAGAGGTTTATTCACTAACTTATTATACATACATTCTCATAGACTATATTTAAGTAGGTTGTAACTTTTAGCATGTGTATCGTGATTCAGACCATAACTCTGAAAGATATTTAATATACAGTGATCTTTATTGAAAACACACGAGTTAACCAAGTGTACACAAAATTGCCTCAGAAGATTGGCGACATCAAAGACTTTCCACTTCCTTAAAGTTTGGTCCATGATAATATATATATAATATTTTAGCTAGCTTTCATGTTGAGAGACCCTTCCACAGTCGTTTATATCCTAAGTATAAACATTCAATATATATATATGTAAACCCTTTACACGCGACTGGACTCGAGCCCATTAATCTTGCTATTAAGTTTTCACTAATTCTCATTATACCACGTGTACGGGCGTACAGCTGTCCAAAATGGTGTCATCCCAGATCATGAAGCTGAATCCCAGCGGTCTCCTTCCCTGAATTCCGACCTAGACTGAAGAGGATCATTAGCCCGAAACTATGGTCTCTCGGTTTTCCAAAGCTGATGTCGAAACTTTGTCACCAACCTGAGCTCGCTAGTTTGCGGAGACGGCCAATAGATGGAGCTTAGTTTTAGCGTCTATTTAGCCGGGAGAGGCGACTTTTATATTTTCCTGATGTCGGCCGGTTAATTTCTTGTTCATGATTATCTCAAGATCAGAAAACATCCAAAAATAGTCTAAAGTCTGAAACGTGATCTATCAGTGAAATGAACACGAGCCCATTCATTGATAATTATCAATGATATACTTAGGCCTTCACTGAGGCCACTAGAATACATATCTTTGGCTTTCTTACACAAATCCCTCTTGTAACCTCAACACAGTCTTTTGTGAAATATGGGTTTCTGATGCTAATATCAAAATCTGTGCAGATTTGGAAAACTATCATGTCCCTGTGGCGCTTGACTGTAAGTGTTTTGAATCGATTTTCTTGTGCCATTGTCGTTCTTTTTCCGTCTTGACCAAAACTTAGAGTAAATGCGTCTTTTTCTTCCGAAATTGTTTCTAAAGGTTTGAAATGACCTGCCTTGAAACATTGTAACAAATAAATTTACTGGCATTGTGTTTCTTTTTAAAATAGCATCAAATATTTCCTTTACAGACCTTACTGTAATAATAAAAAGTTATTGAATAAGTGGGCTTGGCTCATCAGTGCTGAACCCTCTCAGCGGGTTCGCCAAATTAATCTCCACACCGCTCTACTATTGTTGTGAATTGGTTTTGGTATATACCCTGCATTTTCTTTAGAAGGCAGTTAAAAGGGGTATAAATCTATATTTATTATGTGGGGGGATGTTTATTTTAATAAATATTTAATAAACGCAGTTTATAAATTTAAATTTTCAACTCGTGTAATTATCCAAGAAAAGATATGCTGTCTGCTCTTCTATGAAAGAATATTTACAGATGGTTCCTGTTGTTGCCACGAAGGCCAAAACCCATAAACATCTCCCAGAGTTATTGTGTCAGGTTAATCTTCCAGGCCCAGAGGTTTATAGGAGAATTATGCTCTTCTTCTCCTAATCCCACACACATGCATCCACAATCTTTCTTATAAAGTTATGTTATGTGTTTATTATTTCTAAAAGCACCAAAACACATAACTTTTCAAGGATTATTCTATTATTTCTTCTCTTAAAGTCTTCAGTCCGGATCCTTTTGAGAAAATTAGATTGTCTATTTTCTCCTCTAATGTCAAAGGTACTGGACTTTCCTAGGATAATTATTTTGTTTTATTACCTCTTAGGTGGCAGCCACGAAGCCTCTCTAGGATAATTAGATTGTTCTTACCCAAACTCCAGACACTGAACCCTTTCTAGGAGAATTAGGTTTTCTTCCTTCGAACATCACGGGGCCTCTCTAGAACATTAGGTTTTATTCCCTCCAAATAAAAAACCTCTTTAGAACATTGAAGTGTCTTCCCTCGAGCATTACAGATAAAAGACCTCTCTAGAACATTAGTTTTTCTTTACCCGAACATCACAGGTATATGACCTCACTATAGCACATATTAGGTTTTTATTTCCTCGAGCATCACACAGGCATAGGACCTCTTTATAACATATTTCACCACAAGTTTTATTACAACATCACAAGCATAAGCCTCACTAGCACCTTAGGTTATTCTTCCTTCCAACATCACAGGCCTAGGACTTCTTTACAACATTAGGTTTTCTTTACTAGAGAATATCACAGGTATACAACCTTTCTATATAAAACATTGGGTTTTCTTAGAGAATATCACAGGTATATAACCTCAATAGCACCTTAGGTTTTTCTTTCTTCCAAAATAACAGGCCTAAGACCTTTCTAAAACATTAGGTTTTCTTTTCTAGAGAATATCACAGGTATATGACCTCACTAGCACCTTAGGTTTTTCTTTCTCCCAACATCACAGGCATAGGACCTCTCTAAAATATTAGGTTTTATTTCCTAGAACATCACAGGTATAGGACATCCCTATAGATAATGAGGGTTTTCCCTAGAATTTAACAATAAATAAAACCGTTTCATTTCCTCCCTAACACATCTTAGGTGGAAAATACTCCTAGATAAATTAGGCTGTATTTCGAAGATCGCAAGCACTCAAGGTTTATAGGCGAGTTAGTTATAAGACCGAACAAATTGAACGTAATAAAATTGCAATAGCTTTTAATTACTTTCTCCCACCCTCTCTAATGTCCATGGATTTTTATCATTTTCAGGAAAGACAATTAGATTTTCACCGAATAATAGTACCTAATAAATTTCTTATAGAGCTACTAAACGAGCGCCACATGTTAAAAACCTTTCATCCTGGACACCTAAAAATAAAATACACTACACAATTTCATGTCTATATTCAATGTGAAAAAACTAAAAAGAAGCGAAACCTTTTCTTTATGAAAATACCAAATGTGCCCGTACTTAGTAATCCAAATACATATTAGGTCTATGTAGAGACATCTTTTTCCCGCGGGTCACCACTGATAAGCAACCTCCTATAATTTCTCTCTCTCATATTTTAAATCAGTGTTTCTGTTATATATAGACTAGCCGAATGACCCGGGCAACGCCCGTGTTTTACCCGATTGAATGTTTTGATTCAAATACTATTTGTTACAATTATAAATTGGAGCCTTAATTAATTGCATATGTTAGTTAATAACTATAGCCTATGTGCTTTATCTGTCTATGTACTGTTGGCTTCCGTAGGCGTCTCTTACTGGGAAAGAGAAAGAGAGGATTCCATTTGGTTATTATCTAATATATGCATTTATTTAGGGAGCGACCCGCTCCAACACAATAGTTAAATGGCGAGTGGGGGGGGGGGGGGGGCAAAGGTGGCGTGACCGTAGCCAACCAATAGGAGGGCGCCATTCCAAAAAAAAAAAGCAAACGGTGACAGAGTTGGTTGATTGATTAGGAGATTAGGAGATGAGGAATGACGCTCGTAACTGTATATATAGGGATTATAATTTTATATACAACATATATACATACAATATTATATACATATATATACAATTTTATATACTTGCATATTGAAGTAAAATAAATATAAGAATTTTTTTTTATATAATATAGGTTGAAATTGTGCAAATTGGAGTTAATATGTTTTGGTTTAGCGCAGGGGTTAGAAACCTTTTGATTAGGAAGAGACAAAAATTCAATTTGAAAAGTTTCAAAGTTTTTAAAGAGCCACACATTTTTCTTTGCCAACAATAAAAACTTTATTTATGTACTACACACGCAGCTTCACATCCAAAGAGCCGCATGTGGCTCGCAAGACGCAAGTTGCCGACCCCTGGTCTAGAGAAAACCTCCTAATATGATTCAACCGGGATGAAAAGAGATTGGCACCAGGTCTTGTCATAAATAAGCCTGGCGATAGTTTCAACCTCGCTATATGACTATCATATCAATCTATTCAACCTCCTTGGACCAGACAAATTGAAATCTAAAAAGAAAGAAATTGGGTGGGGAGGGATTTCAGGACTCATTGCGTGTGCTTGTGTTCATGTGTGTGTGTGTGAGTTTGATTGCACTGATATCATAACCATTAAGTCATTACGCTAAAAGTGTTTGTAAAATTTGTAACATTTAATCTTATTGGCAATGTATTTCTTTTTAATAATACCATCAATTATTATCTCTACAGTCCTTTCTGGAATCATTAAAGTTATAGAATGAGAAAAAATGTTCAGTTCTGATATATAAATTTAGGAGCTGAAATAATGACTCAGAGAGAGAGAGAAAAGAAGGGAAAATAGAAGTCATAATGTTTTTATTTTTAGGGCATATTCACAAACCTACCTAAATATATAATATCTGCGTATAAATAAAGAAGTTGAATATATTGAAATGAAAAATATGTGCATTTTTTCTATTAATTTATATTCAACTAGCCGAATGGATTTGGACATGTCAATTTTCAAGTGCGTTTGGTTAGGGCACCTAATCAATTAAATAATTCTTTTTTTTTTATATTATAAAAAAATAGCAAACAATCTCAAAATTATATATATAAGCCTATTAGTGCTGCCTCTAGTGATAAAAGTTAGAAAAAAAAAACTACAGAAAATTATTTAAAATTTTTCAAAATTAACAAATGATTTTTTAAAGTTTTTATTTTATTCGACTATATTTTGAACTAATATTAGTTCAGTGGTTTATTTTAATAACATACACCTGGTCTTTTTTATTTTTTTTTTTTTCACATGTTTAGCGTATTTACGCAAGTTTGGCCTTATATATCCATTTCTTGATTTCTCGGGAAGCCTCTAGGACCAAAATATATTTGGTCGTAGAGGTACAATCTGCACCACGCTGACGAGGGCCAATATCAGGGAAAAGGTTAAATCAACGTTTTGTTAATATTTGTTCCACTAGATGGCGTTGTGTCATCTAAAGGTTCATGTGAAAGTGGTCAGGATATGCCTTTATTTGATTTCAATATATATCTATATATTAAGAAAAAGACATCTCCTTATCGTGCAACTGAAAGTTGCTGATGGCTGGAGCCATCTATCGGAATAAATATCAACTATTCTCGTTGATTTTTTAATTATTCCAGAATTGGCCAAATACCCATTCTTGATTAATCAAGAAAAGCTAACCACGGACACGTTTCGGGCTGTTGGCCCTCTTGATTAATCAAGAATGGGTATTTGGCCAATTCTGGAATAATTAAAAAATCAACGAGAATAGTTGGTATTTATTCAGATAGATGGCGCCAGCCATCAGCAACTTTCAGTTGCACGATAAGGAGATGCCTTTTTCTTAATTTATGCACCTTATCCCAGTACAATGTTACATTTGTACTATTTTTTCACATATCTATATATATATACATAGATTGTGTTTTATTTATCAATTTTTATAATGAACGATGATATACTGTTATCATATTGAAATAATAATAACTGATATTCCACGTCACACACATGTAATAAATACATATAGTATTTTTAATGATAAATATTAATTTAAAGGCCTCACAAAAGTTGTAACGGTATTATATCGCATCAAAGTAGGATTATAAATTGAGTTGTGCTCCATTTGTGCTAAGAAAGAACGGTACAGAAATATTCCAGTAAGAAGGTTTCTAAAGGTCAGCAAATAGCCTGGGACAAAGTGTCGGCGTGAAAGGGAAGCAAATTTGATTGCGGAGTCAAGGCAAACTTTTCCCGAGACTCAAGTAGGATTAATCTTTTTTCCTGGAGCCTTCTGTCGCGGAACACTTCAGGAAATCTCTGTGCCCTCGACCTTGGCGTCCTGTGAGCAAATTACATCCTCAGAGTATCGACTTGACATCGACTGAATAGCTCCTGGATATTGTTGCATTCAAAATAATGAATTCAGTATATTGGATTGAAACTCTATTTATTTGCCAATATTTCGGTGGTATGAACATAAACCTTGATATGATGTAAAAACGTATATATTTTGTATAAATTAGCTTAGGAACGCAGGTTGAATTAAAATTTGGACAAATATATATATAATGCAAATTCGGCTTTAATTCCCATTTCTTGATTTTTCAGGAGGCCTCTTGAACCGAATTTTTGGTCGTTGAGGTAAAGATTGCACCATGCTGACGAGGGCCAACAGGCCGAAGCGTTTTTGTGGTTGGTTTTTCTTGGTTTATCAAGAAATTTGATTGCCAAATATCATAGAACAAGCCTGAATCAACATTTAGTTGATTTTTATTCCACTAGATGGCGCTCTGCCATCTAAAAAGCACATGTGCTCCTGGTCAGAATATGCCTTTTTTTTATTTTTAATATCAACACCTGAACTTTTTATTTATTTATTTTATTTCTATTATTTTCCTTTATATATATATATAACTCTAGGTCTTTTTAAAATTAAATTCCACCTCTGTATAGAGAGGGGATAAAGGACGTAGGTTATATAGGGATCGTTGCGAATACAATTCCCGAGTTAATCTTATTAAACAAATCCTATTGACGCCATGCGATTCTCCCAGTTAATAGAATTAAAGCTTTCTTAGAAGGAACTGAGCAGATGGATAGAACACTGACAATTGCCATAGTTTGATTCGTCTGCTATGCACGAAGATTCCGTTAAGTACCAACTGTCGTACTGACTTAACGTCGACACTCCGACACGCCCCTTCCCCCTGTTGACATATTAGTATAGATGCCACGTGTGTTCCTAGTTCAAATATATTTTAGTTTCTTACACATTGTGATTTGCACTCACTATCATTAAAGTTGTTAGCAGATATCACAACGTTCTTTTGTATTTTTTTCAAATAACAAGTTATTAATGATTACTTATGATGATGTATGTATTCTGAATTTGAAAAAAAATATTATTTAAAATTTTAAATTATTTCGATAATTCGATTGACAGTGCGCATCCCTTCATCAATAATTATAATTAATTAAAATATGAGATACCTGAGACTCTTGCGTTTCGCTTCATTCAAGCCTATGCAGCATTTTCAAAACTTACTTGATCCTGAAGAAAACAGGTGCCATTAAGGATATGGTCACATCGTTAGAAAGCTGATAGAACCATTGGTTTTATGTAAATTCATCACTTGCTTATCCAAAGATCTAATGTATATATCGTATTTATATCATTACTTATAAAATACATTTATGAAGTGTTAAAGTATATTATACTGAAAAAAGAATGAGACAAAATGCAAAAAAAGAAATGCAGAGCACCACCTTATTAAGCGACACTACGTTGAAATAAATAATGAGAAATCTCGACCCCTATCGGGAACGATAATAAACAGCGTCAACTCCGGGTTCAATGAACCAACGCTAAGATAATCCATGTGTTGCTACATCACATACATCACATTGTAACAGTCTATGTGGCGGATTAACGGAATTATATACAGGCCTTTCCGTTGGTGATTGTAAATATTGACAATGAAAAGGTTTTTATTTAATTTCTTTTTTACACATATTTAGACACACCATGTCGGACTTTGCATTATTTATAATCATAATATATTTTTTTCTAAATAAGGGCTAAGAGAAAGATGGTATATTTTTGCTAATTATTTGTATAGGTTTGTAAATACCTGCTTCAGAGTAGTCGTGTGTTTCACATATATAATATATATACTCTAAGATATATATAAATAATTCATTTGTCAAATTATATAATGTGCCTAAAGTCTAAATATATAAATTTAAACTATTAGACGCTTTGTAATAATGAGCGGAACATATTCTAAATTTAAACTTTCTTCAAACGCCAACAACGAGTAGTTAAAGGTTGGACAACGTGGGAAATATACCAAATGAACAAATTGAAATTTAGCAAAAGAACGAAATTTTAGCTCCTAAATAAGACTACTTCACAAAGACAACTTTGAAAATATATTCAACACATGTTTTGTTTCATCCTTCAGAAATTATATTCTTTCATATTAACCGCAATCAATAACCGATTAATATCCATATTTATTCATATGAAATTGTGAAAAAACTTTTAAAATTACAAAATATTTTCTCACAATGAGTTTCTTTTTATTTTAAATTGCTAGCTTCAAGCGATAATCGCTCTTCAACAATTTTAAAAATATCGACTATATCTAACAATAATTATTTAAAAAATACAAACGCGCGCAGCGTGGATTATATTACACGCTGCGCGCGTTTGTATTTTTTAAATAATTATTGTTAGATATAGTCGATATTTTTTAAGCACGTTGAAGAGCGATTAACGCTTGAAAGCTAGCAATTTAAAATAAAAATAAACTCATTGTGAGAAAATATTTTGTAATTTTGAAAATATCCGTGTTTGCTATCTGAAACCTAAATATATTAATTATGGCTCGGCGCATTCCTCTATCTCGCTAAGAACTCAGGCGAGCGAAAATAACCAAGAGAGGCTTTGACACTTTTGTAAGTTCAAGTCGGGCTTCATTCTACATGTGGTGCGCCTACAGTAGCAGGTAGGCGCTCTATTTACCTACCATTATTACCATAGTAATCATAATGTCTACTAGGGTTAAGTCTGAACAAATAAATCCCTATATATTCAATACAGAGTTCATAAAAAATAGTCAAAGTGTTGAAACATAAGTATTATAGTTAGTAAACGTATTCCAGGGTAGCGCTTAGCGTGTACATTTTGTTGTATGTATGTTGTTTTTGTTGTAGGTATAAAAGAAACATTCGCGCTTTTAAATCCTTTTATTTTATATGTATAGATGGCGCGTTATTGCTTTGTGTACATTTTATAATAAATATAATTATAAACTCTCTAATAAATATTTAGTGTGTTCGTTAAAAATATAATTATAAATATAAATGATAAATATAACATTTAAAATAACAAAAACATATTTAATAAAATGGGAATTCATGTTATCCCATCCGCAATACGTTTCCTGATTAAATTATTTTCAATTTTCGCAAGTTTCTGAGTTAAATATCTCTCTACTTCTGTCGGTTTCTATAACTTTATGTCGAAACATATTTGCATTGTAAAATCCCCTTCGCCCCTGACTAGAGTTAAGCATAGCATTTTGGCTTTATCATCGTTCTGTCGAATATTACGATGATTATTCATAGATATATTCTCTCAAATATGAAATATTATTACTATATTTATCATTGATTTTGTCCTTCTATTACTCCCTGCCTCCAAATATGTCTAAACTGCAGGTGTTCCCTGTTGCAACTCTAATGTTGAGTTCTATGAAAGATTCCAATGTTCGAAATAATGTTGTGAAATGGAATTCTTCATTCCCTCATATTTTAAAATATTTCATTAAAGAAACTTATTGCGAGAACATGAATCACTATGTTGTGTGTATCGATATTCTATAATTTCCCTTGCCATTGATTTTGTGTATATACGGTAAAAAATAAATCAGTGAAAATGTATATATCTTTAATAATCAATTGTAAATATATTCCTACACAAAAGAGGTAGTGAGGAAAGTTTTAGAGCAGATGTGTAAATAAATCCCTTTTCAAACAAAGACTCACGTGCACAAGGGGAAAGGGAGAAAAATAAATTACTGTATTATTTTGTTGTTGTATGGCGAATCCATACAGGGCAATGGGCCCTAATAAAAGCCTTTTGTTGTTGTTGTTGTATATATCTTTAATATTTTTATATCTTTGAAATGGTCGTCTTTCCCGTCTAAAGAGACACAACACCAATTATACACCATTTATAGATCGTCTCTGCAAACTAACAGAATAGGTTTGGTGAAAATGCCATGGTATCGGGCTAATGGCTCTCGTCAGTACAGATCGGGCTTTGATTTCATGAGATCTACAAATTTTGGGGTCTAGTTTGACGGCGGATATGACTTTTACTTTAATAGATCAGTATCCTCTCAACAAAATTTCCATCTATATTTTGGCCATAGATTTGCCTTGCCATTTTACCAACTAAACACCTTTTGTCAGATTGTGAAGATTTCATTTGATCTCTTGTGGATCCCCCCCATGGAATCAAAGCAGCTCTGGAGTGACGTGCGAGGGCCATTAGCCCGAAACCATGATCTCCAGGTGGGTGCTTTACAGGTTGACAAAGCTGATGTCGTGGTTATGTCCCCGACTTGTGTCCGCTAGATTTCAGAGACGGTCGATAGATGGCACTTAGTTTTTTGTGTCTATTTTGACGTTAGAAGTGACCTTTATAGATCAATAATCTTCTGGAAATTTTTCATTCAACAATATTTATTGTACTCTGGAGTATTAATGTAAGATCAGTTAGTTGTATTTGTTTTATAAAAGTACTGAAAATAGTTGAAATACACATAACTCTATTCAAATATATCTCAATTTTATATATATAAACGACTATTTTTTAGGATAGAGAGGCATGCACATATATATTGTTAAAATATGGTACAAATAAATTTACTGGTAATGTGTTTCTTTAAATAATATCATCAAATATTATCCTTATATACAGACCTTATTGCAATGATATAAGTTATTTAATGAGTGGGCTTGGCTTAACAGTAGTGAAACCTCTCAGCGGTTTCACCAAATTAATCTCTAGAGTGGGTTCACTACTATTGAGCCAAGTCTTCTCATGCAATAACTCATATAATTGCAGTAAGAAGGTCTGGAGAGATAATATTTGGTGATATTATTTAAAAGAAAAACACATTTCCGGTAATATATTTGTACACATTTTAACGATAGATGGCAATTAAATTTATAAAAATACATATATATGTTGTGTTTGATCAAAACATAGGTAGGGGGTCGGTGGAAGGGTGGTCAAACCATTGGTTTTCGACCGCTACGACCCGGGTTCGATTCCCGCAT
>CP092886.1:144368577-144392260 GCA_030710605.1 Cordylochernes scorpioides
ATCTGCCAAAAAGGTGTTTAGTTGGTAAAATGGCAAGGCAAATCGGTGGCCAAAATATAGATGGAAATTTGGCTGAGAGGATACTGATCTATTAAAGTAAAAGTCATCTCCCCCGTCAAATTAGACCCCAAAATTTGTAGATCTCATGAAATCAAAGCCCGATCTGTACTGACGAGAGCCATTAGCCCGATACCATGGCATTTTCACCAAACCTATTCTGTTAGTTTGCAGAGACGATCTATAAATGGTGTATAATTGGTGTTGTGTCTCTTTAGACGGGAAAGACGACCATTTCAAAGATATATAAATATTAAAGATATATACAACAACAACAACTAAAGGCTTTTATTAGGGCCCATTGCCCTGTATGGATTCGCCATACAACAACAAAATAATACAGTAATTTTTTTCTCCCTTTCCTCTTGTGCACGTGAGTCTTTGTTTGAAAAGGGATTTATTTACACATCTATTCTAAAACTTTCCTCACTACCTCTTTTGTGTATGAATCTATTTACAATTGATTATTAAAGATATATACATTTTCACTGATTTATTTAATTACCGTATATACACAAAATCAATGGCAAGGGAAATTATAGAATATCGATACACACACAGCATAGTGATTCATGTTCTCGCAATAAGTTTCTTTAATGAAATATTTTAAAATATGAGGGAATGAAGAATTCCATTTCACAACATTATTTCGAACATTGGAATCTTTCTTAGAATCTCAACATCAGAGTTGCAACAGGGAACACCTGCAGTTTAGACATATTTGGAGGCAGGGAGTAATAGAAGGACAAAATCAATGATAAATATAGTAATAATATTTCATATTTGAGAGAATATATCTATGAATAATCATCGTAATATTCGACAGAACGATGATAAAGCCAAAATGCTATGCTTGACTCTAGTCAGGGGCGAAGGGGATTTTACAATGCAAATATGTTTCAACATAAAGTTATAGAAACCGACAGGAGTAGAAAGATATCGAACTCAGAAACTTGCGAAATTTGAAAATAATTTAATCAGGAAACGTATTGCGGATGGGATAACATGAATTCCCATTTTATTAAATATGTTTTTGTTATTTTAAATGTTATATTTATCATTTATATTTATAATTATATTTTTAACGAACACACTAAATATTTATTAGAGAGTTTATAATTATATTTATTATAAAATGTACACGCTAAGCGCTACCCTGGAATACGTTTACTAACTATAATACTTATGTTTTAACACTTTGACTATTTTTTATGAACTCTGTATTGAATATATAGGGATTTATTTGTTCAGACTTAACCCTAGTAGACATTATGATTACTATGGTAATAATGGTAGGTAAATAGAGCGCCTACCTGCTACTGTAGGCGCACCACAAGTAGAATGAAGCCCGACTTGAACTTACAAGGTGTCAAAGCCTCGTTTGGTTATTTTCGCTCGCGTGAGTTCTTAGCGAGATAGAGGAAGTGCGCCGAGCCATAATTCATATATTTAGGTTTCAGATAGCAAACACGGATATTTTCAAAATTACAAAATAATTCCTCACAATGAGTTTATTTTAATTTTAAATTGCTAGCTTTCAAGCGTTAATCGCTCTTCAACGTGCTTAAAAAATATCGACTATTATCTAACAAAAAATATTTACAAATACAAACTCACGCAGCGTGGATTATATTACACGCTACGCGCGTTTGTAATTTTAAATATCTATTGTTAGATAATAGTCGATATTTTTAAAATTGTTGAAGAGCGATTATCGCTTGAAACCTAGCAATTTAAAATAAAAAGAAACTCATTATGAGAAAATATTTTGTAATTTTAAAAGTTTTTTTCACAATTTCATATGAATAAATATGGATATTAATCGGTTATTGATTGCGGTTAATATCGAAGAATATAATTTCTGAAGGATGAAACAAAACATGTGTTGAATATAGTTTCAAAGTTGCTTTGTGAAGTAGTCTTATTTAGGAGCTAAAATTTCGTTCTGTTGCTAAATTTCAATTTGTTCATTTGGTATCTTTCCCACGTTGTCCAACCTTTACCTACTCGTTGTTGGCGTTTGAAAAAAGTTTAAATTTAGAATATGTTCCGCTCATTATTACAAAGCGTCTGATAGTTTAAATTTATATATTTAGACTTTAGGCACATTATATAATTTGAAAAATGAATTACTTTTATATATATCTTAGGGTATATATATTATATATGTGAAACACACGACTACTCTGAAGCAGGTATTTACAAACCTATACAAATAATTAGCAAAAATATACCATCTTTCTCTTAGCCCTTATTTAGAAAAATATATATTATGATTATAAATAATGCAAAGTCCGACATGGTGTGTCTAAATATGTGTAAAAGAGAAATTAAATAAAAACCTTTTCATTGTCAATATTTACAATCACCAACGGGAAGGCCTGTATATAATTCCGTTAATCCGCCACATAGACTGTTACAATGTGATGTATGTGATGTAGCAACACATGGATTATCTTAGCGTTGGTTCATTGACCCCGGAGTTGACGCTGTTTATTATCGTTCCCGATAGGGGTCAGGATTTCTCATTATTTACTTAAACGTAGTGTCGCTTAATAAGGTGGTGCTCTGCATTCCTTTTATTGCATTTTGTATCATTCTTTATTCAGTATAATATACTTTAACACTTCTTTATAAATGTATTTTATAAGTAATGATATAATTACGATATATACATTAGATATTTGGATAAGCAAGTGATGAATTTACATAAAACCAATGGTTCTATCAGCTTTCTAACGTTGTGACCATATCCTTAATGGCACCTGTTTTCTTCAGGATCAAGTAAGTTTTGAAAATGCTGCATAGGCTTGAATGAAGCGAAACGCAAGAGTCTCAGGTATCTCATATTTTAATTAATTATAATTATTGATGAAGGGATGCGCACTGTCAATCGAATTATCGAAATAATTTTAAAATTTAAAATAATATTTTTTTTTCAAATTCAGAATACATACATCATCATAAGTAATCATTAATAACTTGTTATTTGAAAAAATACAAAAGAACGTTGTGATATCTGCTAATAGCTTTAATGATAGTGAGTGCAAATCACAATGTGTAAGAAACTAAAATAGATTTGAACTAGGAACACACGTGGCATCTATACTAATATGTCAACAGGAGGAAGGGGCGTGTCGGAGTGTCGGCGTTAAGTCAGTACGACAGTTGGTACTTAAAGGAATCTTCGTGCAGAGCAGACGAATCAAACTATGGCAATTGTCAGTGTTCTATCCATCTTGTCAATACCTATTCCTTTCACTGCTCAGTTCCTTCTAAGAAAGCTTTAATTCTATTAACTGGGAGAATCGCATGGCGTCAATAGGATTTGTTTAATAAGATTAACTCGGGAATTGTATTCGCGACGATCCCTATATAACCTACGTCCTTTATCCCCTCTCTATACAGAGGTGGAATTTAATTTTAAAAAGACCTAGAGTTATATATATATATAAAGGAAAATAATAGAAATAAAATAAATAAATAAAAAGGTCAGGTGTTGATATTAAAAATAAAAAAGGCATATTCTGAACTGGAGCACATGTGCTTTTTAGATGGCAGAGCGCCATCTAGTGGAATAAAAATCAACTAAATGTTGATTTAGGCTTGTTCTATGATATTTGGCAATCAAATTTCTTGATAAACCAAGAAAAGCCAACCACAAAAACGCTTCGGCCTGTTGGCCCTCGTCAGCATGGTGCAATCTTTACCTCAACGACCAAAAATTCGGTTCAAGAGGCCTCCTGAAAAATCAAGAAATGGGATTTAAAGCCGAATTTACATTATATATATATTTGTCCAAATTTTAATTCAACCTGCGTTCCTAAGCTAATTTATACAAAATATATACGTTTTTACATCATATCAAGGTTTATGTTCATACCACCGAAATATTGGCAAATAAATAGAGTTTCAATCCAATATACTGAATTCATTATTTTGAATGCAACAATATCCAGGAGCTATTCAGTCGATGTCAAGTCGATACTCTGAGGATGTAATTTGCTCACAGGACGCCAAGGTCGAGGGTACAGAGATTTCCTGAAGTGTTCCGCGACAGAAGGCTCCAGGAAAAAAGATTAATCCTACTTGAGTCTCGGGAAAAGTTTGCCTTGACTCCGCAATCAAATTTGCTTCCCTTTCACGCCGACACTTTGTCCCAGGCTATTTGCTGACCTTTAGAAACCTTCTTACTGGAATATTTCTGTACCGTTCTTTCTTAGCACAAATGGAGCACAATTCAATTTATAATCCTACTTTGATGCGATATAATCCCGTTACAACTTTTGTGAGGCCTTTAAATTAATATTTATCAATAAAAATACTATATGTATTTATTATATGTGTGTGACGTGGAATATCAGTTATTATAATTTCAATATGATAACAGTATATCATCGTTCATTATAAAAATTGATAAATAAAACACAATCTATGTATATATATATATATAGATATGTGAAAAATAGTACAAATGTAACATTGTACTGGGATAAGGTGCATAAATTAAGAAAAAGGCATCTCCTTATCGTGCAACTGAAAGTTGCTGATGGCTGGCGCCATCTATCGGAATAAATATCAACTATTTTCGTTGATTTTTTAATTATTCCAGAATTGGCCAAATACCCATTCTTGATTAATCAAGAGGGCCAACAGCCCGAAACGCGTCCGTGGTTAGCTTTTCTTGATTAATCAAGAATGGGTATTTGGCCAATTCTGGAATAATTAAAAAATCAACGAGAATAGTTGATATTTATTCCGATAGATGGCGCCAGCCATCAGCAACTTTCAGTTGCACGATAAGGAGATGCCTTTTTCTTAATATATAGATATATATTGAAATCAAATAAAGGTATATCCGGACTACTTTCACATGAACTTTTAGATGACACAGCGCCATCTAGTGAAACAAATATTAACAAAACGTTGATTTAACCTTTTCCCTGATATTGGCCCTCGTCAGCGTGGTGCAGATTGTACCTCTACGACCAAATATATTTTGGTTCTAGAGGCTTCCAACGAAATCAAGAAATGGGTATATAAGGCCAAACTTGCGTAAATACACTAAACATGTGAAAAAAAATAAAAAGGTTAGGTGGTTATTGGTAAAATAAACCACTGAACTAATATTAGTTTAAAATATAGTCAAATAAAATAAAAACTTTGAAAAACATTTGTTAATTTTGAAAAATTTGAAATAATTTTCTGTAGTTTTTTCTAACTTTTATCACTAGAGGCAGCACTAATAGGCTTATATATAATTTTGAGATTGTTTGCTATTTTTTTATAATATAAAAAAAAAAAAGAAAGAATTATTTAATTGATTAGGTGCCCTAACCAAACGCACTTGAAAATTGACATGGCCAAATACATTCGGCTAGTTGAATATAAATTAATAGAAAAATTCCCATATTTTTCATTTCAATATATTCAACTTCTTTATTTATACGCAGATATTCTATATTTAGGGAGGTTTGTGAATATGCCCTAAAAATGAAAACATTATGACTTCTATTTTCCCTTCTTTTATCTCTCTCTCTCTGAGTCATTATTTCAGCTCCTAAATTTATATATCAGAACTGAACATTTTTTCTCATTATAAAACTTTAATGATTCCAGAAAGGACTGTAGAGATAATAATTGATGGTATTATTAAAAAAAAACTGCCAATAAAATTAAATGTCACAAATTTTACAAACACTTTTAGCGTAATGATTTAATGGTTATGATATCAGTGCAATCAAACTCACACACACATGAACACAAGCACACGCAATGAGTCCTGAAATCCCTCCCCACCCAATTTCTTTCTTTTTAGATTTCAATTTGTCTAGTCCAAGGAGGTTGAAAAGATTGATATGATAGTCATATAGCGAGGTTGAAACTATCGCCAGGCTTATTTATGACAAGACCTGGTACTAATCTCTTTTCATCCCGGTTGAATCATATTAGGAGGTTTTCTCTAGACCAGGGGTCGGCAACTTGCGTCTCGCGAGCCACATGCGGCTCTTTGGATGTGAAGCTGCGTGTGTAGTACATAAATAAAGTTTTTATTAGAAAGAAGGAATCATATATCGCCGCAACTCTTTTTATTATTATAGCGGTTAAGGAAGCTTTCGGGCAAGCCCTTCTTCAGCTAATTATATTGTACAATTAAGATGTGTGGCTCTTTAAAAACTTTGAAACTTTTCAAATTGAATTTTTGTCTCTTCCTAATCAAAAGGTTTCTAACCCCTGCGCTAAACCAAAACATATTAACTCCAATTTGCACAATTTCAACCTATATTATATAAAAAAAATTCTTATATTTATTTTACTTCAATATGCAAGTATATAAAACTGTATATATATGTATATAATTTTGTATGTATATATTGTATATATGTTGTATATAAAATTATAATATCTATATATACAGTTACGAGCGTCATTCCTCATCTCCTAATCTCCTAATCAATCAACCAACTCTGTCACCGTTTGCTTTTTTTTGGAATGGCGCCCTCCTATTGGTTGGCTACGGTCACGCCACTTTTGCCCCCCCCCCCCCACTCGCCATTTAACTATTGTGTTGGAGCGGGTCGCTTCCTAAATAAATGCATATATTAGATAATAACCAAATGGAATCCTCTCTTTCTCTTTCCCAGTAAGAGACGCCTACGGAAGCCAACAGTACATAGACAGATAAAGCACATAGGCTATAGTTATTAACTAACATATGCAATTAATTAAGGCGCCAATTTATAATTGTAACAAATAGTATTTGAATCAAAACATTCAATCGGGTAAAACACGGGCGTTGCCCGGGTCATTCGGCTAGTCTATATATAACAGAAACACTGATTTAAAATATGAGAGAGAGAGAGAAAAATTATAGGAGGTTGCTTATCAGTGGTGACCCGCGGGAAAAAGATGTCTCTACATAGACCTAATATGTATTTGGATTACTAAGTACGGGAACATTTGGTATTTTCATCAAGAAAAGGTTTCGCTTCTTTTTAGTTTTTTCACATTGAATATAGACATGAAATTGTGTAGTGTATTTTATTTTTAGGTGTCCAGGATGAAAGGTTTTTAACATGTGGCGCTCGTTTAGTAGCTCTATAAGAAATGTATTCGGTGCTATTATTCGGTGAAAATCTAATTGTCTTTCCTGAAAATGATAAAAATCCATGGACATTAGAGAGGGTGGGAGAAAGTAATTAAAGGCTATTGCAATTTTATTACGTTCAATTTGTTCGGTCTTATAACTAACTCGCCTATAAAACTTGAGTGCTTTGCGATCTTTGAAATATAGCCTAATTTATCCAGGAGAATTCTCCACCTAAGATGTGTTAGGGAGCAAATGAAACGTTTTATTTATTGTTAAATTCTAGGGAAAACCCTCATTATCTATAGGGATGTCCTATACCTGTGATGTTCTAGGAAATAAAACCTAATATTCTAGAGAGGTCCTATGCCTGTGATGTTGGGAGAAAGAAAAACCTAAGGTGCTAGTAAGGTCATATACCTGTGATATTCTCTAGGAAAGAAAACCTAATGTTTTAGAAAGGTCTTAGGCCTGTTATTTTGGAAGAAAGAAAAACCTAAGGTGCTATTGAGGTTATATACCTGTGATATTCTCTAAGAAAGAAAACCCAATGTTTTAGAAAGGTTGTATACCTGTGATATTCTCTAGTAAAGAAAACCTAATGTTGTAAAGAGGTCCTAGGCCTGTGATGTTGGAAGGAAGAATAACCTAAGGTGCTAGTGAGGCTTATGCTTGTGATGTTGTAATAAAACTTGTGGTGAAAGATGTTATAGAGAGGTCCTATGCTTGTGTGATGCTCGAGGAAATAAAAACCCAATATGTGCTATAGTGAGGTCATATACCTGTGATGTTCGGGTAAAAAAAAACTAATGTTCTAGAGAGGTCTTTTATCTGTAATGCTCGAGGGAAGACACTTCAATGTTCTAAAGAGGTTTTTTATTTGGAGGGAATAAAACCTAATGTTCTAGAGAGGCCCCGTGATGTTCGAAGGAAGAAAACCTAATTCTCCTAGAAAGGGTTCAGTGTCTGGAGTTTGGGTAAGAACAATCTAATTATCCTAGAGAGGCTTCGTGGCTGCCACCTAAGAGGTAATAAAACAAAATAATTATCCTAGGAAAGTCCAGTACCTTTGACATTAGAGGAGAAGGTAGACAATCTAATTTTCTCAAAAGGATCCGGACTGAAGACTTTAAGAGAAGAAATAATAGAATAATCCTAGAAAAGTTATGTGTTTTGGTGCTTTTAGAAATAATAAACACATAACATAACTTCATAAGAAAGATTGTGGATGCATGTGTGTGGGATTAGGAGAAGAAGAGCATAATTCTCCTATAAACCTCTGGGCCTGGAAGATTAACCTGACACAATAACTCTGGGAGATGTTTATGGGTTTTGGCCTTCGTGGAAACAACAGGAACCATCTGTAAATATTCTTTCATAGAAGAGCAGACAGCATATATTTTCTTGGATAATTACACGAGTTGAAAATTTGAATTTATAAACTGCGTTTATTAAATATTTATTAAAATAAACATCCCACCACATAATAAATATAGATTTATACCCCTTAACTGCCTTCCAAAGAAAATGCAGGGTATATAACAAAACCAATTCACAACAATAGTAGAGCGGTGTGGAGATTAATTTGGCGGAACCGCTGAGAGGGTTCAGCACTGATGAGCCAAGCCCACTTATTCAATAACCTTTTATCATTGCAGTAAGGTCTGTAAAGGAAATATTTGATGTTATTTTAAAAAGAAACACATTGCCAGTAAATTTATTTGTTACAATGTTTCAAAGCAGGTCATTTCAAACCTTTAGAAACAATTTCGGAAGAAAAAGACGCATTTACTCTAAGTTTTGGTCAAGACAGAAAAAGAACGACAATGGCACAAGAAAATCGATTCAAAACACTTACAGTCAAGCGCCACAGGGACATGATAGTTTTCCAAATCTGTACAGATTTTGATATTAGCATCAGAAACCTATATTTCACAAAAGACTGTGTTGAGGTTACAAGAGGGATTTGTGTAAGAAAGCCAAAGATATGTATTCTAGTGGCCTCAGTGGAGGCCTAAGTATATCATTGATAATTATCAATGAATGGGCTCGTGTTCATTTCACTGATAGATCACGTTTTAGCCTTTAGACTATTTCTGGATGTTTTCTGATCTTGAGATAATGAACAAGAAATTAACCGGCCAACATCAGGAAAAAATAAAAGTCGCCTCTCCCGGCTAAATAGACGCTAAAACAAAGCTCCATCTATTGGCCGTCTCCGCAAACTAGCGAGCTCAGGTTGGTGATAAAGTTTCGACATCAGCTTTGGAAAACTTAGAAGCGTCCAACCGGAGACCATGGTTTCGGGCTTATGACCCTCTTCAGTCTAGGTTGGAATTCAGGGAAGGAGACCGCCGCTGGGATTCAGCTTCACGGTCTGGGATGACATCATTTTGGACAGCTGTACGCCCGTACACGTGGTATAATGAGAATTGGTGAAAACTTAATAGCAAGATCAATGGGCTCGAGTCCAGTCGCGTGTAAAGGGTTTACAAATATATATATTGAATGTTTATACTTAGGATATAAACGACTGTGGAAGGGTCTCTCAACATGAAAGCTAGCTAAAATATTATATATATACTATCATGGACCAAACTTTAAGGAAGTGGAAAGTCTTTGATGTCGCCAATCTTCTGAGGCAATTTTGTGTACACTTGGTTAACTAGTGTGTCTTCATTAAAGATCACTGTATATCAAATATCTTCCATAGTTATGGTCCGAATCACGATACACATGCTAAAAGGTACAACTTACTTAAATTTAGTCTATAAGAGTGCATGCAATAAGTTAGTGAATAAACTTCGTTTGTCGCGTACGTGAGAGATTAATTATATTTAAATATTTTCTGCAATTTTCTATGCGATGAGATATAATAACCACTCCAATACAAAAATATATATTTCATTGTTAAGAGAACGATCGATTCTCTTATAGATTAAATTCATAAAACCTCTTAGGCGGATGAAACAATTCAATATAGAATATTATATTTTATATAGGTTTTTTCAACTAGTTTGAAAGGAGATTATCTCTTTTTTATTTCTTTCACATACAAATACATACAAATACACACGAAAATCTCCAAAAAAAGAAATAAATAAAACATTGCGGTTATTTGAAGAACTAATATTTTAAAAATACTATAACCCGCTGACCTTCAGATATAACATGGCCATGAACTGTAAGCCTGAATATCTAATGCGTTGGTTTTAGAGTCTGTAGCTCTCGTGTAAAATATTTAAGTGAGTAGAGAATCGCGCCACTCATAGGAGTCTGTATTCAAGGTTATATGAATTAATATAAAATATTTGGAGTATAATAGAGGATTTAATATAAAAAAATAAGCTATTTTTAGCGCTTTATTATTTTTCTTCTGAATAAAAAATCCTCGTTGTAACAACTGTTGTTGCTGCGATTAAAAAACTACTGTAAAGGTTAATCAGTGGTGAACTCGACCATCTGTTTTGACCGTTCAATCTACCTTACGTACCTATTCCGTATTACACTACTGTACTAACATAGCCGGCACTTTGGAAGAAAATATTTGTAAATTATTTCTAGAAATGATCACATGGTGCGTGAAGGGAGAAGAAATATATATATAATACCAGCGCTTAGGTCCATAGTTTACTTGAATACTTTGACAAGAATATATATATATATGAGAATCTTGCTGAAAATATGACCAAAACAGGGCCACGTCGCTGGAAGGACTAATCACTGATAAGATAGCCCTTCTAAAATTTTCCAATATTAAGGCAGTAGGCAGTTTTTTTTTTTATTTGGAAAATATTTACTCCAAATAGTCTCTCAATATGAATAAATATGGAAGAAATAATTGTTTATATACCCACTGGAGAGACAAAACATAAGGAAGTCGCACGGTTTAGCATATAGCAATATATATTATATATTGGGGTTCAGAAAATAACTCTGAAAGGTATTTGACACAGTGAACTTTATTGAAGACACAAGATAACCTAGTATGAACAAAATTGCCTGTCTCCTTTAAAAGATAGACGACCGGTGACATCAAAAACCTTTCAGATCCTTAAGGTTAAACTGGCGAAACCTCTGGGAGGGTTCACCACTGATGAGCCAGGCCCTCCCATTAATTTTTCCATTGCAGTAAGGGCAGTAGAAATTGTTTAATTTTTAGAAGAATCATACGCGTCTATAATAGTTTCGAATTTTCATAACAGATGGCGCGCTAATGCATCCTTAAGGTTTGTCTCCATGAGTGTAAATAAATTCATAAATGTATATCGTCAAAATTATGTTTTTGAAAAATTCCCTGGTGTGTTTCCTCCTCAGCTTTATGTTGATAAAAAAATCTCCAAAAAGGAAATAAATAAAACTTTGCGGTTATTTAAACAACTCATATTTTAAACATACTATAACCAGCTTTCCTTCAAATATAACATGACCTTGAACTGTAAGCCTTAATATCTAAATCGTTGGTTTTAGTTTCACTAGTCCTCGTGCTATAGATTTAAGTAAGTAGAGAATTGCGCCACGGACGCCCACAAAGGAAGGTGCGAGGTAGCGCTTCCTCCCAGGCGGCCTTGGCAGGAAGGCCGGAAGAAAGTTTTGCTTCGTGAAGAGAGAGAGAGAGAGTTTGAATGAGAGGATTTAATTAAGTTTCGAAATGTTTTGTTCTTTTCCGTCGTTGCCGCTCTCTAACATTGGTGATTTTATTGTGTTCTGTTACTGGATAATTAGATTCGACCTTCAGCGCCTTCTTTAAGATTTTATCTTTTTTTTTTCTGATAGAGACAATTTCGCATTCTTGCTAATTGCATTGAAAAAACTATAGTACAAATATATCTTTTCTTTTATCTGATTAATTTAATTTAGGAAATATAAGCACATATATAACCATTATTTCACATATACTGTATATTAAACGTCTGAATGAAGACCGATTCTGGGACCAAAGGAATAGGTTAAAATAGGTGGTTGTCGTTAATAAAGCAATAAATAAGGATGTAATTATTTCATTATAATTGAAATTTTTTTAGGTAATAATTTATGAATAATAATTCTTGCCTGTTGAATTACGTAAATATCAATAAAAAAGATTTAAAAAAATATCGATAAAGGTTCTCAAATAAATTATAGTTTGGAAGACCAATATTATTTGTCGCTGTTTATAATTTATGCGTTGTCCGCGCTATTCAGGATGCTTGAAAGCATGAATTTAGGACTTTAAGAAAGTGATTGCTAATTTAATGTGGTATAAAAAAGTGCAATTTGATGTTTTTTTTTTTAATAGAATTTCAACGTAAAATATTTTAAGAATTAGCCTAAAGACATCTATATGTACAAAAGCGGATCCATAAGATATATACAATGTATAAAAAAAGAATCGGCACACCAAGAAGGAGCTGTCGGATTTAAATGAAAATACGATTACAAAGATGTTTCGGCCAAAATTTGGTGACCGATTCATGAAAAGCAAGAGCTCCAGCGCATCTGATCTGCCCATTTAGCACGATTTTTCTAGACTCGATATTCAGCTGCACGAACTGATTATCAAAATGTACCTTCAGAGTTTGAAAGAGGCCATGTCATTGGATTGAAAGAGGCTGGTTGATCAATTCGATTAATCACGCGACTTCTGTGTCGAAGTGATACGGCTATTAGACGATGTTGGCAAGGGGTGGTTCAACAACGGAAAAACGCAACGTCAGGACTGCTGCAGTCGACTAAGAGACACAACAGTATGGGAGGACAGAGCATTTGTCAGAACAGCTATCGTAGCAACGGATTCGACGTTATATACCAGCCAACGTGTGACCGACACACAAGCGTCCAAAATGACCATCAACCGACGACTGAGAATGCGGAATCAAAGACCTCGCCGACCATTACGATACCAGTACACCGACAAAAGGTCGACTAGAGTGGTGTCGAGGACGATCAACTTGAAACTGCGCTGACTGGGGACGTATTGTCTTTAGGGACGACTCTGGTTTCTTACTGTGTACTGGCCGTGCCTGGAGACGTCCTGGGCAGCATGTGAATCCTGGCCTTACTTACGAATACCACAGAGTCCTACAAGAGAGAGTTATGGTCTAGGGTGCCATTTCATTTGATAGCAGGACACTATTGGTAATAATTACTGGAATCCTGACAGCACAGCTGTACGTATATGATATTCTACGGTCTGTTTTTTTGCCGTTCCTCTCACATCACCCCGGGCTTATTTTTTAACAAAAAAAAAAAAAGCCCGATCATACATACCACGTGTTACTTTGGATTTTCTTCAATCCCTGCGAACTCTTCCGTGCTCCATAGAGAACATCAAGGACGTGATGGGAAAGCGATTGCAACCATCCCGGAATGTTGACTATTTAGCTCAACAGTTAAAGACAAATTGTCAAGTAATTCCTCAGCACACCATCCGAAATCTTTATCAGTACATGTCACGCAGGGTGTCAGCTTGCATCGAGGCAAGTGGGGGTTCCAAGTACATATTGACTTTCCCAAATTGTGACGATCATACACAAAATATGGAATAATGCAATTAATTGTTCTAATATTTAATCATTTTTCATCTATACATAATTTTCACATACGCCAATATTTGCCCCAATCTGACAACTATATATTGATGCTTAAATATTTTTGTTACAGAGTATACACCAAAAAAAGATATTGTCGTGTGCAAGCTCGGTCGTGAAATTTACTATATTAAAGCTCTCTCTCTCTCTCTAAACATTAAAATTTATTATAATAAAATGGTAAATATATTTAATTATACAATCATATTTTCACACAAATTATATATAGTTTTAAAATAATCTAACATACCACCGCGCATACACACGCCTACATTCCATTTCTTTTAAGTAAATAGTTGGTGGTGGTGTCTTGTCCATGGAGCAGATCAGATCGGTCCGTGAACCCTTATCACAATACCGGTCAACAAAGGTACCTTGTTCGTATGGATGTCCTCTTCTGGATTGATGTCTGCCATATAGAGGGCTTCAAGGATGGCCGGGAAACTGTATATGTGGTCCGGAGTGAGTTGGGTGTTGTGAGGGTTAATGCAGTTTCTGTAGGATCTAGTCATGTCTGGGTTTATCTTCAGAGTAAATAGTTAAATATTTCTTATAGTATATTTGCTATGACAACCCCCGTAAAGGATTAAATATTCTCTCTCGAAAGTTTACATCACTTCAAAATGAAATATTCGCTTCACTAAATAACCAATTGTTACTATCTTAATAAATATAGGGTAATAATTCTTCACATATATAGGTTATAATAACATTCGAATTTCCTAATCTACATTTATCTGGTATGGAAATAAATGTCAACGCCATATATCGATCGACAGAGAAATTAATTTATATAGCGAACAAGTTTTAATTAAAATTTGTGAAGTAACCAGTCGTGTGTGTGTGCTAGAAATCCGCTTGGATATATTTTAATACTGATTAATTATATATCTCTCTCTTTTAATTCCTTTTATAGATAATATTATTAAATATCTTTGGGCGAATTTTTAATATATTTTTTGTATCTTAAGATACTCTACATGGGAATTTCCTCATATGACATTATTGAAAATGTCGAGAATAAAGTTCACAATACTCTTTCATTGAAAACAAATAATAATTAATTTACCTTTTTGAAGAGAAATTTTCTATCCTTCAAATTGAATAATAAAAATGTAACTAATTTTGGAAAAAATGATGGCATTTAACTGACCTAATTTTTATAGTGTTAAATATTTATACTAATTAGTAAAAATGGCATTTAGAGGACTCATAAACGCCTTGTTTTATCAAGATAATGGAAATAAGTTCATTACAAATGCCAAATTTCCTTGTCACAACCAAGTTAGGCCGGGACAAGTTCCTCTCCATTAGCTCTAATTAAGCACTCAAAGGTCCAAACAGTAAAAATACCAAGAATTACACTTTGATTAGCCTCGTTACCTACTAAATGAGACACTTTGTTGGGCCTCGTTTACTTCAAATATTTCCGATTACCTCAGTGTTGTGTTTGCTGCCATTATGGGGAATTTCCCCAGTTGCTCTTCACTGAAACTTTGTCGGGTAACATTAAGTTTTGAATAGCTTTTTGTGCAATTATCCACATTATCAGAATATGCGATTTTATTTAAACAGGTTGAAAACAATATATATCCTTGGAATATGAATCTATATTTTACAGTATATATGTGTGAATCAAAAGAATGCATCATACTGGTTTAAATACATATATATAATACATCATATATTTTCCTTTGATAATCGAATACCTTTGGTTATAATTTCCAGCAAACCTACATTACAGCGCTACGTCGACGATATTCGATGCATATTTGAGTTGTCCATCATATCACGACATCCAGGGCTAACATAGGATAACCTCAGACGTCTATAGAATTTATTGATTCTTGTTTGTCCAACACTATCTTGACTAGCAAGGTCGCTGGAACTCTCCTTAATAGAGTACGTTTGGGGTTTGATGGGCAGGGCCTTCCTACCAATTCGGAATATTGCAGATTAAACTGGATATTCTTTTTGGTAAGATATCTCGTAGGAGAACATCCACCAACTCTATTGCTCATTGCGAAGCAGAATAACAGCTTGCATAAGAACCAGAGATGAGCCAACCATTTATTTATTATGTGTGATTCACTATTTATCTATCCTTTGGATAAAATAAGCGATTCTTCTGTGAATTTAACCATTTCCATTTCTAGACACACATATCAAATATACCAATTTCCTCCCATTTAGATAACTCTTTTGTATGTTGTGTTTATTAAGAGTATAATAATTTCTTATTAATAACGTTGATTTTTCACTCTGATCTGTGTATTCTAAAAGGTTTATTACAGCTATTACAACAATATATTGGCATGCAACATAACGATGAATGGCATATAGATGAATATTAAATTATAGCTACTGCTTTTCCACCTATTAATTTTGTCTACTAGTTAAATTTGTGTATAAACAAAAAATAAGTGGCTCGACTATAATAAATCTAAATATAATTATTTATTCATTTGGTTAATCAAGTTTCTGGAGCGTATATAATGTCGCCAACTACACGATATACTGAATAGATCACATATACAACACTGCTAATTCACATCATATTCATTAGATCACTTACACTAATTATACATCACATTAGAATTATTAGATATCATATATACAAATCAGAACATTTTATAATGATAAGATCACATACGAAAAGAGTAGAGATAGGAGAAGCTTTTAAATAGACGGGTTTATTTAAAACTATTTTAAATTTTTCATTTAGAAGTTTTGTTTGTAAATGAAAAGTCTTTTTGAAATTTATCTTATTAATAAACCAATTTTCTGATGTCCTTACTTCGATGTGATATATATAGAGAGAGATGTTACCCTCAGTAGTGACCACACCTGGATGTTTAACCAGTTTAATTTATCAGCTATTAACTATTGTAGTATTGGACACGTAGAGATATTGACATGCGCAATTCTTCTAATATTTCTCTCTCTTTACATATATACATCTTGTTTATATATATTCTCATTGGTAAATAAAGGTATCTGTCTTCATTTTTTTTTAAATCACGGAGTGTTCACATATTAAACCTCGGGTTCAAAAAGGTACGACTATTGGTTTGTTTAAATTAGTCTACCGTTGCCGTTGACATTCTCTGAATGGTAAAAGAAGATCTAATGAAGGAGAAAAGGTCACAGATGACGAAGAAAAATATATATCTACATTCACTAGTCAAAAAGTTGATTTTTATTTAAATTTGAAATTAATTGTTTTCACTCGTTCTATTATTTCCTTTAATATACGTGCGTCATTATTTAACTGAAATAAATATTGGGGTAATATATAAATCTAGAGAGCGCCTGTCCTAAATTATTTCAGCATTCAGTCTGTATTCGCCCATAAACTTAATTTTGTTTTCCCTCAGCGAGTATAACGGGGCTTCCCATTCTAACAGTTTACTTGGAGGTGAAGCATGTTAGAGACCAGGCGGCCATTGTTTTCCATTCTCTACAATTTCCTTTCTGTGATGATATATATTGTATTCATTCAAATGCTTGAATATTTCCAAAGGAGGTATTCCCAACATAATTCCAGATATAAAAATGACGCATTAGTGCGTCATCTATTATTAAAAATTTGAACTATTTATGATGTGTATAGTTTTTCTCTAATAAAACATTTTTTTTCTACTGCCCTCTTACTATAATGATGAAAAATATCGGAAGGCCTTGCTATTAGTGGTGAGCCCTCCCCGCGGTCCTGCCAATTTAATATATTGAATAAAGATTTAAATCATTTATCTCTCCTCAAGGTACAGATTATATATAATTTTGTTATAGTTTGTTTAAATTGTTTTATTCAAAAGAATCATGCGAGTCATAAATAGTTCAAATTCCCAATAAATCCAAATATCGATTTATTTGATCCTTATCGATCTATCGGTGTTGAACTCTCCCAGTTTATTCTCCAAGCGGCTACTATTTTATTAGCTTTCTTTTTTATATATATATAGTGAGAATTCAATATAGAAGTGCTATAATAGAACATTGATTTTATGGACATCTAATATATATTATAATTAGAATTGTGACAGAGGGAAAAAATAGCGAAGAATTACTTTTGTACTTACTGTATAGAGCGTTATGTTTTTATCATTTTCACTATGGCTCTTTTTGAGATATATGAATATTATGCCAAGGTTTCTCTAATCATTTTGAAGAGTCTAAATACTCTCTCTCTAGCGAAACCTACGTCATTAACTACCATACTAATAGCTAAGAAAGAAACGATTTCAATCAATAAATCAATAAATACATTTTAAATACCTTATCCAAATAGCTTTATCACATTTTGATCGCTTCAAAAAGAAAAAGAAAAGGTAAATATAGGGAAATCAGCTTACACTTTATTTTAAATGAGAATGTCAATTGGGAAACGCTACAAGACAATAAACTTAGCAGACACTAACGTGTATAACGCGCATTATGTAAATTTGAAGGGTTATACGACCAAATACCGGATTGCCTACATAAATATTTCAAAATTCTTTCAAATAGACGAAATTTTTATCAATTCTTCTTTTAACTATATTTATTAATTTATTTAATTATATCTTTATATATATATACACTGTTTCATCTGTGCGAAAATACGAATAGTAATAAAATAGCCTAAGTCTAATAGTTTCGGTTACTTTGAAGTTGAGTAATTTTCATTCTGGGTTTTATTTATATTATGATATTCTGGCAGAGAGACATTTAAATATAAAAGTATCAGAACATAAAGAAACTATCGATAATCAAGACAGTAGATCTTTATTATACCAACATATAAGAGAAACAGGCCATTTCTTCTCCCTATCAGAACCAAAGACCCATTATTCCAACATCCCCATTAGACTACAGAGACTTATCATAGAATCAATCATATTCAGAAAGCACAATAGCATTAACATAAGAATTGACATTCCGAAAATTTATAACATAATATTCCCTGAACCCACCCCATAACTCTCAAGTGAAGATATCGCCTTGGAATAGCAAACTCGAAAGTGCGTGCAACAGACGCCCGCGTTGATTCTGCATTGAAACAAATGTAAACAACTTTCTCCCGTAGAGGGGCTTTTTTGCCCAAAAGTTTGAGATATTTTAAAATAAAATATATTTAAAAATATACTTTTACCTGGAGGATTAATGTTCTTATTTTAATATTATGATATTATTTATAGGGGGAGAAGTCCGACCACACCCACCTCCTTGTGTCCGTTGGATTATTTGATCAAATCCTGGTTCATTTTCAAAGTGACAAACGTGGTAATGGCACCCATTTTCCAAAGATAGAGGACATTGCGACCTCTGTGATAGAGATAAATAGAGATATCTGAGGCTCTTTATTGGTCACTAAAACAACAAAAACATATAATTTATAACGAGATTGTGTTTTTGTAATGATCTACTATAATGATTTGGTTTGGAGAAAGTATTTTCTAAACATAAACATTCGATCCTTGTTTGACAAGATTATATTTTTGACAAATATATAGTTAAACTTGAAATCAATAAAAAATTGTGAATATAATATTTGAATTAAGATTTTTTAAAAATGACTGATAATGACGTCGATAACGGCTTACGGAATTTATCGAAATACAGTTGAAATGCCTGTCTATAGCGCCCCCTCTAAATAGCGCCTCTTTTCTATAGAACCCGATTTTAAATACGTAGTACGATGCGATTTACATTAAATGTGACCTCTCTATAGCACCTTATTTTGGTGAGTCCCAAGATGGGGCGCTATAGACAGGTTTAACTGTATATATTATATTAGAGTTTTTTTTTTTAATTTTATTTTATAACATCATCTCCAAAATATTTATATATATAAAAAAAAGAAAAACCAACAACGTACGGGGTATAGGCCCTCGTCAACATTGTGCAAGGAATACCTCAACGACTAATATGCTATACCTACATAACAGACAAAAAATACCTATTAAGGTTAATAACAATATAATAATGCCGGTCAAGCAAGTAAAAATTCTGGGAATGAAATTTTCTAATCACAAATGGAAAAACAAAGTTAACTTTACACCGCATGTTAATGATATTCTGTGTAAGGCAGGACGTATGAAAAATTTATTATGTTCACTAAGTGGCAATATGTGGGGTTTAGACACTGAAAAGAGGTTAACTTTATTCAAAACAATCATTAGGCCTGTACTTACATACGGTTCTGAAATTTGGTTCAAATATTTAAACAATCGTTGTAAACAAAAACTGAACTCCATGCAGTACCAGATCATTTTATGGGCAGTTAGAGCATACAAAACCACTTCATCAAACTGTGTGCATAGCTTGGCAAAAATTCCACTCCTAACAGATTATATAGAATCCAGAATAATCAAATTTGATCTAGCTCAAATGTCCATTGAAGATCTAATTACTTACGAACCCCATGCTCCAAGTATAGTCAAATCATTCTTACACGCAAAAATGAATGAAATTTTTGAGAACACTAATGAAATTTTCAGAAGCTTTTTCGTATTAGGAATTCCAAGATTTTTCCGTCCAAATTTTTATAATATCCAATTCATTACAGATCATGGCAATTTTGGGAAATTTTTGGCAACTATCGGCGCCGTGAAGGAACCAGGATGCTTCTGCGGAGGTGAAATTCAAGACGCGAGACATCTACTTCTGGAGTGCCCAATTTTCCGGGATTTTAGGGAAAATAGATTTGGTCGTATTGGACAGCTTGATGAATTTGTAGACAAAAAAGAAAAGTATAAAAATTTTGATCAATTTTGTAAATACATATACAACTTTCTCTTGAATTGGAAAAAAGAGAAGGAATCTTAGAAAAAAAAAAAAAAGAACTGCGATGCTTGCTCTGTGTGTTTTGCTTTGTTGTTTGTTTTTCTCTTTGGACAATTTTCTTTAGTTAATTTATGTAAAATAATGAATTGAACAGGATTGTATATAGCCGAATTGCTGTAATGCAGTGAAATGTATTGGCGCAAATATCCCTGAGTTTGGGATATCGCGTTTCATGATGTTAATAAAGTTAATCATTAAGGTTAAAATAACATAAATGCCGATAGATGTCGCAAATTATAAACAACATTCAACTTAAAGATAAAGAAATACTTTTTAAACAATTTTGATCAGTAGAATTTTCACCTAATTATTTTACTTTTGTTTAAACATATATTACTTATTTTTTTATGATTGAAATATAAACCACAGTACATATAATATAAATATTATATAATTCTAGTGTGATGTAAGAATATATCTATTATATAAATTAAATAACCAAAGGAATGAATCAAGATAATTATAAAATTGTTAATATGTTATATAAATTTTTGAATGCAATATATAAATTCTATATATGTTATATATACATCTACAAAGAGCCACGGCAAAAACATATATTAAATTCACTAGAATTTTAAAATAAAAAAATGGAAACACTTTATTAGAAAATTCCAAAGGAGAGTTATTTCCATATTTGTAGTTCTGCCCTTGAACTATTTTTTTCAGTTCCATCTCCGAGTTATTTAATTTTGTTGAGAGAGAAAACATTTTAATTAAAAACTACATCCGGCTAATTGATGGTGGAAACACAAAATTAAAAACATATCGAGAAAATAAAGTCAGTGTTTTAATTAAATTCCCAGTTTTTTAGAATTTTACTTTTGTTTTTTTCTTAATCTAAACCCACGCGATCTATCGACTCCCGGATTTGAAATGAAAAACCAAGTTTTTTTACACGTAATTTACACACATGAGGTATGGAAGGTTTTTACATCATAGCTAGTGGGCTCCGTCGTGATACGTCGCCATTTCCAATTACACCCTCTCAATGTATATTTCTGTAACCGCGGTAGGATAATATTCGACCAATATACTTTGTTCCATATAATAAAATGAGATATGTCTTGAGAACTATTCATATGAGTATAACAAAGATATATATTCCATAATTGATATATGGAACGGATAGAAATATAAAAACACATTATAATCATATAGAGATATTATATATATGATGATATAATCTTTATGATATATTCTGTCTATACGGGATTTTTATAAATATTATATATAATATATTATTTTATTTTGTATTCAAAATAATGATATTTTAATTATTAAATGCATTTGCTAGATATATCTTTATTCTCAGTTCATCTCTCTCTCCTCTGTGAATAGCACTATTCGAGTTTGTCTCACTGATTTATATATATATATATATCATAATATAATTTAGATATGTGTTGAATATCGAGCAATCCATTTTTGATACATTAAAATGAAGGCATATTTTGGATCAAATATATTTATTAAAAACAAAATTCGATATTTTGATGAGGCCGTTCGCCTATTTTCTTCTATATATGTGTACAGAATGTGACTGGAGTACTGGATTACGAATCGTACAACTCTGTTAACAGCATTAGTATTAAAGTTGTACATGTAATTCTACTGTCCTCAAGGTTTATGTCCATAGTATGCTTAAATACGATATTTCTCATACAATGCCGGATATTAAAGCTCAAAAAAAGCATTATGGTAGATAAAAATGTGAAACCGCTTAAAGGGCTTATCACTAAATAGCTAGGCCCTTCTAAAATGTTTATTACAGGACAATAGGTAATTTGTTTTATTTGTAAATAGAATTCACGCTCTTTCCCAATGGTTTTATTTCTTGAATAAATAAACTAGGTGTGGGGCTTCCGTACATGCATCACAATTCATCCTTTAATGCTTCATCCCTAAGGATAGAAATAGTCGTATTTATCCTTAAAATAAAATTACGATTTTTCGTTCAAAAGAAACATTTGCCGTAAAATTTGTCAAACGTCGTTCTACAATCATAAGCCGCATTATATTGTATTATAAAATAAATTCTATAGTATTTTTTGTGAGTAAATTAACTATGCTTGGGGCTTCGTATCAAGCATTGTGGCTATACACAAAATAAATTCTATTGTATTTTGTAAGTAGATAAACTATGCGTTAGGTTTCTCGGTATAAGCATTGTGGCCGTACACAAAATGAATTCTATTGTATTTTGTAAGTAAAAACACTATGCGTGGGGCTTCGTATCAAGCATTGTGGCCTTGCACAAAATGAAGTCGATTATATCCTGTTAGTAAATAAACTATGCGTGAGGTTTCTCGGTACAAACATTGTGGCCATACACAAAATAAATTATATTGTATTATGTAAGTAAATAAACTATGCGTGAGGTTTCTCGGTACATTGTGGCCATACACAAAATAAATTATATTGTATTATGTAAGTAAATAAACTATGCGTGAGGTTTCTCGGTACAAACATTGTGGCCATACACAAAATAAATTATATTGTATTATGTAAGTAAATAAACTATGCGTGAGGTTTCTCGGTACATTGTGGCCATACACAAAATAAATTATATTTTATTATGTAAGTAAATAAACTATGCGTGAGGTTTCTCGGTACATTGTGGCCATACACAAAATAAATTATATTGTATTATGTAAGTAAATAAACTATGCGTGAGGTTTCTCGGTACAAACATTGTGGCCATACACAAAATAAATTATACTGTATTATGTAAGTAAATAAACTATGCGTGAGGTTTCTCGGTACATTGTGGCCATACACAAAATAAATTATATTGTATTATGTAAATAAATAAACTATGCGTGAGGTTTCTCGGTATAACAATTGTGGCCATAAAAAATGAAGTCGATTATATCCTTAAGTAAATAAGCTATGCGTGAGGTTTCTCGGTATAACAAATGTGGGCATAAACAAAATAAATTCTATCGTATTTTGTAAGTAAATAAACTATGCGTGTGTCTTCGGTACTAGCGTTGTGGCCATACATAACACTTATCTGGCTTGCTAACCCTCAATGTTGTACTGAAACGCCATGCAATGTTATTTATCTGGAAAATAGATATTTTAAATTTTAAAAACTGTTCATTCTTCATCTATATGGATTCTTTTCTCAACATAGCAA
>CP092886.1:144392360-144404573 GCA_030710605.1 Cordylochernes scorpioides
GATATGTATGGTTCTTTTTAATAAAACAATTTTTTCTACTGCCCTCTTACTACAATGATAAAAAATATCGGAAGGCCTTGCTATTAGTGGTGAGCCCTCCCCGCGGTCCTGCCAATTTAATATATTGAATAATGATTTAAATCATTTATCTCTTCTCAAGGTACAGATTATATATAATTTTGTTATATTTTGTTTGAAATTGTTTTATTCAAAAGAATCATGCGAGTCATAAATAGTTCAAATTCCCAATAAATCCAAATATCGATTTATTTGATCCTTATCGATCTATCGGTGTTGAACGCTCGCAGTTTATTCTTCAAGCGGCTACTATTTTATTAGCTTTCTTTTATATATATATAGTGAGAATTTAATATAGAAGTGCTATAATAGAACATTGATTTTATCTAATATATATTACAATAAGAATTGTGACAGAGGGAAAAAATAGCGAAGAATTACTTTTGTACTTACTGGATAGAGCGTTAAGTTTTCATCATTTTCACTGTGTGTCTTTTTGAGATATATGAATATTATGAAATTGTTTCTCTAATCATTTTGAAGAGTCTAAATACTCTCTCTCTAGCGAAACCTACGTCATTAACTACCATACTAATAGCCAAGAAAGAAACGATTTCAATCAATAAATCAATAAATACATTTTAAATACCTTTATCACATTTTGATCGCTTCAAAAAGAAAAACAAAAGGTAAATATAGGGAAATCAGCATACATTTTATTTTAAATGAGAATGTCAATTGGAAACGCTACAAGATTATAAACTTAGCAGACACTAACGTGTATAACGCGCATTATGTAAATTTGAAGAGTTATACGACCAAATACCGGATTGCCTACATAAATATTTCAAAACTCCTTCATATAGACGAAAATTTTTATCAATTCTTATTTTAAATATATTTAGTAATTTATTTAATTAGATCTTTATATCTATATACGCTGTTTGATCTGTGCGAAAATACGAATAGTAATAAAATAGCCTAAGTCTAATAGTTTCGGTTACTTTGAAAATGAGGAATTTTCATTCTGGGTTTTATTTATATTATGATATTCTGGCAGAGAGACATTTAAATATAAGAGTATCAGAACATAAAGGAAATATCGACAATCAAGACAATAGATCTTTAGTATACCAACATATGAGAGAAACAGGCCATTTCTTCTCCCTATCAGAACCAAAGACCCATTATTCCAACTTCCCCAATAGACTACAGAGACTTATCATAGAATCCATCATATCCAGAAAGCACAAAAGCATTAACAGAAGAATAGACATTCCGGAAATTTATAACATTATATTTCCTGAACCCACTTCATAACCTCCAAGTGAAGATATCGCCTTGGAATAGCAAACTCGAAAGCACGCGCAACAGAAGCCCGCGTTGATTCTGCATTGAAACAAATGTAAACAACAAAAACACTTTATTTAATTTTAAATCTTATTTTATTGGCGTTTTAATGATGCAAAATATTGTCTCCCGTAGAAGGGCTTTCTTGCCCGAAAGCTTGAGATTTTATAATAAAAAATAATTTAAAAAGAAACTTTTCCCTGGAGACTTAATGTTCGTATTTTAATACGTATCATATTATTTATAGGGGGAGAAGTCCGACCACACAGATCTCCTTGTGTCCGTTGGATTATTTGATCAAATCCTGGTTCATTTCCAAGGTGACAAACGTGGTAACGGCACCCATTTTCCAATGATAGAGGACATTGTGACCTATGTGATATAGATACATGGAAATATCTGAGGCTCTTTATTGGTCACTAAAACAACAATAACATCTTATTTATAACGAGATTGTGTTTTTGTAATAATTTACTAAAATGATTTGGTTTAGTAAAAGTATTTAAAAAACATAAACATTGTCTTCTTGTTTGACAAGATTATATTTGACGAATATATAGCTAAACACTTGAAATCAATAAAAAATTGTGAATATAATATTTGAATTAAGATTTTTTAGAAATGACTGATAATGACTTTGATAACGGCTTACGAAATTTATCGAAATACACTTGAAATACGTGTCTATAGCGCCCTCTCTAAATAGCGCATCCCTCTCTAGAGCGCCCGATTTTGAAAACGTAGTACAATGCGATTTACATTAAAAGTGACCTGTCTATAGCACCCCCTCTCTATAGCACCCTATTTTGGTGAGTCCCAAGAGGGTGTGCTATAGACAGGTTAAACTGTATATATATTATATTAGAGGTTTATTCTAATTTATTTTATGACATCAGCTCCGAAAACATTTATTTATATAAAAGGAAAAACCAACAACGTACGTATTTCGGGGGCCCTCGTCAACATTGTGCAAGAAATACCTCAACGATTAAGGTTAAAATAACATAAATGCCTATAGATGCCGCAAACTATAAACAACATTCAGCTTAAAAATCAAGAAATACTTTTCAAACCACTTTGATCTGTATAGAATAATAACCTAATTATTTTTATTTTGTTCAAACATCTATTACTTATTTTTAATGATTTAAATATGAAACACAGTATATAATATAAATATTATATAATTTTAGTGTGATGTAAGAATATATCTATTATATAAATTAAATATCCAAGGAATGAATCAAGATAATTTATAAAATTGTTAATATGTTATATAAATTTTTGAATGCAATATATAAATTCTATATATGTTATATATACATCTACAAAGAGCCACGACAAAAAACATATATTAAATTCACTAGAATTTTAAAACAAAAAATGGAAACACTTTATTAGAAAATTCCAAAGGAGAGTTATTTCCATATTTGTAGTTCTGCCCTTGAACTATTTTTTTCAGTTCCATCTCCGAGTTATTTAATTTTGTTGAGAGAGAAAACATTTTAATTAAAAACTACATCCGGCTAATTGATGGTGGAAACACAAAATTAAAAACATATCGAGAAAATAAAGTCAGTGTTTTAATTAAATTCCCAGTTTTTTAGAATTTTACTTTTGTTTTTTTCTTAATCTAAACCCACGCGATCTATCGACTCCTGGATTCGAAATGAAAAACCAAGTATTTTTACACGTAATTTGCACACATGAGGTATGGAAGGTTTTTACATCATAGCTAGTGGGCTCCGTCGTGATACGTCGCCATTTCCAATTACACCCTCTCAATGTATATTTCTATAACCGCGATAGGATAATATTCGACCAATATACTTTGTTCCATATAATAAAAGGAGATATGTCTTGAGATCTATTCATATTAATATAACAAAGATATATATGCCATAATTGATATATAGAATGGATAGAAATATAAAACATATTATAATCATATAGTGATATTATATATATATGATGATATAATCTTTATGATATATTCTTTCTATACGGGATTATATATATATGATGTAATTCTACTATAGATGTGTGAAAAATTAGCAGTCGTTTGTGGCTGTCTCCACCTCAATCATCTCTCTCTCTCTTTATTTTCCAAATCTTTTATACAAAACAAAATTTACATACATGTTAACTGCTTTAAAATTTACATATTAAAAAAATTATATTGTACAATTGAATTTAGAGATTTTGGTTTTATTTGCATACATAAAATTGAATTTAAGGAAATGAGAGGGAGAGAGAAACTATGAACAAAGCTAAACTGGATATTTACTTTCTATCATTCAGAATGTATCATATATATATATTATAATATATTACTTTATTTTGTATTCATAATAATGATATTTTATTCATTAAATGCATTTGCTAGATGTATTTTTATTCTCAGTTCATCTCTCTCCTCTGTGAATAGCACTATTCGAGGTGGTCTCACTGATTTATACATTTATATATTATAACATGAACTTTATCCACATTATAAAATATTCCATACGTCAATAGAAACAGAATGCTACCTAACCGATGATTCCCCTTTACCAGTCAAACGATGCATAGCTCAATCGAGAATACTATTTCCAGTCTTAAAAAAAAAACACGTACTGACGCTTGAGGCCAAAAACCTAATATGTACACTGTTTAACAAAGAAATTACTGAAGAACTCCCCCATTACCTGCTTAATTGTACAGCCTTTGATGAAGAAAGGAAGGCCCTATATCAACAAATTAACTGTACCAACATTTCACCCCACGTATTACTTTCAAAAATATCAGCAAACAAATCTAAGGCAATAGCTTACTATAAATATTTTTAGATCATCATTATATAAGGACCAGTCAACAATTGAATGACTTTGAGACAAAGAGTAAAGCCAGTTCAATTTCTATCTTACTACCAAGGTAAATAACACAAGATGATTATTACCTTACCCAAATGGGAGAATCTGTATGGGGCATGTCCCTAATAAAGGCTTTTGTGTGTGTGTGTGTGTGTATATATTATAATATGAGTGGGGACCGACAATGTCACAGTGGGCTCTTTATTCAACATGCAGCCATGGGCCGGTAGTGGGGTGATTACAGGAATGGTGACACTAAGGGGATGTCATGGGACCGCTCTGGGCATTCGTGAAGCATGGTGAGCTAGCTACTATTCTATCCTACTGGTTCTTGGG
Source organism: Cordylochernes scorpioides (assembly GCA_030710605.1). Classification (NCBI taxonomy): domain Eukaryota; kingdom Metazoa; phylum Arthropoda; class Arachnida; order Pseudoscorpiones; family Chernetidae; genus Cordylochernes; species Cordylochernes scorpioides. Next base: position 144,396,917 of record CP092886.1, read on the forward strand.
CTTATAGCAACCCAGCTTCTATCATAATGGTGATGTAAGAGGGAAAGGACGTCCGTGTCCAATCAGTGACTGCCACGACCAATAGTTTATAAAAAAATATTTTTTATATATTATCCTTTTCGGCTCACCGACCCTTTCTCTCTCGGGTATCCGTTTTATTGGTGCAATTTTGTAGTTGCCATTTTGCCATTATGTGTGTATATAATGCGACTGGGAGTAGTGAATTACGAATCGTACAACTGATAACAGTAATAGTATTAAAGGTGTACATGTATTTATACTGTCCATTGAACATATATGTCCATAGTATGCTTAAATACCATGACCAATATTTCCCATACAGTGCCGGATATTAAAGCTCTAAAAAAGCATTATGGTGGATTAAACTTGTGAAACCGCTGGAAGGGTTTATCACTAATGAGCTAGGCTCTTTCAAAACTTTCATCACTGGACAGTAGGCAATTTGTTTTATTTTTAAATGAAATTCCCGTGCTCTCTCTCAATAGTTTTATTTTTTTAATAAATAAACTATGCGTTAGGTTTCTCGGTATAAGCATTGTGGTCATACACAAAATAAATTATATTGTATTTTGTAAGTAAATTAACTATGCGTGGGGCTTCGTATCAGGTATTGTGACCATACATGAAATGAAGTCGATTATATCCTGTAAGTAAATACACTATGCGTGAGGTTTCTCTGCACAAGCATTGTGGCCATAAACATAATAAAAAGATTTATACTGGCCGAAGTATATTTTTTCAAGAAATATGAATGCCGGCCAGGCAGCCTCTATCTTCACGATAATAAATCCTATTGTTTTATTAAGAAAAAGGCATCTACTTATCGTGCAACTGAAAGTTGCTGATGGCTTGCGCCATCTATCGGAATAAATATCAACTATTCTCGTTGATTTTTAATTATTCCAGAATTGGCCAAATACCCATTCTTGATTAATCAAGAAAAGCTAACCACGGACGCGTTTCGGGCTGTTGGCCCTCATCAGCGTGGTGCAAGCTGTACCTCAACGACCAAAAAAAATGGTCATTAAGGCATCCTGAAAAATCATGAAACGGGTAGTTAAGGCCAGAATTGCGTGGAGAACGCTAAAAAAGGTGAAAAAATAGCACAAATTTAATATTGTACTGGGATAAGGTGCATAAATTAAGAAAAAGGCATCTACTTATCGTGCAACTGAAAGTTACTGATGGCTCGCGCCATCTATCGGAATAAATATCAACTATTCTCGTTGATTTTTAATTATTCCAGAATTGGCCAAATACCCATTCTTGATTAATCAAGAAAAGCTAACCACGGACGCGTTTCGGGCTGTTGGCCCTCATCAGCGTGGTGCAAGCTGTACCTCAACGACCAAAATAATTGGTCATTATGGCATCCTGAAAAATCATGAAACGGGTAGTTAAGGCCAGAATTGCGTGAGAACGCTACAAAATGTGATAAAATAGCACAAATTTAATATTGTACTGGGATAAGGTGCATAAATTAAGAAAAAGGCATCTCCTTATCGTGCAACTGAAAGTTGCTGATGGCTGGCGCCATCTATCGGAATAAATATCAACTATTCTCGTTGATTTTTAATTATTCCAGAATTGGCCAAATACCCATTCTTGATTAATCAAGAAAGCTAACCACGGACGCGTTTCGGGCTGTTGGCCCTCATCAGCGTGGTGCAAGCTGTACCTCAACGACCAAAAAAATTGGTCATTAAGGCATCCTGAAAAATCATGAAACGGGTAGTTAAGGCCAGAATTGCGTGAGAACGCTACAAAATGTGATAAAATAGCACAAATTTAATATTGTACTGGGATAAGGTGCATAAATTAAGAAAAAGGCATCTCCTTATCGTGCAACTGAAAGTTGCTGGGCCACAGCCCGAAACGCGTCCGTGGTTAGCTTTTCTTAATTAATCAAGAATGGGTATTTGGCCAATTCTGGAATAATTAAAAATCAACGAGAATAGTTGATATTTATTCCGATAGATGGCGCAAGCCATCAGCAACTTTCAGTTGCACGATAAGTAGATGCCTTTTTCTTAATGTATGCACCTTATCCCAGTACAATATCAAATTTGTGCTATTTTTTCAAATTCTATTGTATTTTTTAAGTAAATAAACTATGCGTGAGGTTTCTCGGTATAACAATTGTAGCCATAAAAATGAAGTCGATTATATCCTTAAGTAAAAATTCTATGCGCGAGGTTTTTCGGTATAACAATTGTGGCCATAAACAAAATAAGTTCTATTGTATTTTGTAAGTAAATAAACTATGCGTGAGGTTTCTCGGTATAATCATTGTGGCCATACACAAAATAAATTCTATTGTATTATGTAAGTAAATAAACTATGCGTGAGGTTTCTCGGTATAACAATTGTAGCCATAAACAAAATAAGTTATATTGTATTTTATAAGTAAATAAACTATGCGTGGGGTTTCTCGGTATAACAATTGTGGCCATAAACAAAATAAGTTATATTGTATTTTATAAGTAAATAAACTATGCGTGGGGTTTCCTCGGTATAACAATTGTGGCCATAAAAAATAAGTTCTATTGTATTTTGTAAGTGAATAAACTATGCGTGAGGTTTCTCGGTACAAACATTGTGGCCATAAACAAAATAAATTCTATTGTATTATGTAAGTAAATAAACTAGGCGTGAGGTTTCTCGGTATAATCATTGTGGCCATACACAAAATAAATTCTATTGTGTTATGTAAGTAAATAAACTATGCGTGAGGTTTCTCGGTATAACAATTGTGGCCATACACAAAATAAATTCTATTGTATTTTGTAAGTAAATAAACTATGCGTGGGGTTTCTCGGTATAACAATTGTGGCCACAAAAAATAAGTTCTATTGTATTTTGTAAGTGAATACACTATGCGTGAGGTTTCTCGGTACAAACATTGTGGCCATGCACAAAATAAATTCTATTGTATTTTGTAAGTAAATAAACTATGCGTGGGGCATCGTATCAAGCATTGTGGCCATACACAAAATGAAGTCGATTATATTCTTTAGTAAATAAACTATGCGTGAGGTTTCTCTGTATAACCATTGTGGCAATAAACAAAATAAATTCTATTGTATTTTGTAAGTAAATAAACTATGCGTCAAGTTTCTCGGTATAACAATTGTGGCCATTAACAAAATAAATTCTATTGTATTTTGTAAGTATATAAACTATGCGTGGGACATCGTATCAAGCATTGTGGCCATACACAAAATGAAGTAGATTATATTCTTAAGTAAATAAACTATGCGTGAGGTTTCTCGGTATAACAATTGTGGCCATAAAGAAAATAAGTTCTATTGTATTTTGTAAGTATATAAACTATGCGTGGGGCTTCGTATCAGGTATTGTGGCCATATATAACAATTATGTGGCTAGCTAACCCTCATTGTTGTACTGAAACGTCATGCAATGTTATATATCTGGAAAATAGATATTTTTACTTTTAAAAAACTGTTCATTCTTTATCTAGATGGATTCTTTTCTCAATATAGCAACATTTATACGTTCATACATCTTATAATAACATAAGGGTGTGGGAAGATGATATTCATGTAAAAAAAGGCACCTCTCTCTTTTTTTATGCATCAGAACGATGCACCTTACACCACCCTAGTATAAAATGCTACTAGTGATGATAAAAGCCTGAGCCGTAACACCAGTTTTGGAAAATTCAGACAAAATTCCAACGGGCTTTGACCCTCATCAGTACAAGAACGACTTCTATTACTTAACTTCCTACGAGAGTAAATATCTACTTAGGGTGATACAACATGCATCGTTCTGTAGCACAATTAAGAGGAGAAGTGTCTCTATGTCTGAATTTGCCAAGTATGGTGTTGTGGTTCATTATCATCATCACTAGTAAGGTTATCACTAGGGTGATGCACAGTGTCACGTTTGATGTACAATTAAAGAGAGAGGTGCTTCTTTTGTTACATCTTAATATGTGAAGAAATAGTACAAAAGTGAAACTGTACTAGGATCAGGTGGATAAATGAGAAAAAGGCATCTCCTGATTGCGCAACTAAAGTTTTAATGATGGCTTGCGCCATCTGTCGGAATAATTATCAACTAATCGTGGATTTTTAATTGTTTCAAAATTGGCCAAATTTCCATTCTTTATTAATAAATAAAAGTTCACCACGTACGCGTTTCGGGCTGTTGGCCCTCATCAGCGTGATTCAAGTTTGGGTATTTGGCCAATTCTGGAATAAATAAAAAATCAACGATTAGTTCATAATTATTCCGACAGATGGAACAAGCTATCAGTAACTTATGGTTGCACGATCAGGAGATGCCTTTGTTTCATACATCTAAATATATTTCTACATCTATTAAAGCGAAAACATATCCATTCACTTTTTAACATGGTACATGCTCTTGGCATTATGGCACAATAATGTATCAAGAACTTTGGTCACCGATTAATCACGATGATAATATCCAATAATAACTTTTGCCAATATGTAGGGTAGGTATATATTGGGAGTAAAAATAAACACCAAAGGAGAATATAAGAAGCAGACAATAGTAGCATTCTTGTATACCACAAATGTAACACTTTTAATACCTTCATTAGTATTATATGAATAGAAGTGACCGAAGGTGGTTCCAAGAAGATCCTCTTCCTGTCTTGGGAGGGAGTCTGTTGTGAGACACTTAGAGCCGTTTCGGTCTTTCAATTAAGATTTTTTAAGATTGAACTCAAATAAGATTCTCATCAAGGTCATAACAGCAATCATATCTCGTTTTAATTACACTATTTCAAAAAATAATTGTACAAGTTTTTTTAATTTTATGAAGTTTGAAATCCAAATTATATAATCTAGAAACATAATCAAATTTTAAATTTAAAACATGTGTGTGGTCGGAAGGTTGAGATTACATGACAAGTTAGTGTAACACAGCACGAAGACTTCAAAATATTACTTAATAAAATGTTTATTTATAGTTTCACTACCCCCCCTCCCCCCCAATAGATTTTATATAATTGTGATTCACTCGCTTGTACTTTAAAATATAATTTAGGTTTTCTCCAAAGAGGTTTTCTGTATTAAAGGGAATAAAAGAGCAGGGCGTTGTAGTATCAAAGGTCAAGGTCGTCCCTGTTGAATAATATCTCAATATAGCCGTTATTATAAATGGTCTCAGGGAAACGCTCCAGGCGGAGAGATTAGGATGCGCGCTGCATCCCATTGGAATTCTGGCACATCCCCATTATTCGATTATATTGTGGGTCATTGTCACGGAGGAGCGTGATTAGACGGACATTTCGTTTAAGCTCAGGCGTGCACCGCATACGTCTGGGGAGCTGAGTACATTATCACAATATCATTATTCTCCCTCTACATCTCCTCACCTTCTATCAAACCTGCTCTTTCATTAGAGAATCTTTAATTAGTTAATTAGACTTTTAATTATGCAAAGGTGTCTAGTTGTAGTTATGGTATATTTAAATTCTAATAAAATACTTCTAATAGAGAAATCCACTTAAAATGAATTATTATTCTTCATTATTTTTATGTTGAAAGAAAGAAAAGGTTCATGAAATATTGCTCTTCAAACACAATTATATTTTATTCAAACACTTCCTCTTTATTAATAAATTTGGTAGGAAGTGGTGAAGTTAAATATAGGAAAAAGGATGTATGCCATTATTTAAAAAAAAAATTCTATAAGGTTTTTACTTCTTCACGCAAAATACATTAATATTTTTCAAAAATGTAAACCATGTGAATATAAAAATATATTAATGAACGTATATCAATATCTTTCAAGAAAATAAAAATAATGAGACAGAGAGAGTAGTAATGTTAAAGCACATCAATATTTTATATTTTGTTCTTTTTTGTAAGATTATAAACTCGAAAGGAGCTTCTTCTATAGAAAATGTTTATTTCGCTACTTTCGAACGACATTGTTCTTCAACGGGCGTAAAGACAAGGTGTGATGTGATATGCGTGCAATTATATAAACGTACATCTCACATCACACCTTGTCTTAACGCCCGTTGAAGAATGATGTCGCGTTCGAAAGCTAGCGAAAAAAAAGGTTCTATAGAAGAAGCTCTTTTTTAGTTTATAATCTTATAATATATAATACAATATAATGCGGCTTATGATTCTAAAACAACATTTGAAAATTATTCCGCATGTGTTTCTTTTGAACGAAAAATTGAAATTCATTTTAAAGGAGAAATAACGATTATTTATAACCTTAGGGATAAAGTATGAAAGGATGAATTGTGAAGAGTAATGATAAAGGGAAAAATAAAAGTGTCCAGGGATGAGAATCGAACCCACAGTGTTCCACTTTACCGGGCAGATTCCATGTCCACTAGGGTTATTTCTCCTTAAAAATAAATTTCGATTTTCGTTCAAAAGAAACGCATGAGGGATAATTTTCAAATATCGTTTTTACAATCTTACAATATAATTATGGTAATCGAAAGTTGATATCTACATCCTATCCTTAGTTCTTTTTTTATTTATTCATTATGGGGATAGAGATACCATCAAAACTTATCATTTAAAGAGTATTATGATTTTCCTTTCAATATAAATTTTATTTATAGATAAAGAATTATTCCTGATTTGAAATTAAACGAAAAAACATGGTGAAGGAAGACGAGTTTCTTTTATTGATGCATAGGTGCAAGCTTTCGGGTAAAAACCCCTTCAACAGGCGAGAAATGAAGCGAGACTTATAAGAGTTTATTTGTACCATAGTTCTTATAAGTCTCGCTTCATTTCTCTTCTGTTGAAGGGTTTTTACCCGAAAGCTTGCACCTATGCATCAATAAAAGAAACTAGTCTTCCTTCACCATGTTTTTTCGTTTAATAAATTTTATTATGAAATTATTGCTTGAATTTTAAAAGGTGTTTGTGAAAGTACTCTCTATCAATCTCTCTAATCTCAACGTGATGTAAAGAAGGTTGAATAAAATACTTTTTTATGTGCAAATAAAATAGGAACATAAACTATTTCACGGAGAATTCCATTAATATGTATATCCAATTTAGTTTTACAAGCATCTTAACTTAAGCTAATACATATTTATCAAATTTTCACTAGTTTGGGTTCAAATTCTTTGTTGTTCGGTTTAATAAATAAGAGGGCTCCGAATAGTTTATTCAATAATTCCTGAAGGTTTTTTCTCTCAGATCTTGTGCGTTACAACGATTCAGTTTTGTACGTCGAACGGTTTGTTAATTAATATTTTTAATTTCCTCCCTGCTATACTATAATCATATTGGTAAGCGTATAACAAGGTAGAATGGCTCTAGAAATGTCTATTCGCTATTAGAATTCAAACATAAAATCGGTTTTCATAATAACGCCTTTACATTATTAATATTTTTTACTATATTCTCAATTACGTTCTATCAAAAGTCTAATGATGAGCGTAGATCAAATAAATATTGATGGGCTTAGTAACTCTTGCAGTTCCAGAATGAAATGACAACATTAGTTATCATATGTAATATGATAATACCAGTATCAACACTAATATATATACTTTTGAGTTAAAAAGCGATCCATCAATTAAGTTTATATAAAAGGGCGTACCTGGATATGTAAAGAAAGAAAAAAAACAAATTTTCTCAAAATATTTCGAGAGATT
>CP092886.1:144404673-144443035 GCA_030710605.1 Cordylochernes scorpioides
TGGGACTTCAGCCCCTCAATTGTATTAGAATATTGAACGAATTAAAGAGGTTTGCGCTGGTTATCGTTTGGAAAGAATTGAGCGCAATCTAACTTTGTCACTTTGTACTCTGCCCCAAAGTACAGCATTATGGCTCCAACACGGCGGCGGAAGTTAACTGTATCAGCCGTCCATGTCTCATTAGGATTATTGGGTTAGGATTGCCGGCAAACAATTGGACCCGCCTGGGGATTGCGCCCTTTTTTTTTTTCTTTTGGGTTCGTTCAACCTTATTCTCCTAATTAGCTGGGCGGCTATGACATCTTCTGTTAAATAAATTATGTCTCCCTTCTATTTCCTATCACAAAGTTTCGCTGGGAAATAATTGTTTGATCATCCTGGTTCTTCACTGCATGGAGGTTTTATCTTTTTGGATTTAATATCATTCTGATTTTATCACATAGATGTCGAGTGTATTATATTGAATTTTAAAATAGAATCTATATCAAATTAATTTTACCCTTCCTCGACAAAATTGTTTCTTCAGGACATATAATAAAAAGTACTTTTGCAAACCTTAAAACCATAATTAAAAATTGGATGAGTGGGGCTTGGGTCATCAGTGATTAACCTTTCAGCGCTTTCTATGCTCTACTATTGAATTGAAAGGATATTTTTATACAATCTGCCGTTTCTAAGAAAGTAGTATCGGGGGTATTTAAGGTTATCTATAGACATAGGCTTTGTTTGAAGTTTATGTTTTAAGTTTGTAATTATTCTTATTTTTTAATTCATAGAAACATTTTTCTGGCAGAAATATTCATTTTTTTTATAATCATCACTTATTATTTTTATTGTTTTTATTTTCTTTGTTAGTTATCAAATCATTTGCAATTGTAGTTTCTTTTTTGTTTTGTTGTGTTCCTCTTTAAGCAATAAAATATTTGTAGAACTAAGGTGTAATATACAATTCAAGCATATGGAACCAACATCGATTCATTTTTAAAACAAAGTAAAATCATAAGCTTATACAACTTTCACTTTATTATACAGGTTTCTAGGTCCGCAGTCTATATGCATATGAATATGAACAATATTAATATAAATATATTAATTATATTGAAATCGCATGTGTTTCCTTACAATATTAAAAGTTATTTTTTAATAATATTTTCATTAAATCTTGTTTATGTTAATTTGTGTAATGTATGTTTTGTTCAAATATGAGTTATGATTTCATTCTATTTCAATTTATATATTGTAAAAATATTTTGTTCTAAACCTATGTAAAATATTTTATTATTCTGAATATAGAGTAATCCATAATATTAATATTTCAAAACTAAGGCTTATTTTGGATTTAATATAAGTTTTATTTATCCAATATTTCGATGGACCAATCATCTATCTTTTACTAGGTTTTGTTTTGAAACTTATTAATATATATAGTCACGACCGTCTTTCCTCATTCCTCATCGGCCGGCCGCATCTGTCACGGATGCGCGCGCATCATCATTATGATCATTATCATTATCTAATGATAAATATTATTATTATTAATTATTAATATCTATATTAATAAAATGCAAATTTCATAAGTGTTGTTCGCTAAAAACTTTCGTTACAATGCATCAATTTCGACCAAATTTTCAACATTTATGTAAAACGAGATGGAACAGGTTTTGCTTAACATTAAAATATTTTTCCTAACATTAACATGCGTAACTTCGCTGTTATCGATTAAATACAAAAAAATCAAGAGTTAATTTTATTTATATATAAATACAAAAAAAAAATTCAACAGAGTTAATTTTTTTACATACTAGCTAATAATCTCAATCTAAAAAAATATTCAAAACAAGCAATTTTAAGATAACACCATATGTAAAACAGTCGGCCAAGAAAACAACAACGATATTACATCTTTCTCACATATTCACACACAATCTTGATTAATAGTTAAAACTAATCTTTAACATTGTTTATTATACTTCATAATATATAATATTCGTTAGGCAAACTTTCACTCGGATAAAACCCGGGCGAAGCCGGGTACACATCCGCTAGTCTATATATATAAAATTGAATGTCTGTCTGTCTGTCTGTTTGTCTGTACTCTATAGATTTAAAAACCATACATCCAATCGCCGTGAAATTTTGGGATATTATTAGGTATATCACCGGGAAGGGTTTTGAAAAATAATTTCCTGAATATCTTGAATATCCTTAGAGTTATATGCAGATTTGTAGATTTAACTCGCAAGCAGCGCCCCCCATTGTGACGATGTAAACAAGTTTTCTTATCACTAAGTTTGTTATCTTAAATATTATTTATCAAAAGTAAGATTATCTCAGGATGACACGGCAATGTGACACGGGAAAAAAATGTTCACATTCTATCGAGAGATTCAAATTTACGAGGGCACATCCGCTAGTCTATATATATAAAAATGAATGTTTGTTGGTCCGTTCGTAAATGATAATCTTCTACATCGCTCAACCGATCGTGATGAAACTTTGGGAAGTTGTTTAGTATACTACCGGGATGGTTTCTGGCTAATTACTCTTTAGAAATAACCTTTCGTTGCATTTTTATTTACAATAAAACGTAAATTCACTCGCAACAGCGCCCCCTCGCGGCAGGCGTATGGCCTGAAATAGCCTCGCATGAGCGTATTTGTAACGTCAAGCTTAGCCTATAGGTTAGGTACACAGCTTCGTACCCCCCCAACCTAGGTTCGAGGCTCAGCGTGGGTGTTTTTTTTTTCATTTCTTTTATATTATTGTAGCAAATTATTAAAAATATTATTTTATTTAAAATGTAGGCCTTTTAAAATAAAAATTAACATAAACAATTTTTAAATAATATTTATAACAAACCTAGGTTCGAGGCTCAGCGTGGGTGTCTTTTTTTTTTATTTTCATTTCTTTTATATTATTGTAGCAAAGTCTTTTTTTACAGCATTATTATATTTTAATTGGTTTATTTTAAATATGTTTGTTATGAAGGCTCTATGTAATACTATTTAGAGCACATTTTACATTTTAAACACCTAAGCACCCCTCTTTTTAATATTGTAGCAAAGTATTAAAAGTATTATTTTATTTTAGATAAAACTATGATTTTCTAATGTAGGAAATTAGGAAAGACAAAATTCAGGATGATACGGCACACAGGGACCGGGAAAAAATGTTCACTTTATCGAGAGATTCAAATTTACGAGTTTCAAATTATCAAAATATATCTTATTTTTTAAATAAGTTTATAGAGAATTGTTTTAACAAATGTTCGTTAGACAAACATTCACTCGGGTAAAACCCGGGCGAAGCCGGGCACATCCGCTAGTATATATATAAAATTGAATGTCTGTACTCTATAGATTCAAAAACCATACATCCAATCGCCGTGAAATTTTGGGATATTATTAGGTATATCACCGGGAAGGTTTTTGAAAATAATTTCATGAATATCTTGAATATCCTTAGAGTTATTTGCAGATTTGTAGATTTAACTCGCAAGCAGCGCCCCCATTGTGACGATGATAACAAGTTTTCTTATCACTAAGTTTGTTATCTTAAATATTATTTATCAAAAGTAAGATTATCTCAGGATGACACGGCAATTTATTTGAGACAAGAATAATGATACAATTCCAAGGCGAAGATACTATTCCTTTAACTTCCAATTACCGAGGGAACCAATTAATATTGATTTTATTCTACTTATCGAGTATTTTTCAAGGGACCGGGAAAAAAATGTTCACTAGATAAAACTATGATTTTCTAATGTAGAAAATTAGGAAAGACAAAATACAGGATGACACGGCACACAGGGACCGGGAAAAAATGTTCACTTTATCGAGAGATTCAAATTTACGAGTTTCAAATTATCAAAATATATCTTCTTTTTTTTTATAAGTTTTTAGAGAATTGTTTTAACAAATGTTCGCTAGACAAACCTTTACTCGGGTAAAACCTCGGGCGAAGCCGGGTACGTCCGCTAGTTGTAAAAAAAAAAAAAAAAGACCTAGGTCTTAAGATGACAGCACCCGTTAAAACGTACTTAGAAACGCTCAAATGGGAAGTCTAACCCCATCCGCCGTATAGCCTAGACATTGCTCCTTCCGATTATTATCTCTTCCGATCAATGCAACATTGCCTGGCTGACAACCACTTCTTCAATTATGATGAAGTCAAAAAATGGATTGATGAATGGATAGCGGCCAAAGAGTCGGCCTTTTTCAGTGATGGGATCCGTCAATAGCCAGAAAGATGGGAAAAAAGTAGTGGGTAATCTTCTCATGAAGACAAAACTTAAGGAATTTGTACCTTTCAGCATGTATATCGGGATTCAGACAATAACTCTGAAATATATTACAGTGACCTTTATTGAAGATACACTCTTAGACAAAACTTATGGAAGTTGTACCTTTTAGCATATATATCGGGATTCAGACAATAACTCTGAAATATATTACAGTGACCTTTATTGAAGATACACTCATAGACAAAACTTGTGGTAGTTGTACCTTTTAGCATGTATATCGGGATTCAGAGAATAACTCTGAAAGATATTATAGTGACCTTTATTGAAGACACAATCATGGACAAAACTTAAGGAAGTTGTACCTTTCAGCATGTATATCGGGATTCAGACAATAACTCTGAAAGATATTACAGTAACCTTTATTGAAGACACACTCATGGACAAAACTTAAGAAAGTTGTACCTTTCAGCATGTATATCTGGATTCAGACAATAACTCTGAAAGATATTACAGTGACCTTTATTGAAGAAATACTCATGGACAAAACTTAAGGAAGTTGTACTTTTTAGCATGTTTATCGGGATTCAGATAATAACTTTGAAAGATTTTAGAAACACACACACACAGTGACCTCTATTAAATACACATGAGATAACCAAGATTGCCTCTGTTTCCTTAAAAAAAATTTGCAACAGACAATACTTTGAACATTTAATTAAAACTTTCTTCAATTTGTAAATTGTTTTCCTCGAATACACTACGAAATTTGCATACTAATTATTTGTACATATTGCAATTGTGTTTTTATTTTCTTTCTTTTCAACTGATTTATGCATACAAATTTTTGTTGTTGTGTCCAATGAAGAGCTTTAGATGTCTCCAAGCATCTCTATCACAGCAGTAGCAATGTCCACTATCTTGGTGACTAATTCTTGTACATATTTCAAATGATCTATCTTTTCTTTTTATATTTAGTTTACCCTTAACGTGAAAGTGTCCCTAATAGGACATAACGTTCCAAGTCGAAATAAACAAATTTAAAAATTTGTATATTTTATAATCTGTTAATATTATTATTCAAAGAAAATTGTATTGTAAGCATTTTACTTTCTGCGTGTGTATTGCATAAGCGGGTAGTTGGCGCTTTGTTCTCCAGTAACTTGTATTATAAATATCTTTCTTAATTTTAATAGAATTTTATATTTCATTTAAAAAATATTTTTTTAAAAGGTAATATATAATTATTCATTATGATAAAAATAAAAGTCAATAAGCAACAATCAAAAGAAAAGAATTCATTTCCATTTGAACATGGAACTTTGTTGCCGTTGAAAATAGAACGAAATGATAAATATAGACCTAAAAAAGAAAACCTAGAAGAACAAATAGTTCTTGAGGAAGTTAAACGTTTCTGCAATGATTTTACTGATAAGAGAAGTTTTTTTACCCATTTAAGAAATAACAATAATTTCAAATCGATGTTGGATAAAGTTTTGTTTCAATTACCGCAGCCAATACATATAATGTCAGACGAATATAAAAGTCAAGTTGTTTTAAGATTAATCAATAGAGGTATGAATAAAGAGCAGCTACTGGTTAGATTTTTATTTGAGAAAGCAGATAAAAATATAGTGAAAATAGCTGCTCAAAATGCTGATTTAAACTACAAGATTGGATTTGCTTTTCGTGATCAAAAAGATAAATTTGTTGGAGATATGCTTGTATGTCCAATACATATTGCAATATTTAATGGTGACATTACAATTATCAAACTTCTTATAAAAATGGGTGCTCAAACTAATTATCCATCAGAAATCGTGCCAATACTTCTTTTCAACGTTCTTTGTGAATCGCCAATAATGGAAAAGATTCACAAATATTTGCTTGAAAAGAAAGCAAATCCTCTTGATGAATATGCTTCAGCTAAAATCGTTTCTCACAGGAATGTTACATTAAGATGCTGTTTGATAAATCAGATTAAATTATTAAGATCAATGATTGTCTACAATAAAGATATCCTTTCCCACTATACCATAAATTCACCGATGCCACTTATCTATACGTTAGAATTGGGTGCAAAAGATATTATTGATTATGTCTTTAAAAATTCTAATGTCACCAAAGAAGTAGATGAAAAGGATAAGCCATTAATACGTGAAGCTTATCATTCACCTTTAAACATGGCCATCTATATAGAATCTGAAGAACAAAGTAAAGGTCTACCATATATTATGCGTCTAATTAGCAAAGAAGTGGATACCAATGGTAATCAAAATAACGAATATGTGCCTCTTCTTTATGCCATGAAAATAATTAGTGATGATCGACCGATCAAATGGATCATTGAATTGTTTTTAAGACGTAATTTGAAATTTAATAGAAGTGTAGGTGAGTCATGTTCAAATAACTGTGGACTTGAATTTGCTTTTTATAGAATAGATATTAGAGCATTCACATGTCTCCTGGAGAATGGAGCAGATCCCAACTATCTTGATAAAGAAGGTACGCCTTTAATCTTTCTTTTACTAAGACATACCGCAAATACATTCTCTGTGCAACATATACACTTTTTTAATATACTTTTGCATTATGGAGCTGATCCTGATTTAATTTGTCCAATTGTAAAAACAACACCTGTTGAATACCTATTTACGTTATGTAAACATAGATCAAGACAATCAAGAATACGTGAACATTTATTTGATCTACAAGCTCTTCTTCTTTCACATTCCCAATTGGATATTCCAAGGTACAGCGGTGATTTGACAGAATATCATGATATTATCCTAATAGCTGCCAACAAAGAATATAATGTCTTGAATACATACAGAAGATACTAAAACATTATGTATATTAATATTATAAATTCAATTGTAATCTATTAACAAAATTTTGTAATAAATATATTTTTGGCAATGTATTTATTTATGCTAAATATTATATTCTCTTTAAAATCATGTATATTTTTAAATAAATATATTTTTGGCAATGTATTTATTTATATTAAATATTATATCCTTTTTCAAATTATGTATATTTTTAAATAAATTATTTTTGAAGGGTTTTTAATAATAAAATTATTTTATTTTCGTAAAGATAGAAGCTGCCTCGCTTGCATTCATAGTTCTTCAAATTAAATATATACTTCGACCAGTAAATATTTTTATTATCTCGACGTTTAGACCAAAATATTTTTATAGAATAATTTTTAAAGCTTTGCCAAATGTTTTAATTTTTGTTTACTCCTGACGAGAACAAAAAATATTTTTGTTGAAACGTCGAGATAATAAAAAGATTTACTGGCCGAAGTATCATTATTTATTTTGTTAACCCTAAACCCCACCAGATAAAAAAAAATTGATATTTTAAACGCTATCTGTCATTTTTTTAATTCTCAAGTTAAAAAGTGTTTGTTATATTTGAAAGTTGTCAACTCTACCACTACTAGATTTCTGTTTTGTTTATTTTTATAGTGATATACAGAATTTTCGGTTAAATAAGCATAACCGATTTTGTTTATATATTTATACTAGCCAAATGACCCGGGCAACGCCCGGGGTTTACCCGATTAAATGCTTTTACTCAAATACTATTCGTTACAATTATAAATTGGCGCCGTAGATGTCACTCTTGTGAAACGTCCCCGCCCCAAACCATCGGCCGGGAATCGAACCCGGGGCGCCCGCGTGGCAGGCGAGCATTCTACCACTGAACCAATTCAGGATGACACGGCACACAGGGACCGGGAAAAAATGTTCACTTTATCGAGAGATTCAAATTTACGAGTTTCAAATTATCAAAATATATCTTCTTTTTTTAAATAAGTTTTTAGAGAATTGTTTTAACAAATGTTCGCTAGACAAACCTTTTTTCGGGTAAAACCTCGGGCGAAGCCGGGTACGTCCGCTAGTTAATATATATAGACACGACCGACATTCCTCATCGGCCGGCCGCATCTGTCACGGATGCGCGCGCATCATCATTATGATCATTATCATTATCTAATGATAATTATTATTATTATTAATATATATAGTCACGACCGTCTTTCCTCATCGTCCTCTGTCACGGATGAAATTTAAAAATTAAAAAAGATGCCGAAACCCGGGATCGAACCAGGGACCTTTAGATATTCAGTCTAACGCTCTCCTAACTGAGCTATTTCGGCTTATTTTATTTATTTCTATAGAAGCTTCTATTTTTATAATTATGTATATTTTCAAAAAGTCAATTCACACCTCTTCGCTGGAGACCATTTGGTACATAAGGTACAATTTGGATTATCTATATATATAAAAATAAATGTTTGTATGTTTGTTTGTATATGTCCGGTATACAAATTCGCAGTAGTTCACTAATTCAAATCAAAATTTCCATACATAGGTAAAAAAATACGGGGAAGACGATAGGCTATTTTAAAAATATATAAATCAATTATTAAAACTATATATTTTTAGTCAGAAAATGATTAAGACGATATTGCTGTATCATGTTTGATTATCAGATACAAAATTAAATCGGGAAAATTTTCAAAAAGCAGAGACCACGGTTGAAATCAGTTCATTATTTTGTACGCAGGAACAAAATTCTAACAGAAAAACATTCATTCGAGCAGAAAACAAAAGCCAGATCATCTTTCTATAAAAATATCGCTTCTCAGACACAAAGTTTGGAGCGGGACGTTTCACAAGAGTGACATCCACGGTGCCAATTTATAATTGTAACGAATAGTATTTCAGTAAAAACATTTAATCGGGTAAAACCCGGGCGTTGCCCGGGTCATTCGGCTAGTTAATATACAGGGTGATCCAAAAGTCCCGCACAACTTTAAAAATTAATAACTCCGCGAATATTTGCGCTAGAGCAATGCGGTAAAACTATTGTGTTCAGGATGCAATGGGATTTTTATGGCAAATAATGAAAAATTCGAAATTGATTTTAGTTACAACTTTATTCGCTAGATGGCGCTCTACCAGAATCAGCGATTCAGCGGACAAATTGTTTGATAAATTGCAAAATATAACTGAACGACAAGTATTTTTCCTTTTTGAATACCAGGAAAGAACCCTAATAATATCAAATGATAAATTAGTAAAACACCATTTCGCCAAAAGTTAGAAGAAATGGTTAACGATTTTTAAATACAATCTGAGATATGTAAAATAGGTATATGCAAATTAAAACATGTAGCAAAAAAAAAACCCTGATATTTTAGATGAGGTTTGCTGGAATCCTCTCAGCTATTTAAATTTCGAAAATATTTTTTTTTCTATTTTTTTAAATTCAACTCTCTCTCTCAGTATCGATTATATTTATTTTAATTCATTTGAAAAATATTTATCTATCTCTGATGATTTATTTTACTCTGGAATGCCGTTGTTGTTTTTGTCGTGTCCAATAAAGAGCCTCAGATGTCTCCATGCATCTCTATCACAGCAGCATTGTCCACTATCTTGGGTGTGTAAAGCAGCTGCTCTGGGTATATGTCAATTTTCTGCAAGGCTGCGGCCATTGCTTGGCATGAGAATATGTGAGTAGGTGTTAGTTCCACACCAGGACAGTTGTTGCATGTCCTATAGGTTCTTGTGCCATCTGAATGTATTGTAATTTCTTTATAGTGTTTTGTTCTAAGCCGTGTTATAGTTTTTGTCATTTTTCTCTCAGTGTTTATTTCGCATTTTGATTTTTTTTCTTCTTATTTTTGTTCAATTATCTTGTATTTTTGCAAAGCATCAGCGTCAAATAATGGCATTTGTTCTTTCCTTTGGCTCAACCTTCTGGCTTCCTTTGCAAATTCAACTGCCATTTCATTACCCCCGATCCAAACACTGGCAGGAATCCATTGTAGAATGCAGTTATTCTCCAATGATATCAGTTGAATAAGTAATGAGTGTATTTTCTGGGTGATTATAGTATTGCCCTTCTGAATTGCTTCTAGATCGGATATGAAGTCGTTGTACGGTATATTATAATTCCTTCTGCTTGATGCAGGGATGGTTGGTTAAGGCATACATCAAGAGCTTTCCAAATAGCTGTCAGTTCACAAGTAAAATCTTTCTTGCCCTTTCTTTATTTTGATGTATGTTCCATCTTGCAGTATTATGTTAATTCTAGCCTCTCCATTACTTATGGTAAGGTCTGATGATCCATCTGTATATGCTGTTAAATAATTTATCTGATCGCATAAACCAATTGTGTCAAGTCCTTTCTTTTTAAGTATGTTTTTGTTCTCTTTTTTTATTGCAGGGTTCATTCAGGTTAAGATTGAAGGATTACATTTGATGGCAATGGGTTTGGAAATATTGGTTATTCTCGAATTTGAAATTCATTATGTTTCATATTTATGCTCTTTCTAATATTGTTGTCGTACTGAAGTGTTGAAGATCTTTTGAGCCTTTCTTTTTGTGTCCAGTATAAATATGTTCTATGGGATATGTGTTCGGTTTCTTTAGTTTTTAAGCTATTGGTGAATTTTATTGTTTTTAATTGTCTTCTTCTTTCAAGTAGGTCTAGACCATATTCTCTCTGAATTTTCTAATTGTTGGTATTTGAAACAGAACCAGTGATTAATTTGGCCGCTTTTGTTTGAACACTGTCTAGTCTTCTTTTTAGTGATGAACTTGAGGGAGCCCAAACAGGTGGTCTTATTAAAGTGATATATGTAGTTCTGAGAATTTTGGGTTTTGCTCCCCAATTTGTTCCACATAGCCTTCTCAGAATGTTTAGGTTTCTGGTAGCTCTATTTGAGGTGCTAATTATGTGTTCTGTAAATCGCAATTCCTCATCAAGTATCATACCTAGTTAATTTGGAGATCTAATTTTATCAATTATATGGTTGTTTATGCTTATTTTGGAGTTAAATTCATGCCTTTTTTACTGTCAGTGAATCAACAGTGATGTGTTCAGTATTTTTCTGATATTTCTATGCTGCTACTTGTATGCCATATGGCTATATAATCTGCATAACAGGCAACCTTTGTGTCTTCAGTGAGGATGGATGTTGTTAAGGTTGTGTCGTAATTAGATGTACAACAACTCAAACTTGACCATGACTCTTTATTTAGCTCTTATTCTTTTCGTTTGGTCAACAAAAAAATGTGCAATTTATATACACATATATTCTTACATAATGAGACTTTAAAGAATGCAAATAATCTTCATCTATTCACATACACAACACATCTCCCCCCCTTAATAATACTCCAGTCGGTCTTGGGGTTTTCTGGCTCTCTGAGGTCTAGGACTGCGGACGGGCACTTGCACAGCGGCAGGCTCCGGTTTAGGAGTGCAAGAGGGCAGGTGCACACCAGCAGGCCCTGGTCTAGGAGTTCAAAAGTGTACGTGCACAGAAGCAGTCTCCTCCTTGTTTCCTGATGTAACCTCTGGAACCTCCTCTTCATTTTATTTCTGACTTCCACCTACAGGCTTCTCTCCTGATGTTCGAGGAAGTATCAAATTTCTTGTCTCCACTTGTTTCTTTCTCACAGGTCGCAATTGATTGATATACCTCTTATACACGACGCCCTCGCAACTTATAAGGTCGTGACGGTAGCTCAATAATTTCAAAATGATAACTTTTTACCGTTTAGGTCCAGTTGCATAGTTGCGCAAATAAACCTCGCAACCTGTAGTAAACTGCTCCTGCCTTCTTACGGCCTCATGAAATACCACTCGCGGATTTCCCATCTTGGTATTAAATTCGAGAATCTTGATCTTAAACTTCTCTTCATTAACAGTTCCGCGGGGGAATTCTTTTATTACAGTTTGGGGGAATCCTCTATGAGAAAATAGGAATCTTTGTAGATTCGTCTCTAAATCATCCTTCCCATTATTCTTTCTCAAAAGGTTTTCAAACTCTCTTACATATCTCTCAGCTAAACCATTTGTACTAGGATTAAACGGACTGGTCTTAGTGTGCCGTATACCATTCATTTTGGTAAATTGCTCGAATTCACCGGAGACAAACTGTCTTCCGTTATCTGTAACCAAAAATTAGGGCAATCCAAATCTGGCAAATATGTCTCTAAGATAATTTATAATAGTTTTGCTGGTAACATCTTTGATGATAAAAATTTCTATCCACTTTGAGTATGCGTCCACGAGAACCAAAAACATTCTTCCCATGAACGGACCCGCTAGATCAAGATGAAGTCGATGCCACTGTTTTTTGGGGCAAATCCATTCCGAATGGTAGCCGGGGGCATGCTTGCCGATTCTTGGCATACTCTACATTCTCTAGTTAACTCCTCGATGTTACTGTCTATGCCTGGCCACCAGAAAATACCGTCTGGCAATCATCTTCATTTTAACTATCCCCATGTGTATTTCATGCAAGTCATTTAAAATTAAATATCTTAATTTTTGGGGAATTACCACTCTTTCACGCCATTGAAGACAACCAAACTCCAAATTTAATTCCTCCTTGATCTTATAATGAGGAGCTAGTGGGTTTTCTCTCGGTACCCTTGTGAATTTCCACACACACACACAGTTGCCTTCTCTAACATTCCTTAATACTATAGACAGTATTCTGTCATCTTGGAAACGAACCAGAATTTGGTCAAATATTCCAAGGGTCCAGGGGGGACCGCAAGGAGGTGTGGTCGGACTTCTCCCCTTCCCCCTGGAATGCCGTCACTACAGGATAAAGTACTCTTGGTGATTTTTTAAATTGTGATTCAGAATCTGCCACTAAAGCTTTACGAGCGTTTCGTTCCTTTAAAGATATTCGAAGCGGTAAAGGACCAATGAGTTGCTACTCTCTAAAGCGATTGATTAAAAGTTTTGAGGAAACTGGATCTCTGGAAGCAAAACCTCGGAGTGGAAGACCATCGACATGCAAGTCAGTGGCTGTTACGGTTTTGCAGAAAGCTGAAGCTATTGAAACGTTATCCACGTATGGAGAGGTAAGTGCTAGACAAGTTTCTCGACAAACGGGGATTTCGTATGGAACAGTTTGGTGAGAACACACATTTAGAATTTTTCTATAAAAATACCCTAACAAAATTCAAAGTTTTCACGAGTTGAAAGTCAGCGATTTTGAGAAGCGTCAAGAATTCGCTGCATGGATTTTCCGGCAAATTGATATTGTGAAAACTGGCTGTCAAATGTTCTAAGAACAGATGATGCTCACTTTTATCTAAAGGGAGAATTTAACATTCAAAACTGCCCAATTTTGGCAACAGAAAACCCTAGGATTTTTACAGAAATACCACTTCATCAGTCCAGAGTTACAGTTTTGTGTGGGTTCACTTCTTATTTTATTATTGGGCCATTTTTGAGAGAAAAGGTTATTGCCATATTGCAGGACAGACAAGCACTAAGCGAAATAACATTCATGCAAGATGGAGGACCTCCTCATATCTCCCGCGGTGCCAAACAATTGCTGAAGGATACGTTCGGTGAAATTCGTTGATAAGTCGCCACTTTATATTCCAGTGGCCTCCAATATCACCAGACTTGACGCCTTACAATTTCGGTTATGGGGGTACATTAAGTAGCGTTTTTATCGATGCCGGCCTACCACATTGGCCACGTTGAAGGCTTCTATCAGATGACACGTTTTATAAATTTCAACTATTTAATTGTGACCATTCTGTCATCTATCGTCTGCAGGCGGTGTTTGAGAATGAAAAGCGCCACATTGAGCAAGGATTGTGACCTGATACAAGAGAGAAGGCAGTTACCTCATGTGTTATATTTTGTAGCTCTTTGTTTTGGGTTATGGGAATAATAAATGCTGTCCTCACATCTTGACTCTTTTTTTTTTCTGTGAACAGTAATTTTTTTGTTTGTCATTTGTCCACATCTTATATTATGTCGTGCAGGCCAAAGTGTTATAACTTCTCGAATAACACTGGCATACACAATTTTACCCCTTATATTTCGTTTATCGCTTTTCGCTCATTAGAAGAAATAGCATAAGGAATATTCTCCGTATCCCCCCCACCAACTTTAGAAATATTGCGCAAAAAATAATACAAAATGATTTTACTACCACGTTTTTCAACACAAAAGGTCGATTTAAAAATGATTTTTTTAGGGGATACATTTTCAAAATTATGTACAGTATAATAAACAATGATAACATTTGACAAACCCATAGGATATTTGGAATAAAGTACGACAAATATATTTTGTCACTCCCCTCTATATTTCATTTTTGGATCATGACAAATATCCAGTTAAATAGTCAAGTGTCGCCAATTAGTCAAGAAACTATACATTCCTTATAGCACGAAATCCTATTAGTAGTGCCATCATAATTTTTGGTACTATATTAAAATTTCAAAAAATCGTGTATTGATATCAGCAGTGTTTTTCAAACATTCAATCTATTTCATAAAACCCCATCTAAAATATAGATATTTTTTGCTATACATGTTTCAATTTGCATTTACCTATTTTACATATCTCAGATTGTATTTAAAAATCGTTAACCATTTCTTCTAACTTTTGGCGGAATGGTGTTTTATTAATTTATCATTTGATATCATTGGGGTTCTTCCCTGGTATTCAAAAAGGAAAAATACGTGTTGTTCAGTTATATTTTTCAATTTATCAAACAATTTGGCCGCTGAATCGCTGATTCTGTTAGAGCGCCATCTAGCAATAAAGTTTTAACTAAAATCAATTTCGAATTTTTCATTATTTGCCATAAAAAATCCCATTGCATCCTGAACCCAATGGTGTTTACCGCATTGCTCTAGCGCAAATATTCGCGGAGTTATTAATTTTTAAAGTTGTGCGGGACTTTTGGATCACACTGTATATATATAATTTATTAAATCCAAAATAAGCCTAATTTTTTAGATATTTTATTAATTGATATAATATATTCTAATTGGAGAAGTTAGATTTGCTTTACTTACTTTTCTCAGTATTTTTCTTATTGGGTAAATGTAACTAAAATGTAGTGTGTCAAACCTTACTAAAATAGATTTATATTTTAGTATGATAAAATTCTTTATGCAAAAGGATTAATACAGATATATGCCATTAGGTATATGACCTAGTTTACCAATATATAGGCAATGTGAAATATATTATTTTATTTATCAATATAGTCCCTTTCAAATATATAATATTTTCCTTTACCGATCTTAATGTCTCTATACTTCTTTTATAGAAGGTTTAATTTTGTTCTCCAAAAGAGATTCACAACGGCATCAATCACTTCATTATCATGATACTTTTTTGCTTATCCCTAGTACACGTGGTACAGGCCATGATAATCATGGCGGGTAGAAGTAGGCGACTGCTTTTACAGTAGGTGCACCACATGTCTACATATGTAAAAAGCAGTTCGACTTTGCACTTAAAAATGTGCCAGAGCCCCGTTTGGTTACTTGCACTCGCTGGTGGGGTTGGACTTTTGCAAGAATCGGGGGCCATTGGAGCCTTTTATTTTTTAATCAGAAAAAAAAAGTGCCCAATGCGGGAATCGAACCCGGGTCGTAGCGGTCGAAAACCAACGGTTTAGACCATCTTTCTACCGACCCCCTATTATCATGATTAATTTGTTCGAACATTAAGATGTTCGAATAATCAATAGTCGCGGGAGGAGTTATATTTGGAGAAACAAAGGGATGATTGATTATTTAGAATCTGCATTTGTCTATTGATGTGATCCTATTGGCTGATGCATGATGCCAACCGATACTCTAAAAGCCCATTAAATTTGTGTTATAATAAGCATTTTTATATGTAGGCTCAAAATTGTGTTAAAAATTTTTGTTTTGATGATAGTATACGAATTTTTTTTTAAATCGGTAGCGAAATTCAATTATTTAAATATCGAATATATATTTTTAAAAAAATGGAAATGAATTTATTCATTCTCGGCATATTTTCAGGATTTTAAAAAAATATATATTTTTATATTTATTCTTATAGATTTTTAAATTGCTAATATAGACAAGTTTTTCGCTGCCACCAGAAGACCCAGAGACTCAAGGAAAGGAAACAGGTTTTTTTTTCGAATATTTTCTGAGATTATTTATTTTTAAACGTTTAATCGAACGGTCCTGAAAGCGGTTTCTTGCTGTTATAACCTAACGTGGCGCCGTATGACCGATTCTCTCACTAGAAAGCCTGAAGTCTATGAGAATATTGAGGTCAACCGGCTACAGCGAAAAATTGGAATCCAAAACCTGACCGCCCAATCCTAAATAAAAGTTGACAACTGCGAGTTGTGGCAAATCCCGAGATTTGCCTGTCAGCATCTATATAGCAAGGTGGATATGATTCCCGGACTTTTGGATATTGCTGAAATTTATTTCCTATTGTCATAGACGGTGGTTTGAATGAATGGATGTGTGGAATGAATCGTTACTAATATTTTCGAATTTGAAATGTTTAATTTGTTTTGAAATAGGTTATTATATAGTTTCCGTCTCCACATCGGACAATCGTTCCTCCATTACAGGGCACCCTGTCCTCCTCTAACAGGCAATACCTCCTCCTCCTCGGGGCACTCCGTCCTCCTCCATCGGTCACCCGTCCTTTTCCACCGAGCAATCCATCTTCCTTTATCAAGCATTATTGGCATGCCAGATGCCCCAGAAGGAACATAGAGGAGCGCTCCACTCGACAACCTACCTCCCTGCATGCATCTCTCTCTCTTTTCACCCAGACCTTCCCTTCGTCGGACTTTGCCGCAACTACATCAGCTGCATTTCGCTATGACAAACCTGAGGATACCCCTTCCGCAGAAGTTTCTGTTCACGCGAGGGCTCTTTCTGCTAACGCAACCACTGGCGCCGAAGCGATACCAGCAACGACAGAAGAGGCCATATCAAGTAGAGTAGGACTGTACAACACCGCAACTCCTATCTTGACCCTGGCCCTTGGATCCCAGGAGCAGGAGGAAACCACTCCTCTGGCAATCAAGAGGAAAAATCAACTAGGACAAATTATAAAGCCCTCATGAAACTGAAAGCAGTCCTTAAGCAGCTTCCCAACACATTGTTCAAGGACACCAAGGCGGCGAGTATGGAGAGTGAAAAGATTGTGGCGAAAATTATCTAGAGGGACCGCGCCTACTCTCCGCTGGGAATCTCGTAGTCTTCATTTTCCATCACGGTGCTAGGCTGCGGAATTCAGCAGACCAAGGTACTTCGGTCCAGGAATATCACCTGTGGGAATTCTGGCGAGAGCGATCTCAGGATGGGCCCCATACGTCCGTGGCTTCTCCCTGGTCGGGGGAGCGAGCGCGGCCAACTCGCTGGTACTGGTGGTGGTGTTCTACTATCTGTATGGCTACCTGCCCGTCTACGCCACAATCACCAAATTGCAGGCCAGGCTAACGCGATTCGTCCGGAGCTTCTGGCATCATGCCGCCTCGCTCCAGTCATTTCATGTGTCCGTCGGTGGCGTATGACTGCTGAAAATCAGGACCCAATTACTTCTGGCCTGCTTCAAGGGGGTTCAGGCTGCCTGCAGAGCTGGAGGAAAGAACGCCTGCACATGAATGGCGGAGCCCGGAGCCTGGATCGCCCCCTTGTCTTCGGGTTCCTGGCTGCTGCCACCTCGCTGTCGGCTACTGGATCTATTGAAAGCAGGACTCCTGCATTTTGGACCTGAACTACTGGGTGGTGCCCTTCCAACCTTACTTAAAATGCCATTTGACGTTGTCTTCAGGTTCCTAGGGACGCAATCGTTTCGCGCTCCCTAAGGTCAAGAGTCGTGCGTGTTCGCGACCTGGCGAAAACTAATCGGCGATCATCTCAGGCTGACACGAATGACCTGCGACGATGCAGCTGCTCTTAGGGCTCTCTGCCGAAGTTTGGTGGCTGACAATGCTAGAATTGGGTACAAGAAGAGGACCTTGGAGGAAGCCGTTCCTGGGAATATGCACACCCCATGTGCGTCACATGCTGGAGCACCCTCGCCTGGCGGCTGTTCCCATCTCATGGCATCTCTGGGCGCCTATCGTCGACGTTTCATTCACCAGCATTACATTCTCATCCCTTCATCGCTGTTTCTTCGGGAGCCATGCGACGGATATCGGTCTGCGGCTGGCCCGCACGCCCTGCCTCATCCAGGGCACCCGGCGCCGAACCAGCCTCATGCATCGTCAGCGGCTCCAACGACCTGTCGATGGCTCACCTCAGCGCCGTCTTTTCTCTCATCTGAGGAGTGTTCCCCATCTTCAGGCCTCAGCCGGACGTGCAGTCCTGCATCGTTGCCGTGGGCCTCGAGAACCACACTATCATCATCACCTCAGCGGCGAAGCACGTGATCTACTCTTTCTTCGTAGATAGTGAAATGCGTGATGTCGCTGGAGACCCACTGGCGATTTTTCATCAAACTGTGAAGCGGTGACAGAGGCGCCATGTCCATATTAATTTTACATAGCATATATCTAAAATAAAATGCTCTAGTGGCCCCTGATTATAGGAAAAGTCCAACCTCAACAGTGAATGCAAGTAACCAAAAAGGGCTCTGGTACCCGTGTAAATGCAAAAGTCGAACTGGTGTATAAACATGTGGTGCACATAGAGTGAAGCAGTCGTCAACTGCCTACATAATTAGTATTGTCTGTGCAACGTTAACTTGCACAGAATCATATATATAATTATTTCAATACAATCATCATCATAGTTATAGATTACTCATTATCAGTCATTAAATAGCGCGACTGTGCACTCTAACATGTATTGACATGATGTCAATAAAGTTATGTTAAATTCCTTTCTCTTTTTCATACATATAATCCCCTTCGTCTTGGTTGAATTTTACAATAATAAATTACGTGAACAACATTAAAATGTTACATAACTAAGAATCATAAGATGCCATTAGTAAATATTTCGTAACAGAAAATTTATAGTTTTTTAAGATTATTTATTTTACTAATTCCTTTTTGTCATTAGGGGGCACGTATTTTCCTCGTTGTCTCTCTGTCTTTTATGCCAATAAATGTGATTATAGTTTTTACCAATATATAATTCAACCCTGATATTTGTCCTGCCCTCATTTTCTATGTCACGCAATATTCTTCAAAGATTGAGTAACACACACAAGCACACTAAATTGAAATATTTAAATATGTTTTATTATTATTATTTGACGAGATTTATATTTTTATATGGTTAGTAAGGTTAAAATATATATACCCTAAATGGAATAGGTAAAACATTACAAGGAGTAATGTTACAAAGTAACATCTCTACCCTCTCTCTCGTGTGATTTTTATTTTATAAAAAAAAGACCAATATTTAGAAATTAAAATTTTCTGAATTCTTGTTTCAATATTATATTTGGGCGACAAGTTTTATTTATCAAGAATTATCTTATATAAATTGTTTACTTTGTAAAATTAATGACCTGTTTAGGATTCAAAACATTTGAGGAAGAAGAAAAAAGTAAATAGTCAAATATCAATTAATAAATATGATCATCTCCACTCTTTCTCATGACGATTAATATAAGTAGAATATTGTCCAATACAATAGTATAACGGTCTGGTGGAATAACTTGGCCAAACTGCTGGGAAGGTTCATTACGATATATAAATAACCCACCATACTGACCGGTGGACAAAACTTAAAAAGTTGTACCTTTTAGCAAGTATATCAGGATTCATATAATAACTCTGAAGATATTTGATATACAGTGACCTTTATTGAAGACACACGAGATAAACAAATGTGAACAAAATTGCTTCTGTCTCCTTAAAAAAAAAAAATTGACGACGTGCGGTATGAAAGAATTTTTACTTTTCCTTAAGTTTTTGTCCATGAGTCAATACTTCTATTCAATATGAGCCAAAACTTTCAATATATATAATATGCCGTATAAAGAACTGTAGATGCTGATTTATTTGCGTGGTAAAAAATAACAGTGAATAATTTCAAATGACCATCAATTTCTAGAAAAAATTAATATCTTTATAAATTTGTGTGAATTATATTTATTCGAAAAAGTAAAAATCAATATCAGGTAAAAATTTCCTTTTAATTTAAATTTGCAAGCTCTCGAAAGCTTGCAAATTTAAATTAAAAGAAACTTTTTACCTGATATTGATTTTTACTTTTTCAAATATTTTTTGGGTAACTATTGCTCACATAATTATATTTATATTCAGAGAGAGAGAGATTCTACTGTAACGAGAAAAACAGCTTTTGGGAGATCTGACTGATATAAATGGCGTTTCTCCAATTCATTATAAGATAACCTTCGAATGTTCTCATTGATAGCGAGGTGTAAGTAAGGATTTTGGAGAAGTTGGCGAGGAAAGCAGAAGAAAGAACGGCGTGGAGAGCGATGCGGAACCACCGCCAGACCTAGATCAAGGAAGAACACCCACTCAATAAACACGGAAGTCTTTAAAGTATTGGCTGGATGACAACTCAAACATCCTTATGGCCGAGAGTAATTAATGACCTGGTGAA
This sequence comes from Cordylochernes scorpioides, assembly GCA_030710605.1. Classification (NCBI taxonomy): domain Eukaryota; kingdom Metazoa; phylum Arthropoda; class Arachnida; order Pseudoscorpiones; family Chernetidae; genus Cordylochernes; species Cordylochernes scorpioides. The sequence goes on from CP092886.1 coordinate 144,425,317, forward strand.
GAACGCGCTGAGGTATTTCGGCTATAATAATGAGAGAGAAATCTACTCTCTTTAACTATTTATTCATATTAATTTCTATCATAAATATATATTTGAGATTAATTTGTTTATTGTTAAAAAAAGTTTTCTCTTCAGGAATGATGTAATCGCACTCAAAATTCATTAACATTTTTAAATAGAGGAGTTTCAAACAAAAATCTTCAAATCGAATATTGTATTTATAATAATCATTATAATCTAGTTATATCTCCGGTACAGAGTTCGTCCATTATAGAACTCCATTCCATGTTCTGCACAGCTTTCACCACGCTGATGAGAGCCAACAGCCCGAAACGCGTCCGTGGTTAGCTTTTCTTGATTAATCAAGAATGGGTATTTATCCAATTCTGAAATAATTAAAAATCAACGAGAATAGTTTATATTTATTCCGATAGATGGCGCATTCCATGTTCTGAGCAATTCTATTTATCTCTTAATGTCCTTCCATTTCCAGACCATTTTATTAGATTATAGAAAAAATATTTCCTTGATCAATCCCTTCTACAAATCTCAAGCTGCAGTCCTCCAATATGGTGAATAGATTATCTCCCGTTCATCCTCCCAGTACATGTCCTTCCATTTCCTTGGATTATCTACTTTAGAAGAAAATATTTTCCATTAAATTTTTTTTAACCTCCTTTCCTTTTACTTTGAGCCGATTTGTCCCTTTGATCTTTAGACTTCTTCAAGGACACCGAATTTCAAAAGAGCTATTTTTATTCTTCAGTTCTATGGTCAATATTCAAGCTTCACATCCATACAGTGAAACTGGCCAAACAAAACATTTAAGAATCTCTTCCTTAGTTCTATATTTAAATATATTCTTGAAAGCTCCTTATTTATTCTAAAATAGACTTTTGCATTTGCAACTCAGATGTAGGCTTAATTTGTACTTTCCATCCTCATTCATGATGCTCCCATTAAAATGCCGGTGAAAACAATGTAGAGGTTTATTAGAGAGATAAAACCTTTTTTGAAAATAAAATAATATTTTACTATATGAAAAAACGAAAGAAAAAAAATAAAAGATAAAAAGATAAGGTGTTGAAATCAATAATAAAAATGGCATATCCTGACCAGGAGCACATGTGCTTTACAGAAGGCAGAGCGCCATCTGGTGGAACAGAAATCAACTAAACATTGATTTAGCCTGTTCCCAGATATTTGGCCAGCCCAATTTCTTGATAAATCAAACGCGTTCGTGGATGGCTTTTCTTGATTTATCAAGAAATTGGGTTGGCCAAATATCAGGGAACAGGCTAAATCAATTTTTAGTTGATTTCTGTTCCACCAGATGGCGCTCTGCCTTCTGTAAAGCACATGTGCTCATGGTCAGGATATGCCATTTTTATTATTTTACTATATATATTGGCGTTTAACCAACTGATATATTAGTAAAATAAATTTTATTATGATCAATATATGCCTTTTTAATTGAAAATATATATTGTATATATATATATTTGTTAATACAATATAATGCGGCTTATAATTGTAGAACGACATTTGAAAATAATCCCGCATGTGTTTATTTTGAACGAAAAATCGAAATTTATTTTAAGGAGAAATAACGATTATTTCTAACTTTATGCATGAAGTATGAAAGGATAAATTGTGAAGAGTAATGATGAACGGAAAATGTTTTGTCTGAGACGGATACATGTGGGACAACCCTTGAATATGTATATACAAGAAGGCCCCTATTGCCTTTGCTATATGTATCAAAACATTCTTAGACAACGCATTATAACAATATATTGATTTGATTTTCATTCCGCAGAACATGCCGATCAAGATTAGTGAAATATCTACAACACCGCCCCATGAGAATCCTAGCCTGGAACCAAGGTATACAGAAATGTCTTTTGTTCGAAGTTCTCAAAGCTGGTGTTGTGCTTGATAGAAATCAGCGCGTCCTACTCATAAAAGCCTAATAGATTTTCTTGTCTAAACGAATAGAAAGAGAGAAGTGTCATTTTGTATATAAATATACCACTTTCCGCCATCTTATATAAATATAACCATTTTTCTCCAAATTTAAAACTAAAAATATTCAGGTGGAAATTTTTTTCTTATCAGTTGAAAGTCGATTTTTATTATATATGAAAATGATTTTTCAGACGCTGATTAACATGATTATTCTTTAGCGGCGGTAAAATATTAGCTTTGAAGAACATTAAAGTGCGCCATTTCTCTAAAACTTCTCTTCTTATTCTTTGTGTTATTGTCAATTTATATTGAAAAATGTTTTCAATGAGCATTTATATATCATCGCTTTGGTCTATACTTCTCTTTAAAAAATATTTTAGCAAATATATGCATACAATGGTGACGTAATAATCTTCTAATCATGGATCTGGAGGTTTAAAAATACTGATGTTATCAATTTTATGAAATAATTATTGTTTCTCTATATATATATATACACTGCGTGACATTGGAAATGGAACACCAAGAAATAGTGGCCAGAAAGTGATGAAACTCGGCAGACAGAGAGAGACAGGGACGAACAATAAGTGATCTTTATTTCAAAATGATTGTCATAATACAGAGCGAGAACGGCGTCGGCTTAGTAGCAAGTAGGACCACCGCGGACGGCGATGCACGCAGCAACACGTCTAGGTAGAGAATCAATCAGAGTACGGATGGCGTCCTGAGGGATGGCTCTCCATTCCCTCTCAACCATTTGCCACAGTTCGTCTTCTGAACGCGGCTGTGGCAAGGCATGCAAACGGCGTCCAATGATGTCCCAGACGTGCTCGATTGGTGAGAGATCAGGAGAGTACGGTGGCCAGGGAAACATCTGTACATCTTGCAGAGCTTGTTGGCTAATGCGAGCAGTGTACGGTCGGGCGTTATCCTGCTGATAAAGGGCATTGGGTACCCCCTGAAGGTAGGGGAGTGTCACCGGTCGCAACACATCATCAACGTATCGTTGGGCCGTCATAGTGCCCTGAATACGAAGTAAAGGTGACCTGGAATCATACGCGATTGCGCCCCAAACCATGATTCCACGTTGTCGCACGGTGGGGCGTTCCACAATTGCTGCCGGATTGGACCTTTCTCCACGTCGACGCCACACGCGTACACGGCGACTATCACTGGACAAGCAGAAACGCGACTCATCTGAGAACACGACCCTGTGCCATTCCGTCATCCACGTCGATCTAGCCCGGCACCATTCCAAACGTTGGCGCCTATTCGGTGGGGTCAATGGCAGTCTTCTTAGCGGACGGCATGAGTGCAAGCCATTAGCAACCAATCGACGGGAAATGGTTCTGGTCGAGATGGAATAATCTAGGGTGTCTTGCACATGTTGCAGGATGGCGGTACAAGTGGCTTGTGGGGCCGCCACTGCTTGTCGAAAGATACGCCGATCCACACGTGATGACGTCACTCTGGTTGCACCGACATTCCTATAAATTGCCACATTTCCTTTTTCCAACCATCTTCTCCACAGTCGGTGCAGCGTGGACGCACCAAGGTGTGTATCAGCTGCGATTTGACGTATGGACCAACCTGCCCTTTTCAGTCCGATCACCATGCCCCTCGTAAAGGCGTCTGTCTGCTTGAACTGCCTCCGTTTACGATGACCTGGCATTCTGTGTTATTACACGTGTCTTTTGACACTAGAACAAAATTTATACAATGATTTTCCTTGAAGAAATAACGACACGAATACTGTCCTTTCTGCAAGTTCCTTCCCTTATACCTTACTCCATGTGCGCACGAGAGCTGCGCATTTTACATCATTTGCATAACTCGGTTAGGCGCGTCTACCCTGAAATTTGCATAATTTTCTGGCCACTATTTCTTGGTGTTCCATTTTCAATGTCACGCAGTGTATATATCAGAGAATCCAGAAACATAAAACTAAGCATCAACTCTCGCTAGCGACGACCCTGACGTAAGTTTTAGAACTATATTCCCCGTCACAGGTTGTCCATCCTGGTGATGAACCTTTTCAATGGATTCCGGATCTTCAGCGCTGAATATTCTAAATCTGAATAGATGAGATGTGTCTACATCTAATTTATAGGTGAACAATGCACCTATAGACACTTTCTGATCCTAAATATGGGATTCGGATACACTCTAGATAGTATCTTGAAATGAAATAGGACCCTCAACAGTTTATACTGTAAATGATCGAATAATTACTATTGTATTCCAACAAATTTAATAAAATATAATAAATTACAATAACACATGCAGGCTGAAATTTTGACTTTTATAAATAGCCAATCGATTTTAAATTTAGCCTCCACTTGCATAGCCCTTGTGTTCGTCGTTGTCTTCCACAGTGGGACGCTGATAAACGGCCAATTAGCTTCCCTCGTATCTGATCCTCCTTCCAATTGCGGCGGCCTAATACCTGCTGTCGGGAGATTTATCAGCAGCACATTCAGGATCTTGAGTAATGTCCGGCACCTTCTATTGGACTTGGTGATTAATGCCTCATTGTGTGGTTCGTTTTTGGTCAGTAATGAGGACTAGAGGAAAAATTGGATATATTTAATTCTGGCAGGGTATACAATAGGGCATAATCTTCTAGACAATTTATACTTTAGAGACCTATTGCTTCATATAATCCTCTATAAACTAATGATATTTTATATTTAGGTTCGTTAGACTAATTGTTCAACTCAAATATATACTTTTATATTAATAGAAGCGTGAGAGCCAAAACACACAGTTATTACCTAGAGTTATTTTTATTATAACAAGAATCCAATATCGAATCCGATAAAAATATTGAAACGTTTCTGAACAGATTCTCCTGACAAAGAATGCTACATCCAACATTGTGGGATGTTGAAGCTGTCTAATAAATGACGGCTTTTGTTATCGAGCCTTTTATATCTTTTCCACACACACACACACACAATACCACTAAATATGAAGTTATATCTATTAAATGGCAAATTTTTGTTTAAAAGGCTTATAAATCCTTCGTTATTTATAATTTCATACGAGAATAAATAAAAATATTGAAAATAATTTCAATAACGTAGCGATCATTAATTAGAATAATTAATTAAATATATGGGCTTCAAATATCAGCATCTCTTTTCCATTGTTGGCACTTTGCTATTTTAATGAAAGGAGTAACGGGGTATGATAAAAAAGGTTTACTTTGTCACCCTGGCTTCTGTTCTACATCGTGTTTCAATGTGGTATTCTGGTGTTTGTGTACTGGATAGGAGTGGAAGATTAACTGTGGTCATTAAGCAAGCAGCCCTTGAGGCCATTGGTGCTGAGGACTTCATCTTAATGGACCGACTCTAGAAATCCCCCGCTGTGTCAAGCCATTGGCCTCTTTAGACATTTCTTATTGCGCAACGCCACGGCCACTTAAAAATATATCAATAAAGTAATTGGAAGTAAGGCTAAGTTTTTCAGCGATTAAAACTCCAATGGAATTTTTGGTATAAACATATTTTCCCCAGGTGAATCTGCCTTAAGACTGATGTACCATCTCAATCAAACTCTTCAAAAGCGATCGGCCTATTGCCATCTTAACACGTTGCCTTGGTCCAGTTGGTCCATTCATTGGTGATATCAGTGAGAAAATAAGGCGGTGGTTTGCCCTTGTCTTCCACATACATTTGCCGTTGACCGAATAGAAAGTTCATCTTTCTTCAGAAGCCATTTCTAACTTCAAGGGCAAATGAGTGCTACTAGGGTAGACGTGTAGTGCACTTACATTATACTTATAATTTCCTACCCACCATCATTATTTCTTGATATAATGCTATTAGGGTAGACGTGTGATGCACCTAAAATATACCTAGTCTTCTACTCACCATTAGTATACCATGTATTGTTCTACTAGTATAGAAGTGCACTTACAGTATACCTCGTTTCCTACTCACCATCATTATACCCTGGTATAGTCCTACTAGGGCAAACGTGTGGTGCACCTACAATATACGCATTATATTATTCGCATCATTATAACCTAGTACACTTCTAATATAGGATAGATAGAGAGACGTATATGGTGCACTTAAAGTATACATAGCTTTCTACCTATCATCATTGTACTATGTATAATGATACTAGGGGAGGGGGAAGAAAGTACACACACAGTATACTCCGTCTCCTATTTGTGGTGTAAAGAGTTTATTGGTCTAGGAGCGAGGTCTCTCCTTCTTGCCCTTGTAGAGAGCCAGCAGGGAGGTGTTGGCCACCTTCACCACCTTGAATCTGACTCCGGGGATATCTCCCACGGCGTGGCCCTTACGACCGAATCCTGCCACCAGGACCTCGTCGTTCTCCTCGATGAAGTTGAGGCAACCGTCATTGGGGACGAAAGCTGTGATTTTCTTGTCGTTTTTCACCATCATTATTCACCATCATTATACCATGACTTCTTTATATGAACACTATACCATGGTATAATGATGGTGAGTAGAAGAGGGAGTATACTGTAAGTGCACTTCTATACTAGTAGCATTATACATGGCATGATAATGGTAGATAAAAGACAATGTATACTGTGAGTGCACCACACGTATACCCTAGGAACACTATACCATGGTATATTGATGGTAAGTAGGAGACGGAGTATACTGTAAGTGCGCTTCTATACTAGTAGCATTATACATGGCATGCTAATGGTAGGTAGAAGACTATGTATACTGTAGGTGCACCACACGTCTACCCTAGTAGCACTATGACATGGTGAATAACGAATAATGAGGACTTGAGAATGTAAATAAATTTCAATAACGTAGCGATCATTAATTAGAATAATTAATTAAATATATGGGCTTCAAATATCAGCATCTCTTTTCCATTGTTGGCACTTTGCTATTTTAATGAAAGGAGTAACGGGGTATGATAAAAAAGGTTTACTTTGTCACCCTATTTTTACGATCCCTAGTAGCACTCATTTGCCCTTGAAGTTAGAAATGGCTTCTGAAGAAAGATGAACTTTCTATTAGGTCAACGGCAAATGTATGTGGAAGACAAGGGCAAACCACCGCCTTATTTTCTCACTGATATCACCAATGAATGGACCAACTGGACCAAGGCAACGTGTTGAGATGGCAATAGGCCGATCGCTTTTGAAGAGTTTGATTGAGATGGCACATCAGTCTTAAGGCAGATTCACCTGGGGAAAATATGTTTATACCACAAATTCCATTGGAGTTTTAATCGCTGAAAAACTTAGCCTTACTTCAAATTTCTTTATTGAGATATCTTTAAGTGGCCGTGGCGTTGCGCAATAAGAAATGTCTAAAGAGGCCAATGGCTTGACACAGCGGGGGATTTCTAGAGTCGGTCCATTAAGATGAAGTCCTCAGCACCAATGGCCTCAAGGGCTGCTTGCTTAATGACCACAGTTAATCTTCCACTCCTATCCAGTACACAAACACCAGAATACCACATTGAAACACGATGTAGAACAGAAGCCAGGGTGACAAAGTAAACCTTTTTTATCATACCCCGTTACTCCTTTCATTAAAATAGCAAAGTGCCAACAATGGAAAAGAGATGCTGATATTTGAAGCCCATATATTTAATTAATTATTCTAATTAATGATCGCTACGTTATTGATATTTCTATATATTCTCAAGTCCTCATTATTCGTTATTCACCATCATTATACCATGTCATAGTGCTACTAGGGTAGACGTGTGGTGCACCTACAGTATACATAGTCTTCTACCTACCATTAGCATGCCATGTATAATGCTACTAGTATAGAAGTGCACTTACAGTATACTCCGTCTCCTACTTACCATCAATATACCATGGTATAGTGTTCCTAGGGTATACGTGTGGTGCACTTACAGTATACATAGTCTTCTATCTACCATTATCATGCCATGTATAATGCTACTAGTATAGAAGTGCACTTACAGTATACTCCCTCTTCTACTCACCATCATTATACCATGGTATAGTGTTCCTAGGGCAGACGTGTGGTGCACCTAGCGTATACTCATTCTCTTATCCACCATCATTATACCCTAGTATACTATTAATATAGAATAGAGCGAGAGAGAGAAATGAGAGTATACATAGCCTTCTACCCATCATCATTATACCATGTATAATTCTACAAGGGAGGGGGGATGGAATTAAACTTACAGTATACTCCGTCTCCTACTCATCATCATTATACCATGGTATAGTGCTACTAGGGTAGACGTGTGGTGCACCTACAGTATACTCATTCTCTTATTCACCATCATTATAACCTAGTATACTACTAATATAGGATAGAGAGAGAGACGCATAGCCCACTTACAGTATACATAGCTTTCTACCTATCATCATTATACCATGTATAATTCTACTAGGGAGGGGAGTTGGAAGTAATATTACAGCATACCTAATTTCCTACATTATATCATTGCATAGTGCTATACACTAGACTCTATAAGCTATTTAGAACTATATTATTTTTCCTTTTACAAATCAAACAACTATCTATTGTGAGCACAGTATTATGATGCATAGCGCGCCATCTGTTATGAATATTCGAAACTATTATAGACGCGAAACCGCTGGGAGGGTTCAACACTGATGAGCCAGGCCCTCCCTTTAATTTTTCCATCGCAGTAAGGGCAGTAGAAATTGTTTAATTTTTAAAAGAATCATACGCGTCTATAATAGTTTCGAATATTCATAAGCACACTATAGCTATTTATTTGTAATATAAATAATCGCGCTATAGTTGCTATAGTCTTATACTACTAGTACTGTGTTTATGCGATTTTTAAAAGTAGATATCAATTCCATCCAGTTTAAAAATGATTGTGTAGATTGATAATTTCCAGGAGGACATTGCGATATTAAAAACAAGGCAATCTTTCTCCCTTTGAAATGAATGGCGCCCTGTTTTAGCGTTTGTTTTGAAAGCGATCCGGAAGAAGAGACATTTCTTTTGTACGCTAATAAATTGATAGGTTTCAATATTTTTAATAAAAATATTTATATATCATGTATCAAGATTATTTTATTTAAAGAAATATAATTAATTTAGAACTCTATTCAAATTATAAATATTAAATACAGACTCTTTATTATGCCTTTTTAAAATAACTAGATATTAATAGAATTATTAATTAATTGATAGAATATTTATTTACATTTGTTTCTAATAAATATATATCTATATATATACATTTTGAACCACATATCGGAATATAGAAAAAAATATATATAATTCCTTATTAATTATCTATAGAAATTAATGATTAACAAAGTAATAAAAGAATTATAAAAAACTAGTCAGTAAAAACAGCTCCATCCAATTAAACGTGAACTCCTAATAAAAGGAAAATGATAAAAGTTCAAGCAAAAGTTATTAAAAACTAAAATATATTAGTTTCTAGTTGAAAAAAAACCCCCCATCTATATATAGATATAAAATATTAAACTATTTTTAGTATTTATCTGATTATATTTGAACTTTCCCTTCCGGGCCAAAAAGTTTCAGGAAGAGAGAGGTCCTTGCACTTTATTCGGGTAAAAAGATAAAAAGGTTATTTACATCATATGATGGATTTTTCCGGAAAGATCCCAACAATAAAATTTCTGCCATTTATTGCAATTTTCCATCATGTAGAGATAAATTTAATTAAATTTGGACTTTATTTAATTTGGAACAAGGAAAGGATTAGATTTATTTCTTCCAAAAATTCACATTAATTAAGTAGAGATATTCCTAATCCATCACTATATAATTTCCTTCCAATTTATTATCCATTCTCTACACTAAAAATAAGATTAATACATCTTTTTAAATTATAAATACGAAAAAAAAATATTTCCCTTTACAAAATAATTAGAATTAAAAATACAATTTTAAATGAATAATTCCTAATTGAATTACATTAAAATAAGAATTAATTTGATAATAAAGAAAATTTACTATAAAAAAAGATATCGTATTTGTGCCAGACACAAGAATAAATAGGCCTATTCATATATGATATAGAAGCATGACATAATTCAACTATTATTATGATAAATAGAAATGACTATCATGCCATCTCTATTTTAATATGGTTGTTTATTGCCCTAGTTTGGTCTCAAGTGGCTATTTATTAGACGCTGGAAGATGATATATATAACAATGAATATTGTTTACTTTTTGTTACCGATCATGATAATAATACAATAAATAGTATATATATATGGGGGCCTTGTCGTATTGTATGGCAGTTATTTATATGATGTATTGCCATATATATATTAAATAGTTCATATATATTTTATATGGAGATATAGGGATAGGGGGCGTATATATGTTATATTAAAATATTATTATTTTTTAAAATTATATTTCATAGATACAAATACTCTGTTAAATCGACCGCCAGAGGTCACGCTTACCCTATAAAAACTCGTTATTGTCCTTTCCCGATGGCCGACTCAAAACCTTTGTACATTATGTAAATAATTTTTTGTTTTCCTTATTCTACTCGCCTTAAGCCAGGCATTACTTTTATCAAATTATGTTCTTTTATATATTACTTTAGTTCAATTAAATTACTGATCAAAATTATATTTATTATCATACTTTCAAGATTTAACCACGACTGCATTAACATAGTATGATCCTCAAGATATTCCAAAATCAAGAAGAAAATCTCATCTTTATTTAAAACATATATATATATATATATAAACAATAGAAAAAATAAAAGATAAGTGGGTCAGGTGTTGATATTAAAAATAAAGAAGGCATCTCCTGACCACGAGCACATGTGCTCCACTAGATGGCGCTCTGCCATCTAAAAAGGCACATGTGCTCGTGTTCAGGAGATGCCTTCTTTATTTTTAATATATATATATATATTTGAAAATAGAGCAATCCATGAATGAATCTTTAATTAAAAAGGCATATATTGGATAAAAATATAATTAATTTTACCAATATTTCAGTTGACTGAACGCCAACCTTTTAAAACCTAATGCTGTTGACGTTATGTGGCGCTGAGTTTGTTGTTGACAAACTTTAAAATGTTATAACACCTTGATAAAGGTTAGCGTTCAGCCAACTGAAATATTGGTAAAATAAATGATATTTTGATCCAATATATGCTTTTTTAATTAAAAAAAAATATATGTATATAATGTTTTCTATTAGTAATAATCGTGTCTCGGAAAATTCTCATTGTTTACGTTATCGCCTCTGTGCGCAAATCTTATATGATAAAAATGAACTATTGTAATCACTATTATTTAGACTTTTTCCCTTCGCATTCAGGTTAGATCGTTTTACCCCTTTCTAAAAATATTGATTATAACCTATATACCTAATTATATGGAATTACCTACAATATTAACTTTACTTTCCCTTCGAGTTTCCAGGATTTTTCTTTTTTTTGAGACTGAAATCCTTTTGAAGCTAAAACATAAAAATTGCCCTTCACTAATGAGACCAGATGTATAGAGTGATACAGTTTAAATATTTAGAAATTCATATTTTGATAACAATATAAAGGTTGGCGTTCAGCCAACTGAAATATTGGTAAAATAAATGATTTTTTGATCCAATATATGCCTTTTTAATTAAAAAATATATATATATTATTGGCTTTTATATTTTTGAATATAGAAATATATATATATATTTGTTCACTGAAAATAGAGCAATTCATATTTGAATCATCAGATAATAAAAATGCATATATTGGATTTAATGAAAGATTTATTTGCCAATATTTCGGTTGGCTGAACGCCAACCTTCATCAGGGCATTACATTTTTGTATGAACAAATTCAGCGCTGCATAGTGCTATATTATTATTTTTTTTTAACTGTGATATTATAACACTATGCGGCGCTGAGTTTATTTATATAAAAATGTAATACCTTGATATAGGTTGGCGGTCAGCCATCCGAAATATAATATATATATATATATATATTAAAAACAAAGAAGGCATATGCCTTCTTTGTTTTTAATATCAACACACCTGACCTTTTTATTTTTTCTATTGTTTTTTTTTTCATATACGAATACAATACTCGTACATATACATTATATATATATATATATATATATATATATATATTGTGTTGAAGAAATATTTTATTATTTAATTAAATTTAATATTATTCAATGAAAATATTCAACAGATTATAAAATTATATATTACTCTGTATTTGTAAAATCATCTTAAAAATATTTCTTTGCTTGCTTGTTGAAGATTCCCTAGCTGTAGATAGAGAGTTGGGTTAATTTGTTAATAATTGTCGACTAGACGCGGTGACGTCATCAATTAATACTTCACATCTTCAGATATGCAAAGACTTGATTTCTACGCTACAATATATATACAAGTATATATTCAATTGGGGTTTAATACATATATATTCACATTATATATTTTATTGTTAAATTATTATAACCTATATATATATTATATATATGTTAGGTATATATTTGTTACTTGATATCGGTCATACATTTTAAGTGTAAATGTGTTAATATGCATGTTAACTCCATATTAAAAATGTAAATGAAGATTTCAAGAAAACACACACTCGTGAAATATAATAAGATTTGAAGGTAAATTTACTTTTCACGCTTGCTCGAATATTAATATTTGACTTACTAATGATGTATAATATTTACTATATATTTTACATATTTAATATTTTTGTATTCCATATTTCATGTACTAATATTTGGCATTCATTATAGACAATGTTAAACAGACTTAAAATCAATATGTAATTATTTTATTCTAGAGTGATTTACTGCAACAGTTCTGCAGACGTTGTTGGAGCGACAAGGTCCAAGTCTTCCTTACTTTACAATCGTCTGATTTCCATTTGTGCTAAGAGGTTGAGGGGTGTTTCTTTGTAGTATAGCTGCATTTGTGAGGTGGGCGCTTTCAGAGCAACTTGATATATATTATTTATTATTGCTAATGATGTTGAAATTATCAGGTTCTGTATCAATGTTTGCTACTGATTATATGATCTTGAAATGATCATTTTTTAAATAGATGCTTCGTTACTGATTATGATCTTGAAATGATCGCAGGTTTTTTTAAATATAAATGTTAATATATTTGTTTCAAAATATTTTCAATTATAAGTTAATTTAGATGAGGTATTTAATCACATTTTAAAAATAGTTGTATTCATTTTACATATTTAAATAAAATGATGATCATGATTTTGTCTTTGGGAAGGGAAAGCTTTGATTCTTTCTTGACAGAAGACATTTTATAGCTCCATTGCGTTAATTGGCGCTTTGAAGAAGGGTCATAAGGATAACCCAAGACTCATCCCACGTTATACTCCTTTAAATGCCTCAGAAGCTGGTCCTGAGTAAGATTCGATGAGGTCTAAACAAATTTGTTTCCGAGCTTGCATCATTTCTCGTGTTAGAAGCTTTAGCACCCATTTGAGCACAATTTTCGATAGCCAAGATCTGAAAGTAGTTTAAGAATATTCCTTTAGAGATTGAAAGTTTTTTCATCAATTGATATGTCGTTATTGTCCGGGTATTCTTGACAATTTCCTCAACAAAAGCCAAATTTTGGTCTGTTGCGACAGTTGAAGGTTTACCTGGCCTCTCTTTGTCATGAAGATCAAAATCCCCTTTCTGGAAGCGCTGAACCCATCTCTGTGTAGTGCTTCTATCCAATGTTTCGTTTCTATATACTGGCTGAATTTTTGAGTGAATTGTTGTGACTGATTTATCACCGAACTTAAAGAGGAACTCGGTCACCGACCGTTGTTGAATTCTTGTGTCCACATTAGGCTCCATATCTGAAAGAATACAAAATATAAATAAATTCTGATCGCAGATATGAAATTCAGAGTGTTTTATTTACCATAAAACATGTATTTTATGATAAATTATTTATATATTTTGGTGGGGGTGATTGTGCATTATTTATTGACCCAACTTTGTCTATAGCCTCTCTACCTTTAAATATGCATTAAACAATGCTAATGGAGTGGTGTCTCTTCTGGTGCATGAATTCTATTCTTAGGCAAATTTAAATATATATATATTATATATTGTTTTATTTTCATTTTAATTCGTATATTTTTCTGTGAACACGTTCTGTTTGTATATTATAATTTAATCTTGATAATAATCTCTAATATTCAATCATAATTAAATCATTTAAATATTAATTTTTAGAACAAACGCGTCAGTGTATAATTATAGTTTTCTTTGACTTTTTTGTCGTATTTTTAACTTATCAGTTAATAAGGCTTTTTGTTCCATAATATAACTAATATGACGTAACTACTGTTTACTGACATGCTTAATGTATGTTTGCAAATTTAAGAAAGATTTGTAATAATTAAATAAATAATTCATCGTAAGACAAATTAAAAATAATATTTTGGCAGTTTTTTTAAAATACCAATAAAGAGAAAATATGTGAAATGTTTATCTTCTGGGTCATGAACGTAGAGAGAGATTATTTGCATATAAAATGGAATTTGTATAAAATAATGAAAATAACAAAAGATTAAATCAAACATTTATCGATGATCAATAAACGTTATTGTGTTAGTAAAAGGCAATAGTTTTTTTTTATGTATATTAGTTATATAAAATATGTATTATTATTCAAAAGTGTAGATAAAATCTTTATCGCTATATGTAAATGTGTCTTTGCCAGTATATAAAATATTAATTATGCGCCCAAAATTGCTTTTCTTATCTAAAGAGAGGCGCCATTTGGAGAGTTCTTCGCCCCGGCGCAGCTAAGAGTGGTGATGTAACAGGCGAAAAACTTTGTGCACTCAAGGAGATAATGTGAGAAATAAAAGACGTAGAAAAATCAGACGTCTATTTTATTTGGAGGCGGCTTTTTTACACAGAAATTAAATACGAATTAAATGTAGTTGTGTTTTCACACGTGTGTATATGTTTGTTGTTAATTTTACTTTTAAAATTTTATTTGCGTTTAATATTTTATTAATTTTTATATTAAATATTTAAGAGCACATATATATATAAAATTAGATGGAATATTGTGATATAAAAATGAGAAATTATTGGAATAAAAATATTTTCTTTTTAAAATTGATATTTGTTCTATAAAACTAAGAATTGGTTTAAATTTAAACTAATTATTTTCCAGAACGATCTATTATTGTTTTGGAGAAGTTCTATTTAATTTATTTGCTTAATATATGTTTTATGAAATGCTTGCTAAAGGGTATATAGCTCTATAAATATAGCTGTAAATATTTGCATATTATTTTGCGTCCAGTCCTAGTTTTCATGTCAATAGTTCCCTCAATACCTTTTACACGTCTTCCCTCATAAACTATATAATATACTAGCGGATGTGCCCAGCTTCGCCCGGGTTTTACCCGAGTGAATGTTTGTCTAACGAACATTTGTTAAAACAATTCTCTACAAACTTATAAAAAAAAAGATATATTTTGATAATTTGAAACTCGTAAATTTGAATCTCTCGATAAAGTGAACATTTTTTCCCGGTCCCTGTGTGCCGTGTCATCCTGAATTTTGTCTTCCATAATTTTCTACATTACAAAATCGTCGTTTTATCTAGTGAACATTTTTTCCCGGTCCCTTGAAAGATATTCGATAAGTTGAATAAAATCATGGTCGTGAATCTCTCGATAAAGTGATTATTTTTTCCCGGTCCCTGTGTGCCGTGTCATCCTGAATTTTGTCTTTCCTAATTTTCTACATTACAAAATCATCGTTTTATCTACATATTTTCCCGGTCCCTTGAAAATTACTCGATAAGTTGATAGAATCATGGTCGTTTATGGAAGATGGACGTAGTTCCCGGAGGTTACCCGCACCCCCAGCGCCAGGACCTCTTGATCCCTCTGATTGGCCGGCGGCCGGACGGGGGTGGGGGGGAGGGGGGGAACTTGATCCCTCTGATTGGTCGGTGGGAACTTGGACTGTCCAATGGCCGGCGGCCGGACGGGGGGGGGGGGCAGACCTAAGCCTAAGGTGGCGTTGCTTGCGAGTTAAAGCTACAAATCTACAAATAACTCTAAGGATATTAAAGATATTCAAGAAATTATTTTTCGTAAACCTTTCCGGGGATACACCTAATAATATCCCAAAATTTCACGGCGATTGGATGTATGGTTTTTGAATCCATAGAGGACAGACAGACACACACACACACACAGACATTCAATTTTATATATATAGATTGACAAAAATGTTCAATGCAAAAGTAGAAAAGTTTTTAGATTAATATTTCGAAACCGCTGAAGTATTTTTTCACTGAGAATCCAGGTACACTTAACCCATATCGCAGTAAGGTCTAAAGAAGTATTTTTCCTGATAATAGAAAAATTAGAGTTTTGAAATAGTTTCCTATAGTTATGTGATAGATATGGAACACTATAAATTTATAAATAGCGTTCTGTGCACTAAACCGTTCAAAGTTGCGCATGGAAGTGAATTTACATTCGAGTAAATCAATTATTTTCGAGTATTCTCTAGATCAAACCATTTTCGTAATGGCAAAAAATAGTACAAAAGTGATATTGTATTGGGGTCAGGAGAAGCCTTTATCTTAACCTTTCGTAAAAGGTTTTTATTATTATAACGGGGCGAATTATCTTTCTACTTTAGCTGAAAATTAACTGAAATATATCCACCGGGGAAGATCAAAGTTCGAGATCTTGCCTTTTTTTGTATAAAGAAGCTATTGCGCGAAAGGTGTTTTCTTCCTTTTAAATGATTTATCTCAATTATGTGATATAGAAACATGATTTTATTTATATATTGGCTATAAAAATGTTCTATTTGAGGAATGAGTGATTTTATTACCTTATGTTCACTACATCTCTATATATGTAGAAAAGTGCTTTAATCTATATTTCACTATCAATGCCGTGTGTATTCAATTACCTGAACTCTCTAATGTGTGAGGCTTGATTAATGTTGTATTATGAAGGTTACTCTTCAATGGTACTGTGAAACGAATGATTATTTACTTGAATGTGCAACCGTCATGTGCTATACTGTGAAGTTGAAAACTTCTGCCATTCCTTGAAGATGTCCATTAATGTCGTTTTCTGTTATCTAGATATTAACCTACTTTTTATTTTACCATGTAGTATTAGTTGTTATCTCTATTGCCCCTATTTATCTCTCTCTCACCAAATATTGTGATTTCAACTCATTAACATTATTATTTTGATATATTTCCATTACTTTCTTATATTTTGTTCTACATCAGTGATATATTTAGTATTCTTTCATAAGACAACAATGCCAATGCTACTACTTGTCTTAGGGTTTATTTTTCAGCTTCAATATTTCAGTGTCGCAGAGGGAAACTAGCCACACACACCTAGCCTTCGAATAAAGTTACTAAAAGATAAGTCTTCCTTGTACAATATAAAAATGTTAGGCGGATTAAAGGAACCCTTGAACAAGATCGAGGCGAAATCGAGGGCTTGGCAATAAAATCACTCGCAATTTTAAACGAAACATTTCTAATACATGTTGTACTCACGTGGTCAGGCTTTTAACACCGTACTCTAACCAGTGTTGTTCAACTTATCCATGTTGGGTGGGAACTCTGTGATCATGTAAGCATTTTTATAGAAACATTTTTATTCTCTATGTACGCTAATATCGGTAAAGATAATTAAGAAAAATAAAAAATATATATATAAAGGCGTACCTGGATCTGTAAAGAAAAAATAATTTCTCAAACTATTT
>CP092886.1:144443135-144516343 GCA_030710605.1 Cordylochernes scorpioides
CATTTATACGTTCATACATCTTATAATAACATAAGGGTGTGGAAAGATGATATTCATGTAATAAAAGAGGCACCTCTCTCTTTAATTATGCATCAGAACCATGCACTGTACACCACCCTAGTATAAAATGCTACTAGTTATGATAAAGACTGAGCCGTAACACCAGTTTTGGAAATTTCAGACAAAATTCTAACGGGCTTTGGCCCTCATCAGTACAATGGCGACTCGATTTCTTAACTTCCTACGAGAGTAAATATTTTACTAGGGGGGGTGCAACATGCATATCGTTCTATAGCACAATTAAGAGGAGAAGTGTCTCTATGTCTGAATTTGCCAAGTATGGTGTTGTGGTTCATTATCATCATCACTGGTACAAAAATAACAACAATAACAGCTTTATTATGACATTTTCGACCTGTAAAGACTCGCCATACATCATTTTCATGGATAAAAGGAAAAAAAGAAACATAAACAAAGGAGAGAAGGGAAAATTAAAAGGAAATCAAAGTATTCAACGTAACTATACAAATTAACTATGGAAGGAAATTGTTCTGTAATTTTAGTTCTTAGAGATTACCTTGTTCTCTAACGCTTTATGAGTGTTAAACAATTCCATCGCTATATATTTTTTCTCGGACATTATTCTGATTAGCTGAACTGGGTTCACGTAGACTTGGATAATGTTTTTTTAAGATATTATTCCGTTCCTCGTTAACAATAGTGCATTCAGAGAAGTAGTGGGTTATTTCTTCTATGCTTTCAGTTTTGCAGAATTTACAAATTACATCTTCTTTTTAATTATTTGAATGTGACTTTCTCTCAGTAAAGTCGAAGTGATTATTGTTTTGGTAATGTAACCTTTTATGTCTAATGGTATCATCACTAGTAAAGTTATCACTAGGGTGTTGCACAGTGTAATGTTTGATGCACAATTAAAGAGTTTTGTTACATCTTAATATGTAAAGAAATAGTACAAAAGTGAAACTCTACTAGGATCAGGTGGATAAATAAGAAAAAGGCATCTCCTGATTGCGCAACTAAAATTTTAATGATGGCTTGCGCTATCTGTCGGAATAATTATCAACTAATCGTGGATTTTTAATTATTTCAGAATTACCCAAATTATCATCCTTGATTAATCAAGAAAACATCACAACGTACGCTTTTCGGGCTGTTGGCCCTCATCAGCGTGATTCAGGTTGGGGTATTTGGCCAATTCTTGAATAATTAAAAATCAACAATTAGTTCATAATTATTCCGACAGATGGAACAAGCTATCAGTAACTTATTGTTGCACGATCAGGAGATGTCTTTTTTCATACATCTAAATACATTTCTACATTTATTTCAGCGAAAACATTTCCATTCACTTTTTAACATGGTACATGCTCTTGTGAGTACTACCATGAAATATGCTGTGTCATTATTATAAATGTATCAAGAACTTGGTCACAGATGAATGAAGATGATAATATTCAATAATACTTTTAGCCAATATGTAGTGTAGGTATTTTTTTTTTATTGAAAGTATAAATAAATACCAAGGAATAATATAAGAAGCAGACAATAGTAACATGCAGGTATACCACAAATATACCACTTTTAATACCTAAATTAGTATTATATGAATAGAAGTGACCGAAGGAGGTTCTAAGAAGATCCTCTTTCTGTCTTAGGGTGGAATCTGTTGTGAGACACTTAGAGCCGTTTCGGTCTTTCGATTACTTTTAAGATTGAACTCAAATAAGATTCTCATCAGCGTCATACCAGCAATCAGATTTCCTTGATTATTTTAAAATTAAACTATTTAAAAAATTATTGTACAAGGTTTTTCATTTTATAAAGTTTGAAATCCATATTATATAATCAAGGAACATAATTAAGTTTTAATTTCGCAGTTGTTATAATCAAATTTTCAAATTGAAACATATGGTCGGAAGGTTGAAAGTACATGACAAGATATTGTAAGAGCACGAAGGCTTCAAAATATTACTTAATAAAATGCTTATTTATAGTTTCACTACCCCCCCCCCCCCCCCCCCCCCAATAGATTTTATATAATTGTGATTAACTCGCTTGTACTCTAAAAAATATAATTTAGGTTTTCTCCAAAGTAGTTCTCTGTATTAAAGGGAATAAAAGAGCAGGGCGTTGCAGTATCAAAGGTCAAGGTCGTCCCTGTTGAATAATATCTCAATATAGCCGTTATTATAAATGGTCTCAGGGAAACGCTCCAGGCGGAGAGATTAGGATGCGCGCTGCATCCCATTGGAATTCTGGCACATCCCCATTATTCGATTATATTGTGGGTCATTGTCACGGAGGAGCGTGATTAGACGGACATTTCGTTTAAGCTCAGGCGTGCACCGCATACGTCTGGGGAACTGAGTACATTATCACAATATCATTATTCTCCCTCTACATCTCCTCACCTTCTATCAAACCTGCTCTTTCATTAGAGATTCTTCAATTAGTTAATTAGACTTTTAATTATGCAAAGGTGTCTAGTTGTAGTATATATGTATTTAAATTCTAATAAAATACTTCTAATAGAGAAACCCACTTAAAATGAATTATTATTGTTCATTATTTTTGTGTTAAAAGAAAGAAAAGGTTCATGAAATATTGCTCTTCGAACACAATTATATTTTATTCAAACACTTCCTCTATATTTATAAATTTGGTAGGAAAAGGTGAAGTTAAATATAGGGAAAAGGATGTATGCCATTCATTTTAAAAGAAAATGCCATAAGGATTTTACTTCTTCACGAAAAAAAAATACATTTATTTTTTTCAAAAATGTAAATCATGTGAATATGTAAATATATTAATGAACGTATATCAATATCTTTTAAGAAAATAAAAATAATGAGACAGAGAGAGTAGTAATGTTAAAGCACATCAATATTTTATATTTTGTTCTTTTTTGTAAGATTATAAACTCGAAAGAAGCTTCTTCTATAGAAAATGTTTATTTCGCTAGCTTTCGAACGACATTGTTCTTCAACGGGCGTAAGGACAAGGTGTGATGTGATATGCGTGCAATTATATAGACGTACATCTCACATCACACCTTGTCTTAACGCCCGTTGAAGAATGATGTCGCGTTCGAAAGCTAGCGAAAAAACATGTTTTATAAAAGAAGCTATTTTTAGTTTATAATCTTATAATATATAATACAATATAATGCGGCTTATGATTGTAAAACGACATTTGAAAATTATCTCGCATGCGTTTCTTTTGAACGAAAAATCGAAATTTATTTTTAAGGAATAACAATTATTTCTAACCTTAGGGATAAAGAGAGAGAGAGTATGAAAGGATGAATTGTGAAGAGTAATGATAAAGGGAAAAATAAAAGTGTCCAGGGATGGGAATCGAACCCACAGTGTTATGCTTACCGGGTAGATGCCAGGTCCACTAGAGTTATTTCTCTTTAAAAATAAATTTCGATTTTTCGTTCAAAAGAAACGCATGCAGAATCATTTTCAAATATCGTTTTACAATCTTAGTATATAGTTATGGTAATCGAAAGTTGATATCTACATCCTATCCTTAGTTCTTTTTTCATTTATTTATTATGGGAATAGAGATACCATGAAAACTTATCATTTAAAGAGTATTATGATTTTCCCTTTAATATAAATTTTATTTATAGATAAAGAATTATTCCTGATTTGAAATTAAACGAAAAAACATGGTGAAGGAAGACGAGTTTCTTTTATTGAGGCATAGGTGCAAGCTTTCGGGTAAAAACCATTCAACAGGCGAGAAATGAAGCGCGACTTATAAGAGTTTATTTGTACCATAGTTCTTATAAGTCTCGCTTCATTTCTCGCCTGTTGAAGGGTTTTTATCCGAAAGCTTGCACCTATGCATCAATAAAAGAAACTAGTCTTCCTTCACCATGTTTTTTCGTTTAATAAATTTTATTATGAAATTATTGTTTGAATTTTAAAAGGTGTTTGTGAAATTACTCTCTATCTCTCAATCTCTCTAATCTCAACGTGATGTAAAGAAGGTTTAATAAAATACTTTTTTATGTGCAAATAAAATAGGAACATAAACTATTTCACGGAGAATTCCATTAATATGTATATCCAATTTAGTTTTACAAGCATCTTAACTCAAGCTAATACATATTTATCAAATTTTCACTAGTTTGGGTTCAAATTCTTTGTTGTTCGGTTTAATAAATAAGAGGGCTCCGAATAGTTTTTCAATAATTCCTCAAGGTTTTTTTCTCTCAGATCTTGTGCGTTACAACGATTCAGTTTTGTACGTCGAACGGTTTGTTAATTAATATTTTCAATTTCCTCCCTGCTATACTATAATCATATTGGTAAGCGTATAACAAGGTAGAATGGCTCTAGAAACATCTATTCGCTATTAGAATTTAAACATAAAATCGGTTTTCATAAGAACCCCTTTACATTTTTAATATTTTACACTATATTCTCAATTACACCTTCTATCAAGAGTCTTATGATGAGTGTAGATCAAATGAATATTGATGGGCTTTGTAACTGTACATAGTTCTAGAATGAAAGGACAATATTAGTTCTCATATTATATATGATAATATATAATATATCACTAATATATATATTTATTTTTCTTAATTATCTCTACCGATATTAGCGTACGTAGAGAATAAAAATGTTTCTATAAATGCCAACATGATCATAGAGTTCCCACCCAACATGAATAAGTTGAACAACATTGGGAGAAAATGGTGTTAAGAGCCTGACCACATGTGTACAACATGTATTCGAAATTTTTCGTTTAAAATTGCGAGTGATTTATTGCCAAGCCCTCGATTTCGCCTCGATCTTGTTCAAGGGTTCCTTTAAACCGCCTAACATTTTCATATTGTACACGGAAGACCTATTTTTTAGTAACTTTACTGAAAGGCGAGGTATATGGCTAGTTTTCCTCTGCGAAACTGGAATATTGAAGCTGAAAAAAATCCCTAAGACAAGTAGTAGCATTAAAATTGTTGCCTTATGAAAGAATATTAAATATATCACTGATGTAGAACAAAAAATAAGAAAGTAATGGAAATATATCAAAATAATAATGTTAATGAGTTAAAATGACAACATTTGGTGTGAAAGAGAGATAAATAGGGGCAATAGAGATAACAACTAATACTACAAGGTAAAATAAAAAGTAGGTTAATATCTAGATAACACAAAACTACATTAATGGATATCTTCAAGGAATGGCAGAAGTTTTCAACTTCACAGATATTGCACATGACGGTTGCATATTCAAGTGAGAATCAACTCCTTTCACAGTACCATTGAAGAGTAACCTTCATAATACAACATTAATCAAGCCTCATTAGAGAGTTCAGGTAATTAAATACACACGGCTTTGATAGTGAAATATAGATTCAAGCACTTTTCTACATATATAGAGATGTAGTGAACATAAGGTAATAAGATCACTCACTCTTCATTTAGAACATTTTATAGCCAACATATAAATGAGATAATGTTTCTATATCACATAATTGAGATGAATCATTTAAAAGGAAGAAAACATCTTTCGCGCAATAGCTTCTTTATATATAAAAAAAGCAAGCTTTCGAACTTTTGTTCTTCCCCGGTGGATATATTTCAGTTAATTTGCAGATAAAGTAGAAAGATAATTCGCCCCGTTATAATTATAAAAAACCTTTTACGAAAGGTTAAGATGAAGGCATCTTCTGATCCCAGTACAATTTCATTTTGTACTATTTTTGCCATTACGAAAATGGTTTGACCTAGAGAATACTTGAAAATAATTTATTTACTCGAATGTAAATTCACTTCCATGCGCAACTTTGAACGGTTTAGTGCACAGAACGCTATTTATAAATTTATAGTGTTCCATATCTATCACATAACTATAGGAAACTATTTCAAAACTCTAATTTTTCTATTATCAGGAAAAATACTTCTTTAGACCTTACTGCGATATGGGTTAAGTGTACCTGGATTCTCAGTGAAAAAATACTTCAGCGGTTTCGAAATATTAATCTAAAAACTGTTCTACTTTTGCATAGAACATATTTGTCGATATATTATATAGTTTATAAAGAAATATGCGTGAAAGGTATTGAGAAAACTATTGACATGAAATCTAGGACTGGACTCAAAATAAAATACAAATAATTGCAGTTATATTTATAGAGCTACTTACCTTTTAGCAATTAATTCATAATACATATTTTAAGCAAATAAATTATATAGAACTTCTCCAAAACAATAAAAGATCGTTCTAGAAAATAATTAGTTTAAATTAAAACCCTTTTTTAGTTTAATAGAACAAATATCAATTTTAAAAAGTAAAGAATTTTATTTTAATAGTTACTCAATTTTATATCACAATATCCAGCCAATTGTATATATATATGATCTTCAATTTTTAATATAAAATTTAATAAAATATAAACGCAAATAAAATTTCAAAAGTAAAATTAACAATAAACATATATACACACGTGTGAAAACACAACTACATTTAATTCGTATTTAATTTCTGTGTAAAAAAGCCGCTTCCAAATAAAATAGACGTCTGATTTTTCTACGTCTTTTATTTCTCACATTATCTCCTTGAGTGCACAAAGTTTTTCGCCTGTTACATCACCACTCTTAGCTGCGCCGGGGCGAAGAATTCTCCAAATGGCGCCTCTCTTTAGATAAGAAAAGCAATTTTGGGCGCATAATTAATATTTTATATACTGGCAAAGACACATTTACATATAGCGATAAAGATTTTCTCTACACTTTTGAATAATAATACATATTTTATATAACTAATATACATAAAAAACTATTGCTTTTTACTAACACAATAACGTTTATTGATTATAGATAAAGGTTTGATTTAATATTTTGTTATTTCTATTATTTTATACAAATTCCATTTTATATGCAAATTATTCTCTATCTCTCTACATTCGTGACCCAGATAAACATCTATATATTTACTCTTTCTTGGTATATATTTTAAAAAACTCCTAAAATATTATATTTAATTTGTCTTACGATTAATTATTTATTTAATTAATGCCAATCTTCCTTAAATTTGCAAACTTATATTAAGCATGTCAGTAAACAGGATTTACGTCATATTAGTTATATTATGGAACAAAAAGCCTTATTAACTGATACGTTAAAAGTACGACAAAAAAGTCAAAGAAAACTATAATTATACATTGACGCATTTGTTCTAGAAACTAATATTAAATGATTTAATTATGATTGAATATTAGAGAATATTATCAAAATTAAATTATAATATGCACACAGAATGTGTACTCAGAAATATACGAATTAATATGAAAATAAACCAAAATATATAATATATATAAATATGCCTATAAAAATAGAATTCATGCACCAGAAGAGACACCACTCCATTAGCATTGTTTAATGCATATTTAAAGGTAGAGGCTATATACAAGGTTGGGTAAATAAGGAATGCACAATCACCCCCAGCAAAATATATGAATAATTTCTTATAAAATACATGTTTTGTGGTAAATAAAACACTCTGAAATTCGTGGATCAGGATTTATTTATATTTTGTATTTTTTCAGATATGGAGCCTAATTTGGACACAAGAATCCGACAACGGTCGGTGACCGAGTTCCTCTTTAAGTCCGGTGACATTTCAGTCACAACAATTCACTCAAAACTTCAGCCAGTATATGGAAACGGAACATTGGATAGAAGCACTATACAGAGATGGGTTCAGCGCTTCGAGAAAGGTGATTTTGATCTTCATGACCGAGAGAAGCCAGGTAAACCTTCAACTGTCGCAACAGATCAAAATATGGCTTTTGTTGAGGAAATTGTCAAGAATAACCGGACAATAACCACATATATATTGATGAAAAAAACTTTCAATCTCTAAAGGAAATGTGTTTAATCTACTTAAGATCTTGGCTATCGAAATTGTGCTCAAAGCTTTTAACACGAGAAATGATGCGAATTCAGAAAGAATTTTGTTTAGTAGTGTTGTAATCGAATATTTTCAGGATCAGCTGCTGAGGCCTTTAAAGGAGTCATAACGTGTGACGAGACTTGGGTTTATCATTATGACCCTTCTTCAAAGTGTCAATCAATGCAATGGTACCATAAAATGTCTCCAGTCAAGAAAAGAACAAACTTTCCCTTTCCAAAAACAAAATCATGTTAATCATTTTATTTAAATGCGTAAATTGAATACAGCTATTTTTAAAAAGGTGATTAAATAACACATTTGAAATAATTTATAATTGAAGATATTTTCAAACAAATATAATCAATTTTTTATAGAAAAAACCTGCGATTATTTCAAGATCATAATCAGTAACGAAGCATCTATTTAAAAAATAATAATTTAAAGATCATTTAGTCAGTAACAAACATTGATAGAAAACCTGATAATTTCAAGATCATAAGCAATAATAAATAATATATATATCAAGTTGCTTTGATAGCGCCCACCTCACAAATGCAGCTGTACTACAAAGAAACACCCCTCAACCTCTTAGCACAAATGGTAATCAGAGTGTCAGACGATTGAAAGGTAAAGAAGACTTGGTCATTTGTCGCTCCAACAACGTCTGCAGAACTGTTGCAGTGAATCACTCTAGAATAATATAATTACATATTGATTTTAAGTCTGTTTAACATTGTCTATAATGAATGCCAAATATTAGTACATAAAATATGGAATACAAAAAATACTAAATATATATAAAATATAGTAAATATTGTACATCATTAGTAAGTCAAATATTAATATTCGAGCAAGCGAGAAAAGTAAATTTACCTTCAAATCTTATTATATCTCACGAGTGTGTGTTTTCTTGGAATCCTCATTTACATTTTTAATATGGAGTTAACATGCATATTAACACATTTACACTTAAAATGTATGACCAATATCAAGTAACAAATATATACCTAGCATATAGGGGTTATAATAATTTAACAATAAAATATATAATGTGAATATATATGTATTAAAACCCCAATTAAATATTATATATATATATATAATGTATATGTAAAAATTCTAAACTATTATAGACGCGTATGATTCTTTAAAAAAAAAAAACAATTTCTACTGTCCTTACTGCAATGGAAAAATTAATGGGAGAGCCTGGCTCATCAGTGGTGAACCATCCCAGCGGTTTCGCCAGTTATGAGCTAGGCCCTCCCATTAATTTTTCCATTGCAGTAAGGACAGTAGAAATTGTTTATTTTTAAAAATAATCATACGCGTCTATAATAGTTTCGAATTTGGTAACAGATGGCGCGCTAATGCATCATAATACAATGTATATGTATATGGAAAAAAAAACAATAGATAAAAAATAAAAAGGTCAGGTGTTGATATTAAAAACAAATAAGGCATATGACTTCTTTGTTTTTAATATATATATATATATATTAAAATGGCATATCCTGACCAGTAGCACATGTGCTTTACAGAAGGCAGAGCGCCATCTGGTGGAACAGAAAACAACTAAACATTGATTTAGCCTGTTCCCTGATATTTGGCCAACCCAATTTCTTGATAAATCAAGAAAGGTCATCCACGAAAGCGTTTCGCGCTTTTGGCGCTCGTCAACGTGGAGTAGGCTGAACTCCTGCGACCAAAAAATATTTTTTGGTCCCAGTGGCTTCCTGAAAAACCAAGAAATGGGTATTTAAGGCCAAACTTGCGCAAATACGCTTAGCACATTAAAAAACGAAAGAAAAAAAAAAAGATAAAAAAATCAAGTGTTGAAATCAATATTAAAATGGCATATCCTGACCAGTAGCACATGTGCTTTACAGAAGGCAGAGCGCCATCTGGTGGAACAGAAATCAACTAAACATTGATTTATATATTGATATATATATTACATTTCGGATGGCTGAACGCCAACCTTTATCAAGGTATTGCATTTTTTAATAAATAAACTTAGCGCATAGTGTTATAATATCACAGTTGAAAATATTAATAAAACTATGCGGAACTGAATTTGTTTATACACAAATGTAATGCCTTGATAATGGTTGGCGTTCAGCCAACCGAAATATTAGCAAATAAATCGTTAATTAAATCCAATATATGCATTTTTATTATCTAATGATTTAAATATGGATTGCTCTATTTTCAGAACAAATATATATATGAAAAAACAATAGAAAAAATAAAAGATAAGTGGGTCAGGTGTTGATATTAAAAATAAAGAAAGCATCTCCTGACCACGAGCACATGTGCTTTTTAGATAGAAGAGCGCCATCTAGTGGAGCAAAAATAAACTAAACGTTTATTTAGCTTGCTCCGAGATATTTGGCCAACCCAATTTCTTGATAAATCAAGAAAAGCCATCCACGAACGCGTTTCGCGCTGTTGGCGCTCGTCAGCGTGTAGAAGGCTGTAACCACTGCGACCAAAAGGATTTTTGGTCCCAATGGCTTCCCGAAAAATCAAGAAATGGGGGACCAAAATCCTTTTGGTCGCAGTGGTTACAGTCTTCTCCACGCTGACGAGCGCCAACAGCGCGAAACGCGTTCCTGGATGGCTTTTCTTGATTTATCAAGAAATTGGGTTGGCCAAATATCTCGGAGCAAGCTAAATAAACGTTTAGTTTATTTTTGCTCCACTAGATGGCGCTCTGCTATCTAAAAAGCACATGTGCTCGTGGTCAGGAGATGCTTTCTTTATTTTTAAATATATATATATATATATATATATTATATTTAAAAATATATATATACAGTAGAACTTGGATAATTCGAACTTCTTTAATTCGAAAACCTCTTTAATTCGAATATTTATCTTGGTCCCTAGAATTTCCTATAAATAGAATTTCCGTTTTTAATTCGAATTTTTGGATAATTCGATTTTTTTTATGGTCCCTTGGGGTTCGAATTATCCAAGTTCGACTGTATATATTTTCTGCTTGATTTTTGATTATCGTGAGTATTATATATGGAGTTATTTGCTGGTTCTCCTTAGTACTATATGGTATTGGTTATGCAGTCGTGGCTAGAATCTTGAAAATAAAATAATAAAAATAGTTTTGATAAGAGATTGCTTTAATTGAGCTTTAGGATAAACATAACTTGGTAAAAGTACTGCCTGGCTTAAGGCGAGTAGAATAAGGAAAACAAAAATATTATTTACATAATGTACAAAAGTTTTGAGCCGACCCAACGGGGAAGAACAACGAGTTTTTATATGCAAAGTGTGACCTCTGGCGGTCGTTTTAAACAGAGTATTTGGATCTATGAAATATAATTTTTTTTTTAAATAGAATAATATTTTATAATATAACATATATATTTCAATATTTGAAAATTTAAAGCCAAATATATATATATATATTGTTATCAAAATATGATTTTCTAATTTTTTTAAATTTATCACTCCATACATCTGGTCTCATTAGTGAAGGGTAATTTTTATGTTTTAGCTTCAAAAGGATTTCAGTCTCAAAAAAAAAAAAATCCTGGAAACTCGAAGGGAAAGTAAAGTTAATATTGTAGGCAATTCCATATAATTAGGTATATAGGTTATAATAAATATTTTTAGAAAGGGGTATACACATCTAACCTGAATGCGTAGGAAAAAAGTCTAAACAATAGTGTGATTACAATAGTTCATTTTTATCATATAAGATTTGCGGCGAGGCGATAACGTAAACAATGAGAATTTTCCGAGACACGATTATTACTAATAGAAAACATTATATATATATTTTTTAAAATTAAAAAAGCATATATTGGATCAAAATATAATTTATTTTACCAATATTTCAGTTGGCTGAACGCCAACCTTTATCAAGGTGTTATAACATTTTAAAGTTTGTCAACAACAAACTCAGCGCCACATAACGTCAACAGCATTAGGTTTTAAAAGGTTGGCGTTCAGCCAACTGAAATATTGGCAAATAAATCGTTAATTAAATCCAATATATGCATTTTTATTATCTAATGATTTAATATGGATTGCTCTATTTTCAGAACAAATATATATATGAAAAAACAATAGAAAAAATAAAAGATAAGTGGGTCAGGTGTTGATATTAAAAATAAAGAAAGCATCTCCTGACCACGAGCACATGTGCTTTTTAGATTGAAGAGCGCCATCTAGTGGAGCAAAAATAAACTAAACGTTTATTTAGCTTGCTCCGAGATATTTGGCCAACCCAATTTCTTGATAAATCAAGAAAAGCCATCCACGAACGCGTTTCGCGCTGTTGGCGCTCGTCAGCGTGTAGAAGGCTGTAACCACTGCGACCAAAAGGATTTTTGGTCCCAATGGCTTCCCGAAAAATCAAGAAATGGGGGGACCAAAATCCTTTTGGTCGCAGTGGTTACAGTCTTCTCCACGCTGACGAGCGCCAACAGCGCGAAACGCGTTCCTGGATGGCTTTTCTTGATTTATCAAGAAATTGGGTTGGCCAAATATCTCGGAGCAAGCTAAATAAACGTTTAGTTTATTTTTGCTCCACTAGATGGCGCTCTGCTATCTAAAAAGCACATGTGCTCGTGGTCAGGAGATGCTTTCTTTATTTTTAAATATATATATATATATATATATATTATATTTAAAAATATATATATACAGTAGAACTTGGATAATTCGAACTTCTTTAATTCGAAAACCTCTTTAATTCGAATATTTATCTTGGTCCCTAGAATTTCCTATAAATAGAATTTCCGTTTTTAATTCGAATTTTTGGATAATTCGATTTTTTTTATGGTCCCTTGGGGTTCGAATTATCCAAGTTCGACTGTATATATTTTCTGCTTGATTTTTGATTATCGTGAGTATTATATATGGAGTTATTTGCTGGTTCTCCTTAGTACTATATGGTATTGGTTATGCAGTCGTGGCTAGAATCTTGAAAATAAAATAATAAAAATAGTTTTGATAAGAGATTGCTTTAATTGAGCTTTAGGATAAACATAACTTGGTAAAAGTACTGCCTGGCTTAAGGCGAGTAGAATAAGGAAAACAAAAATATTATTTACATAATGTACAAAAGTTTTGAGCCGACCCAACGGGGAAGAACAACGAGTTTTTATATGCAAAGTGTGACCTCTGGCGGTCGTTTTAAACAGAGTATTTGGATCTATGAAATATAATTTTTTTTTTAAATAGAATAATATTTTATAATATAACATATATATTTCAATATTTGAAAATTTAAAGCCAAATATATATATATATATTGTTATCAAAATATGATTTTCTAATTTTTTTAAATTTATCACTCCATACATCTGGTCTCATTAGTGAAGGGTAATTTTTATGTTTTAGCTTCAAAAGGATTTCAGTCTCAAAAAAAAAAAAATCCTGGAAACTCGAAGGGAAAGTAAAGTTAATATTGTAGGCAATTCCATATAATTAGGTATATAGGTTATAATAAATATTTTTAGAAAGGGGTATACACATCTAACCTGAATGCGTAGGAAAAAAGTCTAAACAATAGTGTGATTACAATAGTTCATTTTTATCATATAAGATTTGCGGCGAGGCGATAACGTAAACAATGAGAATTTTCCGAGACACGATTATTACTAATAGAAAACATTATATATATATTTTTTAAAATTAAAAAAGCATATATTGGATCAAAATATAATTTATTTTACCAATATTTCAGTTGGCTGAACGCCAACCTTTATCAAGGTGTTATAACATTTTAAAGTTTGTCAACAACAAACTCAGCGCCACATAACGTCAACAGCATTAGGTTTTAAAAGGTTGGCGTTCAGCCAACTGAAATATTGGCAAATAAATGATACTTTGATCCAATATAAGCCTTTTTAATTAAAGATTCATTTATGGATTGCTCTATTTCCATATATATATATATATATACATTAAAAATAAAGAAGGCATCTCCTGAACACGAGCACATGTGCCTTTTTAGATGGCAGAGCGCCATCTAGTGGAGCAAAAATAAACTAAACGTTTATTTAGCTAAATAAACGTTTAGTTTATTTTTGCTCCACTAGATGGCGCTCTGCCATCTAAAAAAGCACATGTGCTCGTGGTCAGGAGATGCCTTCTTTATTTTTAATATCAACACCTGACCCACTTATCTTTTATTTTTTCTATTGTTTTTTCATATATGTTTTAAATAAAGATGAGATTTTCTTCTTGATTTTGGAATATCTTGAGGATCATACTATGTTAATGCAGTCGTGGTTAAATCTTGAAAGTATGATAATAAATATATTTTTGATCAGTAATTTAATTGAACTAAAGAAATATATAAAAGAACATAATTTGATAAAAGTAATGCCTGGCTTAAGGCGAGTAGAATAAGGAAAACAAAAAATTATTTACATAATGTACAAAGGTTTTGAGCCGGCCATCGGGAAAGGACAATAACGAGTTTTTATAGGGTAAGCGTGACCTCTGGCGGTCGATTTAACAGAGTATTTGTATCTATGAAATATAATTTAAAAAATAATAATATTTTAATATAACATATATACGCCCCCTATCCCTATATCTCCATATAAAATATATAAGAACTATTTAAAATATATATGGCAATACATCATATAAATAACTGCCATACAATACGACAAGGCCCCCATATATATATACTATTTATTGTATTATTATCATGATCGGTAACAAAAAGTAAACAATATTCATTGTTATATATATCATCTTCCAGCGTCTAATAAATAGCCACTTGAGACCAAACTAGGGCAATAAACAACCATATTAAAATAGAGATGGCATGATAGTCATTTCTATTTATCATAATAATAGTTGAATTATGACATCCTTCTATATCATATATGAATAGGCCTATTTTTTCTTGTGTCTGGCACAAATACGATATATTTTTTATAGTAAATTTTCTTTATTATCAAATTAATTCTTATTTTAATGTAATTCAATTTGGAATTATTCATTTAAAATTGTATTTTTAATTCTAATTATTTTGTAAAGGGAAATTTTTTTTTCGTATTTATAATTTAAAAAGATGTATTAATCTTATTTTTAGTGTAGAGAATGGATAATAAATTGGAAGGAAATTATATAGTGATGGATTAGGAATATCTCTACTTAATTAATGTGAATTTTTGGAAGAAATAAATCTAATCCTTTCCTTGTTCCAAATTAAATAAAGTCCAAATTTAATTAAATTTATCTCTACATGATGGAAAATTGCAATAAATGGCAGAAATTTTATTGTTGGGATCTTTCCGGAAAAATCCATCATATGATGTAAATAACCTTTTTATCTTTTTACCCGAATAAAGTGCAAGGACCTCTCTCTTCCTCAAACTTTTTGGCCCGGAAGGGAAAGTTCAAATATAATCAGATAAATACTAAAAATAGTTTAATATTTTATATCTATATATAGATGGGGTTTTTTTTCAACTAGAAACTAATATATTTTAGTTTTTAATAACTTTTGCTTGAACTTTTATCATTTTCCTTTTATTAGGAGTTCACGTTTAATTGGATGGAGCTGTTTTTACTGACCTAGTTTTTTATAATTCTTTTATTACTTTCTTAATCATTAATTTCTATAGATAATTAATATGGAATTATATATCTTTTTTTCTATAATCCGATATGTTGTTCAAAATGTATATATATAGATATACATTTATTGGAAACAAATGTGAATAAATGTTCTCTATCAATTAATTAATAATTTTATTAATATCTAGTTATTTAAAAAAGGCATAAGAAAGAGTCTGTATTTAATTATACTTATAATTCAAATAGAGTTCTTAATTAATCAAATTTCTTTTTAAATGAAATAATCTTGATACATTATATATAAAATATTTTATATTAAAAATATTGAAACTTATCAATTTATTAGTGTACAAAAGAAATGTCTCTTCTTCCGGATCGCTTTCAAAACAAATGCTGAAACAGAGAGCCATTCATTTCAAAGGGAGAAGGATAGTCTTGTTTTTAATATCGCAATGTCCTCCTGGAAATTATCAATCTACACAATCATTTTTAAACTGAATGGAATTGATCTCTACTTTTAAAAATTGCATAAAAGGTACTAGTAGTATAAGACTATAGCAACTATATAGCGCGATTATTTATAGTACAAATAAATAGCTATACTGTGCTTATGGATATTCGAAACTATTATAGACGCGTATGATTCTTTTAAAAATTAAACAATTTATACTGCCCTTACTGCAATGGAAAAATTATAGGGAGGGCCTGGCTCATCAATGGTGAACCCTCCCAGCGGTTTCGCGTCTATAATAGTTTCGAATATTCATAACAGATGGTGCGCTATGCATCATAATACTGTGCTTACAATAGATAGTTGTTTGATTGGTAAAAGGAAAAATAATATAGTTCTATATAGTTTATGGAGTCTAGTGTATAGCACTATGCCATGATATAATGTAGGAAATTAGGTATGCTGTAATATTACTTCCATCCCCTCCTTAGTAGAATTATACATGGTATAATGATGATAGGTAGAAAGCTATGTATACTGTAAGTGGACTATCCGTCTCTCTCTCTATCCTATATTAGTAGTATACTAGGTTATAATGATGGTGAATAAGAGAACGAGTATACTGTAGGTGCACCACACGTCTACCCTAGTAGCACTATACCATGGTATAATGATTGTGAGTAGGAGACGGAGTATACTGTAAGTTTATTTCCATCCCCCCTACCCAGTAGAATTATACATGGTATAATGATGATGGGTAGAAGGCTATGTATACTCTCATTCTCTCTCTCGCTCTATTCTATATTAATATTATACTAGGGTATAATGATGGTGAATAAGAGAATGAGTATACGCTAGGTGCACCACACGTCTGCCCTAGGAACACTATACCATGGAATAATGATGGTGAGTAGAAGAGGGAGTATACTGTATGTGAACTTCTATACTAGTAGCATTATACATGGCATGATAATGGTAGGTAGAAGACTATGTATACTGTAAGTGCACCACACGTATACCCTAGGAACACTATACCATGGTATATTGATGGTGAGTAGGAGACGGAGTATACTGTAAGTGCACTTATATACTAGTAGCATTATACATGGCATGCTAATGGTAGGTAGAAGACTATGTATACTGTAGGTGAACCACACGTCTACCCTAGTAGCACTATGACATGGTATAATGATGGTGAATAGGATACGGAGTATACTGTGTGTGTACTTCCTTCCCCCTCCCCTAGTATCATTATACATGGTATAATGATGATAGATAGAAAGGTATGTATACTTTAAGTGCACCATACGTCTCTCTCTATCTTATATTAGTTGTATACTAGGTTATAATGATGCGAATAATGGAATGAGTATATTGTAGGTGCACCACACGTTTGCCCTAGTAGGACTATACCAGGGTATAATGATGGTGAGTAGGAAACGGAGTATACTGTAAGTGCACTTCTATACTAGTAGAACAATACATGGTATACTAATGGTGAGTAGAAGACTATGTATATTTTAGGTGCACCACACGTCTACCCTAATAGCATTATATCAAAGAATAATGATGGTGGGTAGGAAATAATAAGTATAATGTAAGTGCACTACACGTCTACCCTAGTAGCACTCATTTGCCCTTGAAGTTAGAAATGGCTTCTGAAGAAAGATGAACTTTCTATTAGGTCAACGGCATATGTATGTGGAAGGCAAGGGCAAACCACCGCCTTATTTTCTCACTGATATCACCAATGAATGGACCAACTGGACCAAGGCACCGTGTTAAGATGGCAATAGGCCAATCGCTTTTGAAGAGTTTGATTGAGATGGTACATCAGTCTTAAGGCAGATTCACCTGGGGAAAATATGTTTATACCAAAAATTCCATTGGAGTTTTAATCGCTGGAAAAACTTAGCCTTACTTCCAATTTCTTTATTGAGATACCTTTAGGTGGCCGTGGCGTTGCGCAATAAGAAATGTCTAAAGAGGCCAATGGCTTGACATAGCGGGGGATTTCTAGAGTCGGTCCATCAAGATGAAGTCCTCAGCACCAATGGCCTCAAGGGCTGCTTGCTTAATGACCGCAGTTAATCTTCCACTCCTATCCAGTACACAAACACCAGAATACCACATTGAAACACGATGTAGAACAGAAGCCAGGGTGACAAAGTAAACCTTTTTTTATCATACCCCGTTACTCCTTTCATTAAAATAGCAAAGTGGCAACAATGGAAAAGAGATGCTATTATTTGAAGCCCATATATTTAATTAATTATTCTAATTAATGATCGCTACGTTATTGAAATTATTTTTAATATTTTTATTTATTCTCGTATGAAATTATAAATAACGAAGGATTTATAAGCCTTTTAAACAACAATTTGCCATTTAATAGATATAACTTCATATTTAGTGGTATTGTGTGGAAAAGATATAAAAGGCTCGATAACAAAAGCCGTCATTTATTAGACAGCTTCAACATCCCACAATGTTGGATGTAGAATTCCTTTGTCAGGAGATTCTGTTCAGAAACGTTTCAATATTTTTATCGGATTCGATATTGGATTCTTGTTATAATAAAAATAACTCTAGATAATAACTGTGTGTTTTGGCTCTCACGCTTCTATTAATATAAAAGTATATATTTGAGTTGAACAATTAGTCTAACGAACCTAAATATAAAATATCATTAGTTTATAGAGGATTATATGAAGCAATAGGTCTCTAAAGTATAAATTGTCTAGAAGATTATATGCCCTATTGTATACCCCGCCAAAATTAAATGTATCCAATTTTTCCTCTAGTCCTCATTACTGACCAAAAACGAACCACACAATGAGGCATTAATCACCAAGTCCAATAGAAGGTGCCGGACATTACTCAAGATCCTGAATGTGCTGCTGATAAATCTCCCGACAGCAGGTATTAGGCCGCCGCAATTGGAAGGAGGATCAGATACGAGGGAAGCTAATTGGCCGTTTATCAGCGTCCCACTGTGGAAGACAACGACGAACACAAGGGCTATGCAAGTGGAGGCTAAATTTAAAATCGATTGGCTATTTATAAAGTCAAAATTTCAGCCTGCATGTGTTATTGTGATTTATTATATTTTATTAAATTTGTTGGAATACAATAGTAATTATTTGATCATTTACAGTATAAACTGTTGAGAGTCCTATTTCATTTCAAGATACTATCTAGGGTGTATCCGAATCCCATATATAGGATCAGAAAGTGTCTATAGGTGCATTGTTTACCTATAAATTAGATGTAAAATAATCTCATCTATTCAGATTATTCAGCGCTGAAGGTCCGAAATTCGTTAAAAAGGTAATCACCAGGATGGACAGCCTGTGACGGGGAATATAGCTATAAAACTTACGTCAGAGCCGTCGCTAGCGAGAAAAGGCCGGAAGATGCTTAGATTTCTGTTACTGGATTCTCTGATATATATATATACTAGCCGAATGACCCGGGCAACGTCCGGGGTTTACCCGATTAAATATTTTTATTCAAATACTATTCGTTACAATTATAAATTGGAACCGTGGATGTCACTCTTGTGAAACGTCCCGCTCCAAACTTTACATGTACATTAGGTTAGCTGGTATTACCCCCCATTTTCACCGCTAGAGGCGCGAGCGAAAGAGCAAATTTGCAAATAACACACGACGGATATTCGGGATAGAGACCTGAAATTTTCACTAAGAGTTTTTCCATATTCTACTTTATATACTGTTAAAATTTCAGTCAGATTAGTTACGTATTGTGGACGTGTATAGTTGACAAACATACATACATACATACGCTGACTTTTATATATATATATATATATATAGGGATAATAATATAAATGAGTTTTAAAAATTGTAAAAAAAAGTGCGCCATTTGCCCGCGTGGCAGGCGAGCATTCTACCACTGAACCACCGATGCTTATAAGAA
This sequence comes from Cordylochernes scorpioides, assembly GCA_030710605.1. Taxonomy (NCBI): domain Eukaryota; kingdom Metazoa; phylum Arthropoda; class Arachnida; order Pseudoscorpiones; family Chernetidae; genus Cordylochernes; species Cordylochernes scorpioides. Next base: position 144,463,033 of record CP092886.1, read on the forward strand.
ATGGCCATATTAGGGTATTTATTCCATTCACAAAAGCAAACGATGACAGAATTGATGACTCTGATACTTGTATACAAGATAGAGAGAGAGAGAGAAGCAATAAAAATCCATATAATTGATAACATCAGTGTTTTTAAACCTCCAGATCCATGATTAGAAGATTATTACGTCACACCATTGTATGCATATATTTGCTGAAATATTTTTTCAAGAGAAGTATAGACCAAAGCGATGATATATAAATGCTCATTGAAAACATTTTTCAATATAAATTGACAATAACACAACGAATAAGAAGAGATGTTTTAGAGAAATGACGCGCTTCAATGTTCTTCAAAGCTCATATTTTACGGCCGCTAAAGAATAATCATGTTAATCAGCGTCTGAAAAATCATTTTCATATATAATAAAAATCGACTTTCAACTGATAAGAAAAAATTTCCACCTGAATATTTTTAGTTTTAAATTTGGAGAAAAATGGTTATATTTATATAAGATGGCGGAAAGTGGTATATTTATATACAAAATGACACTTCTCTCTTTCTATTCGTTTAGACAAGAAAATCTATTAGGCTTTTATGAGTAGGACGCGCTGATTTCTATCAAGCACAACACCAGCTTTGAGAACTTCGAACAAAAGACATTTCTGTATACCTTGGTTCCAGGCTAGGATTCTCATGGGGCGGTGTTGTAGATATTTCACTAATCTTGATCGGCATGTTCTGCGGAATGAAAATCAAATCAATATATTGTTATAATGCGTTGTCTAAGAATGTTTTGATACATATAGCAAAGGCAATAGGGGCCTTTTTGTATATACATATTCAAGGGTTGTCCCACATGTATCCGTCTCAGACAAAACATTTTCCGTTCATCATTACTCTTCACAATTTATCCTTTCATACTTCATGCATAAAGTTAGAAATAATCGTTATTTCTCCTTAAAATAAATTTCGATTTTTCGTTCAAAATAAACACATGCGGGATTATTTTCAAATGTCGTTCTACAATTATAAGCCGCATTATATTGTATTAACAAATATATATATATATACAATATATATTTTCAATTAAAAAGGCATATATTGATCATAATAAAATTTATTTTACTAATATATCAGTTGGTTAAACGCCAATATATATAGTAAAATAATAAAAATGGCATATCCTGACCATGAGCACATGTGCTTTACAGAAGGCAGAGCGCCATCTGGTGGAACAGAAATCAACTAAAAATTGATTTAGCCTGTTCCCTGATATTTGGCCAACCCAATTTCTTGATAAATCAAGAAAAGCCATCCACGAACGCGTTTGATTTATCAAGAAATTGGGCTGCCCAAATATCTGGGAACAGGCTAAATCAATGTTTAGTTGATTTCTGTTCCACCAGATGGCGCTCTGCCTTCTGTAAAGCACATGTGCTCCTGGTCAGGATATGCCATTTTTATTATTGATTTCAACACCTTATCTTTTTATCTTTTTTTTTTTTTTCTTTCGTTTTTTCATATAGTAAAATATTATTTTATTTTCAAAAAAGGTTTTATCTCTCTAATAAACCTCTACATTGTTTTCACCGGCATTTTAATGGGAGCATCATGAATGAGGATGGAAAGTACAAATTAAGCCTACATCTGAGTTGCAAATGCAAAAGTCTATTTTAGAATAAATAAGGAGCTTTCAAGAATATATTTAAATATAGAACTAAGGAAGAGATTCTTAAATGTTTTGTTTGGCCAGTTTCACTGTATGGATGTGAAGCTTGAATATTGACCATAGAACTGAAGAATAAAAATAGCTCTTTTGAAATTCGGTGTCCTTGAAGAAGTCTAAAGATCAAAGGGACAAATCGGCTCAAAGTAAAAGGAAAGGAGGTTAAAAAAAATGTAATGGAAAATATTTTCTTCTAAAGTAGATAATCCAAGGAAATGGAAGGACATGTACTGGGAGGATGAACGGGAGATAATCTATTCACCATATTGGAGGACTGCAGCTTGAAGATTTGTAGAAGGGATTGATCAAGGAAATATTTTTTCTATAATCTAATAAAATGGTCTGGAAATGGAAGGACATTAAGAGATAAATAGAATTGCTCAGAACATGGAATGCGCCATCTATCGGAATAAATATAAACTATTCTCGTTGATTTTTAATTTTTTCAGAATTGGCCAAATACCCATTCTTGATTAATCAAGAAAAACTAACCAAGGCGCGTTTCGGGCTGTTGGCTCTCATCAGCGTGGTGAAAGCTGTGCAGAACATGGAATGGAGTTCTATAATGGACGAACTCTGTACCGGAGATATAACTAGATTATGATAAATACAATTTACAATTTGAAGATTTTTTTGTTAGAAACTCCTCTATTTAAAAATTCCATGAACTTTGAGTACGATCACATCATTCCTAATAGAAAACTTAAACAAGAAACAAATCAATCATAAATAAATATTTATGATAGAAATTATTATGAATAAATAGTTAAAAAGGGTAAATTTCACCCCCGTTATTATAGCCGAAATACCTCAGCGCGCGTTCTTCACCAGGTCATTAATTACTCTCGGCCATAAGGATGTTTGAGTTGTCATCCAGCCAATACTTTAAAGACTTCCGTGTTTATTGAGTGGGTGTTCTTCCTTGATCTAGGTCTGGCGGTGGTTCCGCATCGCTCTCTCCGCCCTTCTTTCTTCTGCTTTCCTCGCCAACTTCTACAAAATCCTTATTTACACCTCGCTATCAATGAGAACATTTGAAGGTTATCTTATAATGAATTGGAGAAACGCCGTTATCAGTCAGCTCCCCCAATTTTTTCCCCTCTTTACAGTAAAAGCTCTCTCTCTCTGAAAATATAAATATAATTCACACAAATTTATAAAGATATCAATTTTTTCTAGAAATAGATGGTCATTTGCAATTATTCACTGTTATTTTTTAACACGCAAATAAATCAGCATTTTACAGTTCTTTATACGGCACATTATATATATTGGAAGTATTGGCTCATATTGAATAGAAGTATTGACTCATGGACAAAAACTTAAGGAAGTAAAAATTTTCATACCGCACGTCGTCAATTTTTTTTTTAAGGAGACAGAAGCAATTTTGTTCACATTTGTTTATCTCGTGTGTCTTAAATAAAGGTCACTGTATATCAAATATCTTCTGAGTTTTTATATGAATCCTGATATACTTGCTAAAAGGTACAACCTTTTAAGTTTTGTCCACCGGTCAGTATGGTGGGTTATATATATATATCGTAATGAACCTTCCCAGCAGTTTGGCCAAGTTATTCCACCAGACCGTTCTACTATTGTATTGGACACTATTCTACTTATAAATTCGTCATTAGAAAGAGTTGAGACGATCATATTTATTAATTGATATTTGACTATTTACTTTTTCTTCGTCCTCAAATGTTTTGAATCCTAAACAGAGGACATTAATTTTACAAAGTACACAATTTTAATGAGATAATTCTTGATAAAAAAAAACTTGTCGCCCAAGTATAATAATGAAACAAGAATTTAGTAAATGTCATTCTCTAAATATTGGGTTTTTTTTATAAAATAAAAATCACACGAGAGAGAGGGTAGAGATGTTACTTTGTAACATTACTCCTTGTAATGTTTTACCTATTCTATTTAGCGTATATATATTTTAACCGTACTAACCATATAAAAATATAAATCTCGCCAAATAATAATAATAAAACATATTAAAATTTTTCAATTTAGTGTGCATGTGTGTGTTACTCAATCTTTGAAGAATATTGCGTGACATAGAAAATGAGGGCAGGACAAACATCAGGGCTACATTATAAATTGAGAAAAACAATAATCACATTTATCAACATAAAAGACAGAGAGACAACGAGGAAAATATGTGCCCCTAATGACAAAAAGGAATTAGTAAAATAAATATTCTTTAAAAACTATAAATTTTCTGTTACGAAATAATTACTAATGGCATCTTATGATTCTTGGTTATGTAACATTTTAATGTTGTTCACGTAATTTATTATTGTAAAATCCAACCAAGACGAAGGGGATTATATATATGAAAGAGAAAGGAATTTAACATAACTTTATTGACATCTTGTCAATACATGTGAAAGTGCACAGTCTCACTATTTAATAAATGATAATGAGTAATTTACAACTATGATGATGATTGCATTGAAGTAATTATATATATGATTCTGTGTAAGTTAACGTTGTACAGACAATGCTAATTATGTGGGTAGTTGACGACTGTTCTTACCCTATGTGCACCACATGTTTATACACTTAGAAAGCAGTTCGACTTTTACATTTACACGGGTACCAGAGCCCTTTTTGGTTACTTGCACTCACTGTTGAGGCTGGACTTTTCCTATAATCACACACACACACACATAAGCCTTTTTATTGGGGCATCCAGCCCTATACATGATTCCCCTCTACGGGATTTAGGAAAGAAGATATTTCAAAAGTAAAAACTAGAATACAAGAAGTAATAAGGAAAGAGAGAAGAAAGAAAAACCAAACAAAAAGAAATATAACCATATATACAAAAATAAACATACAGAGCAAAAGGAACCGTACATGATTAAATATTTAAATTAAAGTACCAATGTTTAGAATATGTCAAGGTTAAGATATCATTGAGAGGGCTGACTTTTCCTATAATCAGGGGCCACTAGAGCATTTTATTTTAGATATATGCTATGTTAAATGAATATGTACATGGGGCCTCTGTCACCGCTTCACAGTTTGGTGAAAAATCGCCAACGGGTCTCCAGCGACACCACGCATTTCACGATCCAAGAAGAAAGAGTAGATCACATGCTTCGCCGCTGAGGAGATGGTGATAGTGTGGTTCTCGAGGCCCACGGCAAATATGCAGGACTGAATGTCCGGCTGAGGCCCGAAGATGGGGAACGCTCCTCAGATGAGAGAAAAGACGGCGCTGAGGTGAGCCATCGACAGGTCGTTGGAGCCGCTGACGATGCATGAGGCTGGTTCGGCGCCTGGTGCCCTGGATGAGGCAGGGCGTGCGGGCCAGCCGCAGACCGATATCCGTCGCATGGCTCCCGAAGAAACAGCGATGAAGGGATGAGAATGTAATGCTGGTGAATGACACGTCGACGATAGGCGCCCAGAGATGCCATGAGATGGGAACAGCCGCCAGGCGAGGGTGCTCCAGCATGTGACGCACATGGGGTGTGCATATTCCCAGGAACGGCTTCCTCCAAGGTCCTCTTCTTGTACCCAATTCTAGCATTGTCCGCCACCAAACTTCGGCAGAGAGCCCTAAGAGCAGCTGCATCGTCGCAGGTCATTCGTGTCAGCCTGAGATGATCGCCGATCAGTTTTCGCCAGGTCGCGAACACGCACGACTCTTGACCTTAGGGAGCGCGAAACGATTGCGTCCCTAGGAACCTGAAGACAACGTTAAATGGCATTTTAAGTAAGGTTGGAAGGGCACCACCCAGTAGTTCAGGTCCAAAATGCAGGAGTCCTGCTTTCAATAGATCCAGTAGCCGACAGCGAGGTGGCAGCAGCCAGGAACCCGAAGACAAGGGGGCGATCCAGGCTCCGGGCTCCGCCATTCATGTGCAGGCGTTCTTTCCTCCAGCTCTGCAGGCAGCCTGAACCCCCTTGAAGCAGGCCAGAAGTAATTGGGTCCTGATTTCCAGCAGTCATACGCCACCGACGGACACATGAAATGACTGGAGCGAGGCGGCATGATGCCAGAAGCCCCGGACGAATCGCGTTAGCCTGGCCTGCAATTTGGTGATTGTGGCGTAGACGGGCAGGTAGCCATACAGATAGTAGAACACCACCACCAGTACCAGCGAGTTGGCCGCGCTCGCTCCCCCGACCAGGGAGAAGCCACGGACGTATGGGGCCCATCCTGAGATCGCTCTCGCCAGAATTCCCACAGGTGATATTCCTGGACCGAAGTACCTTGGTCTGCTAAAATTCCGCAGCCTAGCACCGTGATGGAAAATGAAGACTACGAGATTCCCAGCGGAGAGTAGGCGCGGTCCCTCTAGATAATTTTCGCCACAATCTTTTCACTCTCCATACTCGCCGCCTTGGTGTCCTTGAACAATGTGTTGGGAAGCTGCTTAAGGACTGCTTTCAGTTTCATGAGGGCTTTATAATTTGTCCTAGTTGATTTTTCCTTTTGATTGCCAGAGGAGTGGTTTCCTCCTGCTCCTGGATCCAGGGGCCAGGGTCAAGATAGGAGTTGCGGTGTTGTACAGTCCTACTTTACTTGATATGGCCTCTTCTGTCGTTGCTGGTATCGCTTCGGCGCCAGTGGTTGCGTTAGCAGAAAGAGCCCTCGCGTGAACAGAAACTTCTGCGGAAGGGGTATCCTCAGGTTTGTCATAGCGAAATGCAGCTGATGTAGTTGCGGCAAAGTCCGACGAAGGGAAGGTCTGGGTGAAAGGAGAGAGAGATCCATGCAGGGAGGTAGGTTGTCGAGTGGAGCGCTCCTCTATGTTCCTTCTGGGGCATCTGGCATGCCAATAATGCTTGATAAAGGAAGATGGATTGCTCGGTGGAAAAGGACGGGTGACCGATGGAGGAGGACGGAGTGCCCCGAGGAGGAGGAGGTATTGCCTGTTAGAGGAGGACAGGGTGCCGTGTAATGGAGGAACGATTGTCCGATGTGTGTGTGTGTGTGGAGACGGAAACTATATAATAACATATTTCAAAACAAATTAAACATTTCAAATTCGAAAATATTAGTAACGATTCATTCCACACATCCATTCATTCAAACCACCGTCTATGACAATAGGAAATAAATTTCAGCAATATCCAAAAGTCCGGGAATCATATCCACCTTGCTATATAGATGCTGACAGGCAAATCTCGGGATTTGCCACAACTCGCAGTTGTCAACTTTTATTTAGGATTTGGCGGTCAGGGTTTGGATTCCAATTTTTCGCTGTAGCCGGTTGACCTCAATATTCTCATAGACTTCAGGCTTTCTAGTGAGAGAATCGGTCATACGGCGCCACGTTAGGTTATAACAGCAAGAAACCGCTTTCAGGACCGTTCGATTAAACGTTTAAAAATAAATAATCTCAGAAAATATTCGAAAGAAAAAACCTGTTTCCTTTCCTTGAGTCTCTGGGTCTTCTGGTGGCAGCGAAAAACTTGTCTATATTAGCAATTTAAAAATCTATAAGAATAAATATAAAAATATATATTTTTTTAAAATCCTGAAAATATGCCGAGAGAGAATAAATTCATTTCCATTTAAAAATATATACATATTCGATATTTAAATAATTGAATTTCGCAACCGATTTAAAAAAAAATCGTATACTATCATCAAAACAAAAATTTTTAACACAATTTCGAGCCTACATATAAAAAATGCTTATTATAACACAAATTTAATGGGCTTTTAGAGTATCGGTTGGCATCATGCATCAGCCAATAGGATCACATCAATAGACAAATGCAGATTCTAAATAATCAATCATCCCTTTGTTTCTGCAAATTTAACTCCTCCCGCGACTATTGATTATTCGAACATCTTAATTTTCGAACAAATTAATCATGATAATAGGGGGTCGGTAGAAAGATGGTCTAAACCGTTGGTTTTCGACCGCTACGACCCGGGTTCGATTCCCGCATTGGGCACTTTTTTTTTCTGATTAAAAAAAAAAGGCTCCAATGGCACCCGATTCTTGCAAAGGTCCAACCCCACCAGCGAGTGCAAGTAACCAAACGGGGCTCTGGCACATTTTTAAGTGCAAAGTCGAACTGCTTTTTACATATGTAGACATGTGGTGCACCTACTGTAAAAGCAGTCGCCTACTTCTACCCGCCATGATTATCATGGCCTGTACCACGTGTACTAGGGATAAGCAAAAAAGAATCATGATAATGAAGTGATTGATGCCGTTGTGAATCTCTTTTGGAGGACCAAAATTAAACTTTCTATAAAAGAAGTATAGAGACATTAAGATCGGTAAAGGAAAATATTATATATTTGAAAGGGACTATATTGATAAATAAAATAATATATTTCACATTGCCTATATATTGGTAAACTAGGTCATATACCTAATGGCATATATCTGTATTAATCCTTTTGCATAAAGAATTTTATCATACTAAAATATAAATCTATTTTAGTAAGGTTTGACACACTACATTTTAGTTACATTTACCCAATAAGAAAAATACTGAGAAAAGTAAGTAAAGCAAATCTAACTTCTCCAATTATAATATATTATATCAATTAATAAAATATCTAAAAAATTAGGCTTATTTTGGATTTAATAAATTATATATATACAGGGTGATCCAAAAGTCCCGCACAACTTTAAAAATTAATAACTCCGCGAATATTTGCTCTAGAGCAATGCGGTAAACACCATTGGGTTCAGGATGCAATGGGATTTTTTTATGGCAAATAATGAAAAATTCGAAATTGATTTTAGTTACAACGTTATTCGCTAGAGAGAGAGAGATGGCGCTCTAACAGAATCAGCGATTCAGCGGCCAAATTGTTTGATAAATTGCAAAATATAACTGAACGACACGTATTTTTCCTTTTTGAATACCAGGAAAGAACCCTAATGATATCAAATGATAAATTAATAAAACACCATACCGCCAAAAGTTAGAAGAAATGGTTAACGATTTTTAAATACAATCTGAGATATGTAAAATAGGTAAATGCAAATTAAAACATGTATAGCAAAAAATATCTATATTTTAGATGGGGTTTTATGAAATAGATTGAATGTTTGAAAAACACTGCTGATATCAATACACGATTTTTTGAAATTTTAATATAGTACCAAAAATTATGATGGCACTACTAATAGGATTTCGTGCTATAAGGAATGTGTAGTTTCTTGACTAATTGGCGACACTTGACTATTTAACTGGGTCATGATCCAAAAATGAAATATAGAGGGGAGTGACAAAATATATTTGTCGTACTTTATTCCAAATATCCTATGGTTTGTCAAATGTTATCATTGTTTATTATACTGTACATAATTTTGAAAATGTATCCCCTAAAAAAATCATTTTTAAATCGACCTTTTGCGTTGAAAAACGTGGTAGTAAAATAATTTTGTATTATTTTTTGCGCAATATTTCTTAAGTTAGTTATGCTATTTCTTCTAATGAGCGAAAAGCGATAAACGAAATATAAGGGGTAAAATTGTGTATGCCAGTGTTATTCGAGAAGTTATAACACTTTGGCCTGCACGACACAATATAAGATGTGGACAAATGACAAACAAAAAAATTACTGTTCACAGAAAAAAAAAGAGTCAAGATGTGAGGACAGCATTTATTATTCCCATAACCCAAAACAAAGAGCTACAAAATATAACACATGAGGTAACTGCCTTCTTTCTTGTATCAGGTCACAATCCTTGCTCAATGTGGCGCCCTTCATTCTCAAACACCGCCTGCAGACGATAGATGACAGAATGGTCACAATTAAATAGTTGAAATTTATAAAACGTGCCATCTGATAGAAGCCTTCAACATGGCCAATGTGGTAGGACGGCATCGATAAAAACGCTACTTAATGTACCCCCATAACCGAAATTGTAAGGCGTCAAGTCTGGTGATATTGGAGGCCACTGGAATATAAAGTGGCGACGTATCAACGAATTTCACCGAACGTATCCTTCAGCAATTGTTTGGCACCGCGGGAGATATGAGGAGGTCCTCCATCTTGCATGAATGTTATTTCGCTTAGTGCTTTTCTGTCCTGCAATATGGGAATAACCTTTTCTCTCAAAAATGGCCCAATAATAAAAGAAGAAGTGAACCCACACAAAACTGTAACTCTGGACTGATGAAGTGGTATTTCTTTAAAAATCCTAGGGTTTTCTGTTGCCAAAATGAGGCAGTTTTGAATGTTAAATTCTCCCTTTAGATAAAAGTGAGCATCATCTGTTCTTAGAACATTTGACAGCCAGTTTTCATCAATATCAATTTGCCGGAAAACCCATGCAGCGAATTCTTGACGCTTCTCAAAATCGCTGACTTTCAACTCGTGAAAACTTTGAATTTTGTTAGGGTATTTTTATAGAAAAATTCTAAATGTGTGTTCTCACCAAAATGTTCCATACAAAATCCCCGTTTATCGAGAAACTTGTCTAGCACTTACCTCTCCATACGTGGATAACGTTTCAATAGCTTCAGCATTCTGCAAAACCGTAACAGCCACTGACTTGCATGTCGATGGTCTTCCACTCCGAGGTTTTGCTTCCAGAGATCCAGTTTCCTCAAAACTTTTAATCAATCGCTTTAGAGAGTAGCAACTCATTGGTCCTTTACCGCTTCGAATATATTTAAAGGAACGAAACGCTCGTAAAGCTTTAGTGGCAGATTCTGAATCACAATTTAAAAAATCACAAAGAGTGCTTTATCCTGTAGTGACGGCATTCCAGGGGGAAGGGGAGAAGTCTGACCACACCTCCTTGCGGTCCCCCCTGGACCCTTGGAATATTTGACCAAATTCTGGTTCGTTTCCAAGATGACAGAATACTGTCTATAGTATTAAGGAATGTTAGAGAAGGCAACTGTGTGTGTGTGGAAATTCACAAGGGTACCGAGAGAAAACCCACTAGCTCCTCATTATAAGATCAAGGAGGAATTAAATTTGGAGTTTGGTTGTCTTCAATGGCGTGAAAGAGTGGTAATTCCCCAAAAATTAAGATATTCAATTTTAAATGACTTGCATGAAATACACATGGGGATAGTTAAAATGAAGATGATTGCCAGACGGTATTTTCTGGTGGCCAGGCATAGATAGTAACATCGAGGAGTTAACTAGGGAATGTAGAGTATGCCAAGAATCGGCAATCATGCCCCCGGCTACCATTCGGAATGGATTTGCCCCAAAAAACAGTGGCATCGACTTCATCTTGATCTAGCGGGTCCGTTCATGGGAAGAATGTTTTTGGTTCTCGTGGACGCATACTCAAAGTGGATAGAAATTTTTATCATCAAAGATATTACCAGCAAAACTATTATAAATTATCTTAGAGACATATTTGCCAGATTTGGATTGCCCTAATTTTTGGTTACAGATAACGGAAGACAGTTTGTCTCCGGTGAATTCGAGCAATTTACCAAAATGAATGCTATACGGCACACTAAGACCAGTCCGTTTAATCCTAGTACAAATGGTTTAGCTGAGAGATATGTAAGAGAGTTTGAAAACCTTTTGAGAAAGAATAATGGGAAGGATGATTTAGAGACGAATCTACAAAGATTCCTATTTTCTCATAGAGCATTCCCCCAAACTGTAATAAAAGAATTCCACCGCGGAACTGCTAATGAAGAGAAGTTTAAGATCAAGATTCTCGAATTTAATACCAAGATGGGAAATCCGCGAGAGGTATTTCATGAGGCCGTAAGAAGGAAGGATGAGTTTACTACAGGTTGCGAGGTTTATTTCCGCAACTATGCAACTGGACCTAAACGGTAAAAAGGTACCATTTTGAAATTATTGAGCTACCGTCACGACCTTATAAGTTGCGAGGGCGTCGTGTATAAGAGGCATATCAATCAATTGCGACCTGTGAGAAAGGAACAAGTGGAGACAAGAAATTTGATACTTCCTCGAACATCAGGAGAGAAGCCTGTAGGTGGAAGTCAGAAATAAAGTGAAGAGGAGGTTCCAGAGGTTACATCAGGAAACAAGGAGAAGACTGCTTCTGTGCACGTACACTTTTGAACTCCTAGACCAGGGCCTGCTGGTGTGCACCTGCCCTCTTGCACTCCTAAACCGGAGCCTTCCGCTGTGCAAGTGCCCGTCCGCAGTCCTAGACCTCAGAGAGCCAGAAAACCCCCAGACCGACTGGAGTATTATTAAGGGGGGAGATGTGTTGTGTATGTAAATAGATGAAGATTATTTGCATTCTTTAAAGTCTCATTATGTAAGAATATATGTGTATATAAATTGGACATTTTTTTTTTGGCCAAACGAAAAGAATAAGAGCTAAATAAAGAGTCATGGTCAAGTTTGAGTTGTTGTACATCTAATTACGACACAACCTTAACAACATCCATCCTCACTCAAGACACAAAGGTTGCCTGTTATGCAGATTATATAGCCATATGGCACACAAGTAGCAGCATAGAAATATCAGAAAAAAAACTGAACACATCAATGAGAGGAATGGAGAAATGGGCAATGAAATTAAAAAGGACAATAAACCCAATAAACACAAACCTATAGGTCTCTTTCACTGACAGGAAAAAAGGCATGAATTTAACTCCAAAATAAGCATAAACAACCATATAATTGATAAAATTAGATCTCCAAATTAACTAGGTATGATACTTGATGAGGAATTGCGATTTACAGAACACATAATTAGCACCTCAAATAGAGCTACCAGAAACCTAAACATTCTGAGAAGGCTATGTGGAACAAATTGGGGAGCAAAACCCAAAATTCTCAGAACAACATATATCACTTTAATAAGGCCACCTGTTTGGGCTCCCTCAAGTTCATCACTAAAAAGAAGACTAGACAGTATTCAAACAAAAGCGGCCAAATTAATCACTGGTTCTGTTTCAAATACCAACAATTAGAAAATTCAGAGAGAATATGGTCTAGACCTACTTGAAAGAAGAAGACAATTAAAAACAATAAAATTCACCAATAGCTTTAAACTAAAAAAACCGAACACATATCCCATAGAACCTATTTAAACTGGACACGAAAGGAAAGCCTCAAAAGGTCTTCAACACTTCAGTATGACAACAATATTAGAAAGAGCATAAATATGAAACATAATGAATTTCAAATTTGAGAATAACCAATATTTCCAAACCCATTGCCATCAAATGTAATCCTTCAATCTTAACCTGAATGAACCCTGCAATAAAAAAAAAAGAGAACAAAAACATACTTAAAAAGAAAGGACTTGACACAATTGGTTTATGCGATCAGATAAATTATGTAACAGCATATACAGATGGATCATCAGACCTTACCATAAGTAATGGAGGGGCTAGAATTAACATAATACTGCAAGATGGAACATACATCAAAATCAAAAAAGGGCAAGAAAGATTTTACTTGTGAACTGACAGCTATCTGGAAAGCTCTTGATGTATGCCTTAACCAACCATCCCTGCATCAAGCAGAAGTAATTATAATATACCGTACAACGACTACATATCCGATCTAGAAGCAATTCAGAAGGGCAATACTATAATCACCCAGAAAATACACTCGTTACTTACTCAACTGATATCATTGGAGAGTAACTGCATTCTACAATGGATTCCTGCCAGTGTTTGGATCGGGGGTAATGAAATAGCAGTTGAATTTGCAAAGGAAGCCAGAAAGTTGAGCCAAAGGAAAGAACAAATGCCATTATTTGACGCTGATGCTTTGCAAAAATACAAGATAATTGAACAAAAATAAGAAGAAAAAAAATCAAAATGCGAAATAAACACTGAGAGAAAAATGACAAAAACTATAACACGGCTTAGAACAAAACACTATAAAGAAATGACAATACATCCAGATGGCACAAGAACCTATAGGACATGCAACAACTGTCCTGGTGTGGAACTAACAACTACTCACATATTCTCATGCCCAGCAATGGCCGCAGCCTTGCAGAAAATTGACATAGACCCAGAGCAGCTGCTTTACACACCCAAGATAGTGGACAATGCTGCTGTGATAGAGATGCATGGAGACATCTGAGGCTCTTTATTGGACACTACAAAAACAACAACGGCATTCCAGAGTAAAATAAATCATCAGAGATAGATAAATATTTTTCAAATGAATTAAAATAAATATAATCGATACTGAGAGAGAGTTGAATTAAAAAAATAGAAAAAAAAATTTCCAAAAATTAAATAGCTGAGAGGATTCCAGCAAACCTCATCTAAAATATCAGTTTTTTTTTTTGCTACATGTTTTAATTTGCATATACCTATTTTACATATCTCAGATTGTATTTAAAAATCGTTAACCATTTCTCCTAACTTTTGGCGAAATGGTGTTTTACTAATTTATCATTTGATATTATTAGGGTTCTTTCCTGGAATTCAAAAAGGAAAAATACTTGTCGTTCAGTTATATTTTGCAATTTATCAAACAATTTGGCCGCTGAATAGCTGATTCTGGTAGAGCGCCATCTAGCGAATAAACTTGTAACTAAAATCAATTTCGAATTTTTCATTATTTGCCATAAAAAATCCCATTGCATCCTGAACACAATAGTGTTTACCGCATTGCTCTAGCGCAAATATTCGCGGAGTTATTAATTTTTAAAGAGTCGCGGGACTTTTGGATCACCCTGTATATTAACTAGCCGAATGACCCGGGCAACGCCCGGGTTTTACCCGATTAAATGGTTTTATTGAAATACTATTCGTTACAATTATAAATTGGCACCGTGGATGTCACTCTTGTGAAACGTCCCGCTCCAAACTTTGTGTCTGAGAAGCGATATTTTTATAGAAAGATGATCTGGCTTTTGTTTTCTGCTCGAATGAATGTTTTTCTGTTAGAATTTTGTTCCTGCGTAGAAAAAAAATTAACTGGTTTCACCCGTGGTCTCTGCTTTTTGGAATATATTTCCCGATATAATTTTGTATCTGATAATCAAACTTGATACAGCAATATCGTCATAATCATTTTCTGACTAAAAATATATAGTTTTAATAATTGATTTATATATTTTTAAAATAGACTATCGTCTTCCCCGTATTTTTTTACCTATGTATGGAAATTTTGATTTGAATTAGTGAACTACTGCGAATTTGTATACCGGACATATACAAACAAACATACAAACATTTATTTTTATATATATAGATAATCCAAATTGTACCTTATGTACCAAATGTTCTCCAGCGAAGAGGTGTGAATTGACTTTTTGAAAATATACATAATTATAAAGATAGAAGCTTCTATAGAAATAAATAAAATAAGCCGAAATAGCTCAGTTAGGAGAGCGTTAGACTGAATATCTAAAGGTCCCTGGTTCGATCCCGGGTTTCGGCATCTTTTTTTAATTTTTAAATTTCATCCGTGACAGAGGCCGATGAGGAAAGACGGTCGTGACTATATATATTAATAATAATAATTATTATTATTATCATTAGATAATGATAATGATCATAATGATGATGCGCGCGCATCCGTGACAGATGCGGCCGGCCGATGAGGAATGAGGAAAGACGGTCGTGACTATATATATTAACTAGCGGACGTACCCGGCTTCGCCCGAGGTTTTACCCGAGTAAAGGTTTGTCTAGCGAACATTTGTTAAAACAATTCTCTAAAAACTTATTTAAAAAAGAAGATATATTTTGATAATTTGAAACTCGTAAATTTGAATCTCTCGATAAAGTGAACATTTTTTCCCGGTCCCTGTGTGCCGTGTCATCCTGAATTGGTTCAGTGGTAGAATGCTCGCCTGCCACGCGGGCGCCCCGGGTTCGATTCCCGGCCGATGGTTTGGGGCGGGACGTTTCACAAGAGTGACATCTACGGCGCCAATTTATAATTGTAACGAATAGTATTTGAGTAAAAGCATTTAATCGGGTAAACCCCGGGCGTTGCCCGGGTCATTCGGCTAGTATAAATATATAAACAAAATCGGTTATGCTTATTTAACCGAAAATTCTGTATATCACTATAAAAAAAAAACAGAAATCTAGTAGTGGTAGAGTTGACAACTTTTAAATATAACAAACACTTTTTACCTTGAGAATTAAAAAAATGACAGATAGCGTTTAAAATATCAATTTTTTTTATCTGGTGGGGTTTAGGGTTAACAAAATAAATAATGATACTTCGGCCAGTAAATCTTTTTATTATCTCGACGTTTCAACAAAAATATTTTTTGTTCTCGTCAGGAGTAAACAAAAATTAAAACATTTGGCAAAGATTTAAAAATTATTCTATAAAAATATTTTGGTCTAAACGTCGAGATAATAAAAATATTTACTGGTCGAAGTATATATTTAATTTGAAGAACTATGAATGCAAGCGAGGCAGCTTCTATCTTTACGAAAATAAAATAATTTTATTATTAAAAACCCTTTAAAAATAATTTATTTAAAAATATACATGATTTGAAAAAGGATATAATATTTAATATAAATAAATACATTGCCAAAAATATATTTATTTAAAAATATACATGATTTTAAAGAGAATATAATATTTAGCATAAATAAATACATTGCCAAAAATATATTTATTACAAAATTTTATTAATAGATTACAATTGAATTTATAATATTAATATACATAATGTTTTAGTATCTTCTGTATGTATTCAAGACATTATATTCTTTGTTGGCAGCTATTAGGATAATATCATGATATTCTGTCAAATCACCGCTGTACCTTGGAATATCCAATTGGGAATGTGAAAGAAGAAGAGCTTGTAGATCAAATAAATGTTCACGTATTCTTGATTGTCTTGATCTATGTTTACATAACGTAAATAGGTATTCAACAGGTGTTGTTTTTACAATTGGACAAATTAAATCAGGATCAGCTCCATAATGCAAAAGTATATTAAAAAAGTGTATATGTTGCACAGAGAATGTATTTGCGGTATGTCTTAGTAAAAGAAAGATTAAAGGCGTACCTTCTTTATCAAGATAGTTGGGATCTGCTCCATTCTCCAGGAGACATGTGAATGCTCTAATATCTATTCTATAAAAAGCAAATTCAAGTCCACAGTTATTTGAACATGACTCACCTACACTTCTATTAAATTTCAAATTACGTCTTAAAAACAATTCAATGATCCATTTGATCGGTCGATCATCACTAATTATTTTCATGGCATAAAGAAGAGGCACATATTCGTTATTTTGATTACCATTGGTATCCACTTCTTTGCTAATTAGACGCATAATATATGGTAGACCTTTACTTTGTTCTTCAGATTCTATATAGATGGCCATGTTTAAAGGTGAATGATAAGCTTCACGTATTAATGGCTTATCCTTTTCATCTACTTCTTTGGTGACATTAGAATTTTTAAAGACATAATCAATAATATCTTTTGCACCCAATTCTAACGTATAGATAAGTGGCATCGGTGAATTTATGGTATAGTGGGAAAGGATATCTTTATTGTAGACAATCATTGATCTTAATAATTTAATCTGATTTATCAAACAGCATCTTAATGTAACATTCCTGTGAGAAACGATTTTAGCTGAAGCATATTCATCAAGAGGATTTGCTTTCTTTTCAAGCAAATATTTGTGAATCTTTTCCATTATTGGCGATTCACAAAGAACGTTGAAAAGAAGTATTGGCACGATTTCTGATGGATAATTAGTTTGAGCACCCATTTTTATAAGAAGTTTGATAATTGTAATGTCACCATTAAATATTGCAATATGTA
Source organism: Cordylochernes scorpioides (assembly GCA_030710605.1). Taxonomy (NCBI): domain Eukaryota; kingdom Metazoa; phylum Arthropoda; class Arachnida; order Pseudoscorpiones; family Chernetidae; genus Cordylochernes; species Cordylochernes scorpioides. Next base: position 144,480,426 of record CP092886.1, read on the forward strand.
TTGGACATACAAGCATATCTCCAACAAATTTATCTTTTTGATCACGAAAAGCAAATCCAATCTTGTAGTTTAAATCAGCATTTTGAGCAGCTATTTTCACTATATTTTTATCTGCTTTCTCAAATAAAAATCTAACCAGTAGCTGCTCTTTATTCATACCTCTATTGATTAATCTTAAAACAACTTGACTTTTATATTCGTCTGACATTATATGTATTGGCTGCGGTAATTGAAACAAAACTTTATCCAACATCGATTTGAAATTATTGTTATTTCTTAAATGGGTAAAAAAACTTCTCTTATCAGTAAAATCATTGCAGAAACGTTTAACTTCCTCAAGAACTATTTGTTCTTCTAGGTTTTCTTTTTTAGGTCTATATTTATCATTTCGTTCTATTTTCAACGGCAACAAAGTTCCATGTTCAAATGGAAATGAATTCTTTTCTTTTGATTGTTGCTTATTGACTTTTATTTTTATCATAATGAATAATTATATATTACCTTTTAAAAAAATAATTTTTAAATGAAATATAAAATTCTATTAAAATTAAGAAAGATATTTATAATCCAAGTTACTGGAGCACAAAGCGCCAACTACCCGCTTATGCAATACACACGCAGAAAGTAAAATGCTTACAATACAATTTTCTTTGAATAATAATATTAACAGATTATAAAATATATAAATTTTTAAATTTGTTTATTTCGACTTGGAACGTTATGTCCTATTAGGGACACTTTCACGTTAAGGGTAAACTAAATATAAAAAGAAAAGATAGATCATTTGAAATATGTACAAGAATTAGTCACCAAAATAGTGGACATTGCTACTGCTGTGATAGAGATGCTTGGAGACATCTAAAGCTCTTCATTGGACACAACAACAAAAATTTGTATGCATAAATCAGTTGAAAAGAAAGAAAATAAAAACACAATTGCAATATGTACAAATAATTAGTATGCAAATTTCGTAGTGTATTCGAGGAAAACAATGTACAAATTGAAGAAAGTTTTAATTAAATGTTCAAAGTATTGTCTGTTGCAATTTTTTTTGAAGGAAACAGAGGCAATCTTGGTTATCACATGTGTATTTAATAGAGGTCACTGTGTGTGTGTGTTTCTAAAATCTTTCAAAGTTATTATCTGAATCCCGATAAACATGCTAAAAAGTACAACTTCCTTAAGTTTTGTCCATGAGTATTTCTTCAATAAAGGTCACTGTAATATCTTTCAGAGTTATTGTCTGAATCCAGATATACATGCTGAAAGGTACAACTTCCTTAAGTTTTGTCCATGATTGTGTCTTCAATAAAGGTCACTGTAATATCTTTCAGAGTTATTCTCTGAATCCCGATATACATGCTAAAAGGTACAACTACCACAAGTTTTGTCTATGAGTGTATCTTCAATAAAGGTCACTGTAATATATTTCAGAGTTATTGTCTGAATCCCGATATATATGCTAAAAGGTACAACTTCCATAAGTTTTGTCTAAGAGTGTATCTTCAATAAAGGTCACTGTAATATATTTCAGAGTTATTGTCTGAATCCCGATATACATGCTGAAAGGTACAAATTCCTTAAGTTTTGTCTTCATGAGAAGATTACCCACTACTTTTTCCCATCTTTCTGGCTATTGACGGATCCCATCGCTGAAAAAGGCCGACTCTTTGGCCGCTATCCATTCATCAATCCATTTTTTGACTTCATCATAATTGAAGAAGTGGTTGTCAGCCAGGCAATGTTGCATTGATCGGAAGAGATAATAATCGGAAGGAGCAATGTCTAGGCTATACGGCGGATGGGGTTAGACTTCCCATTTGAGCGTTTCTAAGTACGTTTTAACGGGTGCTGTCATCTTAAGACCTAGGTCTTTTTTTTTTTTATTTACAACTAGCGGACGTACCCGGCTTCGCCCGAGGTTTTACCCGAGTAAAGGTTTGTCTAGCGAACATTTGTTAAAACAATTCTCTAAAAACTTATAAAAAAAAAGAAGATATATTTTGATAATTTGAAACTCGTAAATTTGAATCTCTCGATAAAGTGAACATTTTTTCCCGGTCCCTGTGTGCCGTGTCATCCTGAATTTTGTCTTTCCTAATTTTCTACATTAGAAAATCATAGTTTTATCTAGTGAACATTTTTTCCCGGTCCCTTGAAAAATACTCGATAAGTAGAATAAAATCAATATTAATTGGTTCCCTCGGTAATTGGAAGTTAAAGGAATAGTATCTTCGCCTTGGAATTGTATCATTATTCTTGTCTCAAATAAATTGCCGTGTCATCCTGAGATAATCTTACTTTTGATAAATAATATTTAAGATAACAAACTTAGTGATAAGAAAACTTGTTATCATCGTCACAATGGGGGCGCTGCTTGCGAGTTAAATCTACAAATCTGCAAATAACTCTAAGGATATTCAAGATATTCATGAAATTATTTTTCAAAAACCTTCCCGGTGATATACCTAATAATATCCCAAAATTTCACGGCGATTGGATGTATGGTTTTTGAATCTATAGAGTACAGACAGACAGACATTCAATTTTATATATATACTAGCGGATGTGCCCGGCTTCGCCCGGGTTTTACCCGAGTGAATGTTTGTCTAACGAACATTTGTTAAAACAATTCTCTATAAACTTATAAAACGTACTCGGCTTCGCCCGGGGTTTTACCCGAGTAAAGGTTTGTCTAGCGAACATTTGTTAAAACAATTCTCTAAAAACTTATTAAAAAAAAAGATATATTTTGATAATTTGAAACTCGTAAATTTGAATCTCTCGATAAAGTGAACATTTTTTCCCGGTCCCTGTGTGCCGTGTCATCCTGAATTTTGTCTTTCCTAATTTCCTACATTAGAAAATCATAGTTTTATCTAAAATAAAATAATACTTTTAATACTTTGCTACAATATTAAAAAGAGGGGTGCTTAGGTGTTTAAAATGTAAAATGTGCTCTAAATAGTATTACATAGAGCCTTCATAACAAACATATTTAAAATAAACCAATTAAAATATAATAATGCTGTAAAAAAAGACTTTGCTACAATAATATAAAAGAAATGAAAATAAAAAAAAAAAGACACCCACGCTGAGCCTCGAACCTAGGTTTGTTATAAATATTATTTAAAAATTGTTTATGTTAATTTTTATTTTAAAAGGCCTACATTTTAAATAAAATAATATTTTTAATAATTTGCTACAATAATATAAAAGAAATGAAAAAAAAAAAACACCCACGCTGAGCCTCGAACCTAGGTTGGGGGGGTACGAAGCTGTGTACCTAACCTATAGGCTAAGCTTGACGTTACAAATACGCTCATGCGAGGCTATTTCAGGCCATACGCCTGCCGCGAGGGGGCGCTGTTGCGAGTGAATTTACGTTTTATTGTAAATAAAAATGCAACGAAAGGTTATTTCTAAAGAGTAATTAGCCAGAAACCATCCCGGTAGTATACTAAAAAACTTCCCAAAGTTTCATCACGATCGGTTGAGCGATGTAGAAGATTATCACTTACGAACGGACCAACAAACATTCATTTTTATATATATAGACTAGCGGATGTGCCCTCGTAAATTTGAATCTCTCGATAGAATGTGAACATTTTTTTCCCGTGTCACATTGCCGTGTCATCCTGAGATAATCTTACTTTTGATAAATAATATTTAAGATAACAAACTTAGTGATAAGAAAACTTGTTAACATCGTCACAATGGGGGCGCTGCTTGCGAGTTAAATCTACAAATCTGCATATAACTCTAAGGATATTCAAGATATTCAGGAAATTATTTTTCAAAACCCTTCCCGGTGATATACCTAATAATATCCCAAAATTTCACGGCGATTGGATGTATGGTTTTTAAATCTATAGAGTACAGACAAACAGACAGACAGACAGACATTCAATTTTATATATATAGACTAGCGGATGTGTACCCGGCTTCGCCCGGGTTTTATCCGAGTGAAAGTTTGCCTAACGAATATTATATATTATGAAGTATAATAAACAATGTTAAAGATTAGTTTTAACTATTAATCAAGATTGTGTGTGAATATGTGAGAAAGATGTAATATCGTTGTTGTTTTCTTGGCCGACTGTTTTACATATGGTGTTATCTTAAAATTGCTTGTTTTGAATATTTTTTTAGATTGAGATTATTAGCTAGTATGTAAAAAAATTAACTCTGTTGAATTTTTTTTTTGTATTTATATATAAATAAAATTAACTCTTGATTTTTTTGTATTTAATCGATAACAGCGAAGTTACGCATGTTAATGTTAGGAAAAATATTTTAATGTTAAGCAAAACCTGTTCCATCTCGTTTTACATAAATGTTGAAAATTTGGTCGAAATTGATGCATTGTAACGAAAGTTTTTAGCGAACAACACTTATGAAATTTGCATTTTATTAATATAGATATTAATAATTAATAATAATAATATTTATCATTAGATAATGATAATGATCATAATGATGATGCGCGCGCATCCGTGACAGATGCGGCCGGCCGATGAGGAATGAGGAAAGACGGTCGTGACTACATATATTAATAAGTTTCAAAACAAAACCTAGTAAAAGATAGATGATTGGTCCATCGAAATATTGGATAAATAAAACTTATATTAAATCCAAAATAAGCCTTAGTTTTAAAATATTAATATTATGGATTACTCTATATTCAGAATAATAAAATATTTTACATAGGTTTAGAACAAAATATTTTTACAATATATAAATTGAAATAGAATGAAATCATAACTCATATTTGAACAAAACATACATTACACAAATTAACATAAACAAGATTTAATGAAAATATTATTAAAAATAACTTTTAATATTGTAAGGAAACACATGCGATTTCAATATAATTAATATATTTATATTAATATTGTTCATATTCATATGCATATACACTGCGGACCTAGAAACCTGTAAAATAAAGTGAAAGTTGTATAAGCTTATGATTTTGCTTTGTTTTAAAAATGAATCGATGTTGGTTCCATATGCTTGAATTGCATATTACACCTTAGTTCTACAAATATTTTATTGCTTAAAGAGGAACACAACAAAACAAAAAAGAAACTACAATTGCAAATGATTTGATAACTAACAAAGAAAATAAAAACAATAAAAATAATAAGTGATGATTATAAAAAATGAATATTTCTGCCAGAAAAATGTTTCTATGAATTAAAAAATAAGAATAATTACAAACTTAAAACATAAACTTCAAACAAAGCCTATGTCTATAGATAACCTTAAATACCCCCGATACTACTTTCTTAGAAACGGCAGATTGTATAAAAATATCCTTTCAATTCAATAGTAGAGCATAGAAAGCGCTGAGACGTTCATCACAGATGACCCAAGCCCCACTCATCCTATTTTTAATTATGATTTTAAGGTTTGCAAAAGTACTTTTTATTATATGTCCTGAAGAAACATTATTGTCGAGGAAGGGTAAAATTAATTTGATATAGATTCTATTTTAAAATTCAATATAATACACTCGACATCTATGTGATAAAATCAGAATGATATTAAATCCAAAAGGATTAAATAAAACCTCCATGCAGTGAAGAACCAGGATGATCGAACAATTATTTCCCAGCGAAACTTTGTGATAGGAAATAGAAGGGAGACATAATTTATTTAACAGAAGATGTCATAGCCGCCCAGCTAATTAGGAGAATAAGGTTGAACGAACCCAAAAAGAAAAAAAAAAGGGGCGCAATCCCCAGGCGGGTCCAATTGTTTGCCGGCAATCCTAACCCAATAATCCTAATGAGACATGGACGGCTGATACAGTTAACTTCCGCCGCCGTGTTGGAGCCATAATGCTGTACTTTGCGCAGAGTACAAAGTGACAAAGTTAGATTGCGCTCAATTCTTTCCAAACGATAACCAGCGCAAACCTCTCTAATTCGTTCAATATTCTAATACAATTGAGGGGCTGAAGTCCCAAAACAACTCCACCTGGGCGAAAGAACATTTAAAAAATCAACGATGCCATTGATCGGCTCGAGATGGCGACAAAATTGGGTCAGACCCAACTTGGGGTCACTCACCCAAAAGTTGAACTCTCTAAGCTGAGAAGAGCGGATTAATTTCCTTTCAAACATATCAGCGAATGACATGAAAGGGATTTTAGGATAGGAAAAAAGTTTATTGCAATATTTCTGAGACAAATAGACTTGATTTAAACATTCTATCCACCGTTAAATCAATTACTCTGGCCGATCGAAACTAATCGATGGGCTTCTTCGAGGTCTGAGCACCCCATCTGCTGGGCCGGGCTGTGGATTGACCATGTAGGACACTCCTCGATAGCCGACATTACTTGGAGTCTCTAGGTGTGCAGCCATAAACATCTAGCAACGTATAATATCGATATATATATACGTAAATCATATGCATATCAACATAACACGATTTTTATAAACCTTTCTGATTCTTTGGCCGATTTACGTGTACTACCTTTATGAAAAATGGAAGTTGTATAAGCTTATAATTTTGTTTTGTTTTAAAAATGAATCGATGTTGGTTCCATATGCTTGAATTGAATATTACACCTTATTACTATATATTTTATTGCTTAAAAGGGAACACAACAAAACAAAAATAAACTACAATTTCAAATGACTTGATAACAAAATAAGAAACAAAAAACGATAATATTACAAAAATGATGATGATAATAAATTGAATATGTCTAAAAATGCTTTTATGAATTAAAAAGTAAGAATAATCACAAAATTAACATATAAACTTCAAAAGACTATCAATTATGCAGTTCAAGATGAGAATATCGTTTGAAATGTAAAATAATATTACTATAATACATATAATAGTTATGTCTCCCTACCAAGATTTATTTTTTTTTGGCCTATCCCTAGTACACGTGGTACAGGCCATGATAATCATGGTGGGTAGTTAGCGACTGCTTTTTTACTGTAAGCGCACCACATGTCTACACATGTGAAAGCAGTTCGACTTTGCATTTACAAATGTGCCAGAGCCCCGTTTGATTACTTGCACTCGTTGGTGGGGTTGGACTTTTGCAAGAATCGGGGGGCCATTGGAGCATTTTTTTTTAAACAGAAAAAAGTGTCCAATGCGGGAATCGAACCCGGGTCGTAGTGGTCGAAAACCAAACGGTTTAACCAGCCTTCCACCGACCCCCCCCCCCCCCCCAAGATTTTGTATAGTTGGTTAAATATTTTTTTTATTGATTGATATTACCTTCTACTTTTATATTCTTTGTTTTAAACATTTTCCTTTGTGGACTACGCTTCGAGTCGATATAAGGCGAAATGTCTTAATAAAGGTTTTTGTTGCTGTTGATATGTAAATCATATTAAAGGAACAAATGCAATAAAAGGTTATAGAGATGCACACCAAGGGAAAGCTAGGCCTGGATTTAGTGATCGACAGTTCCACGCGAGGATAATAAAGTATTGCACTGAATTGGATTCCAAAGCCACGATTAGTTGAAGTGACATTTAATTTTCACCGCTAATGAGCTAACCGCGTTTGAAATGGCGGCCGCGCTTAAATCATTACCTCCCTAATGGACGTGCAGTAATACAATTTAATAATCAGCTATTTATAACAGCCTAGAGCTGTCTCCCTCATAATCAATTATGTAGTCAAGGTCGTTTGCTAATTTATCAATTAACGGCTTATATGAATCCAATTTTCGGAAATATTATTGAATTTTAAGTGGGAAGCGTGCCTACCCGGATTAGTTCTATAGATTACTCGCTTGGCACCTTGGCAAACGTCTCCCTTCAAACTCACCCCCTAGCTACGAGCTGAAATATCACACTAATAGTTGAATCTCGATATTAAAGTATTTTCTCATACCGCTCACTTCTGAAATGTGTTTGTAGATGTTCTGACCCTTCAATGACTATTTCTTAAAATTTTCATATTTACTTAATTCAAATTATTTTATCCCTACTTATTTTTTTTTTAATCTAGAAAATTCTCAAAATATTATATTGCTAATATATCAGTTTTTCAGTTCAAATTTAATAAATAGGTTAAATTAAATTTAATAATTTGAGACCTTTCATTAAATCTCTCTATTTTAGATAGGAATACGTTTGTTGTAGAAATGTTCTGAGGATGGCTGATATGAAAATCACAGGAAGGAATTAAGGCATTGACACTCTAGCCCTTTATACGTGATTACAAAACACAAACACAGGGCATCAAATAGAAATTAGATATTGCACTAGATACTCAATCTAAAGACCTGTGATATACGAGTATATTCTACTAATTTCTGTTTTTCTTATTGTGTTTGGATATTTCTGTAAAATTAAAAGTTTGACGAAAAGGTTTGATGGGTAAAAGATCTATATGAAAAAAAAATATATATATATACCTAATATGCGTTTGAAGGGGCGAATTCTGGATATTTCTACGATATAATACCCTAGTGATTTGCATATTGTTGTAGTATCGTCTATGCTAATTTGCATCTCTGCCTATATATGGCAGCTTTGTTAGATTTTTTTAGGCTAGCGGTTCTTGGATAGGGCAGGTCGCTGATAGGCGTGAGCTGCTGGTGTGTACATAATTTTATCAAGTTTAATTTCTTTAATCTCTTGTCTATCTTTATTGTTTATAAATACCTTTAAGTAATAAAGGACCTTCGTAATTATCCGCCTTCTTTCTCTTCTACGGATAGCACATTATGCCTATAGCCCTATAACTATAATATACACATATATTCCCCCACCCTATCACTGTAAAATACACCTCATACTCCTAATCCTACTATAGTTTTACACTATAATAAACACAATTATACACATTAAGTTCACAACTCCATGCGCATTTATACATCACGTTTCAATATATATATTATTCTATCAACCCCAATCACTACAACATATAATACACATTAATCTTTCAACTTTATATCTATAATATGCATATGCATACATCAAACTTCCAACATGATCAATATAGTGTTGCATCAATTTTAATGCGCCCTACATTTATTCAAAATATTCTATGATATTTAATATTAAATTTAAAACTGATTATTTAGATTATCATCATTCCTTTTTATAATTTCATTCCTTTTGTAATATTTATTGTACATATATCTTGATTGGTTATTGGAGCGAGAGAGGACCTAGACCGAGACTGCGGATCGCGACCTACGAGGAAGACAATGAATAAATAAACGCAACAACTTTGAAAGATAATTTATTTTCATTTACTTTTATTTATTGGCTTTGAGTATGGAACCCGCTCGAGAAACGTGTATAACACCAAGAAGGAAGAAACCAAGGTCGACGACCCTGCAAAGCTGCAATTTGGTGCAACGATAATATAACCTTTATGCTATTAATTCCATTATTATAATACGCACATTACTTTAGCAACCCCATTACTATACCTGACTACATTTTTTACTACATGTTTATGCGCAGTATATCTGCTGAATGTTCTTCAGCCAATTGCTGGTTTATCAACCCGCGCCTATTTTACATAGGGATTGGATAAGCAGCATTTGCTCGTTTTAAGTGAACGCTATAAAACCTGCAGTTTAAAGTCCTCTATATACATCATTATCAACTTAGTGAATATGTTCCTCTAGAAAGTTCGAAAGCGCAATGTTAATAAGCGATATAATGGGGGCGCTTAAATCATAAATAAGTATAATGAACTCCCTTTCTCTAATATCAAATTTATGCTGCTTAAATAAACGATTAAAACAGGGAGTCAAATTTTGTTTATTGCTGTATAAATTAAATCCCTAAAAAACACCGACAAAAATAAATACCTGCTATAAAATTCAAGTAAAATAAGGGAGAAATGACTAATGGAAGGGCACAAAGAACAAACAAACAATTTAATGGCTATGCAAATATTTGTCATTATTTAAGAGCGCTTGAAAAACGGGTCATTAGACGCCGGTTCTGATTAACTCGAATAATGCTGGAGGAAATATAGATGTGTTGGGGATGCACAAACATGAGGAAATTCTAATTTGTATGTCAATGCAAACAAAATACGGAATAAATTAGTTTGTGAAGTATTATTTGATGAAATATTTTTATTTTTAAGGCGTTAATTTATTCTAAAATATTATTATTTTAAATATTTTTCTTCAAGAAGAGTAAACCAGATACCTTAATTTTACCATGGAATATTTCAATATATATATAATTAATACTGTATATATATTTTTTTCACAAAAACAAAAATGATATACCATATGTAAAATTATACTAAGAGCATTTATTATATCTATAATAATTCTCTAAAATCGACTAATAATTTAATATATATTTAATATATATATGTGGAAATATATTAAATAATATATGTAGGAGCAAATATATTCTGTAATGCAAAAATGTGTAGGGAAAACTTATTTTAAATTACATCCAAGGTGTCAAGAGAAAATCCGCATTTCCGACTTTTTCGGAATTCTAAGTAGGAGGGTCAACGTCCTGAGGTAATCTCACATGCTAATTGGGCGCTGCCATGCGGCAAATGCCCTGGGGCCATTTAAAATGGAAATAAAAAATGTCCAACTTTACACTTTTAATCATTTTAACCTGTGAGACTGTGTGTGTTTGTTTGTAATTAAACTCCATTTTTACATCCTTGTTGTCGTTGACACCTTCGAAATCCTCTTTTACTCTTGTTAATTTGGTTTCATTTTACTGCGCATGCGTGTCCGGGATAAACTCGCAAATTATTCTCCTTATTTAAATTTCACATTTCCTTATTATAAGCCGTTTATTTTCCGCATGCATAACATTCCTAATTATGCCTACAGAGCTTAAGCCATGGATATTAAAATCTTAGCTTGATATATGCTTTTGTTTAACTCTCTCTGTCTTTATAAATATATATATAATTCGAGTCATTTTCCATAATTGAACATGTTTTTATAATATATAGCCAGCATTTTATTATTTATCATTATCCTTAAGTTTATCGTTATAATATTTTCCTTTTATAATTATCACTATTCATATCATTGTCAATAATCAATATTTTTTATCACACACAGGAAATGCCAATTTTGTTATTATTATTATACCTATATATATAAATCATATTCACATCACATCACTCTAATAGTAATAATCTTAGAGTGTTCAAATGTGGAATTTAGGTAAAAATGATGCATTATTTGATATGTATTCTGTTAATTGCAGATATACAGCTGTGAAATTATGACTCCTCCCATCTAACGCAATAAATATTTCCAGAGTCGATATTCCTAAATCACTATTTATATATATAAATTTCCATCTATATATATATATTATATAATTTTTTTCTCCCTATTGAATATTGAAAAATTTTTAAAAACTTAATTCTGTTAACGTTATGTGGCGCTGAATTTGTTGTTGACACACATTAAATATGTTATAACACCTTGATAAAGGTTGGCGTTCAGCCAAATTAAATATTGGTAAAATAAATGATATTTTGATCCAATATATGCCTTTTTAATTAAAGATTTATTTATGGGTTGCTCTATTTTGAATATATATATAACAAAAAAGGCTTATCCTGACCGCTCACATGAACATTTTAAATACAGAGCGCCATCTAGTGGAACCAAAATTTACTGAACGTTGATTTAAACTTGTTTCATGATATTTGACCAACCTATTTTCTTCATTAACAAAGAAAATCCAATCACGAAAGCGTTTCGGGCTGTTGATCCTCGTCTGAGCGTTGAGGTATGGCTTGCACCTCGATCAATTTTCATATTAAATACTCTTTTTTTTTTACTATGAAGGGTCAGCTTTCTTGAAATAATATTTCGTGTCTTATTGGGGTGAAATGGTATATGGTTCCGTTGCTGTTACAGTTTGGGTTATGGGTATTTATGCTGTGTTTGACTTGTGAGGAAAGTGCTCTAATATTTTGTAAATTGACTTGTGCAGCTTCACTCGTTCTTCTAAGAAATTTTCGGTTACGCCTATGTTGTTGTATAGATGGTGTTATGCGATATTTTATGTGCAAGATTATTTTATTTTTCCGGGTTAGAGATAGGTTCAGTGATGAAATGGCAGATTGCGATAGCGGGTTAATAATCCATGTCGTTTGAATATATTGTGGTTCTCTTTACTCCGGGCCTGTAGGGCAGTTCGCAGAAATTGTTTTATGAAATAGTCGGATGTTTTTCGTGGCATTTGTCTTTCAAGATCTTTTATGTGTGTGATGATTTTTATTGAATAATTAATATTGGGGGTCAGAACCTATAGTTATTTGTCTGAAATTTGAATTGCTGACACTTTGATATACCTAGATATTCTTAGATATTCTTTCGTGAGAACTTCAACTATAAAAGTCTATTATACGGGGCTCATATATAGGATAGTGCCTGTATATGGCTCTTTTTTTTAATAGAGTACAAAAGTATTGCGCGTGGTTAACTGTTACTTTGACTACAATTAATATATTAGAGACAATATATACCTAGATATATTAATATAAAGGTAGAATATCAATACTTACAGACACACACATATATATAAAGATGAAGATCGCCTCTCCCGTCAAAATAGTCGTCAAAGCTAGACGCCATCTATTGACCTTCGCCGCAAACTAGCGGCCTCGGGTCGGTGACAAAGCCACAACACCAGCTTTGCCAAACTGAGAAGCGTCCACTTAGAGACCATGGTTCCGGACTAATGGCCCTCGTCAACCTAGGATAGACTTTATTCCATGAGATCCACACGGGATCCAATGGATTCTTCACAATCTGCCAAAGAGGTGTTTAGCTGGCAAAGTTGCTAGGCCAGATCTATGGCTAAAATATAGATAAAATATTTTCCGGGAGGGGATATTCATCTATGAATATAAAGGTCGCCTCTCCCGTCAAAATAGAGGCCAAAACTAGAAATGGGTATTTAAGGTCAAATTAACGTAAATACGCTTTACACATGAAAAAACAATAGAAAAAAACACATGTGCTCGTGGTCAGGAAATGCCTTCTTTATTTTTAATATCAACACCTAACCCATCTTTTATTTTTTCTATTGTTTTTTCATGTGTAAAGCGAATTTACGAAAATTTGGCCTTAAATACCCATTTCTTGATTTCTCAAGAAGCCTCTGAGACTAAAAATATTTTTGGTCGCAGTGGTTACAGCCTACTCCACGCCGACGAGCGCCAACAGCGCGAAACGCGTTCGTGGATGACTTTTCTTGATTTATCAAAAAATTGAGTTGGCCAAATATCACGGAGCAAGCTAAATAAACGTTTAGTTTATTTTTGCTCCACTAGATGGCGCTCTGCCATCTAAAAAGCACATGTTCTCGTGGTCAGGAAATGCCTTCTTTATTTTTAATATATATATTCAAATGTCTCGGAATTATCATTTGAATTGGGATAATCTCAGAAGTGTAGATATAGAGCAGAATATGGAATGCTCTCAAATACCTTCTTCCCCCCTTCAAACTTTAAATAATATATATTTTAGTCGACTTTAAAACTCAAATTAAATATTCCAAGGCTATATAACACAATATTCTGTCCGACTGATGTTCCCACAAATTCAATTATTCGAGCGGGTTGAAACTTCTCAGAAAGTATAATGTCGCTAGCGCGCTCCAGCTAAATATAATTTGCCTTCCATTTACCTTCTACTTTGGAGAACTTCAGAGTGATGGTAAAATATCCAGTGAATATTTTAGTTTAAAAAGTAGCGAACTGAAACCTAAATGGCATTTCAGACCAATATTCTCTCGTTCCAAATATATTTCTGGCATGAAATTTAATCCCAATTAAGGCCAAACATATTAAGATCAAAATGGGTTGAAAAAAAACATAATTAAAAGTGTTAAATTAATGGGTTTTTTTGCTTATCCCTAGTACACGTGATACAGACCATGGTAATCATGGTGGGTAGTAGTAGGCGACTGCTTTTACTGTAAGTGCACCACATGTCTACACATGTGAAAAGCAGTTCGACTATGCACTTACAAATGTGCCAGAGCCTGTTTGGTCACTTGCATTCGCTGGTGGAGTTGGACCTTTGCAAGAATCGGGGGTCATTGGAGCATTTTTTTATATCAGAAAAAAGGCCCGATGCGGGAATCGAACCCGGGTCGTAGCGGTCGAAAACCAACTGTTTAGACCATGTTATATATTTTTCAAACATTTAAAATTGTATTTAATATCAGAATGCTTGTTTTATATAGAATGGCTCTTTATATTAGGACAAAATGTAAATTTTAATGCTATTTATTATATTAATAAAACAGGGACATGAGTTCCGAATCCAAGTCTGGCAATGGGCAGCGACTTGTGCCGCAGCTAGCGATGAAATCAGATGATAAAATATCAGAATTAAAACCCAATTGGATTTGAGACCGAAAAATATTTGGTCCTGCTGGATAAATGGGTGAAATTTATGCCGAGTGAATCTATCTTCAAAATAGACACACAAACTATGCATCTTCTCTAGACCGTGTCTACAGATTAGCTGGTGTTGTGGCTTTGTCTCCGACACGATTCTACTAGTTTGAAGACGGGTCTAGATAAATGGGTGAAATTAATGCTGAGTGAATCTTCAAAATAGACACACAAACTATGCATCTTCTCTAGACCGTGTCTATAGATTAGCTGGTGTTGTGGCTTTGTGGCCGACACGGAACTACTAGTTTTCAGACGGGTCTAGAGATAGCGCTATATATAAATATTTTCCCAATTTTTACAGGAGAAGTAACCTTCCATTTATATCCAGATGAGTGTGCGGAGGTGGCATGCTATCAATTTAGAAACGCACCAACATAATATTGGTCTTCTCTGCGCATATTTAACAGCCTCGTATCACAATATTGAACAGAAATCCAGTGTTTGTGGAATTTGGACAAACTAAAAACCTGTAAACCAAGGATTCGGCTCCGATTTCCTGACAAACTACGGGAGAAGTTACGAAATGGAACGAATATGTCGAAAATATTATTAATTGGTGAAATAGTGAAGACGATTTAAGGTCGCAGGAAATATGGATTTTAGAAAGGAATATGTTCATATGCGGATTTACGCAGGGAATATAAAGAACATTTATTGTTCAATTAATTTGTTAATTTGTAAATAAATTCCTTCTTAGATTGATTCATTTCCCATAAAAACTTCACTACACTAATTTGTAGTGAATTGTTTTCTATTGTTTAAATGAGAGAAATGAACTTAGGCTCTAAAATATCATAAAACCTCATTTTATAAAGAGACAAAAACTAAAAAGACTAAGGTGACCTAAAGAGCAAATACATTGGACAATTTCAATGGACACCATAATTATAAGCGATGAATCCATATTTTGCGCGCGCATGTAGGAAGAAGAAAAGGGACTCATATATATAAAGTTGCGTGAGGATGATATTCATATACCAAAAGAGGCACCTTTCCCACCTTTCCTAGTTGAAGGGTTTACCACTGATGAGCCAAGCCCACCCAATATATTTTCATCGCCATTAGGACAGTAGAAGTTTGATTTATTTGTGAAAAGAAACATTCGGCGTCTTAATATTTTCATTTGTTATATATAGATGGCGCGTTATTGCTTTCCATTACTTAATGTTGTATTCTCGTCTGAAAATCGACTTTCTACTTCACCAGCTTAAACACTTGTTTGGCAGAGATTCGACCGAATTTCATGACCCCTCTCGTAGGCTATGAAATCGAAACAGCCCCCTGTACTGATGAGAGCCATAGCCAGAAACTATGGTATACAGGCTGTCATTTTTTATCTGAATTTGCCAACACTGTGCTGCGGCTCATTCTTTATCATCACTAGTAAAGAATTTACTAGGGTGATAAATATAATGAATCGTTCTAATGCATAATTAAAGGGAGAGGCTCCCCTCTAGGTACATATATATATTTGTTTGTGTGTGTTTGGAAATTAATAATTAATTTTAAAAAGAAACTCATCTCTCTCTCTTCCTGGATGATTTAATTTTCTTCTTAATCAATATTTTAAAAATACTTATTTTAGATCAAGTTTTCTTCATTTTCTCTAAAGTATCGTGTGGCTACATGCGAAATTTCTTCGGAGAATAAGATCGCTTTAAAAGGCTCGTTTTTTAAATCACAACATGTCCCTATATGACATATACACATTTAAAATATGTAGAACCTACAAAATATATATTCAAAATTTATTTGAATATAATGAGAATAAAAGAATAATACACATAAATAAATGTTATAAAATAAATGAAGCTTCCAGGGTTAAGTTTCTTGTGTAACTTTTTATTTACAAGCTTTCGGACTTGTCAATCCTTCAACAGGATTATCACATTAACAACTTAATAATAAATACAATTTTTATATATACAATAAATGTACAAATTTAAATCTAATATTTCAAATAAATCAGCAATATTGTATATATAGGAATAAAGGCTTAATAATGATACGGTACTAAGTTATGTAGACATGTGGGTGAATTTTAAAGGATATTTTGTGAGATATGAGGATTTAAATTGCAGGTATTTTTGAAGGATGTACATTTTTCTATTCACGGTATTGTGTTAAGTTCTATTGAGGTCCAGCTTTCTGGAAGAGGTCTGGAATGTTTGTACTTAATATTTTGATGAACTATTTCTGTTGAGTGAAAATTCGGGGAACATTCCAAGCTTTTTCCTTTTTAGAAAACTGGGCTTCACAATAGTAGATAACAATAGACTCCCCTTAAATGTACCTGCAATTCGAATCCTCAGGGCCTACAATATCTTGTATATATACCTTTGACTGATTTATCTAAATTAAAAGATTATACATTTGTATATTCATTTATTCCTTTTATAATTATAATATTTTGTTTGAAAAAAAAATCAGGTAAAATGTTCTTTTTAATTTTAAATTTGCAAGCTTTCGAGCAAATATACTGCTCTTCAACGGGCTGATACTCTATGTACAATCTCTGAATATTATACATAGAGTATTAGCCCTTTGAAAAGCAGTATATTTTCTCGTAAGCTTGCAAATTCAAAATTGAAAGTAACTTTTCACTTGATTTTTAAAAAAATAATTTCTGGGTAACTATTGTTCACATAATATTTTGTTCAATTTTTAATGATTTATTTTTGGTAGTATTATATATTTAATATATATATATATATATATTATATTAATTAAAAAAAAAAGATTTTTGAGTTTCTGCTTGATATTTGATTCATGTTGAGGATTATTGTAATGGTGGTGCAGTCGTGGCTATAATATTGAAAGAATAATGGTTTTGATCATATATTGCTTTATTGAGCCCAGAAATATATACAAAACATAATTTTGGTAAGTACTGCCTGGCTTAAGGCGTAAGAATAAATAAAGCAAAAATATTATCTACATAATTACATATGGTTTGAGCCGACTAGCGGGGAAGAACAAAAATGAGATTTTATATGGGAAGCATGACCTCTGGCGGTCGATTTAAACAGAGTATTTATATTTATGACATTATAATTTTAAATAAAATAACACTTTAACATAATTCTAAATAAAATATTTTAATTGAACATTATAAATAAATTATTTTAATATAACATATATATATATTATATATATAACAGTTGTATAAGTACGTGAAGTGATAGGCAAGCCTCTCCAAACAGTCTTGTTCCCCGAAAAGGTTTGACTGGAAGCCACACGAAATATTGGGGGAAAGAAATATATATATACAGGGTGATCCAAAAGTCCCGCACAACTTTCAAAATTAATAACTCCGCGAATATTTGCGCTAGAGCAATGCGGTAAACACCATTGTGTTCAGGATGCAATGGGATTTTTTATGGCAAATAATGAAAAATTCGAAATTGATTTTAGTTACAATTTTATTCGCCAGATGGCGTTCTACCAGAATCAGAGATTCAGAGGCCAAATTGTTTGATAAATTGAAAAATATAACTGATCGACACGTATTTTTCCTTTTTGAATACCAGGAAAGACCCCTAATAATATCAAATAACAAATTAATAAAACACCACTTCGCCAAAAGTATGAAGAATTGGTTAACGATTTTCAAATACAATCAGAGATATGTAAAATAGGTAAATGCAAATTAAAACATGTAGCAAAAATATTTATATTTTATATGGGGTTTTGTGAAATAGATTGAATGTTTAAAAACACTGCTGATATCAATACACGAATTTTTGAAATGTTAATATAGTACCAAAAATTATGATGGCACTATTAATGGGATTTATAGCTATAAGAAATGTGTAGTTTCTTGACTGATTGGCGACCCTTGACTATTTAACTGGATATTTGTCATGATCCAACAAATGAAATATAGAGGGGAGTGACAAAATATATTTGTCGTACTTTATTCCAAATATCCTATGGGCTTGTCAAATGTTATCATTGTTTATTATACTGTACACAATTTTTTAAAATGTGTCCCCTCAAATAAAAATAATTTTTAAATCGACCTTTGGCGTTGAAAAACGTGGTAGTAAGATCATTTTGTATTATTTTTTTTCCACAAAATTTCTAAAGTTATTGGTGTACAGAAAATATTCCTTATGCTATTTCTTCTAATGAGCGAAAAGCGAAAAACTAAACATAAGGGGAAAAATTGTGTGTACCAGTGTTATTCGAGAAGTTATAACCCTCTGGTTTGCACGACATAATATGTGAGCAAATCACAAACAAAATATTACTGTTCACAAAAAAAAAGAGTCAAGATGTTAGGACAGCATTTATTATCCCCATATCCCACACAAAGAGCAGCAAAATATTGGTAGATAATATAATACATGGCAGCTTATATAACACATGAGATAACTGCCTTCTCTCTTGTATTAGGTCACAATCCTTGCTCAATGTGGCACCCTTCATTCTCAATCACCGCCTGCAGACGATAAATGACAGAATGGACAGCATTAAATAACATATCTGTTGAAATTGATAAAACGTGCCATCTGATAGAAGCCTTCAACATGGCCAATGTGGTAGGCCAGCATCGATAAACACACGATTTAATGTACCCCCATAAACAAAAATTGCAAGGCGTCAAGTCTGGTGATCTTGGAGGCCACTGGTATATAAAGTGGCGACTTATCACACGATTTTCACCGAACGTATCTTTCAGCAATTGTTTGGCACCTAGGGAGATATGAGGAGGTCCTCCATCTTTCATGAATGTTATTTCGCTTAGTGCTTTTGCCCTGCAATATGGGAATACCCTTTTCTCTCAAAAGTTGAACATAACGTTCACCAGTTACAAAAACGGTTTTAAAAGTTCTTCCATTGATTTTTCGAAGAAAAATGGCCCAATAATAAAAGAAGTGAACCCACACAAAACTGTAACTCTAGGCTGGTAAAGTGGCATTTCTGTAAAAATCCTAGGGTTTTCTGTTGCCCAAATGCGGCTGTTTTGAATGTTAAATTCTCCGTTTAGAGAAAAGTGAGCATCATCTGTCCACAGAACATTCGACAGCCAGTTTTCATCAATATCAATTTGCCGGAAACCCCATGCAGCGAATTCTTGACGCATCTCAAAATCGCCCACTTTCAGCTCGTGAAATCTTTGAATTTTGTATGGGTACACACAATAGAGGCATTAAGTGAAGCGTCTTCGGATATCACAATCATACTCGGCGAATTTAACGCCAAAAGTTCAATTTGGGGATCACCTGTCCAGGATAACAAAAGTCAGCAGGTTGAGGACATGCTAACCGACTTCGACCTTACACCGTTAAATAACGGAGAGAACAGCTATCTATCTAAGTCCACAGGCACAGAATCCGCAATAGACAACACAGCGATAAATTACAACATCGCACCCACAACACAATGGAAAATCCTGAGAGGTGCAATCAGCGACCTCAGACCAATTTTAACAACCCTAAACTTCAAAATTGAGAATGTCCATTAGAATAAAAGAACATGGAACTTTAGGAAAGCCGACTTGAAAAAAATTCACAGAAAAGCTTGAAGAACTGTGCAACGAAAAATTGAATTACAGAACGCTTGACAAAAACTTGGAAAAATTCTCTTCGAACATTTCAAAAGCTGCAAACGCATCGATACCTAGAGGTAGACGTAAAGACCTGTGGATACCTTACTGGAAGGACCACAACATCGAGGCAAAGATTTCAGAGAGAGAGACAATATCAATGAACTTTTTAAAACAAATAAAACAGAAGAATTCAGAAAGGAACTCATTGAAATTAGTCACAAAATAGAACAAGAAATTTGGATATGCAAACAAGAAAAATGGCAGAATTCTGCGAAAAAATGGATCCAAGAAAGGACAGCCAACACTGGAATATGAATAGAGTGTTAGAGAACAATCAAAACCAACACAAATCCTCCAATACTCTAGCCGATATGAATAGAACAGCGAGAACGAGAACAAACAGATAGCTAACATAATTGCTGAATATCTTTCAAGCACTTCCATACTCAACTATACGAATGAAGACAGGACTCTAAAATAATATAAACCAGTTAGTTAAACAAGCAAGAAACTTCCATCAACAAGATATTTTCTCGAGAGACTTCACACTGAATGAGCTAAACTCATCAATAAAAAAATCCAAGAGTTCACCAAGAGATAATCTAATCTTTGGTCAAATGATTAAACACTTTGAAGACAAAGCTAATAATCAACTCCTACGAATACTGAACATTTCATGGCAAACTGGTAAACTATCAAAGAATTGGAAGATATCAATTATAGTGCCAATACTGAAGCCAACCAAAATGCCAAGGAATACAAGAACTATCGGCCAATTGCTCTCACCAGCATACTTTGTAAAATACCAGAACGAATTATCCACTCTAGGCTCATAGTCTGGCTCACTAACAATAATAAAATAAACTTCTACCAAACTGCCTATAGATCCCAGCACTGTACGACTGATCAACTGTTCTACTTCTGTCAATCAATAATAGATTCTTTCCAGGAAAAACCGCCAAAGAAGACCACGGCTATATTCCTTGATATGACCTCAGCTTTTGATCGAGTGTGGAGGGAGAAATTACGTGAAAAGCTGCACAATATAGGAGTAAGAAGAAAAACCTTAATCTGGATTGCAGACTTCTTAAGGGGAAGAAGGTTAAAGGTTAGGGTCAATGGAGAATTTTCCAAGGAAGGAAGAACATGGGCTGGTGTAATTCAGGGATCTGTGCTCAGTCCTCTACTCTTCCTGCTATATATTAACGACATCCATCCTTACCTCACTGAAGACACAAAGGTTGTCTGTTATGCAGATGATATAGCCATATGGCACACAAGTAGCAGCATAGAAAAATCGTAAAAAATACTGAACACATCAATGAGAGGACTGGAAAAGTGGACAATGGAACTCCAAATGACCATAAACCCAATAAAACCAAACCTATGCGTCTTCTCCACTCACAGGGAAAAAGGCATAAATATAACAAAAAAATAAGCATAAACAAACAAATAGTTGGTAAAATTAGAAATCCATAATACCTAGGTGTGATACTGCAGTCCTGTATCTTTCAAGTTGGTCTCGAGGACCACGCCATCACCATCTCCTAAGCGACAAAGTACGCGATCTACGTATTCATCGTAGAACGCAAAATGCGTGGTGTCGCTGGAGACCCACTGGCGATTCTCCACCAACAATTTGAAAATTCAGAGAGAATGTGTTCTAGACCTACTAGCTCGAAAGCAGAAGACAAAATAAAAACAACTTGGATCGGCACTTCGAAAACGAGGAACCAGAGGACGAGATCTCTCTGACCACTTGTGGTTTGGTGGATCCGCCCTTTTCTGAGAATGAGGTGAAACTGACGGCTTTCAAGTTCGGGAAAAGGAAATCTCCTGTTCCCGAAGGGATCGATAACACGGTCGTGAAAGCCCTGGTAAGGATGCACCCATCGCTTCTTTCCAGGTTATTCAATAGGTGCCTGGACACTGGTACATTTCCTGAGGCATGGAAGGTTGCCCGAGTAGTGCTTCTTGAAAAGTCTGGTATAAAGGGTAATTCTCATAAGGATTATATAAACGATAAGGAAGAGTAAGGAGAAAATATTTTTATTCAATTAAACTTGTGACAAGCTTTCGGGCAGTCACGCCCTTCAACAGGTAATAAAAAGAACAATTGACTATTAAAATATTAAAAAAAAAAATTCTCATAAGGATTATCGTCCGCTTTCTTTACTAGTGTGTCTAGGTATGGTCCTGGATAGCCTACTAGCTCAGCGACTGAAGCACTGGCTAGAAAGTAATGAGTTCCTTTCCTCTTTCCAACATGGTTTTAGGGAAGGCAAATCCACAATCACAGCTCTGAACGAGGTGTTAGAGGGGGTTGAGATGGGGTTGAATAAGGGTGCTTGGGTTCTTCTCGTGGCCCTGGACATTGATGGCGCGTTCAACTCCATGAACTGGAACAAGCTGATAAGTAATTTGATGGACATGGGTTGTCCAGATAATTTGTGCAGCTCGGTTTGTGACTTCCTGAGGGATAGACGGATTAGCCTCAGTTTTGGTGGGCGGAAGTTGGAAAGACACTGTGCTAGGGGTTGCCCCCAGGGCTCCTGCTGCGGACCTATTCTGTGGAATATCCTGGCAAACACCGTTGAGCTACTATTTTTAGGAACCTCTGCCTCTCCTGTGTCGAGCCAATCTTGCTATATGCTTCCGGGGCTTGGTGGCG
This sequence comes from Cordylochernes scorpioides, assembly GCA_030710605.1. NCBI lineage: Eukaryota > Metazoa > Arthropoda > Arachnida > Pseudoscorpiones > Chernetidae > Cordylochernes > Cordylochernes scorpioides. The sequence goes on from CP092886.1 coordinate 144,503,075, forward strand.
CCGAAACAGGGATCAGAAGGTGGCAACAACTCTAGAGAGAGTGCAGAGGACAGCGGCACTCAGAATCACAGGAGGATATCGCACTACCAGCAGTGAGGCCTTTTTGGTCCTCGCTGGGCTTATTCCCCTGGGATTGAAACTAGAGGATGAGACCACAGACAGAAGATCTGGGAGAACAGCGAAGATGCCCTGGGACTTAAAGCGGGGGCCCTGGAATCGAAGAGGGACCCAAGGAAGCCTCAGCAGTGGTTGCCAAAGTGAAATTGGAGTCCTGGAGGGCCGACAGGGATTGGCACGGAAGTTTTCACTGATGGTAGTAAGTCTGGAACCAATACTGGAGCTGGGGTAGTGATATTCACTAATGGAGAGCTGATCTTCCAAGAAAGTTTAACACTCAGAGTGGACGAATTGGTCTTTTCAGCCGAGCTGGTTGCGATCAGGATAGCCCTCAGAGTGTGTGCCGAGAAGAACTTCAGCCCGGACCGCCTCTATTCAGATTGTATGTCGGCCCTCGTCGCCATCAATCTGGAGAAAAAGCAATTCGCGCATCAAATAATCCAGGAGCTGGAGATGATGACGCGGGCTCCGGAGCTCCCTTGGTTTAGGAGACACAGCCTCTTCGAAGGTAATGAGTTCGCAGACAGGATCGCTAAGGCAGGATGCTTTAGAGGTAGATAACTCTGACCCCAGTGACCAAGAAAGAAGTTTACGTATAGGAGGATCAGGGGGCACGTCCAGGACTTATGGTTGGACAGATGGAGGAACAGTGTGAAGGAGAGAGAGGTATTCAATGGGGTAACAACACCCAAGTACCTCTGTAAGGTAATGTCCCACAAACTCATTAGGGTAGTTCGGGACATGGGCCCTTCCCCAAGTCTCTCCACAGATTTAAAATTAAGAGAAACCCGGATTGCGTCTATGGAGAAAGGGATGTGAATGCACGCCACTACGTCTTGGATTGTCCAAGGGTAGTGGGTGTGCAGGAAGAGAGAAGGAGGGCGAGGGGCGTGATCGAGAGTAAGCTGCTGAGAAATCACAGCAAGCTTCTTGAGAAAGCCCACGACGTGGCAGCTGAGCTTTTCCTCAGCTGTGAGTGAACAGAGTCGACCGGGGGTTGCCTCCCCGCGGTCCCTGCTGGACACAGTAGATATTTTCCTATTTTGCTGTGATTAAAGGCCACCGGTATAGAAATCCTTCCAGACACGTTGTCTGGGAGGTGGTGTTTCCAGGTACAATGTCCAAGCACTAGCTTGGATACCGTTACTTGGCTTATGAGTTGAACAGAATAGCAGCGAAGGGCATGCTTCGCATGCCGGCTTGTGGACCGAAAGGTCTGGGTGGCCATCTGCTTCTAGGGTGTACCAACTGTGCTTAGGTGGGATCCTCCAGTTATTGTTTATTTTGGCTACTGTTTCTATTTCTTTAAAATTAAGTTTATATTTCTGTAGCAAGGGTTCTTTTGTGCCTTTTTTCGCTAGCGCACCAGCAGCTTCATTGCCTTCAATGCTAACATGTAAGGGTATCCATTGAAGGTGAATTTTTGAGGTATTGAGAGTTTTTGGAAATAACCAATTATGTTCCTGTCTCTAAGTTCCCCTGTGTGACTCAAGTGTTGTATGGCACTTCTACTATCAGTAAGAATCCATATATCGTGATGTTTAGTGTTTCTGATGGATTTTAAGACTTCATAGATGGATATAAGTTCTGATCTGAAGACTGAGCAAAAATCTGGGTTTCTTCTGTTTATTTTCTCAATGCCATTTGTGGTTTTGATGAGAGAGCCACTGCCAGTGTGTCCCAACTCGTCTCTGCTACCATCGGTATAGATAGTGTTTGCATTATCAGGAATTTTATATTTATTATTTCTAATGATAATTGTTTTAAGTATTCTGGATTTTGGTATTGTTTGTTGGTGGGTTCATTTGAAGTGGCATTAAAAATAACATTTTGTTAGTGGTTCGCATGGAGATATTTTTTCAGCTAAATAATATTTTTCCACTTTATATTTTAAAAATCCATTTCTTTTGGCCAGGTGGAGAGGGCCTTTTTTTTTGTCTTATATTGGGTTCCCAATTAAGTATGTAATTGAAAGTTCTGTGTTTGTTTTCATAACTCTTGATTTTGTTTATATATTTTGGCAGATTGTAGCTTCTTCTATCCTTTAAGGGCATAATGTCTGCCTCGTAAAGTACAATATTATCAGGGCAGGTATTTCGAAGACCTGTAATAATTCTAGTTGCATTTAGTTGTATCCTTTCCAGTGTTTTTAGGTTTGTTTCAGATGCTGTACCATAGATTTGATATCCATATTCCAAGATAGGTCTCATTAGAGATGTGTAAGTTAATTTTAGTGTTGTTGCTTCAGCTCCCCATTCTTCCTGAAATATATTTCAAGATTAGTCGGTCTCTTCCTTTTCTAACAACTCCTTCAATATGTTTACTGGAGTAAATTTCTGGATCCAGGGTGTAGCCGAGATATTTAGGATGTTAAATATATTGCAATTGTTGTTCTTTCAGAATAATATTTGGTCTTATTTTGTATAGTTTCTTATCGGTAGTAAAAAGACAGGTCTCCGATTTTTGGGGGTTAAATTCTAATTTATGTTTATTAGCAAATTTTTCTAGGTGGGAAAGAGTCTTGTTCAAATCTCTTTCAGCTTTTTTCCAGTTAGTGTTGCTGCTCCATAGAATAATGTCATCAGCGAAAAGTCCAATATTGGTTTTATGTGAATTTTTTTCTTCTATGCCTGCAATAAATAGGGTGAAGAGAGTTGGGCTGAGGACTGATCCTTGTGGTAATCCTTGGTACAATTTGAAGGTTTTAGATAGAGTGACATTATATTTGACCCTGATGTATATATTTTTAAGGGAATCATTTATCAAAGTTATAGCTTTTCCATCAATTTTGAAATGTTTGTATAATTTTGTAATTAACTTGTTTTTCCATACCTTATCAAAAGCTTGTGTAAGGTCTAAAAAGCAGCTATGATGTGGTTAGTTGGTTTTTTATTTTGTGCATCTTTTTTTACCTTTTGTGTGAAAAATAAGAGTTGGTCTATTGTCCCATGTCCTTTCCTAAATCCATATTGTTCTTCTGGTAGGAGATTTCTTGTGTCGGGGTGGTAGGTGAGTCGTCTGAGTATAATTTTTTCCATTAATTTGCAGCAAATATTTGTGAGGGAGATAGGTCGATAGTTTTTTGGGTCATCAGCAGATTTGTCAAGTTTTTAATGGGAATTATTGTTGCATTTTTACAGTCTTGAGGCAATTTTCCAGTTTTCCAGGAGTTATTGAAAATATTAAGAAGTCTTTCTTTGCCAATTTTGCCCAAGTTTGATATCATTCGGCCATGGATTCCATCTGGCCCAGGAGTCTTGTTTAAGTCAGTGTTTTCTAATGCATAATCTAGCTCTTTCATATTGATTTTTTCATGGAAAATATTGAGTGCTGGTGACATTTTTACAGTCATGAATAATCTTTCGGGCCTTTTTTCAACCTTGATTTTACTACTTATTTGATATGAATTACCTAAAAGATTGGCAGCAATTTTGTCATTAGTTGCTGGTGTACCATCTATATTCTTAATCATATTTGTGTTTTCAGTTTGTGGCTGGACTCTGTCAATTTGTTTTGCCAAATTCCAAAGTTTTGTATTTGGGTTTCTTGGGTTCAGGTTTTCACAGGTTTTTTTCCATTTTTCCCTTTTCACATTTACGTATAATCTTTTTATTTTTGCAATCACAATGTTCAGTTCAGTTCTACAATTTGTTTGGTTTTGGGTGCACTTTTTTGTAGTTCATTTTTTTAGTTATAAGTGTTTGAATATTTTTTGCCTGGTGTGTATAATTTGGAAATTATTTCTTAATATTATACCTCTTGGTATTGCAACTTTGGCTGCTTCAATAATGGTGTTTTCGAAAGATATCATATTAGCCTTTTTGAAGTTCCAGAAATTTTCTTAATTGAGCTAATTTTGGTCTTGGTGCTAATTCCTATCAAATTAGGCAAATGATCACTTCCAAAACTTTTTAATATTTGCTATTTGCATTTGTGGAAAATGTCAGGATAGTAAAAACTTATATCAAGGGCTTGTGCAGTATTATAGCTTGTAGGAATGATGGGTAGGATTCCCATCATTTAAGCAAATGAAGGCATTGTCGTCAAATATGTTTGATAGTATTTTGCCTCTTGGGTTTGGCGTAGAACATCCTCATAGTTGATGTTTGGCATTAAGGTCACCTACAATAATAGTGTTGTCTGTAAGAAATTGAGCCATTGTTCCATCGTCAATAAATGTATTGTTTAGAGTGTTATACATATTGTATATGTTGATGGCTTTGTTTTGATTGAGGTAGACTTTGATACCTTGGGCTTCGAGGTCTAATGTTTGGAATATTAATGGCTATGTCCTCATAGTACAAATTCTTGATTAAAAATGCTAGGCCACCCCCTTTAACAGCATATACAGATGGATCTTCAGACCTTACCCTGAGTAATGGAGGGGCCGGAATTAACATAATACTGCAAGATGGAACAAACATCAAAATCAAAGAAGGAGCAGGACAGATTTCGTCAAACTTCACTTGTGAACTGACAGCTATCTGGAAAGCCCTTGATGTATGCCTTAACCATCCATCCCTGCATCAAGCAGAAGGAAATTTTTAATATACAGCGACTCCATATCCGCTCTAGAAGCAATTCAGAAGGGCAATACTAAAATCACACAGAAAATACACTCGTTACTTACCCAACTGGAACCATTGGAGAATAACTGCATTCTACATTGGATCCCTGCCCATGCTGGGATCGGGGGTAATGAAATGGCATTTGAATTGGCAAAGAAAGCCAGAAAGTTGAGCCAAAGGAAAGAACAAATGTCATTATTTGACACTGATTCTTTGTCAAAATACAAGATAATTAAACAAAAAAACAAGAAAAAATCAAAATGCGAAATAAACTCTGAGAGAAAAATGATAAAAACTATAACAAGACTTAGAACAAAACACTATAAAGGAATGACAATACATTCAGATGGCACAAGAACCTATAGGACATGCAACAACTGTCCTGGTGTGGATCTAACACCTACCCACATATTCTCATGTCCAGCAATGGCCGCAGCCTTGCAGAAAATTGACTTAGACCCAGAGCAGCAGCTTTACACACCCAAGATAGTGGATATTGCTGCTACTGTGATGGAGATGCATGGATACATCTAAGGCTCTTTATTGGACACGACAACAACAACAACGGCATTCCAGAGTAAAATAAATTATCAGAGATAGATACATATTTTTCAAATGAATTAAAATAAATATAATCGATACTGAGTGAGAGTTGAATTAAAAATATTAGAAATTTATTATATTCGGAAACAAACCGTATCTAAAATATCAAATTTCTTTTTGCTACACGTTTAAATTTGCATTTACCTATTTTACATATCTCTGATTGGATTTGAAAATCGTTAACCAATTCTTCATACTTTTGGCGAAGTGGTGTTTTATTAATTTGTTATTTGAAATTATTAGGGTTCTTTCCTGGTATTCAAAAAGGAAAAATACGTGTCGATCAGTTATATTTTTCAATTTATCAAACAATTTGGCCGCTGAATCTCTGATTCTGGTAGAGCGCCATCTGGCGAATAAAATTGTAACTAAAATCAATTTCGAATTTTTCATTATTTGCCATAAAAAATCCCATTGCATCCTGAACACAATGGTGTTTACCGCATTGCTCTAGCGCAAATATTCGCGGAGTTATTAATTTTTAAAGTTGTGCGGGACTTTTGGATCACCCTGTATATGTGAAAAAACAATAGAAAAAAATAAAAAGGCCAGGTGTTGATATTAAAAATAAAAAAGACATATCCTGACCAGGAGCACATGTGCTTTTCAGAAGGCAGAGCGCCATCTGGTGGAACAGAAATCAACTATTCATTGATTTAGCCTGTTCCCTGATATTTGGCCAACCCAATTTCTTGATTTATTTTTAATATATGTATATATATACTTGCTTCAATATAATCATTTAAACAAAAATAAAGTGTATTATTATATAGTATTGTGGTCAGGAGATGCCTTATGGCGCTCTGCCATCTAAATAATTCATGTAAACGTGGTCAGGATATGCCTCTTTTGATTATAAATATATATGTATGTTATCAATAAATTGGGATGGCCAAATATCACGGAGCAAGTTAAATAAACGTTTAGTTTATTTTGTTACCCTAGATGGCGCTCTGCCATATAGAAAAGCTCTTGTGAGCTTAGCCAGGATATGCCTATTTTGTTTTTAATATCAACACCTAACCTATTTTTATATTTTTATTGTTTATTCACATATATATATATATTTTTTTTTTAATTAAAAAAAGCATATATTGGATCAAAAAATAATTTATTTTACCAATATTTCAGTTGACTGAACGCCAACCTTAATCAAGGTGTTATAACATTTTAATGTGTGTCAACAACAAACTCAGCGCCACATAACGTCAACAGAATTCTATATATAGTAATGCTGTTGACGTTATGTGGCGCTGAGTTTGTTGATGGCACACATTAAATATGTTATAACACCTTGTTAAAGGTTGGCGTTCAGCCAACTGGAATATTGGTAAAATAAATTATTTTTTTGATCCAATATATGCTTTTTTAATTAAAGAGTTTTTATGGAATTCTCTATTTTCAAAAATATACTCGTATACAATGTGAAAAATAAGTTTTTAAAAAAGGCCAAAGATTGATATTAAAAAAAGACATTTCCTGACCTCTCACATGAGCATTTTAGATGACAGAGCGCGATCTAGTGGGCATAAATCGAATGAATGTTAATAATTTATATTCTAATATGGTTTAGACAAATGTCACAAATTCGTGACTCACAATATTATAATACAGAGTCATGTGTATATTATCGAAATGGATCAATCCATAGGGAATATCCCAATAATACAATTGGTTTATCTTGGATCAATAATAAACTTGAGCAGGATATTAAAAGCTCGAAAAAGACATTTTGCCGATTATTATTGATTCAAGATAAATCAATGTTATCTTTATAGATATTTATAATTCCTTATAATACGCTGCTTATAGTATAAAACCTCTTCTCTCAATAATTTTATATAGTTCCAGCTTATTTTCTTTATCTGTAACGCTCAATATTACAACAAAACCCAACGATATATATTACCTTTATTATACATTTATATTTTATTATTTTATCATTTTATATTTTTATTAGACGAATGTGTTACCCGAGAGTATTTGTCCCTGTGTGTTTCAAAAATAAAAAAATAAAATGTAAATTTTCACAACGATATTTGAAAATTGTGTTATTTTGATTTTTATATGAATATATTTTGTTGTTGTCGCTGCTTACTCCTCAAATCGTTTAGACGATCTCCATTAGGTTCCATTGTCTCAGCTTTTCTAATGAATATATTTTAAATAAAATATATACATAAATCGATTTATTTGATGATAGCAAGTGATTTCTCGCCCCTACGCCCTCATTACGTCTTATGTCACCCTTGTGAATGGTCCCACTCCACCTTCCCCACTCACCAATCCCCGTCGGCCGTGGGCGAGGGGGGGGGGCAGACGTGAGCTATCTTCTCCGACTTTACTTCTCTCAGACACCGCAGTGAGGCGCTGGTTGCGAGTAAAATAGGGAAAGTTGTTAATAACTCCAAGGATATTCGAGATAGAATCCTGAAAATTTTCCTATAGGTTTTTTTCAGATTCAACTCTATATACTGTTAAAATTTCAGCCAGATTAGTTACGTATTATGGACGTGTATAGCCGACAAACATATATATATACATATACAGTGACTTTTATATTTATATATAAGATATATATTTATATATATATAACTTCTTTCAATAATTTCTATATAGCTACAGCTTATATTTTATTTATCTGTAACGTTCAACACGAACACAAAACCAAACGATACATATATTACCTCATTATATATTTATACAAGTACTTGTATATATAAAACCTCTTCTCTCAATAATTTCTATATAGTTCCAGCTTATTTTCTTTATCTGTAACGTTCAATATTAACACATAAAACCCAACGAAACACATTACCCCCATTATATATTTATATATATAACAATATTTTAACGATCAAAGAATGCATTTTGAAGATATGGACACTCCCTCATTAAATTTAAATATTCTATGTATATATATATATATATTTATCAATGAATTTCCTATCGTTTCTCTCTCTATCTGTGAGCGACAAGTGGATATTTTGAAATTAGAGCAATATGTTAATAAATCTTTAAATATTAAATGCCAACTATATTGGATTGTAAAATGTGTGTGTTTTCATTTAATTACACCAATATATATGTGTGCGATATCCTGAGGGTCTCTCGCTGTAGTGTGGTAACCGAGAGGGTCAAGCCTGTAGTAACTGAGAGGGACAGTCAGGGTGTGTAGAGTTTTCCAGTGCCTTTCTGCACCTTGGAAGACCTTTAACATTTCTCACAGAGTACAGGCAGTCGTGGTCGAGGCAGAGTGGAAGACTTGGAAATGTCCATCACAAAAAAACGAAGAGACACAGTTGTAGTAGGAAAGTTCCGTGAACAGATAAAGAGTCGATCTGGGAGCGAAAAGATAGAAATTCGAGAAAAGTTCTTACTGGTCTACATGGTAGATGGTGCGGACCTTGGGGACATCCGACGAAGGCTCCCGCTGATGATGAAGTGACTGTGTATTTTCGGCTAGGGCGGAAGTCTTATATATCTTTGCCGAAAGGAAGTAATGGGTTTCAGCGGATGCTATATGGGCGTGGATCGGAAGAGATGTCATTGTATACTCCTGGCAACGCCCTATCTTCTAGGCCTCGTTTTTAAAGTTGTGGGACTTCTACATCTCGATCTCTGCTTTAGCTCAACTCTTAATCTATTACAGAGTTTTATTTATTTATCCTCAGTTTGTACAAAGTACATTACATATGATGATGAAAGGACACATGTTAACCATGCTTATAATTATATACAGAAGTGTTTATTATAATAAACAAGTTGTATAATTATACAAAATGAAAATCTTGTTATATTATATACAATATGAGTTTGTTGCTTTAAATTACCATATATATAAATATATTTCTGTTAGAATTCTATGCTAATTCGATATAAAAAGAAACCTATCCCTGGAGGCTTGATCAATCCCCTTTGTCTGTATATAATAATGTATTTAATTTGTATAAACAAGCTCAGGGCTACATAGCGTCATCAAATTACAAAGTTAAGAACAGTTTTAATGTCATATTAAAAAAGATAAATATTCTATTTATGATAATATACTAACAAAATATAATATAATTATAAGGAGTATTTTTGAATATTCATTGAGATTAGTAATAACGTTCTTTTTATATCAAAATTATTCTGTATTGTGTTTGAATATATCTGAAAATTGAATTGATATAAAATAAAACTCTACGTTAAATTCTCAAAATATTATCAAACAATAATTATCCGAATAAATATATTAAAATACATTTTTTTAATTACATAAATAATAACATAATTTTTTAGCCTTTAAATAACAACCCTGATTAATCACTCAAAAGGGTTTTACTACTTCCTTCCTCACAGCTGTGGTTCTTGTCTGAATCCCGATATACATGCTAAATGGTACAACTTATTCAAGTTTTGTCCATAAGTGTACATTTTTATGCCTTTTTAAATAAAGGTTGTCGTTCAGCTAACCACAAAATAGATAAATACACTATTTTTTAAATCCGATATAGGTCTTTTAATATCTAAACAAAAATATTAAAAATTGGACTATTTAGCGTTTTTTAATAAACCAATTTCTATTGTTCTTACTATCATGGAAAACATTGGGGTAGACAGGCTCATCAGGAGTGAAACCCCCCCCCCAGTTGTTTCGCCGGTTTGATCTATTAGACCGTTCTAATTTTGTATTGGGGCATTCTCCTCATGTGTCTGGCATAGGTGTAGGTAATCAAAGAAACTGTCACCATGTGAGCTTTGAGGACAGTTGAAATTATAGCACTAATGATTAGACAGTTTCTTCCGTATTTTTTCCATCGCAGTAAGGACAGCAAGAAGTTTTTTTAATTTGTAAAATATTACAAATAATGCATGAAAAGGCTTTTTTATATATTGTCCTTTAAGATGAATCAGGATATGCATGCTAAAGGGTACAACTTCCTTATGTTTTGTCGACGAGTGAACACAGAAAACCTTATGGTTAATCATAACACAATAAAATGGCAGAATGTTGAATAAACTTTGACTCATTTTCGTCAATATAAAATCTCAGAATATAACAAAAAAGATTTAAAACAGAAATAAATTCACTGGTCTGAGAGCTGAAACGCATATAAATAATCACTCGCACGAAGTGGCCTATTTGTATTTAATCTCATACGGGGTTCAATTTAAGTTTTAAAATAATTAAATTTTGTGAAAACACATTTCAACCCTTTTAAAACATTTTTGTCGTTTCGTCGACCCACTGTGGGTAACAGGTTAAATGCGATGCTGAGTTATCAATTATTATTGTATAATTGTCGATACAAATGAGTAAGGCGTGCATCGTGTCTATTCAAAGTGATATATACAAATTGTTCAAGATAAAACGAATAACAATAAATATATAAAAACATTTAACTGTATCAAAAAGTATTTTAAAATTAAACGAAAAAACATGGTGAAGGAAGACGAGTTTCTTTTATTGATGCATAGGTGCAAGCTTTCGGGTAAAAACCCTTCAACAGGCGAGAAATGAAGCGCGTTTTTTTTTTTCGTTTAATTTCAATTCTCTCTCTCTCTCTCAGGAAGAATTCTTTATCTATATTTAAAAAGTATTTTACTAGTGAGTTTGAGAGTATTTTCCCGAATTTTCTATTTGATTTTCAGAATAAAATAATTTTCTACTGTCCTTTCTGAGATGGAAAATTTATTGGGACGGCCTGGTTCTTTAGTGGCAAATACTTTCAGCGGTTTTTCGCCAATCTAATTATATTTCACAAATGAAATCTATTTCTACAGCCCACATTGAATTGAGTAAAGTTTTCAAATTAAAGATGGAGAACTATTGTGACGCGAATTTCAATTCTAAACCACAATGATATTTAGTTACTTATCGAATGACTCTGCTTCACTGAGATGTTCCTAAGTGAATGGTTGCCATAAAACACTTGTGTTAATTAATATAAATTTGTATTATTTAATTATTAATTGTAGTGTGACGTTTCAAGTCATTAGAATACCACTGTAAATAATAAAGCTTATTACCACATTCGGAGATTAAATTGTGTTATTGATCCTGATATATGTTAATGAAAATGAGAGATACAATTATATTGTGTATTTTAATAATTAAAACATTTTCATACTTTCTTCACTAGGATTGAATGTATTTTGGTAGGACGCATCAACAGTGGTAAATCCCATCTGGTGAATTAAATTGGCGAGACAGCTGGGGTGGTTTACTACTGATAAGACAAACCCTCTCAAAATATATTTATTCGCAGTAAAGACAGTATTAAGATGTTTTATATTTATTAAAAACGCGCTAAAAATGGTACCATTTTTTAAAACATAGATGGTATATGAAAAAGTGAAAGTTGTATAAGCTTATGATTTTGCATTGTTTTAAAAATGAATCGATGTTGGTTCCATATGCTTGAATTGAATATTATACCTTAGTTCTATACATTTTATTGCTTAAAAAGGAACACAACAAAACAAAAAAGAAACTACAAATGCAAATGATTTGATAACTAAACTAATAAAAAATAATAAAAATAATATCAAAAATGATTATGATAATGAAGAATTGGAGAATAATGATGAAAATAATGCTTCTATGAATTAAAAATAAAGAATAATTACAAAATTAACATATAAACTTCAAACAGATGGCGTGATAATGCAAAATGGTGATAAATTATAATGGTAATAATTATTCTTGAAACATGATATAAAATAGCAACAGGAATAAAAATCAGATAATAGTGACGAAACCACTTTCATATTTTGTCATAATTTGACTTCTGATATGGATAAAGATAAGATAGAAACTCAGGGAATTCCTTTGCGCTTTGAACAGTGACGTCTTTTTTTTTTACTGTGGTATATAGGGCGATCGCGTATTTCCGCGCCCTGCCAATTATCGGACATTAATTTGTATAATTCGTACTCAGCGACATCTTCCCGACATATGTCGAAATGTCATCCGGATTGGTAAAATATTGTAGAAACGTATGCGGGACAAACATTTCATCTATACTTATGTAAATATATCTAGTTAATATATAGGTTTTTAACTTTTAATTAGACAATATCAATTTATATTCAGACATTTTTCATTTTAATTTGGAAACTTTCATTTTTAATTTAAACATTTTTCATTTTAATTTGGACATTTTTCATTTTAATTTAGACTCATGGACCTTTCTATAAAAAAGTCCATGTGTCTAAATTAAAATGAAAAATGTCTAAATTAAAATGAAAATGTCTAAATTAAAATGAAAATGTCTAAATTAAAATTGAAAATGTCTAAATATAAATTAAAATTGTCTAATTAAAAGTTAAAAACCTATATACCCGTATGCTTTGCTGAATATAAATTAAACATTAGTGCTAATTGATTTTCAAATAAAAGTTATTTATAAAAACCATAGGTTCTACCTGAGATTAAACATTTTTCTATTAATTTCGTGAAAACGAAATTGCGAGTGATCCAAAACGATATAATCCCAAATTTCCAATTTTTTCGCTAAAACCTATTATATAAAGGTATACGTGGAAACCTAGCCGGACCTTTATAAAAGTTTCCTATTCCACGAGATAATTGACTTCCATTCCAAAATACCTTAGAATCTAGAATACCTTCGAATCAAGGATTTTGTGTGATGGAAGGTCAAACAACATTACTTTCACATTTATAACATATATAGTTTATAATTTCTGAATTATTTTACATCGTTTGTGTGTGTGACATTATGGCTTCTTCTTTTTACAGGGCGTATAATTGTATCATCAATAAATAATTTACTTTCTCTTAATATATTAGTAGAATCATAATTAAATATATAAAAACCTAGAGTCTATTTAATAATTAGATTATAATTATCATAATTTATAATTCTACTCTTAGATCATATTTTATATCTAAACTCTCGTATGTTATAAAAATTTAACTTTTAATTTAAAATTCAAATGGATATTTATCTATAATGTAGACGTGTGTTTATTT
>CP092886.1:144516443-144561066 GCA_030710605.1 Cordylochernes scorpioides
ATTCATTGTACATAGTGTATGTGATGATTTAAGACCATGGAATTGTTGTAAATAGTCCAGATATCTACTACCACATGTTCCACCACGTAATTGTATATAACTTCTTATTTACTGCAAATAGAAAGCCTCAACTAACATCAATCTGTACCACGTAAGAATCCAATAAAGTATAGCAACTGTACAGATATAAGGAATGGAGACTAACAGGAGAAAATTAAAGTTAAAACTAATCAGGCTTAGGTGAAAATAGGAGAGAAGGCCTAGCAAACCCAGTCCAACTTTTACGAGGTCGTGGCCCTCCTGGATAATAAAACTCCCCCCCCCCCTGTTTACGTCAGAAAAGAGCAGTGACCTGTTCGGACCCAGCTCAGCTATAAAAGGAGGGCCCCGATCCTCAGTTAGTCAGTCCTTAGTTAGTCTTCGTTCCAGTCCCTGTCCACCGGACGCTCCGATAAAAGGTAAACCCTTTCCTGCCAGAAATCTCCTCGTCCCATTCCTTCTTGACGTTCAGACGCTTCTAAGTGGAATCTCTATTTGCTTATTTCACCTTTGGCCCAGCTGTGTCGCCTTCCACCACGACTGCACGGTAGAGTTGACATCGAGGTTCGTCTAGCATCAGGTAACACTGGTCTCAGAGGTCCCAAGATATCACATGTATATAATGCATATCATCTTTTTTTAAAATAGTGAGACTGTGCACTTTGTATGTATTGACAAGATGTCAATAAAATTATTTTAACTGTCATTGATGAGGAATTGGAATTTTCAAAACACATAATTAGCACCTCAAATAGAGCTACCAGAAAACTAAACATTCTGAGATGGCTATGTGGAACAAATTGGGAAAAAAACCCAGAATTCTCAGAACAACATATATCACCTTAATAAGGCCGATAATGGAATATGCAACACCGGTCTGGGCTCCCTCAAGCTCATCACTAAAAGTAAAACTAGACAGTGTTCAAGCAAAAGCGGCCAAAATAATCACTGGTGCTGTTTCATCCACCAACAATGAGAAAATTCAGAGAGAATGTGTTCTAGACCTACTCGCTCGAAAGCAGAAGATAAAATAAAAACAACTTGGATCGGCACTTCGGAAACGAGGAACCAGAGGACGAGATCTCTCTGAACACTTGTCCCGAAGGAATCGATAACACGGTCGTGAAAGCCCTGTTAAGAATGCACCCATCACTTCTTGCCAGGTTTTTCAATAGGTGCCTGGACACTGGTACTTTTCCTGAGGCATGGAAGGTTGCCCGAGTAGTGCTTCTCGAAAAGTCTGGTAGAAAGGGTAATTCTCCTAATGATTATCGTCCGCTTTCTTTACTAGTGTGTCTAGGTATGGTCCTGGATAGCCTACTAGCTCAGCGACTGAAGCACTGGCTAGAGAGTAATGAGCTCCTTTCCTCTTTCCAACATGGTTTTAGGGAAGGGAACTCCACAACCACGGCTCTGAACGAGGTGTTAGAGGGGGTTGAGATGGGCTTAAATAAGGGTGCTTAGGTTCTTCTCGTTGCCCTGGACATTGATGGCGTGTTCAACTCCATGAGCTGGAACAAGCTGATGAAATTTGATGGACATGGGTTGTCCTGATAATTTGTGCAGCTTGGTTCGTGACTTCCTGAGGGATAGACGGATTAGCCTCAGTTTTGGTGGGCGGAAGTTGGAAAGAAACTGTGCTAGGGGTTGCCCCCAGGGCTCTTGCTGCGGACCTATTATGTGGAATATCCTAGAAAACACCGTTTTCCAGGAGGAGCTACCTGAGGGAGCCTGGCTGGTTCTCTATGCTGACGACCAGTTCCTCATCATTGAGGCTGCTTCGAGAGCGAAGGCTGAGAAGTGTGTTGAAGCTTCTCTCCAAATCCTCTCGAACTGGGCCCATGACTCTGGCCTTAAGTTCAATGTCTCCAAAACTAAAGCCCTCAGCTTTAAGCCTAGGGACATAAGAACTAAAAGGAAAGGGATCAAATGGGAGCACAAGCCGGCTATCCGGATGAAAGGACGGAGGGTAGCGTTGGTCAATAGAATGACCATCCTGGGGGTGGTCATTGATGACAAGATGGGTTGGCAATACCAGGCGGAGGAGATGGTGACGAGAGGCAGGGAGGCGTTGTGCAGGCCTGTCCTGGTTGGCTCTCAATAGGGGGGGGGGGAGAAGGAGGGTACTATTTTTAGGAACCTCTGCCTCTCCTGTGTCGAGCCAATCCTGCTATAACAGGGATCAGAAGGTGGCAAAAACTCTAGAGAGCGTGCAGAGGACAGCGGCACTCAGAATCATAGGGGGATATCGCACTACCAGCAGTGAGGCCTTTTTGGTCCTCGCTGGGCTTATTCCCCTGGGATTGAAACTAGAGGAGGAGACCATCAGACAGAAGATCTGGGAGAACAGGGAAGATGCCCTGGGACTTGAAGCGGGTGCCCTGGAATGGAAGAGGGACCCAAGGAAGCCTCCGCAGTGGTTGCCAAAGTGGAATTGGAGTCCTGGAGGGCCGATAGGGATTGACACGGAGGTTTTCACTGATGGTAGTAAGTCTGGAACCAATACTGGAGCTGGAGTAGTGATTTTCACTAATGGAGAGCTGATCTTCCAAGAAAGCTTAACACTCAGAGTGGACGAATTGGTCTTTTCAGCCGAGCTGGTTGCGATCAGGGTAGCCCTCAGAGTGTGTGCCGAGAAGAACTTCAGCCCGGACCGCCTCTATTCAGATTGTATGTCGGCCCTCGTCGCCATCAATCTGGTGAAAGGGCAACTCGCGCATCAAATAATCCAGGAGCTGGAGATGATAACGCGGGCTCCGGAGGGTTAGGGGACACAGCCTCATCGAAGGTAATGAGTTCGCAGACAGGCTCGCTAAGGCAGGATGCTTTAGAGGTAGATCACTGAGGACCCCAGTGGCCAAGAAAGAAGTTTATAGGAGGATCAGGGGGCACGTCCAGGACTTATGGTTGGACAGATGGAGGAAAAGTGTGAAGGGAGAGAGGTATTCAATTGGGTAACAACACCCAAGTACCTCTGTAAGGTAATGTCCCACAAATTCATAAGGGTAGTTCGGGACATGGGCTCTTCCCCAAGTCTCCACAGATTTAAAATTAAGAGAAACCCTGATTGCCTCTATGAAGAAAGGGATGTGGATGCACGCCACTACGTCTTGGATTGTCCAAGGGTAGTGGGTGTGCAGGAAGAGAGAAGGAGGGCGAGGGGCGCGATCGAGAGTAAGCTGCTGAGAAACCACAGCAAGCTTCTTGAGAAAGCCCACGACGTGGCATCTGAGCTTTTCCTCAACTGTGAGTGAACAGAGTCGACCGGGGGCCGCCTCCCCGCGGTCCCTGCTGGACACAGTAAATAGTTTCCTTTTTTGCTGTGTTTAAAGGCCACCGATATAGAAATCCTTCCAGACACGTTGTCTGGGAGGTGGTGTTTCCAGGTACAATGTCCAAGCTCTAGCTTGGATACTGTTACTTGGCTTATGAGTTGAACAGAATAGCAGCGAAGGGCATGCTTCGGATGCCGGCTTGTGGACCGAAAGGTCTGGGTGGCCATCTGCTTCTAGGGTGTACCAACTGTGCTTAGGTGGGATCCTCCAGTTCTTGTTTATTTTTGTTTTGGCTACTGTTTCTATTTCTTTAAAAGTAAGTTTATTTTTCTGTAGTAAGGGTTCTTTTGTGCCTTTTTTCGCTAGCGCATCAGCAGCTTCATTGCCTTCAATGCTAACATGTAAGGGTATCCATTGAAGGTGAATTTTTGAGGTATTGAGAGTTTTTGGAGATAACCAATTATGTTCCTGCTTACTTTGTCTCTAAGTTCCCTTGTGTGACTAAAGTGTTGTATGGCACTTCTACTATCAGTAAGAATCCATATATCGTGATGTTTAGTGTTTCTGATGGATTTTAAGGCTTCATAAATGGCTATAAGTTCGGATCTGAAGACTGAGCAAAAATCTGGGTTTCTTCTGTTTATTTTCTCATTGCCATTTGTGGTTTTAATGAGAGAGTCACTGCCAGTGTGTCCCAACTCGTCTCTGCTACCATCGGTATAGATAGTTATTGCATTTTTAGGAATGTTATATATTAATTATTTCTAATGATAATTGTTTTAAGTATTCTGGATTTTGGTATTGATTGTTGGTGGGTTCATTTAAAGTGGCATTAAAAATAACATTTTGTTATTGATTCGCATGGAGATATTTTTCTGCTAAATAATATTTTTCCACTTTATATTTTAAAAATCCATTTCTTTTGGCCAGGTGGAGAGGGCCTTCTTTTTTGAGTCTTATATTGAATTCCCAATTAAGTATGTAATTGAAAGTTCTGTGTTTGTTTTCATAACTCTTGATTTTGTTTATATATTTTGGCAGATTGTAGCTTCTTTTATCCTTTAAGGGCATAATGTCTGCCTCGTAAAGTACAATATTATTAGGGCAGGTATTTCGAAGACCTGTAATAATTCTAGCTGCATTTAGTTGTATCCTTTCCGGTGATTTTAGATTTGTTTCAGATGCTGTACCATAGATTTGATATCCATATTCCAAAATAGGTCTCATTAGAGATGTGTAAGTTAATTTTATTGTTGTTGCTTCAGCTCCCCACTCTTCCTGAAATATATTTCAGGATTTTTAGTCGGTCTCTTCCTTTTCTAACAACTCTTTCAATATGTTTACTGGAGTTAATGTCTGGATCCAGGGTGTAGCCAAGATATTTAGGATGTTTATTATATTTCAATTGTTGTTCTTTCAGAATAATATTTGGTCTTATTTTGTATAGTTTCTTATCGGTAGTAAAAAGACAGGTTTCAGATTTTTGGGGGTTAAATTCTAATTTATGTTTATTAGCAAATTTTTCTAGGTGGAGAAGAGTCTTGTTCAAATCTCTTTCAGCTTTTTTCCAGTTAGTGTTGCTGCTCCATAGAATAATGTCATCAGCGAAAAGTCCAATATTGGTTTTATGTGAAAATTTTTCTTCTATGCCTGCAATAAATAGGGTGAAGAGATTTGGGCTAAGGACTGATCCTTGTGGTAATCCTTGATACAATTTGAAGGTTTTAGATAGAGTGCCATTATATTTGACCCTGATGTATCTATTTTTAAGGGAATCATTTATCCAAGTGATAGCCTTTCCATCAATTTTGAAATGTTTGTATAATTTTGTAATTAACTTGTTTTTCCATACCTTATCAAAAGCTTGTGTAAGGTCTAAAAAAGCAGCTATTGTGTGGTTAGTTGGTTTTCTGTTTTGTGCATCTTTTACCTTTTGTGTGAAAAATAAGAGTTGGTCTATTGTCCCATGTCCTTTCCTAAACCCATATTGTTCTTCTGGTAAGAGATTCCTTGTGTCGGGGTGGTAGGTGAGTCGTCTGAGTATAATTGTTTCCATTAATTTTCAGCAAATACTTGTGAGGGAGATAGGTCGGTAGTTTTTTGGGTCATCAGCAGATTTTTCAAGTTTTTAAATGGGAATTATTGTTGCATTTTACAGTCTTGAGGCAATTTTCCAGTTTTCCAGGAGTTATTAATAATATTAAGAAGTCTTTCTTTGCCAATTTTGCCCAAGTTTGATATCATTCGGCCATGGATTCCATCTGGCCCAGGAGTCTTGTTTGAGTCAGTGTTTTCTAATGCATAAGCTAGCTCTTTCATATTGATTTTTTTCATGGAAAATAATATGAGTGCTGGTGACATTTTTACAGTCATGAATAATCCTTCGGGCCTTTGTTTCAACCTTGATTTTACTACTTATTTGATATTAATTACCTAAAAGATTGGCAGCAATTTTGTCATTAGTTGCTGGAGTACCATCTGTATTCTTAATCATATTAGTTTTTTCGGTTTGTGACTGGGATCTGTCAATTTGTTTTGCCAAATTCCAAAGTTTTGTATTTGGGTTTCTTGGGTTCAGGTTTTCACAAGTTTGTTTCCATTTTTTCCCTTTTCACATTTACGTATAATCTTTTTATTTTTGCATTCACAATGTTCAGTTCAGTTCTACAATTTGTTTGGTTTTGGGTGCTCTTTTTTGTAGTTCATTTCTTTTAGTTATAAGTGTTTGAATATTTTTTGCCTGGTGTGTATAATTTGGAATCCATTTCTTAATATTACCTCTTGGTATTGAAACTGTGGCTGCTTTAATAATGGTGTTTTCGAAAGATATCCAATTAGCCTTTTTGAAGTTCCAGAATGTTTCTTAATTGAGCTGATTTTGGTCTTGGTGCTAATTTCTATCAAATTAGGCAAATGATCACTCACAATACTTTTTAATATTTGCTATTTGCATTTGTGGAAAATGTCAGGATAGTAAAACCTTATATCAAGGGCTTGTGCAGTATTATAGCTGTATGAATGATGGGTAGAATTTCCATCATTTAAGCACATGATGGCATTGTCGTCAAATATGTTTGAAAGTATTTTGCCTCTTGGGTTTGGCGTGGAACATCCCCATAGTTGATGTTTGGCATTAAGGTCACCTACAATAAGAGTTGTCTGTAAGAAATTGAGCCATTGTTCCATCGTCAATAAGTTTATTGTTTGGAGGGTGATACATATTTTATATGTTGATGGATTTGTTTTGATTGAGGTAGACTTTGATATCTTGGGCTTCGAGGTCTAATGTGTTTGAAATATTAACGGCTATGTCCTCATAGTACAAATTCTTGATTAAAAATGCTAGGCCACCCCCTTTAACAGCATATACAGGTGGATCTTCAGACCTTACCCTGAGTTATGGAGGGGCCGGAATTAACATAATACTGCAAGATGGAACGCACATCAAAATCAAAGAAGGAGCAGGACAGATTTCATCAAACTTCACTTGTGAACTGACGGCTATCTGGAAAGCCCTTGATGTATGCCTTGACCAACCATCCCTGCATAAAGCAGAAGGAAATTTAATATACAGCGACTCCATATCCGCTCTAGAAGCAATTCAGAAGGGCAATACTAATATCACACGGAAAATACACTCGTTACTTACCCAAATGGAACCATTGGAGAATAACTGCATTCTACAATGGATCCCTGCCCATGCTGGGATAAGGGGTAAGGAAATGGCATCTGAATTGGCAAAGGAAGCCAGAAAGTTGAGCCAAAGGAAAGAACAAATGTCATTATTTGACGCTGATTCTTTGTCAAAATACAAGATAATTAAACAATAAATAAGAAAAGATCAAAATGCGAAATAAACTCTAAGAGAAAAATGACAAAAACTATAACAAGACTTAGAACAAAACACTATAAAGGAATGACAATACATCCAGATGGCACAATAACCTATAGGGCATGCAACAATTGTCCTGGTGTGGAACTTACACCTACCCACATATTCTCATAGCCAGCAATGGCCGCAGCCTTGCAGGAATTTGACATAGACCCAGAGCAGCAGCTTTACACACCCAAGATAGTGGACATTGCTGCTGCTGTGATGGAGATGCATGGATACATCTGAGGCTCTTCATTGGACACGACAACAACAACGGCATTCCAGAGTAAAATAAATTATCAGAGATAGATACATATTTTTCAAATGAATTAAAATAAATATAATCGATACTGAGATAGAGTTGAATTGAAAAAATATTAGAAATTTATTATCTTCGGAAACACAAACCATATCAAAAATATCATTTTTTTTTGCTACATGTTTTAATTTACATTTACCTATTTTACATATCTCTGATTGTATTTAAAAATTGTTAACCAATTCTTCATACTTTTGGCGAAGTGGTGTTTTATTAATTTGTTATTTGATGTTATTAGGGTTCTTTCCTGGTATTCAAAAAGGAAAAATACGTGTCGATCAGTTATATTTTTCAATTTATCAAACAACTTGGCCGCTGAATCTCTGATTCTGGTAGTGCGCCATCTGGCGAATAAAATTGTAACTAAAATCAATTTCGAATTTTTCATTATTTGCCATAAAAAATCCCATTGCATCCTGAACACAATGGTGTTTCCCGCATTGCTCTAGCGCAAATATTCGCGGAGTTATTAATTTTTAAAATAGTGCGGGACTTTTGGATCACCCTGTATATACATATACAGTGGCTTTTATATGTATATAAGATATATATATATATAACTTCTCCCAATAATTTCTATATAGCTCCAGCTTATTTTTTATATATCTGTAACGTTCAACACTAACACAAAACCCAGCGATACATATATTACCTCATTATATATTTATGCAAGTACTTGTATATATAAAACCTCTTCTCTCAATAATTTCTATATAGTTCCAGCTTATTTTTTAAAATCTGTAACGTTCAATATTAACACATAAAACCCAACGAAACACATTACCCTCATTATATATATATAATATTTTAACGATCAAAGAATGTATTTTGAAGATATGGACACTCCCTCATTAAATTTAAATATTCTATGTATATATATTTATCAATGAATTTCCTATCGTTTCTCTCTCTATCTGTGAGCGACAAGTGGATATTTCGAAATTAGAGCAATATGTTAATAAATCTTTAAATATTAAATGCTAACTATATTGGATTGTAAAATGTGTGTGTTTTCATTTAATTACACCAATATATATGTGTGCGATATCCTGAGGGTCTCTCGCTGTAGTGTGGTAACCGAGAGGGTCAAGCCTGTAGTAACTGAGAGGGACAGTCAGGGTGTGTAGAGTTTTCCAGTACCTTTCTGCACCTTGGAAGACCTTTAACAGTTCTCACAGAGTACAGGCAGTCGTGGTCGAGGCAGAGTGGAAGACTTGGAAATATCCTCACAAAAAAACGAAGAGACACAGTTGTAGTAGGAAAGTTCCGTGAACAGATAAAGAGTCGATCTGGGAGCGAAAAGATAGAAATTCGAGAACAGTTCTTACTGGTCTACATGGTAGACGGTGCGGACCTTGGGGACATCCGACGAAGGCTCCCGCTGATGATGAAGTGAATGTGTATTTTCGGCTAGGGCGGAAGTCTTATATATCTTTGCCGAAAGGAAGTAATGGGTTTCAGCGGATGCTATATGGGCGTGGATCGGAAGAGATGTCATTGTATACTCCTGGCAACGCCCTATCTTCTAGGCCTCGTTTTTAAAGTTGTGGGACTTCTACATCTCGATCTCTGCTTTAGCTCAACTCTCAATCTATTACAGAGTTTTATTTATTTATCCTCTGTTTGTACAATGTACATTACATATTATGATGTAATGACACATGTCAATCATGCGTATAATTGCGTATAAAACATGTTGTATAATTATACAAAATGAAAATATTGTTATATTATAAACAATATAAGGTTGTTGGCTTAAATTACCATATAAATAAATATAATTCAGTTAGAAATTTATGCTAATTCGATATAAAAAGAAACCTATCCCTGGAGGCTTGATCAACCCCCTTTGTCTATATATAATAATGTATTTAATTTGTATAAATAAGCTCAGGGCTACATAGCGTCATCAAATTACAAAGTTAAAAACAGTTTTAAAGTCATGTAAAATAGGATAAATATTCTATTTATAATAACAAAATATTATATAATTATAAGGAGGATTTTTGAATATTCATTGAGATTAGCAATAACGTTAATTTTATATCAAAATTATTCTGTATTGTGTTTGAATATATCTGAAAATTGAATTGAATTAAAATAAAACTCTACGTTAAATTCTCAAAATATTATCAAACAATAATTATCCGAATAAATATATAGAAATACATTTTTGTAAACCTACATTTTAGCCTTTAAATAACAACCCTGATTAATCACTTAAAAATGCCTTACTATTAATACTTCCTCCCTTACAGCTGCAGCTCTTGTCTGAATTCCGATATACATGCTAAAAGGTACAACTTCTTCAAGTTTTGTCCATGAGTGTACATTTTTATGCCTTTTTTAATAAAGGTTGTTGTTCAGCTAATCATAATATAGGTAAATAAACTATTTTTTCAATCCAATATGCGTCTTTTAATATTTAAGACAAAATAATAAAGCCTCCGAGGTTGCGTTTCTTTCTTTAAAACGAATTATTAAAAGTTTTAAAGAAAGAAACGCAACCTCGGAGGCTTTATTATTTTGTCCTAAAGATTTCACAGAGATTATAATATTGGAATTGGTTTTAATATCTAAAAAAATAATAAATTAAACGATTTAGGGATTTTTAATAAACCAATTCCTTTATACTTTGCTATAATGTAAAACATTTGGGTGGCCAGGCTCATCAGGGGTGAAACCCCTCCCCCCAGTTGTTTCGCCGGTTTGAACTATTAGACCGCTCTAATTTTGTATTGAGTATTCTTCTAATGTGTCTGGCATAGGCGTCAAAGAAAGTGTCGCCATGTGAGTTTTGAGGACAGTTGAAATGTATAGCACTAATGATTAGACAGTTCCTTCCCTATATTTTCCATCGCAGTAAGGACAGCAGGAAGTTTTATTAATTTGTAAAATGTTACAATGAATGCTTGAAAAGGCTTTTATATATTATGTCCTTTAAGCTGAATCAGGATATGCATGCTAAAGGGTACAACTTCCTTTTGTTTTGTCGACGAGTGTACACAGAAAACTTTATGGATAATCATAACACAATAAAATGGCAGAATGTTGAAGAAACTTTGACTCATTTTCGTCAATATAAAATCTCAGAATATATCAAGAGATTTAGAACAGAAAAAAATACACTGGTCTGAGAGCTGAAACGCATATAAATATTCAATCATACGACATAGCTTATTGGTATTTTATCTCATACGGGGTTCGATTTAAGTTTTAAAATAATAAATTTTGTGAAAATACATTTTAACCCTTTTTAAAACATTTTTGTCGTTACGTCGACTCACTGTGGGTAACAGGTTAAATGCGATGCTGACTAATCAATTATTATTGTACTAGACGAATGGCCCGGGCAACGCCCGGGTTTTACCCGAGTGCGAATATATTTTAAATACGTTTTAATCTTCATCTAGATCTTCATCTTGTCTTCACCTTGTATACATCTTGCTTCCTAGGGTTGCCTAGAGGGGCCGCTATAGACAGGGTGGTCTGTATAGACAAGTGGATGTATCACACAGCTGATAACAGGGTTGCCTAGTGTGGCCGCTATAGACAGGGTGGTCTGTATAGACAGGTGGATGTATCACACAGCTGTAGAGTGGTCGCTATAGACAGGGTGGTCTGTATAGACAGGTGTATGTATCACACTGCTGTTAACAGGGTTGCCTAAAGTGACCGCTATAGACAGAGTGGTCTGTATAGACAGGTGGATGTATCATACAGCTGATAACAGGGTTGTCTAGGGTGGTCGCTATAGACAGGGTGGTCTGTATAGACAGGTGAATGTAACACACTGATGATAACAGGGTTGTCTAGAGTGGTCGCTATAGACAGGGTGGTCTGTATAGACAGGTGTATGTATCACACTGCTGATAACAGGGTTGCCTAAAGTGACCGCTATAGACAGGGTGGTCTGTATAGACAGGTGGATGTAACACACTGCTGATAACAGGGTTGTCTAGAATGGCCGCTATAGACAGGTGTATGTATCACACAGCTGATAACAGGGTTGTCTAGAGGGGGGCGGGCAGGGAGGTCACGTGTTTGCTGGCAGCCAATGGGCACGCATTCTATCCGTGAGCTTCAGACAAACAGACAAACAAACACACAGAATAAGGCAAATATATAAGTAGATAATTATCGATACAAATGAATAAAGCATGCATCGTGTCTATTCAAAGTGATATATACAAATTGTTCAAGATAAAACGAATAACGATAAATATATAAAAACATTTGAGTGTATCAAAAAGTATTTTAGTAGTGAGTTTGAGAGTATTTTCCCGAATTATCAATTTTATTTTCAGAATAAAATAATTTTCTACTGTCCTTTCTGAGATGGAAAAATATTTTGGGACGGCCTGGTTCTTTAGTGGTAAATACTCTCAGCGGTTTTTCGCCAAACTAATTATATATCATAAATGAAATCTATTTTTACAGCCCACATTGAATTGAGTAAAGTTTTCAAATTAAAGATGAAGAACTATTGTGACGCTACTTTCAATTCTAAACCACAATGATATTTAGTTACTTATCGAATGACTCTGCTTCCCTGAGATGTTCCTAAGTGAATGGTCGCCATAATACACTTGTATTAATTAATATAAATTTGTATTATTTAATTATTAATTGTAGTGTGACGTTTCAAGTCATTAGAATACCACTCTAAATAATAAAGTTTATGGCTACATTCGGAGATTAAATTGTGTTATTGATTCTGATATATTTTAATGAAAATGAGAGATACCATTATATTGTGTATTTTAATAATTAAAACATTTTCATACTTTCTTCACTAGGATTGGATGTATTTTGGTAGGACGCATCAACAGTGGTCAATTCCATCTGGTGAATTAAATTGGCGAGACAGCTGGGGTGGTTTACTACTGATAAGACAAACCCTCTCAAAATATATTTATTCGCAGTAAAGACAGTATTAAGATGTTTTATATTTATTAAAAACGCGCTAAAGTGGTACCATTTTTTTTAACATAGATGGTGTATGAAAAAGTGAAAGTTGTATAAGTTTATGATTTTGCTTTTTTAAAAAATGAATCGATGTTGGTTCCATATGCTTGAATTGAATATTACACCTTAGTTATATACATTTTATTGCTTAAAAAAGAACACAACAAAACAAAAAAGAAACTAAAAATGCAAATGATTTGATAACTAAGAAAAAAATAATATCAAAAATGATTATGATAATGAAGAATTGGAGAATAATGATGAAATAAATGTTTCTATGAATTAAAAATTAAGAATAATTACAAAATTAACATATAAACTTCAAAAATATGGCGTGATAATGCAAAATGTGGATAAAATATAATGGTAATAATTATTCTTGAAACATGATATAAAATAGCAACAGGAATAAAAATCAGATAATAGTGACGACACCACTTTCATATTTTGTCATAATTTGACTTCTGATATGGGTAAAGATAAGATAGAAACTCAGGGAATTGCTTTGCGCTTTGAACAGTGACGTCTTTTTTTTTTTACTGTGGTATATAGGGCGATCGCGTATTTCCGCGCCCTGCCAATTATCGGACATTAATTTGTATAATTCGTACTCAGCGACATCTTCCTGACATATGTCGAAATGTCATCCGGATTGGTAAAATATTGTAGAAACGTATGCGGGACAAACATTTCATCTATACTTATGTAAATATATCTAGTTAATATATATGTTTTTAACTTTTAATTAGACAATATCAATTTATATTCAGACATTTTTCATTTTAATTTGGAAACTTTCATTTTTATTTAGACATTTTCATTTTTAATTTAAACATTTTTCATTTTAATTTGGACATTTTTCATTTATTATTCATTTTATCATTCATAAATTAAAATGAAAATGTCTAAATTAAAATTGAAAATGTCTAAATATAAATTAAAATTATCTAATTAAAAGTTATAAATTAAAAGTTACCTATATACCCGTATGCTTTGCTGAATATAAATTAAACATTAGTGCTAATTGATTTTCAAATAAAAGGTATTTATAAAAACCATAGGTTCTACCTGAGATTAAACATTTTCTATTAATTTCGTGAAAACAAAATTGCGAGTGATCCAAAACGATATAATCCCAAATTTCCAATTTTTCGCTAAAACCTATTATATAAAGGTATCAGTGTAAACCTAGCCGGACCTTTATAAAAGTTTCCTATTCCACGACATTATTGACTTCCATTCGAAAATACCTTAGAATCCAAAATACCTTAGAATCAAGGATTTTGTGTGATGGAAGGTCAAACAACATTACTTTCACATTTATGACATATATAGAATATAATTTCTGAATTATTTTACATCGTTTGTGTGTGTGACATTAAGGCTTCTTCTTTTTACAGGGCGTATAATTGTATCATCAATAAATAATTTACTTTCTCTTAATATATTAGTAGAAACATAATTAAATATATAAAAACCTAGAGTCTATTTAATAATTAGATTATAATTATCATAATTTATAATTCTACTCTTAGATCATATTTTATATCTAAACTCTCGTATGTTATAAAAATTTAACTTTTAATTTAAAATTCAAATGAATATTTAGCTATAATATAGACGTGTGTTTATTTTCTATCCATAATGTTCATTGTAATAAACTCAGATTTCCCCCTGAGCTCTCGCTAAACAGAGATTTATAGGGAATTCAAATAAAGGCGTGGGAGAAGTAAATTGAGCTTGCAGCTCTTAAGACAACTGTTAATAAAAACATAATCCAGTAACCAGCACTTGAAGGATCTGGAATTAAACTTATTCTTTGAGTCTTAATTGGTTCTTAATTAAACATCCACGCTCTTCTTTTTTAGGATTCTTTATGTGAAAGTAATTAGTTCTCTAGGGCCTAAACTTTGAATCATTTCCGAAGTTCTGGAGAGAAATGATATAAAGGAAAACATCTATATATAATCTATTGTGTCATATATAGCGCCATGGAATATTACTGATGGTTGTATTTATAATGAATAGAAGTGAGTTGTCCCATCACGCTTAGTTAGCAACAGCCCACCTGCAATTTACACTAACAACAAGGCACAAATTAGCCAAATTTGCAATATTCTCGTTTTTTGTAAACATTTAAAGTTCCGTCATTTAAAGCGCTCCTCGTAAAGCGAATATATTTTAAAATGAGGCCAATGTTGAAACAAAGTTTAGAGAAAGTTGTTCAAACTTCCTCTGGCGCTAGTTAAGAGCTAACTATTCAGCGCTCTCTGCGGGGGAGTTCTAGTTAGTGGCGGCGTGTTAGAACAGACAATTGGGACATTTTATTTTACAAAAATAACCAGAATGTCAAACAATACGAGGGCGGTTAAATAAGTACCCGTGTTCCAAATGTGAAAAGGGTTTTTTCCAAATTATATATATTTTTAATTTTTTCAACCTATTTCCCTGTTAGAGAAATACACTTCTCCCAACTTTTCTACTATTTTTCAAATATTCAAAATTAGTAAATGTCGAGATCTCCAAAATGTGCTTACGTTTCAGCTTTTAATTCTTCTTTAGGCCAATTTTATTTCTCGATAGCAAAATCTTCATGTTTTAGGAACAGGTGGAAATTCCAGGGGTCCAAGTCGGGCGAATACGAATTTTCATAAACAATTTATAACGCAATGAATTCAGTTTAACAACGGAAACTCGGGACGAAAGGGCTGATGCATTGTCATGATGAAAATTCAATTTTCCCTTTGCCAAATAGGGCGTTCCTCATTCTCAGGCATAGTATTAAATAGTGTTACCATTTTCTCATATATCCATGAGAAAAATGCCCTTCGTACCTCAGAACAAATATCGCCCAATTAACAGTTTTAGTAGAGGTGGGACAAACTTCGCCTTCTTTGAAGCACATTTACACGGAGCAATCCATTGTTTCTTGGTTTCCGGGGTATAATAATGAATCGATGTTCATTACTCGACTCAAAATGCACTTTGGATCTGGCTTAAATTGTTTCACACATTGCTTTGAAGTTGGAAGTTGCATCCATTGCTTTACATATTGGACATTTCATGATTATAATATCGTAGATGGCTTCTCTTGATTTATCAAGAAATTGGGTTGGCCAAATATCACGGATAAAGCTAAATAAACGTTTAGTTTATTTATGCTCCACTAGATGGCGCTCTGCCATCTAAAAAAGCACATGTCTTCTAATGCCTTCTTTATACTGTTTTCGTTGTCACACCTATGGCCTATGCTTGATGCACCTTCGTTCGTCCTTCTGAGGGAACGTTGTCTGTGGTTCCCTTGATGAACACCTCCACTGAGCGTCCTTGGCGATCCTCATCAATTACCGATTTTTGGTCTCTTTTATATAAATTGGTTAAACCGATATACAACTATGGTTGTTCACAGAAATGGCCTCCCATAATTCAGCGGCGTCCAGTTTTGTGTTTATTTTCCCACACGTTTTACCATTTAAAGCCAAAATCGATTGATTGACTGATAGGGAACTTTGTCCATTTCAGGCTAAAAACGTGATCTGATTCGCAGAAAAGGCTGTCAAATCAAAACAATCTCATTAATCAATGCGAAATGTGGCGTGTGCGTGTTTAAGGAATTCTAGCATATGCTGATAATAACACCTCACTTTAGCAATACCTTTCCTAGAAACAGCCACTCTTATTGAAATACCATCGTAATTTTAATAAGTGAATTCCATTTTTTTTACATTATATATATCTTATATAAAGAAAAGATATTTTCTGTTTGTATTTTGAATTGTTGAGATTATCTTGATTTTTTGGTTATCTTGAGGATTAAGCTATGGGGGTGCAGTCGTGGTCAAATAATAATCTTGAAAATATAAAGTCTTGATCAGAGATTTCTTTATTGAGCTGAGGAATACATATGAAAAACATAATTTTGTAAAAGTACTGCCTGGCTTAAGGCGTAAGAATAAAAAAGGAAAATCTTATTTACATAATGTACAAAAGTTTTGAGCCGGCCATCGGGAAAGAACAACGGGAATATTCTTGCCATCGCCCGCACAAGTATCAGTGGAGACTTTTCCGGGCACACTGTATCTAAAACGACAAGACAGCAGACGCGATGTCAGGTGGCCAGGGATCCTAGGATCTGGCGGCTGGAGATATCTCGCAGGGGTGGTGGAAACGTTCAGGGGAACGTGCCAGGGTGTAGCGGGGCAGGAGTCTTGAATTGGTCAGGAATCCAGTAGAAGTGGCAGATGGAAATAGGAGGCAGAAGGTCCTTGAAGCCTAGAACTTGAGGGCCCTAGACTTCAGAATGGGGCAGCTTGAGGCTCTCGCCTCGTGCTTGTCTGGAAGGCCCTTTGAGCAGCAGTTGGCACATTTGGAGGTGCGCTGGTCGGCAATGGAAGGGCAGACGCGGTCTTCATGGCCGTCTTCACCGCAGTGGAAGCACTTAGAAGCTCTGGTGCATTGGGCAGAGTTGTGGCCGAAGCCACAACAGCGGAAGCATACGCGGGCGCGGATGGACTCCTCGAAGTTGAGGATTACTCCATCCACCACGATTCTTTCGCGAACGCCCAGGGCTCTAAAGGTCTTGATGTCCACCTCGATGAAGGCGGTGCAGGTCCCGTTTCTGGGTGCCGAACGGTGCGCCACGCGCACTACTTTGCCCCCAGGAAGTTTACAAACAGCTGCGGTTCCCAGGAAGGTCTCGAAGGGAAAGAACAACAACGAGTTTTTAAAGGGGAAGAGTGACCTCTGGCGGTCGATTTAGCAGAGTATTTGAACCTATGAAATTATAATTTAAAATAAAATAATATTTTTATATAAAACATATCAAATAAAATATTTTAATATAACATATATATACACATCATATATAAAAAAAATTAAAAACCTTCATTTCAATAGGTTTGTTTGTTTATTCCAAAAGGTTTTATAAAAATATTTTACTTTGTCAAAATTTTAAGGCTACAGATTCATGAGTACATATTTTGAAACACTTCAAAATTTTATTATAAGGTATTAGAGATTTATCCTTGATATATGAATATCCGTTTATATAATTTTTATCGAGAATAAAACAACTTCTTACTCCAGTGGATAATATTCACCTATAGTTCTGCAGTCCCCAAAGCGTTAATCTCTTTAGTTTCCTTGATTACACTCATCAGGAATTCCTCCTCTAAGAGCCGGGTATATATGAAAATAACTCAATATTAAGGGTAGATAAAACTGGGGAAACCGCTGAAAGACTCCCACTGATGAGCCAGACCCTCCCAATATTCTCCACCGCAGAGTAAGGATAGTAGAAAGTTTTCTAAAATGTATTTAAAACAATTAATGGCACACGCAATCTCTTCAGCTTGAATGACACCAACTCTCACTAAAATATTTAGCCACTTTCTGTGAGTATAATACATATATTGAGTTCATTAGCCAATCAGCGTATAATATTTATTTGTCTTAGCGGCATTTAACAACGAAATTTTATATTGATTATAAGATCGTAGATTCGATTCTAGAAAGTTCATTCTTTATTTTTTAATTGAGATATTTTTATTATTTTGTACATACTATATATATGTGAAATATAAAATAATAATTCTTTTTCAGAGAAAGTAGTATTCAGGAATACTACTGACACTTTTAATCATTTATCCGCATGTACAATGAATCAATGTTCTATTCAATTAATGTGTGACTCGTGCATTATAAACTTGATTTCCTTTAGAATTATAAGCAAGTAATCTTTAGAGAGAGAGAGAGAGGAATTTTTCAAAATGCCTTCCTTAACATTTTATCAAATTCAATTTTATAAAATTTTAAAATATTTTTATACGAAAAGTATCTTAAAATATATTTATTGATTTTATTTTCAATTTCTCCTACTTCATATATTTCAAACATAAGTGGCAATGATTATAATTAATATATCTTTAAAGTTGAAATATCCCTTCACTACTACACACACATTACCTTTACTTAAGAAACAATATCATCAATAACGAGACGTATTTTGTTTATGATCGAACAACTTTATTGTTAGACGTAAGGTTCTTGTTTCAAAATATAGATTTTCGAACAAATCTATAAATCGCTGCGGTAATAGTTTAACTACGGACTGCATTATATTCCTTCAGATACACTATTAAATGAAGCCCAGTTCAAATTTTACTACTTTGATCTGGTGTCTTTTTTTTTTCTTTTTGAAAATAATATGATTTTGTTAGACACCGTTGTTATAAAAAAATCACTGTTGGAGAAATCTAATAACTTTCCTGAAATCTCGTAAGTCCATAAAATCCCTTGATATTCTAATCGTAGCAAATTCATAATTTACTTGATACCATACGTGAAAAGTAGTAGTTAGTATTGCTGGTGGTTACCTTTATCTTACGAATTTTAGCTCCGTCTTTGTCGGTCCCAAGCCCGGATGAAAAAGGAGGAAGGTGACCAGTAACAAGCTCACTAAAAAACCTGGACTCAGCTGGCCCGGCTGATAATACCCTGTAAGGGCTCCTAATCCAGGCATACATGATGAGCAGCGTTTATACTCCATGTTAGGAGCGGCTGCACATGGCGTCTGTTCTTCATGTCAGAGGTGGCCATTTCTTTTGGAGCTAAGTCGGCCTGCCACTGAGTAATGCTCTCAGTCTTAATGACAAAGGCAGACGCATTCTACTTTACCCAATCATGATGGTTGTCAAACACATTATTGACTGTATTGAATCATCCATTGATGATCTATACTCATCCCCAGCAAACACCATCACCATATGATTGAGTGGAGATAAGAAAGAAGCGACCTTTACCTAAAATATTTGAGGACTCTCTCTAAAATTAAATGAGACCAAATTAAGAATTGAGGTTTATAAGAGGCATAGGTATTATATATAAAATTATTTTCTATATATTCACTTATATTTTAGAGTATTAGTGAATGCCTTGACAGATATGTGATTAAATAATATTCTATTGAATAATTCGTCACAATAGATGTGTATTTCACTCTAGTATATATACAGCAATTTCTATTACCGCTTCAACTCTAACCTCCATCAGCGTTATATCCCTTACTTATTTCAGCTGTCCTCAGGCTTCGGATGATTTTTTAGTGATAATGGGCAATATTTCTTTTTACCTTTATTTTATTTATTTATTATTTATATATTGAATTTTAATCCTCGCGATTACATATCGTAACTAATATATAATCTTTACAAATATAATTTAAATACGATTATTAATATGATGCAATAGCGCGCGCCATCTTGTTATAAGAAATTTGAAATATTTTTGACGCGCATTATCTATATAGATAATACCGTAACAGAGTTTTCCATTGTAAAGTCCTGAGCTATCTCCTCCGAAGATTCTGAACGACACATAACGATCTATATACCAAAATTTTCGTTATTTTTTTCTTCGTATGATAGGCCTGTTTTTATTTTCCTAATGTTAACAGTTATTTTTATTTTTTTTAATTTAATCTATTTTACAATCGTAGATTTTTTGCATTTATCATCATCAATTCCTTTGTTTTGAAATACGTTCTTTTGTCTTATTACCTTTTACTAATATATAATATATAATATATATTATATAATATATATATATAATATATATTTGATATATATATATACATTTGATTATGATTATAATTTGTAAGTACTTTGTTATAGTTTTTCATTTAAATAGAGCTCAATTTTTGTGTATGTTTTCTATTTGCAGTATCTTTCCTAATGTCTTTGGCAACGTTTTTTTTTTCTCATAAATAGGCTGAGGTTATATTATTTTCGAATTGTAGATTGAATTATTACTTTTATTCTATAATAATTATCTTTTATAAGTGTTTGTTATAGTTTTTCATTCGAATTTAGCACAATTTTTGTATCTGGTTATCTTTTTTGGCATCTTTTCATCTCTCTTTGGCATCTTTTTTTTTCTCATTAATAAGACCTAATCCAAATAATTTAATAGTGTGTGACGTTTATTTTATTAAATTATTTGGATTAGGTCTTATTTTCTTTTATTAATTTGTTATAGTTTTTCATTTGAATTTAGCTCCATTTTTGTGTCTTATTTACTTTTTTGCAGTGTCTTTCATAATGCCTGATTTGATTACTTGATCTGTTATAGTTTTCATTTGAATTTAGCTCCATTTTTGTGTCTGTCTTTTTTTTTATTCTCATAAATAGGCTGATGCTGTATTTGTGTACTCAATTGTTGCTTTTTGTGTCTGGTTTCTTTTTTGCAGTATTTTTTTGGAATCCTTTTTTTTTTCATCAATTGTTTCCTCACATGCTTGGAATTTTCTTTTTATGCCTGTCCTGGCTTTCAGTTTTATAGTTTTCCTCTGCTTGGTTCTTATTTTACCTTTTTTTTTCAGCGTCTTCTGTCATGCCTCGAAAAGGCCGTGGAAGACTCACTCCCCTAACCGCTAGGCGTGCTAATATGACTCGCCGCAGACACAAAACCCCAATTGCTATTTCTCTTGTTTACTTTTTTACCAATGCCTATAATTTTTCACCTTAAAGATTTTTTATTTTATTTGTTATTCAATAAACTATAATCACTTATTTTTGGTCTTCTTTTTATTTACTTATTTTACTGGGGGTTGGTGGAAGGATGGTCTAAGCCGTTGGTTTTCGACCGCTACGACCCGGGTTCGATCCCCGCATTGGGCACTTTTTTCTGAAAAAATAAAAAAAAATGCTCCAATGGCTTCTGATTCTTGCAAAAGTCCAACCCCACCAGCAAGCGCAAGTAATCAAACGGGGCTCTGGCACATTTGTACATGCAAAGTCGAACTGCTTTTCACATGTTTAGACATGTGGTGTACTTACAGTAAAAACTGTCGCCTACTCTACCCACCATGATTATCAAGGCCTGTACCACGTGTACTAGGGATAAGCAAAAAAAATATATATTTTACTCATTGATCTATACATACAATTATTTGCATACAATTATATACATACAGTTTTCTACATTTTTGCGCTCTGCAGTCTAATATGTTGTTAATAATAGGGGTTTTAGACAAATATCAACTGTTGAAATTTGAATTTCCAAAATAGTTGAATTATCGAAAGTGTCGAATTAGTTTGTCATATGATAGGCCGTAGGTCGAGACATCAAAAATGGTCGAATTATCGTGTGTTGAATTAATTAGATTATATTGTATATATAAAAAAATAGAATTGTTGTTTTTAATAAGGTCTTTTAAATGAATTTATTCCTTTAATATGTTGTCATATCTGCATTTTATTTTTCATTTCCAAAATATTTATTTACACTTTCACCAATGCCTATAGGATCTTTGCGATGGAACAGGTATGGTGTTCTAGCGCATGTGCTCTCATGTCCTTGAAGCACATATACTGACAGTACCCAAAGTTGAACACACTGTATAATGTCTGAAATATCTTTGTCCCCTTCGGATACCAACTTTCGCTTCATTCTAGAGAGGCTTTATGTTTCACTAA
Source organism: Cordylochernes scorpioides (assembly GCA_030710605.1). Taxonomy (NCBI): domain Eukaryota; kingdom Metazoa; phylum Arthropoda; class Arachnida; order Pseudoscorpiones; family Chernetidae; genus Cordylochernes; species Cordylochernes scorpioides. The sequence continues at coordinate 144,538,392 of CP092886.1, forward strand.
GGTTGGCTTTTGCTATGACTATAAAGAGGGCTCAAGGCCAAACCTTTGCTACAAGAGCCTGAGTTCACGCACAGACGACTTTATGTGACTTTTTCAAGTGTGCGAACTTTGGATAGCATACATGTAAAGTTGAACCCAAGTATATATAAAATGTAGTTTTTAATGAGGTCATTTAAATGAATTCCTATTATAAATCGTCTCCTCTGAAATATAGTTTGTAAATTTATACTGATTTATTTTATCATTTTTTTTTTCATTTCCAAAATATATATTTACACTTTTCACCAATGCCTAAAGTTTCTCACCTGGAAGAAAAAAAACTCCGCCTTTGCCGGTCCCAAGCCAGGATGAAAAAGGAGGAGGGGGAGCAGTAACAAGCTCACTAAAAAAACCTGGGCTCAGCTGGCCCGGCTGATAGTACCTTGTAAGGGCTCCTAATCCAGGGATACATTCTTTTGGAGCTAAGTCAGTGGCCTGCCACTGAGTAGTGCTCCCAGTCTTGATGACAAAGGCAGACGCATTCTACTTCACCCAATCATGATGGTTGTTAATTTCAAGCTTTACAAGCTTGACACTCTAATATGATTGAGTGAAGATAAGAAAGGAGAAAAAAATATTTTTGTATTTTTTTTTTTTTGCAATAATCTATTTATTATCAATTAATTTGATTTTGGTCTTTATTTATTATTCCCCTGCTCTATACATACATTTTGTACATTTACAATGTCAGAAGTTTTCTCTGTAATACCTTTTTAGCAGTGAAGTTATATTTGAGCAACAAACAATTGTTGAAATTTAAAATGGTCGAATTATCGATGTGTTGAATTACAGTTTGTTATATGATAGGCTGTAGGTCAGGACAACAAAACTTGGTCGTATTATCGAGGTTATATTGTATATATAAAACTATAAATGTAATTTTAATGAGGTCATTTAAATGAATTCATTCCTTTTATATGTTGTCTTATCTGTGATATAGTAGTATTGTTTGCAATTTTATTTGCTGATTTGTGTCTTTTTTTTTCCACTCAAAATATATATTTTTAAACTCTTGAATTACAGTTTGTAGGTAAGGACAACAAAACATGGTCGAATTATCGAGGTTATATTGTATATATAAAACTATAAATGTAGTTTTAATGAGGTCATTTAAATGAATTCATTCCTTTTATATGTAGTCTTATCTGTGATATAGTAGTATTGTTTGCAATTTTATTTGCTGATTTGTGTCTTTTTTTTTTCACTCAAAATATATATTTTTAAACTCTTGAATTACAGTTTTTTATATGATAGGCTGTAGGTCAGGACAACAAAACATGGTCGAATTATCGAGAGTGTCGAATTACAGTTTTTTTATATGATAGGCTGTAGGGGTCAGGACAACAAAACATGGTCGAATTATCGAGAGTGTCTAATTACAGTTTTTTATATGATAGGCTGTAGGTCAGGACAACAAAACATGGTCGAATTATCAATAGTGTCAAATTAAATTTGTTATATAATAGGCTGTAGGTAAGGACAACAAAACATGGTCGAATTATCGAGGTTATATTTTATATATAAAACTATAAATGTAGTTTTAATGAGGTCATTTAAGTGAATTCATTTCTTTTATATGTTGTCTTATCTGAGATATAGTAGTATTAAAGGAATAAGCATAAAAAGACTAAGAGGAGCTTCTTTCAAAATTTTATTCTGCAAGCTTTCGGACTAGACGTCCTTCTACAGGCAAAGGATAGTTGTAAAAACTAACCTTTAAAAACGTTAGTTTTTACAACTATCCTTTGCCTGTAGAAGGACGTCTAGTCCGAAAGCTTGCAGAATAAAATTTTGAAAGAAGCTCATCTTAGTCTTTTTATGCTTATTCCTTTAACCAAATTTTAAGAGTTCTTATCGTTTAATATAGTAGTATTGTTTGCAATTTTATTTGCTGATTTGTGTCTTTTTTTTTCACTCAAAATATATATTTTTAAACTCTTCAACCAATACCTATAGTTTCTTTCTTGAAATTGCTTACCAAACACGAGTCAGTGTTTCCTCAGTGTTAACAGTGTGGAGTTTAAGATTGTGGAGGAGCAAAATAACTTCCTATTGAATTTTTCAATAGCCTTACTCCCAGAAGAATGCCTCCACACCAGTTATACTCTAGGTTGGTGCTATTGTTATGCTTCTGAGAAATTTTAATCTTAAGCAGGGTCTTTACAATGGTACATGTATGGTGATACAGTGCATGTGCTCTCATGTCCTTGAGGTACAAATACTGACAGGGGCCAATGTTGGACACACTGTATTGGTGTCAAAACATCTTTGGCTCCTTCAGATATCAACATTCCCTTCATTCTGAAGAGGCAAGAGTTTCCAATAGGGTTGGCTTTTCCTATGACTATAAATAAGGCTTAAGGCCAAACCTTTGCTAGAGTGAGTTTCTTGCTACAAGAGCCTGCATTTATGCATGGACAGCTCTATGTGGCTTTTTCACGTGTGTGAACTTTGGATGGCATACAAGTAAATTTGAAGCACAAATACTGACCGGGACCAATGTTGGACACACTGTATTGGTGCCAAAAATATATTTTGCTCCTTCAGATATCAGCCTTCCCTTCATTCTTAAGAGGCATCAGTTTTCACTAAAGTTGGCTTTTGCTATGACTATAAATAATATTTGGGTTCTTGCTACATACGCATGGACAGCTCTATGCGGCTTTTTCACGTGTTTGAACTTTGGACAAAATACATATAAAGTTGAACCCATGTATGAATAAAAATAGAAATTAATTTTTAATGAGTCCTTTAGATTAATTCCTTTTATAAGTAGTCTCCTCTGCAATATAGTTGACAACCTCTTTTTTCTGATTAATTTCATAAACTTTTTACTAATGTCTATAGTTTCTTACCTCAAAGGAATTTTTTTGTATTAGTTGTTTGTTAATACACTATTATCAATTATTTAGATTTTGGACTTTTCTTTTTATTCACTAAATTCTCCCATTTCTCTATACATAAATTTTGTACATTTTCAGTGGCTGTCATCGCCTCTGTAATACCTTTTTACCGGTAAGGTTGTATTTAAACAACAATCGACTGTGTAAATTTGATTTTTAAAACGGTCGAATTATCGGAAGTGTCGAATTATTGATAGTGTCGAATTACAGTTTGTTATATGATAGGCTATAGTTCAGGACATCAACACATGGTCAATCTATACTTTTAAAGTCTCTGCAGGCCCTTTGGGTAAACCCTGGGCGTTGCCCGGGTCACTCGGCTAGTATTAAATATTAATACGCGTCAAAATAGTTCAAATTTATTAAACACGAGTATGTCACATAAAAATTCAATTTTCTGAAATGTGAGGAGTATAACATATATATCAAATATTTACTATATAATATACGCCTTTCAATGTTTATATCATATATATATATTTTAATAATATTTCATTGGTCTTGTAAAACGAGAGTGATACACGCGTTCCCACGTGATTTAGTGAGAAACACAAACATCCTCGATAAAGAGAGGCGAGTTGCCCCTCAAAATATCGGAATAATAAAAATATTTATGAATCCAATATATGAATATTTTCTTAATATATATATATGTTTTTAATTTATTCGTACGCTGATTGGTTTTATACTATCACATGATCTTGTAAAGCTAATCAGAGTGAAATTTCTTTAGAACAGTCGTTGTATTGAGCAACGGAATACTATATAAATTATAAGATCGTGGGTTCGATTCTCGGTAATTTCTCTATCTTTTAATTTTTTTGTGGCATTAAAATGTTTTTCTCTTGTATCATTTTTATACACACTTTTAAAATCTAATTTATATAAGGGTTATAATTACAATTTCGGTTTGACATTTGGTGTTCTATTATTTGGATTTTAGGCATCTGAGGTTTGGTCTTATTCTGTAAATGAAAATTTCCGTGTGCGACAGCAATAATACCAAATTATCTCCTGGTTAAAATATTTCACGAATTCTTTGTTTTTAGAAGTACTGTCTCTTTTAATATTAAATTTAAATAAACAATTATATTGATATTCTCTCTTATGTGTTCAACAACATTTATTATTGATAAAATAATAAATAACCTCATATATATTATATAATGCACATTTCTATCAAATTTAAATTTAGTTACAATAAACAGAGTTACAATTAGCGCGCAATATTTTAATTAGAAGCCTAAAGTTTGTCATCAAAGAGAGTGAAGATAACCAGTTGGGTGAACTTGAACTAGTTCCTGAATGGCCTTGACGTCCCATTTAATGAAAGGAGATAGTGGATGAATCGCCCACTTTTAATTACTGCCCTCTACTTCCCATAAAGGTTAACCACTTTCCTAGATGTTTCTTACCTCTTCAGAATATTATAGAACATTTATCTATATTGTAGATGGAAATTATAATGAAATGTGAACAGGCTTTCATTACAATTCCGAGTTTTGCAATTGTTGAGCCTTTATTTCTATACCAGTTGATGTGGTGACTTATTGTCATATACTATATATTTCTATTCATGATAGAATTGTGAAAAAAGTATTAAAATTACAAATATATTCTCACAATGAGTATATTTTTTATTTAAAATACGCTAGCTTTCAAGCGTTAATCGCTCTTCAACGGGCTTACTATAATATAGACTTTTCAGTTATAAAAAAAAAATCAGTTATAAATATCCACGCTGCGCGCGTTTGTTTTGTAAATATTTCTGGTGGGATCAAGTGGATATTATAGTAAGCCCGTTGAAGAGCGATTAACTTTTGAAAGCTAGCGTTTTTTAAATAAAAAAGATACTCATTGTGAGAATATATTTGTAATTTTAATAATATATATGTATATTTATATATATTCTAATATTATACCTAGATTGAAATGAGTCTTATTTTCCTATTCTTAGATGTGCATACCTTAGAATTATTTTAATATCCTCATTATGGATTTATGTGAAAAAATATTTTGCGACTCCATTTTAATATATTTTTGTCTTATTAGGATGATCCTCTTACTATATTCTGCAAATGTCCTGGGAGAGAGAGATAAAATAATGTTTTTAACTTATAATTACCTATCTTATTTGAAAATCATCATGATATTGATGATCAAATGTTTCTCTAGGATAGATAATTATTTTTTTGACAATTTAAACAATATTATTGATTCTTCTAATCAATTGTTACAAAGGTGGGAAAATATACAATAAAATCGAAATGAAGGGTATATAAAATGTAGGGGAAATATAGAGTTATGTATGTGTACAAATTTCTTCAACAAGGAAGGCTTCCCCACATTGAGACAGTCCTCCTAATAAAAATTCCTCGGCGTGTAACTGAGGAATTCTTATATTTTCTAGGATATATATACTGTATGTATTCTCTAGGATAGATAGCGAAGTACTAAGACTATTTATATATACTGTAATTATATTTGAATATATATATAATAAAACCATCTGAACGACAGCCATCAGTATTAAGGTAATTTTTAACTGAAAATTTCCAATTCTCAAGAATTGTATTAAATTTAGTACGAATGATATACGAATGTAACCAAATAATATATTGGAAAAAACATGTAAAATAAAGGATTTAAAAGCACGAATGTTTCTTTTATACATAATACAAACTTCTACTGCCCTTACTGCGATGAAAAATATATTGGGAGGGCTTGGCTCATCAGTGGTGAACCCTCCCAGCGGTTTCGCCAATTTAATCCACCATACGGCTTCTCAGAGCTCTAATACTGTATTGGACGATTTTGCTTATATACGCAGCATTGAAGGATGGAATCTCAGAAATTGTTTCAAGAAAACTATGGACATAAGCTTATAAGACAGTAGAATTATATTCAAATATTTGCATCGAGCAATGCTCTTCCGCAAACAATAATGACAAGGCCAGTTAGGCATAAATTAACACAAATCTATAACGCGCCATCTATACAAAATTGGCGAAACCGCTGGGAGGGCTCACCACTGATGAGCCAAGCCCTCCCAATATATTTTTTCATCGCAGTAAGGGCAGTAGAAGTTTGTATTATGTATAAAAGAAACATTTGTGCTTTTAAATCCTTTCATTTTATATGTATAAATGGCGCGTTATAGATTTGTGTTAAAAAAAACATGTACAGAAAATTTTCTCTATATATATATGAATTATTATTATATTTATTTTTATGTGTGAAATATATGCCAATATTGTATTTTGACACGTATCTATTTCTAATACTTCAATTATGCTCCATTGTATGTCAATATGCGTAGAAGAAAAAAAACTAATTCTATATGTGAGTCTTGTTTACGCTGTAACTCTCCGAGTGATTTTGCAAAATACTTTAGCTGTAGGTATCCAAAGAATTGAAAATTCAATATCACACGGGCATATACATTCTATAAGAATATTGCAGCCTATAACAATATACAGGATGCGGCTGCTATTTGAGACACACAATAAAGGTGCCACACTTTGCTGTGTGTGATAGTAACATCGTTTTTATTGTTTCAGATAGACATGGCAGAACCTATTCTTACGCAAGAAATGAAAAATAATGCAGTTATTGTCTCTTTGGCTGCAGGATACGCCGATTCAGAAACTGTTGCATTCTTAAAAGTCGCCCGATCATTTGTTTTCAAAGTTGGAGGAGAATTGGAAGCTGCAAAGGGTGATTTGGCAGAAATTTCCCAAAGGAAACGCCTTTGTCGACGTTCTGACAGTATCAGGACACCATACTTTATAAGCCGTGTCCAAATTATCATTGATGAGGATCCTGGGAAGTCGTGGAAGGCACTCGACAGAGCTGCAGGTTGATGAGGCTACCATCCGACGTGTGGTTCATGAGGACCTGCGTTCCAAATCATACGTAATGAGTTCATGTCCGAAAAACCCAAGGCAAACCGCTTGACTAGAGCCAAGCGCCTTCTGAACAAGCTCAAACATCCCGAGGAGCTAAGAATGATCTGGTTTCATTTAGACGAGAAGAACTTTGTTTAGGACCAGAAGGTGAACCGCAAAAAAATAATCGGTGGCTATGTTAAAGCCCTTATAAGGTACCTACGGTCATGCATAACAAATTTCCAGCATTATTGATGGTTCTTGGTATTGTTAGTAGTGAAGGTGATGATAGATGCCTTCACATATTTTTACTTCAGTGCCAGAGTCAATGCCATTGCTTACACCGAGGTGTAAGCCACATTTGTTAAGCCTTATATCGCTACTGTATCACTTAGGAGGCCGTATGTTTTTCATCAAGACTTAGCACCATCTCATAGAGCCAGAACAACCCGAGAATGGATGGCCGAGAATCTTCACGACCATGTCACACCAAACGTTTGGGCTCCCAGCTCGCCAGATGTCAATCCGCTGACCTATTACGTGTTGGGCGTAGTTGAGAAGAACTTCAATAGTCATTCCTACAACACTGCTGTAGTTCTCAGATATGCTATAGTGAATACAACGGCAAACATTCCCAAGACCTAACTCATTACTGCCTGCAGTCGGTTTCGACAGCGTATAGAAGCTATTATTGCTGCTGATGGCGGGTTCATTGGAAGATATCGTCTTTTAGTTTTATGTGTTCATATATACAAAACTCTATTATCAAATCAATGCTCTTTTTACTTTTTCTTTCCATTTTTCCATGGATTTCACTTTTTTCTGAAATAGCTGCCGCAACCTGTATACTACTCTGATCAAAAGGTTTCGACACGTTACTCATAAGTTAAAAAAAACTTTATTATTCTACCATATTCAAATAATCCCCTTCAAAGTAGTCCCCGTTGGCCGCGATGCACTTCAGCCACCTTATTTTACAGTCGGCAAAACACCTCTGGTAGTCTGTTTTCGGGATCGCCTTCATGGCCTTCTTCGATTCCACTTTGATCTCTTCTATGCTCTGAAATTTCCGACCCTTTAACTTTTTTTTTGAGCTTTCCAAAAAGGAAGAAGTCGCAGGGGGCCAAATCGGGACTGTAGGGGGGTTGGGTGAACACAGAGGTTGAGTGGTCCTGCAGGAACATCGAGATTTTGAGGGCTGTGTGCGCCGGCGCGTTATCGTGGTGGAGGATCCACGACTTGCTCCTCCACAGCACCGGTCGTTTCTGCCTGATCGCTTCCCTCAATCGCCTCAAAACTCCCAGGTAGGAGTCAGCAGTTATTGTAGAGCCTTGTTGTTGAAATACATGATGAACGATGCCCTGGTAGTCGAAGAACACCGTCACTATGACCTTGACTTTGCTGGGAGCCTTCCTCGCTTTCTTTGGTCTCGGCTAATTTTTGAAGCGCCACTCCGATGCCTGTTGGGTAGTTTCCAAATCAAAGCCGTAAATCCATGTTTCGTCTCCAGCAATGACCCTCTTCAGCAATTCGGGGTCGTCGGTTGTCGCTTCGAGATTGAAACTGGCCGTTTCTTTCCGGGCGTTCTTTTGATCAAAAATCAAATCTTTGGGAACGAGAACGGCGTTGAGTCTTCTCACTCCCAAAATGTCCTTCATTATCGATTGAGTCGACCCGAAGGATATTTCTTCTTCTTCGGCGACCTCCCTGACAGTTATTCGTCGGTCTTCACGCACCAGTTCCAACACCTTGTCCACCTTTTCAGGCGTGGTTGATGTGGACGGTCTCTCGGAACGCTCGTTGTCGGCGGTCTCTTCCCGACTCACCTTGAAGCGCTTGTACCACTCGAACCCGTCGACTGTTTGCAACATCCAAAAAAATTCGGCACCCTTGAATTCGTTTTTCACACAGAACTTGATGAAAATTCGTTGATCCTCCATTTCGGTGACTAACGAAATCGAAGCAGGGGCAAAATGGCTTCATTTCGAACAGCCGCTGCTCGCGCTGTTGTGACGCGTGATTTTTGAAAATTGGCAGGTCTCCAAGCCAAGGGCGACGCTTGCGTTTGCCACAAACCGGGAGAAAATATATTGAATTATCAGGATTTTATGAGCAAAGTGTCGAAACTTTTTGATCAGAGTAGTATACCGACATACTCCATGTATATATTGTAATCAATAGATAATTTAATTATAAATTTGAACATTTTCTCACCACACTTATATACGATAATGGGTTAGAGTAAAAAAAAGGAAGCTATACCTATTATCATATATCGGGATTCATACAATAACTCGGAAAGATATTTGATACACAGTGACCTTAATTATAGATACACGAGATAACCAAGTGTGAACAAAATTGCCTCTGTCTCCTTCGAAAAAAAAAGATAGATGACCTGTAAGATCAAAATATTAAACTTTCTTTTGTTTTGCTCATGAGTGTATTTAAAAAAAAAGAATACTTTGTATTTTTCGACTCAAATCGGGAGCTGGAGTTGTGCACTTTTGACCGTTGAGTGTGTAGACGTTGTCCGTGTGAAATGACCAAATTTCAAAGTAGTAAAACAAGGTAAACGCATACTTGACGTGACGAGAGAGCAAGTAGTTTATCAATTACAATAGCAATTCGCCTCAAAGCATTGAAGTGGGAAGAGGAGTGTGCTGCATGATGATGATGATGATAGTACAGAGTATCAAATTGCAATTCTTCACAGATAAAATAAAATGAATAATCATTAATATATTATATAAATACATAAATATTAAAATAGAAACGGTTAGTGACGGTTTATGTTCTAAGTGGATCCGCCACAAGTACCTTCTTTTGTTCCACATATAAATTTCTCATACTGCTACATTATCGGTTTTATATGGTTTAACTTTCTATTTCTAGTATAAACCCCTGTGAGGGTATATATAATAAAATGGAAGAGAATATTTCAACATGATAATTTCTATATATCTGAATGTAGCAGCTCTACCTAGTTCTTTTAAAATTCTATGTGTGGAGAAGACCATAATTGGAAAAATGTAATAAGTTTTGATCCCCAAATCCTCAGATAAAGATTTCCAATTCTGACCCAACTCCAGTCAAATCGATCGGATTTAGCAGCTTGCACAAATTTGATTTTACATTTTTTTGCGTGTTTTCATTACGGCGCCGGCGATGTTCCGGGTTGTCCAGAGCCCATCAATGAAAAAATAATTCATCCCGTGCCACGCAGGTGCTAATATTTACTATTAATTTTACAAGAAAATATTTCTTCACAATAAAATTAAATTACTAAACGCGTTTTTTCGCCTTTCCTCTTCAATCCTAAATTATTAATAAAATTGCATTTTTTCTCATAGTCAGCCTCCCCTGTTGGTCCTTATTAAATTTAAGAGTAATTTTTTCGCTACTTTCCTATTAAATGACGCACAATTTAACTTCTTGCATGCACATATTTTAAGCATCATCATATATTGGATCTAAAAGAAATTTTTTTTCCCAATATTCCTAGGAGAAATTTGCCTCTCTTTAGTTTTTTTTTTTTTTGTGATTTAAACTGAATCATGCGTGATTGCTGGATGAAGAATGAACCACAACACCAGTTTTGGAAAATTTTGACCAAAGGCCAACTTGTAACTGGTGTTGTAGCTCTCATTATCTATCTTCACTAATAAATATATTTACTAGGGTGTTGCATAGTCACATCGTTCTCATGCACAATTAAAGTGAGAGGTGTCTCTTTTGGTACATGAGTATCATTCTCCTCCAACTCTAGGTTGTATATTGTTGCACCAGGTTGCGGCTTGGCAGACTCTTCAGCCTTGATTCTCTCCTGTGCTGGGTCTTGCATCTTACCAGAGCGTGTTTCAACCATCCTACAAATTTATATAAGGGAATAATGAGATAACTCTACTTTAAGTAGCCTCCAGAATTATTTATTTATTTTTTGACATCAAAGAGAGCAGTGAAGTCACACAGTTTACCTAAATACAAATGATGATTCTATAATACATATATTTTGTTTATAATACATATATTCTGTTTAATAAAATAAATATAAATATAAAATATAATTTTGAATTTAAAATATATGAAAAATAATATTACAAATTAAAATAAAATAGGTTCATTAGCCATGATGCAACAATATATAGTATCAATAATGTGTTTATTGTTAGATAAAGGATTGAAAAGATAAAGGATTGAATGTGCAGTCGTGATAATAGAAAGATAATTAATTACTATCAAGTAGTTTTTATTTTCAATTGCTTGAAGGAAAATTACAAATTATTTTCACAATTATATATATAAAAAGAAACTCACCACGCTATATTTTCGTTTTCTCTTTAACAATTATATATAATGTATGAAATTAAATTCTATATTAGTGGCTTAAAAAAGATAAATTTGTTTAGTACGCATATTTACAACAAAACTGAAAGTCATTCTAAAGACGATGATAAAAAAGGTAGAATTATCAATGAATAAAAATATACATAAATTTTTAAATATAAAATATTTGAGTTTTTAGATTATATAATATATATATATATGGGAAGTGGTAAAAATACACCTAACTATAACGCACAAACGTGCGAAGAGAACCTTCCTTAATTAAATTCAAACTGTATAAAATTTTAGCGGTTCCTAAAGCATCGCCCTCCTCCTGGAGCGTGGAGGGGGGCGTGCGTGTGACCTCCTTGGAGCATTGGGAGGTCGCTAGGAGGGGGACTGGAGCCCGATCTTCCCGTCGTCGTCCGGGTGTAGCCTCCTTAGGGCGGGTGTGTGGCGCGAGAGCGCGCCGTCCTCGTCCGGCCCAGGCACAAGAAAAAAAAAATTACAAAGAACATTTTAACGTTTCAATCTCGCTATGCCTCTCCTAAGTGTATATTACTGGTTACCTCTTATTACCTATCACAATGGTGTGAAACACGGTTTATCTACATAGAAGAATATTATATATCTTTTATACACAGTATCTCACTAAGAGAACGTACAGGTATTCCTGGTTGTGTGTTTCTAGTTTAAAAGAACTCAACAGCAAGATTCATATTATTTAGTTGGAAGAGTTGTATAATCGCCAGGTGTCTAAAATATTTGTCATCTCAGTTTAGATCTTGGAATTTCACTATCTATGCAATGCGCGTCATATTGTGATTAATTTTACCTGTTAGCGCTACCATGAATCTTACTGTGTGAAACGGCAGTTATAATTACACACACACAAAGCTTTATTAAAACCACCGTTCTTATACAGATTCACCACAGGAAGAAAGGAATCATAGATGGAGGTCCTGTACTCCAGGCAGCGCAGCACCCAACAACAGCCTTTAGGTCCGACACATGTCCAATGGTCACGTTCCTTCGTGCATACGTCATGGTTAGCGAATCACTGAACAGGCGAGTGTGGAATCAGCCGCGTTCTAGTCTTCGCTTTCCTCATCCAAATGGACCACGACATTCAGCGATTCTATTAATCTCCTCCGAACGGTGACCGGCAGTTATAATTACCAGAAGTTGTATTGTGTGAAATTAAACATTTAGACAGCAGGTTCTATACTCTGTGTAGTTTGAAATTGTTAGTATAATCAAGAGTAATATTGAATGAAGCCGAAGGCAATAGAATCCAGGAATTAGAATATCTATAGTCGAAGCGGTTATAAAACACCAAGAGGTTTATTTTGTATAGTAAGCCAATATATATCTTCATATCACACCGAATAATACATCTGATCATAATTAAAATCTCTCATAATATTTTCTATAGACTTCCTATATCCACTATACATGATATCCCCTACACTCTCAAGGATGTCTTAGGCACAAAAAGTATAATTTGTCAAAAAATATATATATATTAGTTTAATTAAAAAGGCATATATTGGATCAAAATATCATTTATTTCACCAATATTTAAGTTGGCTGAACGCCAACCTTTATCAAGATGTTATAACATTTTAAAGTGTGCCAACAACAAACTCAGCGCCACAAAACGTCAACAGCATTAAGTTTTTAAAATATTCTGTTCTATTCAATGGGAAGAAAATATTTGATATTTCTTCCCATTGAATATAACAAAATAACGCCAACTGAAATATTGGTAAAATAAATGATATTTTGATCCAATATATGCCTTTTTAATTAAAGATTTATCTATGGATTGCTCTATTTTCAAAATAGATATTAGTGTTCCGCATTCTATTTTATAATCAATGCCTTGTTTCTAGCTCTCATTAAAATAATAATAATAAAATTTGAAGAAAGAATAAATTTCTCTCTTATCTGTAATTTTCTTACATAAATATAATTCTAAATTTAGAGTGAATTTAAATAGAATATATTTTATAGATTGATAAATACGTATATACAGAAAATTCTATAATATAATAATTAAGTTCAAGAACAATAATATTGGTGCATATGTTATTGTAATGAAGAAGCTTTACAATTAATATAGCTTCCAAAATAAACAAATATATTTGATCTATATATATATATGTTATGATTATTTTGGTTTGTTGTTGAAAAAGATAGAATTGGAGGTGTAGTCGTGAAAAAATAGGAAATAAATTATTTACCCATATCAAGTAGTTTTTATTTTCAATTACTTGAAAGGAATTACACATTAAATATTTTTCACAGTAATATAGAATTTATAAAATGAATTCTATATTCGTGATTTTAAAAAAAGGTAGGTTAACTATACATATTTACAACAATATTCAAAGTGGTATGTTCTAAATCTATGGTCAAAAATAAAAGAATAGTCAATAATGAAAATAAAATACATGAATTTAAAAAAAAAAATATATATTATCATTTTGAATCATATAATTTATATATGATCTAACTAAATAACAATAAAACAATCAGAACAAGTGTGAATGTATGTGCGTGGAAGCACTCAATATTATCATATGGGTATTTTATTTTCATACGCTAAATAGGGGGGGGGGGTTGTATTTTTTTCTCACAATTTTTTATTTCTCACAATTGTGTATGTAAATTAAGTTAAAAATCATAAATTTGATAATGTGAGAACAGGAAATGAATTTTAAAATATTAACCAAGCAGACGTGCGATGCGTTTATGGGACTGTTAGAGGTAAAAACCTTATCTGAGGTGGCTTTCTGCAAATAAGAAAGAATTTCAGACTTGAATCATATTTATATAGTTCTCAGAAATTTATAAAAATAAATTAGGAGGAGATTGGTCATTTACCTCTTAGTATTTGCCCATCTTTGCTAATAGGATTAATGAATTAACTAACGAGGGGGGGATTATAGGGTGGATTAAATATTTTAATGACGGTTCAATTAATTCATACCACAGCGAGACAACAGCCTACATAATACGTAGATAATGGATAGCCATTTAAAAATAACAAATATCCCTCTCTTAGACAAACTTTTAATTAATATTATATACTCAAGGAATGTTAATTAATTTTAATCTTTTACTTTTTTAGTAATAAGGATTTAGTGTTGTGAAGGTATATTATTAAAGATATGTTATTTATAGACTAAGTAAGGTTGATTAAAATATCTATATTTAATTAGATTTTTGTTTGTACATATATTGAAGAGAGTTTTTCTATTGGTGCTGGCGTCCGTGGAGGCGGTTCCAGAGTTCATTAGCCGCACATGCTCCGCCCACTATCTGAAATTATACATATTTAATGGGATTTAGTGCTTTATATGACCCTTCGATGTCTTCCATTATCACTTGTGTAATTGGGGGGGTCGGTGGAAGATTCGTCTAAACCGTTGGTTTTCGACCGCTACGACCCGGGTTCGATTCCCGCATTTGGCACTTTTTTCTGATTAAAAAAAAAATGCTCCAATGGCCCCCGTTGCTTGCAAAAGTCCAACCCCACCAGCGAGTGCAAGTAACCAAACGGGGCTCTGGCACATTTGTAAGTGCAAAGTCTAACTGCTTTTCACAAGTGTAGGCATGTGGTGCACTTACAGTAAAAGCAGTCGCCTTCTTCTACCCACCATGATTATCATGGCCTGTAGCTCGTGTACTAGGGATAAGCAAAAAAAAACTTGTGTAATTAGATTGAATAACGCAAAATATGTGTACTCTAAGGACAGTACTTAATTCCACGCTGGGAGTAAATCATCACAACAAAATTAAATTACTTAGAATATAATATTAACTACCTTTAAAAAATAATCAAAGGTTATTCCTATATTTAGAAGACGAGAGACAATTATGCTCGAAAAAATGTGAACAGAATCAGATAATTATTATAATAATTACACATGGTCAAATAAAGCAAAAGGAAGCTACATCTTATTTTTAGGCTTATAGAAAGGGCATGTAATTTAAAAGCGCCAAGAACAAGCCAAACTATCAAAATAAATATAGATTTAGAATGTAACCTCTAGATGGCTTTGTGTGCCAACATATCGTGTATCTGCAGTGTCTTTATATTGCCAAACCTGGCTTCCATTGTAAGTCATATCGTCTGCCCGAGTAGCCTTTCCTCATACAACAGTAATTTTACCATCAAAAATTAGAGAAACTATTTCACACTGTCTGAAAAATGTGTGAGATATATCTTCAGTATGGACACTATACACTCTGGAGCATGGATGCTTCCATTGGACTTAATATTGTGAAAATATACCTTAGTTTCACCTTTTCTACAAAGTTTAGGTAGTGACTATGCCATTGAGATATTTTGGGTGAAAGCTATCTCTACAGGGGTAATTTCATCACTTCCATATCTCAAATCCTGAGCTGAAGGTCGTTCTTTCATCGAAGCTTTCATGGTGACGCAATTTGAACGCGAATTTGGCCATCGCATCATTCTGTGTAGCCTTTCTCACTACGCCGAGTTCGACTGCAGCACAGATTATCACATATATTTGTAATATTGGCAGAGAAAAGGAATGTATGTGTTACACCAGCTATATTCTTTTTTTTTTTCACACCAAACATTTTGGTGACTGTCAACCTCATCAAAGAAAATGTGCTTTTGATCCTGGCATTTCATTATATCGTATTGTGATCACATGATAGGCCAATATGTCAAAGTGTTGTGAAATTTGAAATTTGCAATATTCAAGTAAGGGAAAGTCCATATATCACAATATTGGAAGGGAGATCATTTCGACCCTATGTGTAAGTAGTGTAATTTAACTACAAGTAGTGTATTTAAAGGGAAATCATTAGACCCTATGAATAAGAATTGCCGTTATTGCAAGTAGTGTGAATATATATATATTTATCACAGTATATTGGAAGGGAGATCATTTAGCCCTATGTGTAAGGAATGAAGTGTTGTAACTACAAGTAGTGTATTTGGAGGGAGAT
Organism: Cordylochernes scorpioides; assembly: GCA_030710605.1. Lineage (NCBI taxonomy): Eukaryota > Metazoa > Arthropoda > Arachnida > Pseudoscorpiones > Chernetidae > Cordylochernes > Cordylochernes scorpioides. The sequence goes on from CP092886.1 coordinate 144,554,539, forward strand.
CATTATAACCTATGAGTAATAATTGCCGTTATTACAAGTAGTGTAAAAAATATATATATTTATCACAGTATATTGGAAGGGAGATCATTTTGCCCTATGTGTAAGGAATGAAGTGTTGTAACTACAAGTAGTGTATTTGGAGAGCGATCATTAGAACCTATGAGTAAGAAATGAAGTGCTGTGATTACAAGTAGTGTAAGAAACATTTAGCACAGTATATTAGAAGGGAAATTATTAGACCCTATGTATAAGAATAAACTACTTGTAGTTAAAGTAGTTTAAGGCACATAAATCAAGGTATTAGTGAGTATAGGCTGGGATAAAAGACCTTATATAAATATATATATTTAGAAATATAGCAAACTAGTTTTCCGAGACGCTTTTTTATGTCATCTTACAAATTTAATGATTGGGTTTATTGATAAAACGAATGTGTAAGAATTCAAGTACCGTAATCGCAAGTTGTCCTGATGCATGTAAGTGTAAACTGAATGACCTTTCAACTACAAGATATGTAAATAGGCAAATTAGTAGTTCGTTATAAAAGAGAAATAGATAGTTGCTCTTCGTGTTATTACATTTCACAATATATAGCATGATGCCATGTGGCTATAGAATTTATCACACCGAATGGCGCACTCGTTATATTGGTTTCGCTTTGGATGAGGTGAACTCAAAGTGCTTAGTTATATAATACTATATAGCTATATCATACGGTGAGATGATAAATACTATTATATCTAAACACTATGAAAGGATTCTGTTAATATTTATTAAATCTATCTAAATATATAATTGTTCACTACATCTAGTTTTTAACTCTAGTTAAATAATTGTGTGTATATTTATCCCATGAAATTAATATTGCAATAAATAATTTCATTCTTAACATACGCTATAATTTCTACTTACCATGATATAGGTGAAGAAAAATCTTCAAACAAAACTGTCTCGGCTCGGCAACCTGAATCCCTCAGCCGCCAGGAGCAAACAATAGAAGATTTACGAGGATCCACCCCGGCGGCTCGACGTCTCGTACCTGTGTCTGGTGTACCGCAAATTGATGGCTGGACTCTGAGCGCCCATAAAACTGTCGGCGGTTGAGGTCCTGACATTGATTACCTCGTTGATCCTCGCTAATATTCTTTCCTCGAGGTCCCCAGAGTCGACTTGCCGAGGGGAACATCGAAGTCGATGGTGTGTAGATAGGTAAAGTCCATCCCATCAACCTTGAGTGAAACCTTTCTGGATTTAATCAATCGAAGTTGCCTTAGACTGACAAGAGCCAAATCACAAATATGTTTCCAGGTAAGCATTCCGAATTTTAAATGCTGATGTTGGGACATTCTCTAACATTCTCTAATCTGCTTTATTGTGCGTACAGAAAATAAATGGCACAAATATTTGCACTTCTATTTTGAATGAGAAAATGTTTTTTATTTCTAAGAATATATCTCTCTATAATTTCCTTTCGACAAAAACTTTAATTTAGAAAGGATGAGTGAGAGTGTTATAGTCAGCTTTCGAATTGTGAAAATATAATTTTCACATGCTAATTCCAAACGCCTTCGTTATAACAAATTCCTCAGTATAGTCCAACATACATAGATAAATAGAACTACATTTTGATGTAGAATTAATAGGATATCTACTGGAGCTCTCCCTATGTATATACCTATCTTTATAGCCCTATGTATAGCGCTGTGTATAATCTAGCCAATAATCCAACAACAAGATTTTTATCAATTAAATGTAATTAAGAACAAACCCTAAAGGTGTATATATATACTTTATTAGCCAATTGATATGGATTTTAAATATATACATTTTTTTCTAAATGTCTTGCCTTTTTAAGCTCTCTTAATTGTTCAGGTAACTGATCTATGATGATACGCTTTTTTTCTAAAAATATTTCTTTCAATATCCTCTTCAAGGTTTATTCCAATTGATCCATATTCTGATATATTTCAGAGCACACATTTTATTCTAAATATGTTCACAAAATGTAATCTAGGGGGTTTATATCGGTTCCAATTAGCATTTCTAACAATGAACTGCCTCACTAATAGAAGTTTCTCCTCAATCGGCAATCTAGAATTAGTGTCAACACTCGGAGAGACAAAGGGCGCAAAAGGTATATTCTTTTTAAAACCAAAAATAAAAAATAATAAATTTGACTACTAAAAAAATAGGACAGAAAGTACAAAGGAAAGATAGAATATGGAAACTATCCAAGGACCACAACTAGTACTAAGTAGACAGAAACACATACACAGGGTAGAGAAATCATGAAATATAATCATAATGGGAGAAGCATGCAACACCACACACAGTAACATACTCTCACGATTAAGAAGGGTCACATCGAAATGCCTTTCTTCCTAAAGTCTATACGAAAAAGGTCAAAAATGAGGATCCCATCTAGCATTTACACAACATTTGATAATCCGCCTAGAATTCCAAACAAAGGTCCTCGTCATTAGACCAATAAAGGCTATAGGAGGTATTTAAAATGCTCCAATTCAAAACATTAGACCGCCTAAGTCAAGGATGTGTAGGGATAGGTGTGCAGCAAATAAATGCCCAAAGAAATATAAACTAACATCTGTGTTTCATTTTAAATACTTAATAAAGTAATTCCCAAAAAGTTTATTTTATAATTTATTAACATTAGCAAGCCCTCTATCTAAAGAACTCATTCATCGGTCTTTCTTCCAAAAAAAAAACATGTATAATATAAAATAAATAAATCCCAATATTTTTGTCACTTGTTTGGAAATAATAGAGTTAAAGGAATCCTGACGTCCTCAGAGGTAGCCGTGACAACTCGTGGCGCCATATAACTTCACAATAGGAAAACAGGGAACAGGAAAGGTCTGATCTTTGTCCCCGGTAGAGGAAGGACTCCAGCTAAAAGAAGGCCGGGGTTTTTAGAAGGGAGTTGGGAGGTATTCGTTGATTTTTAATTATTATAAAATTTGCCTAATATTAATTTTTGATTAATAAAGAAAAGTTAACCACACGAACGCGTTTCGGGCTGTTGGCCCTCGTCAGCGTGGTGTAAGCAGTATTAGGAGATGCCTTTTTTCTTAATTTATTCACCTGATTTAAGTACAAAATTACTTTTTCACTATTTTTCCTCAGGGGAGAGTGACAGCAGGTCACTGATATGTCGAGATGTGAATAACATATTGGTTGATGAAGCTATATTCTTTCCAAATCAACTTCCAATCAACAAATGATTTTCAAAATCCATTGCAAGTGCTACAATACATATGTAAGATGAAACATTATTTTTCTATGTAAAAGTAGAATGAATAAACATGGCTACCTAAAATGGCTACAAATTCGTCACCAGCACAAATAACAAAAAGAGATCTACATTACTGGCGTAAAAAAAAAACGCGGAAATCTAAAACTTTCCAGGCGAATAAAACTAATAAAATGGCGTTCTGTGTGACCCTTTATATGAAATATCAATTTGTGCCGTTACAAATACCATTTCTAAAATAAAACCTTTATTAAATATTGATAACCAATATCTCTCTCTCTCAATCAGAACAACAAAAGTTTGATTTGACCTTGGACCTATATATCAGAACAGATTGGGAAAAACTAGTTTCATTCTCTTTCCATTCTATACGTAATTATATGAAGGAATCTGGACTCTCAATATAATGGCAATATATAATAGAAAATAGTTGGAGGTAATCAATGTGGAAACTAATTTTTTATTTGTGACAATTCGTTAACTTTTCGTTCCTTTTTTTTTCAATGTCAAGGGTAAAAGGTTGTTAATCACCCAATTCGCGCGTTTTTTAAGTGAAGATTCTGAAATTAAATAACTTTAATTAAACCACATTTCCACATTTTGAATTTTAAAAAAGCCAAATGAAATAAGAAAAGCGCAGTGTAATTTAAAATTAATGCACCTCAATTGTTTTTTGCAGAAGATTCTAATCACTTCGAAAGATAAAAAATTAATAGGAAATATCACTTCTTTTACTTAGAAAGAAATTTAATAGGATTCTCAATATATATTTTATTCTATTAAACTCACTATATATTCGTAATTAAACTTTTCTCTAATCAGATTTCACACACTATCATGTTTATTTAATATATATGCTAATACATATTTTAAATCTAATTTGTAAATCTACAAACATAAATATTTTCTTTAAATAACCTAAATAAATAATTTATCGTATTAGATGCAATTTTAAAAGTGATTGATGTTTCCTATTAAAATGTTTGTGTCTATTTATGCAGTTTGTCTCAAAGAATAATATTTTCATTCTTCCAATAGTATATACCAGATTTAATATAATATTATATGATTTATATTAATTTATCACACATTTATCACATAATTACTTTGAGATGTGACAGGGTGTTTTTCATTCAGTTAATAAATTCAGAATAGAGCATTGTAAATGGAATACACGTTCATATATATTTTATCCTCATATCTCTTACAGTTATCCAAAAAACTAACACAATTCATATATTTTTACACTCATAGACAAAACCTAAGTTGTACCTTTTAGTATATTTATATTGGTATTTAAACAATACAGATTATTTTACAGAGAGAAAAGTACAATACATATTTATATTGTAGAGTAAAATAATATACAAAACTCCAAGTCTCGGAAACAAAGGCTTTAATTTTCCCCCGCAATACTATATATATAAAATCATTGATTACCCATAAACTGAATACAATGTTTGAATCAGAGTTAATTCAAGCGTTTTTCTAAAGCGAGCGCGTCGTTGAATTCGACGGGAACACACTGGAGACTCTCGTCACGCACGCCTTCCTCACGTGCCCTCGTTCGAAACATAAAACAATCATAATGCTACTCCGCCCATCCTACACAATGGCAATACATTTACGTTTCACATCCCTCCTAGGTTGTTGACAGTGTCCTCGTTGTCCCAGCTACTGTCTGTCTTCGGTCACCAGCTGTTGGCCAGGATCTTTGTAAGGCTTCATCCGGAGCCCATAGACTACGTCCCTCTGGCCGCATATCCTCCTTCTTTATCTTTGTTCCAGAGCTTCCACTTTATAATTCACTTACAACACTTTCCTCGTTATTTTATACTGGCCGAAGTATTTCTTGAGCAATTTCCCGGACAACCCTGTCTTTCGAACAGGGATGAACATCCAGACGAGGTTCCCAATACGCTATTCAACAGATCGAAGCAACTTGTCGTAAAGGTACTTGTTATTTACTTGGGCTCTCAAAATATGTATCCGGGCGAGCTGCCGTGTTTTTTCTGCCTCCAAATGGCATCCAAAGTCGTCATCAGATGTTTCGTATTCCTAAGGTAACAAGTCATCAAGGAGGGTCTGGAAAAAGAAGATAGTAGAAAATTCAGTACTCTCCCTTGTTGGACTGTGTTGTATGCAAAAGTGACATACGACAAAACACTGTCCCAATCCTTCCGCTCGGCGTCCACATACATGGAGAACATGTCACCCAGGGTCTTATTCAGCATCTCTGTCAATCCGTTTAGAGTATGATAAGCCATGGTAAAAAGGTGGATTATCTTGCAACAGAAAGTTACCTTTTTGACCATCTGAGACATGAACGCTCGACCTCTGTTAGTTATCATCTAGCGTGGAGCGCCATATTTTACAACTACTTCTTCCAGTATGGAAGTCCTTATTTCTACAGCCTAACCAGATGGCTGGGCTTTGGATATTTAATAGTTGTTAAAATAATCTGTATTTTAATTATTTCTTGATTTCCGTAATCAGCTAAGAGGAACCATCCGAGTAGGTCCATGACTATTTTATGGAACGGAAGAGACGGAGGTTGAATGGGGACCCATTTCTCAGCAGGCAGTTTGTTTTCTCCCTTTCCTCGCTGGTACTTCTTTCTCTCGACATAGCGTCGTACGCTGTTGTTAAGTCCCGACCAGAAGTATTTCTTTCTTATTCTGTCAATGAGTTGTTGTAGAAGCTAGGTGTGCCGTGGTCGGCACATCGTGGAACTCTTTCAGGATATCTGGCCTCATACATATCAGTATAAACAACAGCAGACGTCTACCCAAAGGATCGAAATTAAGCTTATAGTCAAGACCTTTTTCATCTCGAATCTCTCAGCTCCATTAAATCGGCTTACGGAATTTGGTATTTTTGTTTTTTAGAATCTACACCATACGTTACTCTCTCAATAATGTCAAAAATGTCAGTGCAGGCGGCTCTGGTAGCGGGTATCTCGATAAGCAGTCCGCGTCCTTGTGCTTGGCCCTGCTTTTATAGGTGATGGTTACCTCGAAATCTTGTACTTTGAGAGCCCATCTTGCTAGTCTTCCGGAAGGGTCCTTCAGTATAGCAAACCAGCACAAAGAATGATGGTCCCAAACAACTTCAAAAGGCCTTCCATATAAACATGAACGAAATTTTACAAATTTTGAAAATACTGCGAGTCACTCTTCTTGGTGGTGGACTAGTTCTTTTCATGCATTGAAGAGTGTCATCGAGGCATAAACAATAGGCTTTTATCGATTCTCCTA
>CP092886.1:144561166-144594207 GCA_030710605.1 Cordylochernes scorpioides
ATAATAAAAGAAACACTTAACGATATTTACTTGGAATTTTGCTTTATAAACGCGCAGCCTAATCTTTCTCGCTTGTCTCCAGCTTTTGAAGCTGTCATGATCATGTCATCCAATATCACAGCAGATACTCTTTAAGCAAATCTATCATTTCTCTCCACAGTCCATGAGAGAGAGTGAGAAGTTTTTAAAGGAAAATATAACTCCACATTAATGTGAAAATACTAAAAAATGATTGAAAAATGAAATTTATTGTCTATTATTTTCTAAAATATTCTTTTAGTAAGAAAACAATGTAAATCGTATTTTCAAAATTGACAAAATTATTTTTTAACCGATTAAGCCTCTATGACAGACTTGTTGGTTCATGACGCTACAGTCTGTAAACGCTGAGGAAGACCAACAACCCTAAAAGTCCACGTGGTTAGTCTTAAATGATTCATTACCAGAAATCATTTTGACAATATTAAAAAAATATATAAAAACTTATATATGTAATGTTCAATCGTTGTTTATTACCATATGTGGTAGTATAGTCCATCAGCTACGTTCAGTTGTTCATTTTCATAGGTGGCACTGTCCAATCAGCAATTATCAGTTGTTGTCTATATTCATAGGTGGCAGGATCCCAGCAGCAACGTTCAGTTGCTCATTTCTATAGGTGTCAGTATCCAATCAGCAACGCTCAATTGTTTATTTTCATAGGTGGCACTGTCCAATCAGCAATTATCAGTTGTTGTCTATTTCCATAGGTGGCAGGATCCCAGCAGCAACGTTCAGTTGCTTATTTCTATAGGTGGCAGTATCCAATCAGCAACGTTTAGTTGCTTATTTCTATAGGTGGCACTGTCCAATCAGCAACGTTTAGTTGCTTATTCCTATAGGTAACAGTATCCAATCAGCAACGTTTAGTTGTTTATTTCTATAGGTGGCACTGTCCAATCAGCAAGGTTTAGTTGCTTATTTCTTTAGGTAACAGTATCCAATTAGCAACGTTTAGTTGCTTATTTCTATAGGTAGCAGTATCTAATCAGCAACGTTCAGTTGTTTATTTCTATAGGTGGCACTGTCCAATCAGCAATGTTTAGTTGCTTATTTCTATAGGTAACAGTATCCAATCAGCAACGTTTAGTTGTTTATTTCTATAGGTGGCACTGTCCAATCAGCAACGTTTAGTTGCTTATTTCTATAGGTAACAGTATCCAATTAGCAACGTTTAGTTGCTTATTTCTATAGGTAGCAGTATCCAATCAGCAACGTTCAGTTGTTTATTTCTATAGGTGGCACTGTCCAATCAGCAACGTTTAGTTGCTTATTTCTATAGGTAACAGTATCCAATTAGCAACGTTTAGTTGCTTATTTCTATAGGTAGCAGTATCCAATCAGCAACGTTCAGTTGTTCATTTCTATAGGTGACAGTATCTCATCTGAAACGTTAAGTTGTTGTTTATTTCATTGGTGGTAGTAATCTATCAGCAATGTTCAGTTGTCGTTTATTTCCATAAGTGGCAGTAACCTATCAGCAACGTTCAGTAGTTTTATATTTCTATACGTAGTAGTAGCCCATCATAAATTTCTAGTTGTTGTTTATATTTATAGGTGGCAACATCCAGGCTTTAGTTCTATTCTGTAAAGATCTAGGAGAATCGAGAAAAGCCTCGATGACACTTTTCAATGCGGGAAAAGAACTAGTTCACCACCAAGAAGAGTGCCTCGTAGTCTCTTGGACAATTGTAAAATTTCGTTCATATTTATATGGAAGGCCTTATGAAGTTGTTTGGGACTATCATTCTTTGTGCTGGTTTGCTATGCTGAAGGACCCTTCCGAAAGATTGGTAAGATAGGCTCTCAAAGTACAAGATTTCGAGGTAATTATCGCCTATAAAAGCAGGGCCAAGCACAAGGATGTGGACTGCTTATCGAGATACCCGCTACCAGAGCCGCTTGCACTGACATTTTTGACATTATTGAGAGAGTAACGTATGGTGTAGATTCTAAAAAACAAAAATACCAAATTCCGTAAGCCGAGTTAATGGAGCTGAGAGATTCGAGATGAAAAAGGTCTTGACTATAAGCTTAATTTCGATCCTTTGGCTAGACGTCTGCTGTTGTTTATACTGATACTAGCCGAATGGCCCGGGCAACGCCCGTGTTTTACCCGATTGAATGTTTTGATTCAAATACTATTTGTTACAATTATAAATTGGCGCCTTATATAAATGCATATATTAGTTAATAACTATAGCCTATGTGCTTTATCTGTCTATGTACTGTTGGCTTCCGTAGGCGTCTCATACTGGGAAAAGGAAAGAGAGGATTCCATTTAGCTATTAACTAATATATGCATTTATTTAAAGAGCGACCCGCTCCAAAACAATAGTTACAAAAACGAAAGAGCGAGTGGGGGGCAAAGGTGGCGTGACCGTAGCCAACCAATAAGAGGGCGACATTCCAAAAAAAGGCAAACGGTGACAGAGAGAGACGACTGATTAGGAAAGACGCTCGTAACTGTATATAGAATGTATGAGGCCAGATATCCTGAAAGAGTTCCACGATGTGCCGACCACGGCACACCTAGCTTCTACAACAACTCATTGACAGAATAAGAAAGAAATACTTCTGGTCGAGACTTAACAACAGCGTACGACGCTATGTCGAAAGAAAGAAGTACCAGCGAGGAAAGGGAGAAGACAAACTGCCTGCTGAGAAATGGGTCCCCATTCAACCTCCGTCTCTTCCGTTCCATAAAATAGTCATGGACCTACTTGGGTGGTTCCTCTTAGCTGATTACGGAAATCAAGAAATAATTAAAATACAGATTATTTTACCAACTATTAAATATCCAAAGCCCAGCCATCTGGTTAGGCTGTAGAAATAAGGACTTCCATACTGGAAGAAGTAATTGTAAAATAGTGCGCTCCACGCTAGATGATAACTAACAGAGGTCGAGCGTTCATGTCTCAGATGGTCAAAAAGGTAACTTTCTTTTGCAAGGTAATCCACCTTTTTACCATGGCTTATCATACTCTAAACGGATTGAAAGAGATACTGAACAAGACCCTGGGTGACATGTTCTCCATGTATGTGGACGTCGAGCAGAAGGATTGGGACAGTGTTTTGCCGTATGTCACTTTTGCATACAACACAGTCCAACAAAGGAGTATTGAATTTTCTACTATCTTCTTTTTCCAGACCCTCCTTGATGTCTCGTTACCTTAGGAATACGAAACATCTGATGACGACTTTGGATGCCATTTGGAGGCAGAAAAAACACGGCAGCTCGCCCGGATACATATTTTGAGAGCCCAAGTGAATAACAAGTACCTTTACGACAAGTTGCTTCGATCTGTTGAATAGCGTATTGGTAACCTCGTCTGGATGTTCATCCCTGTTCAAAAGACAGGGTTGTCCGAGAAATTACTCAAGAAATACTTCGGCCAGTATAAAATAACGAGGAAAGTGTTGGAAATGAATTATAAAGTGGAAGCTCTGGAACAAAGATAAAGAAGGAAGATATGCGGCCAGAGGGACGTAGTCTATGGGCTCCGGATAAAGCCTTACAAAGATCCTGGCCAACAGCTGGTGACCGAAGACAGACAGTAGCTGGGACAACGAGGACACTGTCAACAACCTAGGAGGGATGTGAAACGTAAATGTATTGCCATTGTGTAGGATGGGCGGAGTGGCATTATGATTGTTTTATGTTTCGAACGAGGGCACGTGAGGAACGCGTGCGTGACGAGAACCTCCAGTGTGTTCCCGTCGAATTCAACGACGCGCTCGCTTTGGAAAAACGCTTGAATTAACTCTGATTCAAACATTGTATTCAGTTTATGGGTAATAATGATTATATATATATTAAAATAAAGGCATATCTTGGATCAATATAATTTATTAAAACATTTCCGATATTTCTATGAGGCTGTTCGCCTATCTTTCTCTAGGAATTCAAACTCCATCTAAGCCCATCTTCCGCGTGATGCACGAGAAGTATTTTTTATATAAGTCTCGTGCATTACGCGGAAGATGGGCTTAGAAGGAGTTTGAATTCCTAGAGGAAGATAGGTGAACAGCCTCATCGAAATATCGGAAATGTTTTAATAAATTATATTGATCCAGGATATGCCTTTATTTTAATGTCATTAAAATGGATTTCTCAATTTTCAACAATATATATATATATATGTGGATATATATATATATATTGTCACCGACCCGAGGCCGCTAGTTTGCGGCGACGGTCAATAGATGGCGTCAGGTTTTGACGTTTATTTTGACGGGAGAGGCGCCCTATACTTCTATATATATGTATATACTATATGTATATATAGGGGAAAAGTAAAGCCTTTGTTTCCGAGACTTGGAGTTTTGTATATTATTTTACTCTACAATATAGATATATATTGCACTTTTCTGTAAAATAAACTGTATTGTTTAAATACCAATATATATATACTAAAATGTACAACTTAAGTCTTTTTTATGAGTGTAAAATTATATAAATTATTTTAGTTTTTTTGGATAACTGTAAGAGATATGAGGACTTTTCAAATATAATATTCACAGTTGAAATATATATAGAGGTTTATTCTATTTACAATGCTTCTACTCTGAATTTATTAACTGAATTAAAAACACCCTGTCACATCTCAAAGTGATTTTAATTATTCTAACATATAAAAATGTGTAATAAACGAATATAAATCATATAATATTGTATTAAACCTGGTATATACTGTTGGAATAATGAAAATATTATTCTCTTCAAGACAAACTGCATAAATAGACACAAATATTTTAATAGGAAACATCAATCACTTTTAAAATTGCATCTAATACGATAAATTATTTATTTAGGTTATTTTAAGAAAATATTTATGTTTGTAGATTTACAAATTAGATTTAAAATATGTATTAGCATATATATTAAATAAACATGATAGTGTGTGAAATTTGATTAGAGAAAAGTTTAATTACGAATATATAGTGAGTTTAATAGAATAAAATATATATTGAGAATCCTATTAAATTTCTTTCTAAATAAAAGAAGTGATATTTCCTATTAATTTTTTATCTTTCGAAGTGATTAGAATCTTCTGCAAAAAAACAATTGAGGTGCATTAATTTTAAATTACACTGCGCTTTTCTTATTTCATTTGGCTTTTTTAAAATTCAAAATGTGGAAATGTGGTTTAATTAAAGTTATTTAATTTCAGAATCTTCACTTAAAAAACGCGCGAATTGGGTGATTAACAACCTTTTACCCTTGACATTGAAAAAAAAGGAACGAAAAGTTAACGAATTGTCACAAATAAAAAATTAGTTTCCATTGATTACCTCCAACTATTTTCTATTATATATTGCCATTATATTGAGAGTCCAGATTCCTTCATATAATTACGTATAGAATGGAAAGAGAATGAAACTAGTTTTTCCCAATCTGTTCTGATATATAGGTCCAAGGTCAAATCAAACTTTTGTTGTTCTGATTGAGAGAGAGAGATATTGGTTATCAATATTTAATAAAGGTTTTATTTTAGAAATGGTATTTGTAAGGGCACAAATTGATATTTCATATAAAGGGTCACACAGAACGCCATTTTATTAGTTTTATTCGCCTGGAAAGTTTTAGATTTCCGCGTTTTTTTTTTTACGTCAGTAATGTAGGTCTCTTTTTGTTCTTTGTGCTGGTGACGAATTTGTAGCCATTTTAGGTAGCCATGTTTATTCATTCTACTTTTACATAGAAAACTAATGTTTCATATTTTATGTTATTTTACAGTGGAATTATACGAGGGCCATCCAATAAATAAGTTTCCCTATTTTTAAACAAATAAACAACATTATTTACAATTATGCAGTTTTTTTTTCATGATACAACTCATAGACTACTTCTCTACATAATCACCATTTCTGTCCAAAAATTTCGGTACCGTTGTAGCAATTTTTTACCAAGCAACACTGTTTTACCAAGCCGTGTCCTGTCTTCGTAGCCAGTGGTTCACCTCGGCCTGCACTTGTTATCATTCGCAAAGTGCTTGCCTCCAAGGTGCAACTTGAGTGCTGGAAAAAGATGGAAGTCGCTTGGGGCATGTTCCGGAGAATAAGGTGGATGTGTGAAAATTTCCCATTTGAAGTTTACCAGCAACGTTCCGGTCGTTCGAGATGCGTGAGGGCGAGCATTGTCATGGACGAGTAACACTTTCCGAGACAAAGGTCCTGGACGTTTCCGTTTTATTGCAGCTCTGAGTTTGGTGAGGACTTTGCAGTACCTCGCAGCGTTAACCGTAGTGTTTGGGGGCAGGTAGACAACCAATAAAACACCCTTACAGAGTCAAAAGACGATATCCATAACTTTGCCTGCAGAGATTGTGACCTTCGCCTTTTTGGTGCACTTTCTTCAGGCTTCTTCCACACCATGCTTTGTCATTTTGTTTCTGGAGTTGAATGATGCACCCAGCTTTCATCTCCAGTGACAACACGGGAAAACAGTTGATCTCCATCTCTTCGATGCATTTCCAGGAAAGCTCGGCCTACCTCCATCCGTTGTTGCTTGTGATTTTCCGAGAGCAAACGCGGGACCCATCTTGCGCAAAATTTGCGAAAATTCAAAACATCTGATATGATTGTTCCAATCGAAGAGGGTCCAGTTTCGATTCCAGGAGGCAGTCGAATCATTATTTTGTCAATGGTGACGCGGCGATCTGCTTTCATCACATTCCGAACAGCCGCAACGGCTGCATTGTCCGTAGTAGTAACGGGCCTGCCGCTTCGCTCGTCATCATGCACGTTTTGCCGTCCGTCCAAGAACCATGAACGCCATCGGCGAACCATTTGGATGCTCATACATCCTTCACCATACACTGACACCTAAATTGTGATGAATACTGACCGCAGTTTCATTTTCCGCCGTGAAAAAAAAAAAACAAATTACAGAACGGAGTTCGCAAGTGGACACGTTCACCAGTGGTAGCTCCATGAAAACTGAAGCGCTACGGACTTTTGCGTACGAGTAGCGTGATTTTGAAGGTCACGCGCTTCCAACGCATCCTAGTGACCATTTCTTACACTACTAACTAATTTTTACAACGTTTTGTTCGCAGAAAAAAAAATAGGGAAACTTATTTATTGGATGGCCCTCGTATTTAGATTCATATATGTGTATTGTAGCACTAGCAATGGAATTTGAAGTTCATTTGTTGGTTGGAAGTTGATTTGGAAAAAATATAGCTACATCGACCAATATGTTATTCACATCTCGACATATCAGTGACCTGCTGTCACTCTCCCTTGAGGAAAAATAGTGAAAAAGTAATTTTGTACCTGAATCAGGTGAATAAATTCAGAAAAAAGGCATCTCCTGATACAGCTTGCACCATGCTGACGAGGGCCAACATCCCGAAACGCGTTCGTGTGGTTAACCTTTCTTTATTAATCAAAAATAATATTAGACTAATTATATACTAATTAAAAATCAACGCTTACCTCCCGCATCCCTTCTAAAAACCCCGGCCTTCTTTTTAACTGGAGTACTTCCTTTACCAGGGACAAAGATCATACCTTTCCTGTTCCCTGTTTTCCTATTGTGAAGTTATATGGCGCCACGAGTTGTCACGGATACCTCTGAGGACGTCTGGCTTCCTTTAACTCTATTATTTCCAATCAAGAGACAAAAATATAGGAATTTATTTATTTTATATTATTAATGTTTTTTTTTTTTTGGAAGAAAGACCGATGGAAGAGTTCTTTAGATAGAGGGCTTGCTAATGCTAATAAATTATAAAATAAACTTTTTGGGAAGTACTTGATTAAGTATTTAAAATTAAACACAGATGTTAGCTTATATTTCTTTTGGGCATTTATTTGCTACAGACCCATCCCTACACATCCTTGACTTAGGCGGTCTAATGTTTTGATGATGAGCATTTTAAATACCTCCTATAGTCTCCAATGGTTTAATGACGAGGACCTTTGTTTGGATTCCTAGAAGGATTATCAAATGCTGTAGAAACGCTAGATGGGATCCTCATTTTTGACCTTTTTCGTATAAACTTTAGGAAGAAAGGCATTTCGATGTGACCCTTCTTAATCGTGAGAGTATGGTACTGTGTGTGGTGTTGCATGCTTCTCCCATTATGATTATATTTCATGATTTCTCTACCCTGTGTATGTGTTTCTGTCTCCTTAGTACTAGTTGTGGTCCTTGGATAGTTTCCATATTCTATCTTTCTTTTGTACTTTCTGTCCTATTTTTTTAGTAGTCAAATTTATTTTTTTTATTATTGGTTTTAAAAAGAATATACCTTTTGCGCCCTTTGTCTCTCCGAGTGTTGACACTAATTCTAGATTGCCGATTGAGGAGAAACTTCTATTAGTGAAGCAGTTCATTGTTAAAATGCCCATTGGAACCGATATAAACCCCCTGGATTACATTTTGTGAACATATTTAGAATAAAATGTGTGCTCTGAAATATATCAGAATATGGATCAATTGGAATAAACTTTGAAGAGGATATTGAAAGAAATATTTTTAGAAAAAAAAAAGCGTATCATCATAGATCAGTTACCTGAACAATTAAGAGAGCTAAAAAAGGCAAGACATTTAGAAAAAAATTTATATATTTAAAATCCATATCAATTGGCTAATAAAGTATATATATACACCTTTAGGGTTTGTTCTTAATTACATTTAATTGATAAAAATCTTGTTATTGGATTATTGGCTAGATTATACACAGCGCTATACATAGGGCTATAAAGAGAGGTATATACATAGGGAGAGCTCCAGTAGATATCCTATTAATTCTACATCAAAATGTAGTTCTATTTATCTATGTATGTTGGACTATACTGAGGAATTTGTTATAACGAAGGCGTTTGGAATTAGCTTGTGAAAATTATATTTTCACAATTCGAAAGCTGACTATAACACTCTCACTCATCCTTTCTAAATTAAAGTTTTTGTCGAAAGGAAATGATAGAGAGATATATTCTTAGAAATAAAAAACATTTTCTCATTCAAAATAGACGTGCAAATATTTGTGCCATTTATTTTCTGTACGCATAATAAAGCAGATTAGAGAATGTTAGAGAATGTCCCAACATCAGCATTTAAAATTCGGAATGCTTACCTGGAAACATATTTTTGATTTGGCTCTTGTCAGTCTAAGGCAACTTCGATTGATTAAATCCAGAAAGGTTTCACTCAAGGTTGATGGGATGGACTTTACCTATCTACACACCATCGACTTCGATGTTCCCCTCGGCAAGTCGACTCCGGGGACCTCGAGGAAAGAATATTAGCGAGGATCAACGAGGTAATCAATGTCAGGACCTCAACCGCCGACAGTTTTATGGGCGCTCAGAGTCCAGCCATCAATTTGCGGTACACCAGACACAGGTACGAGACGTCGAGCCGCCGGGGTGAATCCTCGTAAATCTTCTATTGTTTGCTCCTGGCGGCTGAGGGATTCAGGTTGCCGAGCCGAGACAGTTTTTTTGAAGATTTTACTTCAACTATATCATGGTAAGTAGAAATTATAGCGTAGGTTAAGAATTTGTGTGTGTGTGTGTTGGAATTATTTATTGCAATTTTAATTTCATTGGATAAATATACACACAATTATTTAACTAGAGTTAAAAACTAGATGTAGTGAACAATTATAAATATAGATAGAATTAATAAATATCACCAGAATCCCTTCATAATGTTTAGATTCAATAGTATTTATCATCTCACCGTATGATATAGCTATACAGTATTATATAACTAAGCACTTTGAGTTCACCTCATCCAAAGCGAAACCAATATAACGAATGCTCCATTCTTTGTAATAAATTCTATAGACACATGGCACTATGCTATATATTGTGAAATGTAATAACACGAAGAGCCGCTATCTCTTTATCTTATCTAAATATCTACTAATTTGTCTATTTACATATCTTGTAGTGGAAAGGGCATTCATATTTTACATGCATGCATCGGGAAAACTTGCCATCACGGTACTTGGATTCTTACATATTCGTTTTATCAATAAACTCAGTGATTATTTTTGTAAGGTGACATAAAAAAGCGTCTCGGAAAACTTGTTTGTTATATTTCTAAATATATATATTTATATAAGGTCCTTTATCCCAGCCTATACTCGCTAATACCTTGATTTATGTGCCTTAAACTACTTGTAGTTAGAGCACCTTATTCTTACTAATAGGGTCTAATAATTTCCCTTCTAATATACTGTGATAAATGTTTCTTACACTACTTGTAATCACATCATTTCATTTCTTACTCATAGGTTATAATGATCTCCCTCCAAATACACTACTTGTAGTTACAACACTTCATTCCTTACACATAGGGAAAAATGATCTCCCTTCCAATATACTGTGATATATATATATATTCACACTACTTGTAATAACGGCAATTCATAGGGTCTAATGATTTCCCTTGAAATACACTATTTGTAGTTAAATTACACTACTTACACATAGGGTCGAAATGATCTCCCTTCCAATATTGTGATATATGGACTTTCCCTTACTTGAATATTGCAAATTTCAAATTTCACAACACTTTGACATATTGGCCTATCATGTGATCACAATACGATATAATGAAATGTCAGGATCAAAAGCACATTTTCTTTGATGAGGTTGACAGTCACCAAAATGTTTGCTGTGAAAAAAAAAAAGAATATAGCTGGTGTAACACATACATTCCTTTTCTCTGCCAATATTACAAATATATGTGATAATCTGTGCTGCAGTCGAACTCGGCGTAGAGAGAAAGGCTACACATAATGATGCGAAGGCCAAATACGCGTTCAAATTGCGTCACCATGAAAGCTTCAATGCAAAAACGACCTTCAGCTCAGGATTTGAGAGGCCAATATATGGAAGTGATGAGTCTACCACTGTAGAGATAGCTTTCACCCAAAATATCTCAATGGCATAGTCACTACCTAAACTTTGTAGAAAAGGTGAAACTAAGGTATATTTTCACAATATTAAGTCCAATGGAAGCATCCATGCTCCAGGGTGTATAGTGTCCATACTGAAGATATATCTCACACATTTTTCAGACAGTGTGAAATAGTTTCTCTAATTTTTGACGGTAAAATTACTGTTGTATGAGGAAAGGCTACTCGGGCAGACGATCTGACTTACAATGGAAGCCAGGTTTGGCAATATAAAGACTCTGAAGATACACGATATGTTGGCACACAAAGCCATCTAGAGGTTACATTCTAAATCTATATTTATTTTGATAGTTTGGCTTGTTCTTGGCGCTTTTAAATTACATGCCCTTTCTATAAGCCTAAAAATAAGATGTAGCTTCTTTTTGCTTTATTTGACCATCTGTAATTATTATAATAATTATCTGATTCTGTTCACATTTTTTTCGAGCATAATTGTCTCTCGTCTTCTAAATATAGGAATAACCTTTGATTATTTTTTAAAGGTAGTTAATATTATATTCTAAGTAATTCAATTTTGTTATGATTTACTCTCAGCGTGGAATTAAGTACTGTCCTTAGAGTACACATATTTTGTGTTATTCAATCTAATTACACAAGTTTTTTTTTTGCTTATCCCTAGTACACGAGCTACAGGCCATGATAATCATGGTGGGTAGAAGAAGGCGACTGCTTTTACTGTAAGTGCACCACATGCCTACACATGTGAAAAGCAGTTCGACTTTGCACTTACTAATGTGCCAGAGCCCCGTTTGGTTACTTGCACTCGCTGGTGGGGTTGGAATTTTTCAAGCAACGGGGGCCATTGGAGCATTTTTTTTTAATCAGAAAAAAGTGCCAAATGCGGGAATCGAACCCGGGTCGTAGCGGTCGAAAACCAACGGTTTAGACGAATCTTCCACCGACCCCCCCAATTACACAAGTGATAATGGAAGACATCGAAGGGTCATATAAAGCACTAAATCCCATTAAATATGTATAATTTAAGATAGTGGGCGGAGCATATGCGGCTAATGAACTCTGGAACCGCCTCCACTGACGCCAGCACCAATAGACAAACTCTCTTCAATATATGTACAAACAAAAATCTAATTAAATATAGATATTTTAATCAACCTTACTTAGTCTATAAATATAAATAACATATCTTTAATAATATACCTTCACAACACTAAATCCTTATTACTAAAAAAGTAAAAGATTAAAATTAATTAACATTCCTCGAGTATATAATATTAATTAAAAGTTTGTCTAAGAGAGGGATATTTGTTATTTTTAAATGGCTATCCATTATCTACGTATTATGTAGGCTGTTGTCTCGCTGTGGTATGAATTAATTGAGCCGTCATTAAAATATTTAATCCACCCTATAATCCCCCCCTCGTTAGTTAATTCATTAATCCTATTAGCAAAGATGGGCAAATACTAAGAGGTAAATGACCAATCTCCTCCTAATTTATTTTTATAAATTTCTGAGAACTATATAAATATGATTCAAGTCTGAAGTTCTTTCTCATTTGCAGAAAGCCATCTCAGATAAAGTTTTTACCTCTAACAATCCCATATACGCAACGTCTGCTCGGTTAATATTTAAAATTCGTTTTCTGTTCTCACCTTATCAAATTTATGATTTTAAACTTAATTTACATATACAATTGTGAGAAAAAAGAATTTGTGAGAAAAAAAAACACATATATTTAGCGTATGAAAGTAAAATACCAATATGATAATATTATATTATTTTTAATTATATATCTATATAAATAAAAATCAATGTTTGTATGTGTTTGTTTGTTTGTATGTCCGGTATACAAATTCGCAGTAGTTCACTAATTCAAACCAAAATTTCCATACATAGGTAAAAAAAATACGGGTAAGACGATAGGCTATTTTAAAAAATATATAAATCAATTTTTAAAACTATATATTCAAATTATTCTACTTAGCTCACGAACAGCGCCCTCTATCAAAGATTAGATTAAATTATGCTGATGCAAACAAATAGATGATGCTAATAACAAACAATTATAAAAAAAATCTTATCTAAATATATATCACTCGGGTAGATATGCACATGGGTCAATCCCGGGGCGAAGCCCGGGTCTCCGTCTAGTATTAAATATATTTGTTTATTTTGGAAACGATGTTAATTTCAAAACTTCATTACAATAACAAGGGCACCAATATTATTGTTCGTGAACTTAATTATTATAGAATTTCGTGTATATATTTACCCAATCACTCTAAAATATATTCTATATTTAAATTCAGTGAATTTAGATTACGTTTTTTTTGTAAAAAAATTACAGATAAAAGAAAAAAATATTCTTTCTTCAAATTTCATTATTATTATTATTATTTTAGTGAGAGCTAGAAACAAGGCATGGATTATACAATAGAATGCGGAACACTAATATCTATGAGTCATTAGGCGATCCATAAATTAAGATTATATAAAAGGGCGTACCTGGATCTGTAAAGAAAAAAAAAACAATTTTTTTCTCAAAATATTTCGAGAAATTGCTCCCTCTTTATCAATTTATTTCACAGTAAACTTGATAAAGAGGGAGCAATTTTTTATATTTTGAGAAAAAAATGTGTTTTTTTTCTTTACAGATCCAGGTACGTCCTTTTATATAATACTAATATCTATATTTCGTTGACAAATTATACCTTTTGTGCCTAAGACATTCTCGAAGTGTAGGGGAAATCTATAGAAAATTATGAGCGATTTTAATTATGATAAGATGTATTATTTGGTGTGATATGAAGATATATATTGGCTTACTATACAAAATAAAACTCCTGGTGTTTTATAACCACTTCAACTATAGATATTATAATTCCTGGATTCTATTGCCTTAGGCTTCAATTAATTATACTCTTAATTAGACTAACAATTTCAAACTATACAGAGTATAGAACCTGCTGCCTAAATGTTTAATTTCACACAATACAACTTCTGGTAATTATAACTGCCGGTCACCGTTCGGAGGAGATTAATAGAATCGCTGAATGTCGTGGTCCATTTGGATGAGGAAAGCGAAGACTAGAACGCGGCTGATTCTACACTCGCCTGTTCAGTGATTCGCTAACCATGACGTATGCACGAAGGAACGTGTGACCATTGGACATGCGTCGTACCTAAAGGCTGTTGTTGGGTGCTTTGCTGCCTGGAGTACAGGAGCTCCATCTATGATTATTTTCTTCCTTTAATGAATCTGTATAAGACTGGTGTTTTTAATAAAACTTTGTGTGTGTAATTATAACTGCCGTTTCACACAGTAAGATTCATGGTAGCGTTAACAGGTAAAATTAATCACAATATAGCAAATAGATGACAAATATTTTATACACCTGGCGATTTTACAACTCTTCCAACTAAATAATACGAATCTTGCTGTTGAGTTCTTTTAAACTCGAAACACACAACCAGGAATACTTATACGTTCTCTTAGTGAGATACTGTGTATAGAAGATATATCATATTCTTCTATGTAGATAAACCGTGTTTCACAACATTGTAATAGGTAATAAGAGGTACCCAGTAACATACACTTAGGAGAGGCATAGCGAGATTGTAACGTAAAAATGTTCTTTGTAAAATTTTCTTTTTTTTCTTGTGCCCGGGCCGGACGAGGACGGCGCGCTCTTGCGCCAGACACCCGCCCTAAGGAGGCTACACCCGGACGACGACGGGGAGATCGGGCTCCAATCCCCCTCCTAGCGACCTCCCAATGCTCCAAGGAGGTCACACGCACGCCCCCCTCCACGCTCCAGGAGGAGGGCGATGCTCTAGGAACCGCTGGTATTTTATACAATTTGAATTGTATTAAGGAAGGTTCTCTTCGCACGTTTGTGCGTTATAGTTAGGTATATTTTTACCACTTCCCATATATATATATATATTATATAATCTAAAAACTCAAATATTTTATATTAAAAAATATATATATATATTTTATTCATTGATAATTCTACTTTTTTATCATCGTTTTTAGAATGACTTTCAGTTTTGTTGTAAATATGCGTACTAAACCAATTTATCTTTTTTAAGTCACTAATATAGAATTTAATTTCATAAATTATATATAATTGTGAAAATAATTAATTTGTAATTTTCCTTCAAGTAATTGAAAATAAAAACTACTTGATAGTAAATAATTATCTTTCTATTATCACGACTGCACATTCAATCCTTTATCTTTTCAATCCTTTATCTAACAATAAACACATTATTGATAACATATATTGTTGCATCACATGGCTAATGAACCTATTTTATTTTAATTTGTAATATTATTTTTCATATATTTTAAATTCAAAATTATATTTTATATTTATTTATTTTATTAAACAGAATATATGTATTATAAACAGAATATATGTATTATAGAATCATCATTTGTATTTAGGTAAACTGTGTGACTTCACTGCTCTCTTTGATGTCAAAAAATAAATAAATCATTCTGGAGGCTACTTAAAGTAGAGTTATCTCATTATTCCCTTATATAAATTTGTAGGATGGTTGAAACACGCTCTGGTAAGATGCAAGACCCAGCACAGGAGAGAATCAAGGCTGAAGAGTCTGCCAAGCCGCAACCTGGTGCAACAATATACAACCTAGAGTTGGAGGAGAATGATACTCATGTACCAAAAGAGACACCTCTCACTCTAATTGTGCATGAGAACACACGATGGCACTGTTCAACACCCTAGTAAATATATTTATTAGTGATGATAGATAATGAGCCACAACACCAGTAACAAGTTGGCCTTTCGTCAGAATTTTCCAAAACTGGTGTTGTGGTTCATTCTTTATCCAGCAATCACGCATGATTCAGTTTAAATCACAAAACAAAACCTAAAAAGAGGCAAATTTCTTCTAGGAATATTGAGGGAAATAATTTTCTTTTAGATCCAATATATGATGATGCTTTAAATATGTGCATGTATGAAGCTAAATTGTGCGTCATTTAATAGGAAGTAGCGAAAAAATCACTCTTAAATTTAATAAGGACCAACAAGGGAGGCTGACTATGAGAAAAAAATGCAATTTTATTAATAATTTAGGATTGAAGAGGAAAGGCGAAAAAAGTCGTTTAGTAATTTAATTTTATTGTGAAGAAATATTTTCTTGTAAAATTAATAGTAAATATTAGCACCTGCGTGGCACGGGATGAATTATTTTTTCATTGATGGGCTCTGGACAACCCGGAACATCGCCGGCGCCGTAATTGAAAACACGCAAAAAAATGTAAAATCAAATTTGTGCAAGCTGCTAAATCCGATCGATTTGACTGGAGTTGGGTCAGAATTGGAAATCTTTATCTGAGGATTTGGGATCAAACTTATTACATTTTTCCAATTATGGTCTTCTCCACACATAGAATTTTAAAAGAACTAGGTAGAGCTGCTACATTTCGATATATAGAAATGATCATGTTGAAATATTCTCTTCCATTTTATTATATATACCCTCACAGGGGTTTATACTAGAAATAGAAAGTTAAACCATATAAAACCGATAATGTAGCAGTATGAGAAATTTATATGTGGAACAAAAGAAGGTACTTGTGGCGGATCCACTTAGAACATAAACCGTCACTAACCGTTTCTATTTTAATATTTATGTATTTTATATAATATATTAATGATTATTCATATTATTTTATCTGTAAAGAATTGCAATTTGATACTCTGTGCTATCATCATGCAGCATACTCCTCTCCCCACCTCAATGCTTTGAGGCGAATTGCTATTGTAATTGATAAACTACTTGCTCTCTTGTCACGTCAAGTATGCGTTTACCTTGTTTTACTACTTTGAAATTTGGTCATTGCACACGGACAACGTCTACACACTCAACTCTCAAAAGTGCACAACTCCAGCTCCCGATTTGAGTAGAAAAAGACAAAGTATTATTATTTTTTAAATACACTCATGAGCAAAACATAAGAAAGTTTAATACTTTGATGTTACAGGTCATATATCTTTTTTTTTCGAAGGAGACAGAGGCAATTTTGTTCGCACTTGGTTATCTCGTGTATCTCCAATAAAGGTCACTGTGTATCAAATATCTTTCAGAGTTATTGTATGAATCCCGATATATGATAATGGGTATTACTTCCTTTTTTTACTCTAGCCCATTATCGTATATAAATGTGGTGAGAAATCTTCAAATTTAAAATTAAATTATCTATTGAGATTACAATATATACACGGAGTATGTCGGTATATACAGTTTTCGGCAGCTATTTCAGAAAAAAAGTGAAATCCATGGAAAAATGGAAAAAAAAGTAAAAAGAGCATTGATTTGATATTAGAGTTTTGTATATATGAACACATAAAACTAAAAAAACGATATCTTCCAATGAACCCGCCATCAGCAGCAATAATATCTTCTATACGCTGTCGAAACCGACTGCAGGAGTAATGAGTTAGGTCTTGGGAATGTTTGCCGTTGTATTCACCATAGCATATCTGAGAACTACAACAGTGTTTTTTGTAGGAATGACTATTGAAGTCAACCAAACGTTTGGTGTGACATGGTCGTGAAGATTCTCGGCCATCCATTCTTGGGTTGTTCTGGCTTTATGAGATGGTGCTAAGTCTTGATAAAAAAAATACGGCCCCAAGTGATACAGTTGCGATACAAGACTTACACCTCGGTGTAAGCAACGGCATTGACTGGCACCTGAAGTAAAAATATGTGAAGGCATCTCTCATCATCTTTACTACTAACAATACCAAGAACCATCAATAATGCTGGAAATTTGATATGCATGACCGAAGGTACCTCATCAGGGCTTTTACATAGCCACCGATCATTTTTTTGCGGTTCACTCTCTTCTCATCTGAGAGAAACCAGATCATTCTTGGTTCCTCGGGATGTTTTAGCTTGTTCAGAAGGCGCTTGGCTCTGGTCAAGCGGTTTACCTTGGGTTTTTCGGGCATGAACTCATAACGTATGATTTGGAACGGAAGTCCTCATGAACCACACTTTGGATGGTAGTCTCATTAACCTGCAGCTCTGCCTAGTGCCTTCATCGACTTCCAAGGATCCTCATCAATGGTAATTTAGACACGGCTTATAAAGTATGGCGTCCTGATACTGTCAGAACGTCGAAAATAGCGTTTCCTTTGGGGAACCTCAGTCGCTAAGGAGATAATAATTGCATTTCTGGCGTAATAATAGGTTCTGTCATGTCTACATGCAATAGAAAAAAATATTTTACTATAACACACAGGAAAGTGTGGCACCTATATTGTATGTCTCAAATTGCTGCCGCACCTTGTATGTTGTTATTGGCTGCAATTTAGAATGTATATGCCCGTGTGATATTGAATTTTGAATTCTTTTGTTGCCTACACATAAAGGATTTTTCAAAATCAGCGTTACAACGTATACAAGACTCACATATAGAATTATATTTTTTTCTACGCATATTGACATACAATGGAGCATAATAGAAGTATTAGAAATAGATATGTGTCAAAATACAAGGTTGACATATATTTCACATACAAAAATAAATATAATAATAATTCATATATAGAGAATTTTTTTCTGTATATGTTTCTTTTTTCCAATATATTATTTGGTTACATTCGTATATCATTCGTACTAAATTTAATACAATTCTTGAGAGTTCGAAATTTTCAGTTAAAAAATACCTTAATACTGATGGCTGTCGTTCAGAAGGTTTTATTATATATATATGCAAATAAAATTACAGTACATATAAATAGTCTTAGTACTTCGCTATATATCCTAGAGAATATATACAGTATATACACTGCGTGACATTGAAAATGGAACACCAAGAAATAGTGGCCAAAAAATTATGCAAATTTCAGGGTAGACGCGCCTAACCGAGTTATGCCAATGATGTAAAATGCGCAGCTCTCGTGCGCACATGGAGTAAGATATAAGGGAAGGAACTTGCAGAAAGGACAGTATTCGTGTCGTTATTTCTTCAAGGAAAATCATTGTAGAAATTTTGTTCTTGTGTCGAAAGACACGTGTAATAACAGAGAATGCCAGGTCATCGTAAACGGAGACAGTTCAAGCAGGCAGACGCTTTTACGAGGGGCATGGTAATCGGACTGAAAAGGGCAGGTTGGTCCATACGTCAAATCGCAGCTGATACACACCTTGGTGCGTCCACGGTGCACCGACTGTGGAGAAGATGGTTGGAACAAGGAAATGTGGCAATTTATAGGAATGTCGGTGCAACCAGAGTGACGTCAGCACGTGTGGATCGGCGTATCCTTCGACAAGCAGTGGCGGCCCCACAAGCCACTTGTACCGCCATCCTGCAACATGTGCAAGACACCCTAGATCATTCCATCTCGACCAGAACCATTTCCCGTCGATTGGTTGCTAATGGCTTGCACTCATGCCGTCCGCTAAGAAGACTGCCATTGAATCATGTTTGGAATGGTGCCGGGCTAGATCGACGTGAATGACGGAATGGCACAGGGTCGTGTTCTGCTTGTCCAGTGATAGTCGCCGTGTACGCGTGTGGCGTCGACGTGGAGAAAGGTCCAATCCGGCAGCAATTGTGGAACGCCCCACCGTGCGACAACGTGGAATCATGGTTTGGGGCGCAATCGCGTATGATTCCAGGTCACTTTTACTTCGTATTCAGGGCACTATGACGGCCCAACGATACGTTGATGATGTGCTGCGACCGGTGACACTCCCCTACCTTCAGGGGGTACCCAATGCCCTTTATCAGCAGGATACACTGCTCGCATTAGCCAACAAGCTCTGCAAGATGTACAGATGCTTCCCTGACCACCGTACTCTCCTGATCTCTCACCAATCGAGCACGTCTGGGACATCATTGGACGCCGTTTGCATGCCTTGCCACAGCCGCGTTAAGAAGACGAACTGTGGCAAATGGTTGAGAGGGAATGGAGAGCCATCCCTCAGGACGCCATCCGTACTCTGATTGACTCTCTACCTAGACGTGTTGCTGCGTGCATCGCCGTCCGCGGTGGTCCTACTTGCTACTAAGCCGACGCCGTTCTCGCTCTGTATTATGACTATCATTTTGAAATAAAGATCACTTATTGTTCGTCCCTGTCTCTCTCTGTCTGCCGAGTTTCATCACTTTCTGGCCACTATTTCTTGGTGTTCCATTTTCAATGTCACGCAGTGTATATCCTAGAAAATATAAGAATTCCTCAGTTACACGCCGAGGAATTTTTATTAGGAGGACTGTCTCAAGGTGGGAAAGCCTTCCTTGTTGAAGATATTTGTACACATACACAGCTATATATATTCCCCTACATTTTATATACCCTTTTTCACTATTTTAATATATATTTTCCCACCTTTGTAACAATTGATGAGAAGAATCAATAAAATTGTTTGAATTGTCAAAAAAAAAAACTAATTGTCTATTCTAGAGAAACATCTGATCATCAATATTATGATAGATTTTTGCAGAATATAGTAAGAGGATCATCCAGATAAGAAAAACATACATTAAAATGGAGTCACAAAATATTTTTTCACTTGAATCCATAATGAGGATATTAAAATGATTCTAAGGTATGCACATCTAAGAATATGAAATTAAGACTCATTTCAACATAGGTATAATATAAAATATATATAAATATACATATATAAGTATATGACAATAAATCATCACATCAACTGGTATTGAAATAAAGGCTCAACAATGGCAAAACTCGGAATTGTAATGGAAGCCTGTTCACATTTCATTATAATTTCCATCTACAATATAGATATATATATATTTTTTTGTTAAACTTTTAAAAAAGTTCTTACAGTTTATTGTTTAAAAATCATTTTAAATTTATTTTCAAATGTTTTAATAGATACATATATTTTTTCATTTATCTCTTAATGAATTATTTTTATGTACTTATTATATACAATTTATTTTTAATATACATATGATAGAACTCATATTTTTACTTTAATATTTTAAGAATTATTTACATATTTGATTGCAATTTTTATAATAATATTTTCATGCACAAATTTCTCCCACCTACTATGTATTCTAATTGATTTCACCTGTGATATTTTAACACTATGCGGCGCTGAGTTTGTGTATACAAAAATGTAATGCCTCGATAAAGGTTGGCGTTCAGCCAGCCGAAATATTGACAGAATAAATATTTTATTAAATCCAATATATGCCTTTTATTATCTAATATAGATAAATGTTCTATAATATTCTGAAGAGGTAAGAAACATCTAGGAAAGTGGTTAACCTTTATGGGAAGTAGAGGGCAGTAATTAAAAGTGGGCGATTCATCCACTATCTCCTTTCATTAAATGGGACGTCAAGGCCATTCAAGAACTAGTTCAAGTTCACCCAACTGGTTATCTTCACTCTCTTTGATGACAAACTTCAGGCTTCTAATTAAAATATTGCGCGCAAATTGTAACTCTGTTTATTGTAACTAAATTTGAATTTGGTAGAAATTCGCTTTATATATATATATGAGGTTATTTATTATTTTATATCAATAATAAATGTTGTTGAACACATAAGAGAGAATATCAATATAATTGTTTATTTAAATTTAATATTAAAAGAGACAGTACTTCTAAAAACAAAGAATTCGTGAAAATTTTAATCCAGGAGATAATTTGGTATTACTGCTGTCGCACACGCAAATTTTCATTTACAGAATAAGACCATCAAACGTCAGTTGCCTAAAATCCAAATAATAAAACGCCAAATGTCAAACCGAAATCGGTTAATAAATATAACCCTGAAATAAATTATATTTCAAAAGTGTGTATAAAAAGAAGACTACAAAAGGAACACATTTTAATGTTATAAAAAAAAATTAAAATATAGAGAAATTACCGAGAAACGAACCCACGATCTTATAATTTATATAGTATTCCGTTGCTCAATACAACGACTGTTCTAAAGAAATTGTACTTTGATTAGCTTAACAAGATCATGTGATAGTATAAAACCAATCAGCGTACGAATAAATTAAAAACATATATATATAATATAAACATGAAAAGGCGTATATTATATAGTAAATTTTTGATATATAAGCTACACTTCCATATTTCATAAAATTGAAATTTTCTGTGATATACTCGTATTTAAGAAATTTGAACTTTTTTTGATGCGTATTATATTATATATTAATATACGCGTCAAAATAGTACAAATTTCTTATAACAGATGGCGCGCTAATGCATCATGTTAATAATCGTATTTAAATTATATTTGTAAAGGTTATATATTAGATACGAAGTATATTGCTACGGCGTTTTATAGTTTCCACAAGTCCATATCTCAGAAGAAGGCCAAGTGACACTCACTCCTCACTTTCTTACTGCTACTCTTTTTGTGTTGTTTTTCTTGCTTCCCTCTTTCTCTTTCTTGTTTTTTTTTTCTTTTTTTTTTCTGTATATATCGTTATTTCCTTTGTCTCTTTGCTTTGTTATTATGCATACCTCTGGTGAATCCTGTATAGGGTCAGTGACCCTGAATAAAGGCTTTTTGTTGTTGTTGTTGTATATTAGATACGATATGTAAACGAGAATTAAAATTGTAAATAAAAATATATATAATAAATAAATAAATAAAATAGATGTAAAAAGAAACATTGCCCATTATTACTAAAAATTATCATCCGAAGCCTGAGGACAGCTGAAATAAGTAAGGAATATAACGCTGATGGAGGTTAGAGTTGAAGCGGGAATAGAAATTGCTGTATATATACTAGAGTGAAATACATATCTATTATGGCGAATTATTCAATAGAATATTCTTTAATCACACATCTGTCAAGGCATTCACTGATACGCTGAAATATTAGTGTAGATATAGAATATAATTTTATACATAATACCTATACCTCTTATAAACTTCAATTCTTAATTTGGTGTCATTTATTTATAGAGAGAGTTCACAAATATTTTAGGTAAACGTCTCTTCTTTCTTATCTCCACTCAATCATATTAGGGTATCAAACTTGTAAAGCTTGAGACTTTTGATGGTGTCTGCTGTGGATGAGTAGAGCTCATCAATGGATGAGTCAATAGAGTCAATAATGTGTTTGACAACCATCATGACTGGGTAAAGTAGAATGCGTCTGCCTTTGTCATTAAGATTGAGACCACTACTCAGTGGCAGGCCGACTTAGCTCCAAATGAAATGGCCACCTCTGACATGAAGAACAGACGCCATGTGCAGCCGCTCCTAACATGGAGTATAAACGCTGCTCATCATGTATGCCTGGATTAGGAGCCCTTACAGGGTACTATCAGCCGGGCCAGCTGAGCCCAGGTTTTTTAGTGAGCTTGTTACTGCTAACCTTCTTCCTTTTTCATCCGGACTTGGGACCGACAAAGGCGGAGCTAATATTCTTAAGGTAAACGTAACCACCAGCAATACTAACTACTACTTTTAACGTATGGTACTAAGTAAATTATGAATTTTCTACGCTTAGAATATCAAGGGATTTTATAGACTTAAGAGATTTCAGGAAAGTTATTAGATTTCTCCAACAGTGATTTTTTTATAACAACGGTTGTTAGAGTTTATTATTATTATTTTAATGTAACTCTGTGTATATATGTTTTATTATATTTGACCATGAGTGCCTGGTCACGTGTGTGTGTTTGACTGTATATATAGTGTGTTTGGAAATAAAATGTGTGTTAAGTTGAGCTTTGTGAGACTGGTGATTTCACAATAGTTAGAGCTCGGAAAGCCCGCTTCATTT
Source organism: Cordylochernes scorpioides (assembly GCA_030710605.1). Classification (NCBI taxonomy): domain Eukaryota; kingdom Metazoa; phylum Arthropoda; class Arachnida; order Pseudoscorpiones; family Chernetidae; genus Cordylochernes; species Cordylochernes scorpioides. Next base: position 144,584,896 of record CP092886.1, read on the forward strand.
AGGACAAGACCTCGGCGCTGACTATACCTCTAGGCAGAAGAGTGAGCAACATCAGAGAACCAGCCAGAAGAAGATTGGCTAACATTTTGGTCCCTCGAGCTGGATTTAAGTTGCCGGATTCAAGTTATAAGATTTAGTAGAAGTCACTCTTGATTGGAAGTTAAAGGTTTAAAATTCGTGGATTCAATTTGTTGACATTAAGAGAATCAAGAAAAAAAAAGGCCTATGCAAATTTAAGCAAGATCATAACAAAAGAATTTATGTAAACGAGCCTTTAAGAATTTTTGCAAATTAAATTAAAAAGATAAAACGGAGGTATAGTGCGTTAAGGGATAAAAGGTTAAGTTGAGAACAGCACCAAGGCTAGAGAATGAAGCGGGCATTAAGAAGTAGAGCCGTTAAAAGAACGATTATTTCCAAGTTGATCAAAAGGGCAGAAGCGGAGTTGGATGAAGAAACTCCTTCTGAAATTATGGTAGGAACGAATTATACACTCATCGAAAAGTATATAGCAGATCTTCGGGAAGAAGATAGGTTGATCTGGAATTTGATGCTGGACGATGAGGAAATTGATTACAAGGTACTAGAGGAGGAGAAGGATACAGTGATCCATTTTATTATGAGAAGTGGATAGATCTTGAAATTAAGACAAATCACTTCCTCAGCTCTCTGATGAAGGATACGGAAGCCCTCCATGGTGCTAGTTCGAAAAAGGGCTCGCTGCCTGGAACGGGAGTTTGCCGACTGCCCAAATTGGATATGAGGATCTACGATGGAAGCAGTTTAGAAGTCAGGATGAGTGAGAAGCCAAGGGTTGTAGGAGTTACCTTGATGAAGGGAGTTGATCCAGCTTCTATTAAGGAAGATGCTGGGATTGTGGTATCATCCGAGCAAATGGTAGAAGAGACATCCAAGCAGATTGCCGTTGAAGAAAGTAAAAAGGCTCAAGTAGTAAAAGGGCATTTCGCTGAAGACGGTGAAAAGGCTCAAGTCAAGAAGAAGTCTGTTGTAGAAGTTGACGAAAGTCATAGGGCTGAAGTTAAGAAAGAATCCGTTGAAGCAGATGGAGAGAAAGGGCTGGATGTGGAACAAGGAATGGATTCAAAGAACACTGAAGAAGTGAGACTGCTATATGCAGAATAAGGTACTGATTCAAAAATGGCAGAAAAGCTATATGCAGAACAAGGTACTGATTCAAAGATGGCAGAAAAGCTAGATGCCGAACAAGGTACTGATTCAAAGATGGCAGAAAAGCTAGATGCAGAACAAGGTACTGATTCAAAGATGGCAGAAGAGCTAGATGCAGAACAAGGTACCGATTCAAAGGTGGCGGAAAGGCAAGCCGCAGATTTAGAGAATGGGAAAGACTCAGAAGCTGAAACCAAGGACAATGAAGTAGGGGATTCTAAAACTGCAATTGAGGGTTATGAATCGGTGAGCAATTCTAAAGCGGTAGCTGAGGGCGCTGATCAAGTGGAGATTTCAGATGGTGAAACTGAGTCCATTGATGATATTGAGGAAAGAGTTGTCAGAGTTCCAGCATCGAGGAAATTGGTGGAAGCGGGACAGACTGGAGAAGTGGAATTTAAAGTAAAAGGATACTATTTGCCTGATCGCCCTGTATTTGGGTGTGAATCCAAGGCTGCGCTTGTGCGGCCAGTATTTGACGACGCTTCCTGTCGAGGACGCAACGGACTCTCGTTGAAACGATATTTGAGGAGGAGACCCAGTTTAGTGAGAGGAATCCCTGAGATAAGGATAAAACTTCGGGAGAATAAGTTCGGAGTTGTGGTGGACATGAGAAGATATTTCCGGATGATCGCCATTAAGGAGAATGATTGGGACTACCTCAGATTTCTTTGGAAGAAGAAGATGGACAACTGATAGTTTTTGGGCGGGAAATCGTTGTAGACGATTTTAATTAAGTGCCCCGTACCTCAAAATCCGGAAGAAAAGGAAATGGTTGAATGATGATGCAAAGGATGGAGAAAGTGAAACGCTTTCCAAACGGGGTTGTACTGTCCAGATCACCTATGTGAAGAGAGAACCAATAGAAAAAGGTTCAATTGGCAAATATCTTCCAAACAATAAAATGCAACTTGTATCGAAGGAAACTGTTTCTGGAGCTGTAATAACTCCAATATTATATACTCCGGCCAGTTCTCCAAAGGGGCAAGTGCCTACTCCAGCGAAAAGTCTTAATTTAGGAGACAAGTCTCCAGAAAAGTCTGGTAAAAGTGCTAAACTGGAAAGGATTGCGAATCCGGTAGATTATGGGACTATTATATTGAGCGGTTTGAGATCTCTAAAGAAGATTTCGGAATCCTATGACTGCTCTAAGCCTGCAGACGATACCTCTGGGCCTTCAGACGATACCTCTGGGCCTTCAGACGATACCTCTAAGCCTGCAGACGATGCCTTAGCATCAGATCCTGATTCTTCAGAAGGTAAAGCTCAAGGTTCTCAAGAGGTTCCAGAAATTGCAGTAGAAGATTCTGACGAAAAGTCTGCAATTGAGGATTCTCAACCTTCAGAGCCTCTTGATGTGGAGGGTTCTGGAGTGGGGGCTTCAAGCGATGTAGAGGTAAGAGCTCAAACAAAGAGCCCTAAAGCCATATCTTCCAAAATACTTTGCATGAAGAAAGAAGAATCCAGCATAGACTCGAAAGAGGAAGACACTGGAAGAAACGAACCCTCTCCGGCCTCAATCACCTTCAAAGCCCTAGAAACCACAGATTCTAAAGAAATTGATCTGACGATTTTGGGCAACATTGCGCACAAGGGATTACATTTGAACAGTCCAATGTTATAAAGACATTGGGTTTGGGATGGATCCAAAGTGAAGACTGTTTCTTATATGAAGTTCAGTCGTTGGAAAAGACATCGGCGACTACCACGAGCGAAATGCTTTCCTTCATCGCCAAGTTAGAAGATCCCTTAAGATGGTTGGCACCTGTCCTTGTAACAGGAAAAATAATGGTTCAAAGGTTGTGGATAACGGGATTACATTGGGATGATCCGATGGATGAGTCATTGATTGAAACATGGACTGATTTTCATAGGAATTTTGAGAAAACCCCGATGGTTGGGTCTCGGAAGGAATACCCAGGGAGTAAAATTGCATGGATTCGGTGATGACTCTGAAGACGCCTATGCGGCAGCTGTTTACATAAGAATTCCCACTGATGATGGAGTCAGTGTAGGACTGTTGGCATCAAGGACTGAGTTGGCTCCCATGCGGAAGATGTCAATTCCACGCTTAGAATTGTGCGCGGCTCTTCTGCTGACGAGACTAGTGAAATATATAATGGAAGAGTTGGATATTAAACTGGAGAGTGCTACCTGTTGGTCCGATTCTACCATAGTCTTGAGTTGGTTAAGAACTATGTCTAGAAATCTCCCCACTTTCATCGGCAATCGTGTCGCGGAGATTCAGAGTTGTCCACAGGTCAGGGAGTGGCGCTGTGTTCCTACAGGAGATAATCCAGCGGATATTGCCTCGCGAGGAATTTTGGGGTCCGAGCTGAAACATTCTTCCATCTGGTGGACGGGACCTACCTGGTTATCAGCAGAATCAACAGAATGGCCTAGAATGCCTCCTGTGTTTGAGCACCAAGGTCAAATTGAGTTCCTGAGTGTTCATGCCCTCAGTGAAACACCTTTCTTGGTGGCTATCGGAGAGATGAGCTCAACCTTTAATGGGTATATCCGAAAAGTGGCCAGGATATTGCGTTTTTGCCATAATTGCCGCTACAGCGCGGAGCGATATCAGTCGCACTTAACCACAGCTGAACTGAGAAGTTCTCATCGGAGAATACTTCAATCAATTCAGTTCCAGCATTTCAGGGAAGAAATGAGAAGTTTGACCACTTTAGGATCAATGAAGCGCACGGGCAAGATTTATGGTTAACACCGATCCTCGACGATCAAGGAATCCTTGGAGTCGGCGGTAGATTGAAATGGGCTCCATCTATGACATATGAACAAAAACATCCTGCGCTATTGCCTTCATCAGGAAAGGTGGCTCAGATGATTGTTAAAGCGGTTCATATGCGGATTTGCACGGAAGTGTGCACCTGATGCTTTCCACATTGAGACAGAAGTATTGGATGCTGAGAGCAAAAGATCAGGTGAAGAGATGCATTCGAGAGTGCGTGACATGTTGTCGATAAAATCGCGTCACTCAAGGCCAGCTAATGAGCGATTTACCCAAGGAGAGATTAACACCGGGTAAACCCTTCTCAATAAGTGGTGTAGATTATGCTGGACCTGTGAACCTTCGAATGTCCAAGGGTAGAGGTCGAAAGACGGAAAAGGGCTACATCTGTCTATTTGTGTGCTATGTGACCCGAGCCGTACATCTTGAATTGGTCCCAGATGCCTCTACACCCACCATCATGTCGGCTTTTAAGCGATTTGTAGCGTGAGGAGGGCACTGCACTCGGCTATATAGTGATCAAGGAACAAGTTTTGTGGGAGCTGCACGACAGTTACGTTCAATTTTCTATCTGGCTCAAAATCAATTAAAAGAACTGGCTGCCGTGTTAGCTAATGATGTAACTAAGTGGAAGGCCATCTCTCCCAATGTCGACATCAATACGTTAGTATTGATAAAAGAGGAAAGAATGCCCCCTGCACGGTGGCTTATGGACAGAGTGGTGGAGACACATCCTGGGAAGGACGGCCTGGTACGGGTTGTTTCGGTGCGGGCATCGGTTGGAGTGCTCCGAAGACCCTTGGTGAAGCTGGTGCTGCTTCCGGTGGCCCCTCCGGAACTTGATGTGACCCATCAACTCGGGGAGGAATGTTAGAGTTTATTATTATTATTTTAATGTAACTCTGTGTATATATGTTTTATTATATTTGACCATGAGTGCCTGGTCACGTGTGTGTGTTTGACTGTATATATAGTGTGTTTGGAAATAAAATGTGTGTTAAGTTGAGCTTTGTGAGACTGGTGATTTCACAATAGTTAGAGCTCGAAAAGCCCGCTTCATTTAGGACAAGACCTCGGCGCTGACTATACCTCTAGGCAGAAGAGTGAGCAACATCAGAGAACCAGCCAGAAGAAGATTAGCTAACAACGGTGTCTAACAAAATCATATTATTTTCAAAAAGAAAAAAAAAAAGACACCAGATCAAAGTAGTAAATTTTAAACTGGGCTTCATTTAATAGTGTATCTGAAGGAATATAATGCAGTCCGTAGTTAAACTATTACCGCAGCGATTTATAGATTTGTTCGAAAATCTATATTTTAAAACAAGAACCTTACGTCTAACAATAAAGTTGTTCGATCATAAACAAAATACGTCTCGTTATTGAGGATATTGTATCTTCAGTAAAGGTAATGTGTGTGTAGCAGTGAAAGGGTATTTCAACTTTAAAGATATATTAATTATAATCATTGCCACTTATGTTTGAGATGTATGAAGTAGGAGAAGTGAAAATAAAATCAAGAAATATATTTTAAGATACTTTTCATATAAAAATATTTTAAAATTTATAAAATTTAATTTGATAAAATGTCAAGGAAGATATATATTTTGAAAATTTCCTCTCTCTTCTCTAAAGATTACTTGCTTATAATTATAAATGAAATCAGGTTTTTGGTGATCAAGTCACACTTTAATTGAATAGAACATTGATTCGTTTTGTACATGCGAATAAATTATTAAAAGTTTCAGTATAGTATTCCTAAATACTACCTTCTCTGAAAAAAAATATCATTTTATTTTTCACATATATATAGTGCATACAAAATAATAACCAAAATACAAATATTGTAATTTAAAAAAAAAGAATGAACTTTATTCATTGATTTCATTGATCTTATAATCAATATAGAATTTCGTTGTTAAATGCCGCTAAGCCAAAAGATATTATACGCTGATTGGCTAATGAACTCAATATTTGTATTATACTCACAGAAAGTGGCTATATATTATAGTAAGAGTTGGTGTCATTCAAGCTGAAGAGATTGCGTGTGCCATTAATTGTTTTAAACACATTTTAGAAAAATTTCTACTATCCTCACTGCGATGGAGAATATTGGGAGGGTCTGTCTCATCAGTGGGAGTATTTCAGCGGTTTCTCCAGTTTTATCTACCCTTAATATTGAGTTATTTTCATATATACCCGGCTCTTAGAGGAGGAATTCCTGATGAGTGTAATCAAGGAAACTAAAGAGATTAACGCTTTAGGGACTGCAGAACTATAGGTGAATATTATCCACTGGAGTAAGAAGTTGTTTTATTCTCGATAAAAATTATATAAACGGATATTCATATATCAAGGATAAATCTCTAATACCTTATAATACAATTTTGAAGTGTTTTAAAATATGTACTCATGAGTCTGTACCCTTAAAATTAATAAAGTAAAAATATTTTCATAAAACCTTTTGGAATAAACAAACAAACCTATTGAAATGAAGGTTTTTTAATTTTTTTTTATGAAGGTATATCGCAATTTTATATGATGTGTATATATATATGTTATATTAAAATATTTTATTTGAAATGTTTTATATAAAAATATTATTTTATTTTAAATTATAATTTCATAGGTTCAAATACTCTGCTAATAGACCGCCAGAGGTCACTCTTCCCCAATAAAAATTCGTTGTTGTTCTTTCCCGATGGCCGGCTCAAAACTTTTGTACATTATGTAAATAAGATTTTCCTTTTTTATTCTTACGCCTTAAGCCAGGCAGTACCTTTACAAAATTATGTTTTTCATATGTATTCCTCAGCTCAATAAAGAAATCTCTGATCAAGACGTTATATTTTCAAGAATATTATTCAACCACGACTGCACCACCATAGCTTAATCCTCAAGATAACCAAAATCAAGATAATCTCAACAATTCAAAATACAAACAGAAAATCTCTTTTCTTTATATAAGATATATATAATGTAAAAAAAATGGAATTCACTTATTAAAATTACGATGGTATTTCAATAAGAGTGGCTGTTTCTAGGAAAGGTATTGCTAAAGTGAGGTGTTATTATCAGCATATATGCTAGAATTCCTTAAACACGCACACGCCACATTTCGCATTGATTAATGAGATTGTTTTGATTTGACAGCCTTTTCTGCGAATCAGATCACGTTTTTAGCCTGAAATGGACAAAGCTCCCTATCAGTCAATCAATCGATTTTGGCTTTAAATGGTAAAACGTGTGAGAAAATAAACACAAAACTGGACGCCGCTGAATTATAGGAGCCCATTTCTGTGAACAACCATAGTTGTATATCGGTTTAACCAATTTATATAAAAGAGATCAAAAATCGGTAATTGATTAGGATCGCCAAGGACGCTCAGTGGAGGTGTTCATCAAGCGAACCACAGACAACGTTCCCTCAGAAGGACGAACGAAGGTGCATCAAGCATAGTCCATAGGTGTGACAACGAAAACAGTATTCATTATTTTATATTAAAAATAAAGAAGACATTTCCTGACCACGAGCACATGTGCTTTTTAGATGGCAGAGCGCCATCTAGTGGAGCAAAAATAAACTGAACGTTTATTTAGCTTTATCCGTGATATTTGGCCAACCCAATTTCTTGATAAATCAAGAAAAGCCATCTACGATATTATAATCATGAAATGTCCAATATGTAAAGCAATGTGGATGCAACTTCTAACTTCAAAGCAATGTGTGAAACAATTTAAGCCAGATCCAAAGTGCATTTTGAGTCGAGTAATGAACATCGATTCATTATTATTCCCCGGAAACCAAGAAACAATGGATTGCTCCCTGTAAATGTGCTTCAAAGAAGGCGAAGTTTGTCCCACCTCTACTAAAACTGTTATTTGGCCGATATTTGTTCTGAGGTACGAAGGGCATTTTTCTCATGGATATAGGAGAAAAGGGTAACACTATGCCTGAGAATGAGAAACGCCCTATTTTTGAGTGGATCGAAAAAATGACTATATTTTAAAATATAAATCTTCTTTAATGAAGGTTAAAACTGAATAATTTAAATGAACATACTTTTCTGCCTAATTTAGACTTACTGGGAAATCCAAATTCTCTTTAATAATATTTATATCCATTAACTCTCCCCTCTCACAACATTTATATCTAATAACTCACATATATACATTCCTGACACTACAGATTTTGAGTCACAGTTATTAAAATCATAGAATAAAAAATATTATTTTAATTATATAACATCCAACACTATTTGGCAAAGAGAAAATTGATTTTTCATCATGACAATGTATCAGCCCTTTCGTCCCGAGTTTTCATTGTCAAACTAAATTAATTGCGTTATAAATTGTTCCTGAACATTCGTATTTGCCCAACTTTGACCCCTGGAATTTCCACCTGTTCCAAAAACATGAATATTTTGCTATCGGGAAATAAAATTGGCTTAAAAAGGAATTAAAAGCTGAAACGTAAGCACATTTTGGAGATCTCGACATTTACTAATTTTGAATATTTGAAAAATAGCAGAAAAGTTGGGAGAAGTCTATTTCTCTAACAGGGAAATAGGTTGAAAAAATAAAAATATATATAATTTGGAAAAAAACCTTTTCACATTTGGAACACGGGTACTTATTTAACCGCCCTCGTATTGTTTGACATTCTGGTTATTTTTTTAAAATAAAATGTCCCAATTGTCTGTTCTAACACGCCGCCACTAACTAGAACTCCCCCGCAGAGAGCGCTGAATAGTTAGCTCTTAACTAGCGCCAGAGGAAGTTTGAACAACTTTCTCTAAACTTTGTTTCAACATTGGCCTCATTTTAAAATATATTCGCTTTACGAGGAGCGCTTTAAATGACGGAACTTTAAATGTTTACAAAAAACGAGAATATTGCAAATTTGGCTAATTTGTGCCTTGTTGTTAGTGTAAATTGCAGGTGGGCTGTTGCTAACTAAGCGTGATGGGACAACTCACTTCTGTTCATTATAAATACAACCATCAGTAATATTCCATGGCGCTATATATGACACAATAGATTATATATAGATGTTTTTCTTTATATCATTTCTCTCCAGAACTTCGGAAATAATTCAAAGTTTAGGCCCTAGAGAACTAATTACTTTCACATAAAGAATCCTAAAAAAGAAGAGCATGGATGTTTAATTAAGAACCAATTAAGACTCAAAGAATAAGTTCAATTCCAGATCCTTCAAGTGCTGGTTACTGGATTATGTTTTTATTAACAGTTGTCTTAAGAGCTCCAAGCTCAATTTACTTCTCCCACGCCTTAATTTGAATTCCCTATAAATCTCTGTTTAGCGAGAGCTCAGGGGGAAATATGAGTTTATTACAATGGACAATGTGGATAGA
>CP092886.1:144594307-144664444 GCA_030710605.1 Cordylochernes scorpioides
TTGTATACCATACTTGATCACTTCATGCAACAAACGTTGATTGGTGAGAGAATTTGAATTACGAATAAATTATATAATTCTTCTCTCTCTCATAATAAACATCTCAAGAACTTCAATATTTTAAGAGAAATTAAGAAAAATATATTATTTACATTAACTCTCCTTGATTTTTGTCTCCTCTTTGTTTAATTTAGATAAAATGAAAATTACGCTCTATTTAAAAAAATATAGCAGTCAATTCAAATATATATGTTTCTAATTGTAATAATTATTTTTATATCAGAAGGTAGGTTTTAGGGAAAAATCTAATTAGAGAATATCAAGTTTTAAATGGTGATAAAAATGAATGTGTTATACAAGTGTATACGTGTATATCTTGTTGCCATTAAACTGTCTTTCTTTAAATTATGCAGTTTAATAAATAATACTGAGAGAGAGAATAAAAATACTTCATCACGAGAGTTTCATTAAATCTAGTAAAGGAAAAATACACCTAATAAGAAATATAACAAGGATAAACGATAAGTTTCTTTTATTTTTAACTATTTGGTTATAATCATAATATATATATATATATTAAAAATAAAGAAGGCATCTCCTGACCACGAGCACATTTGCTTTTTAGATGGCAGAGCGCCGTCTAGTGGAGCAAAAATAAACTAAACGTTTATTTAACTTGCTCCGTGATATTTGGCCAACCCAATTTCTTGATAAATCAAGAAAATCCATCCACGAACGCGTTTCGCGCTGTTGGCGCTCGTCAGCGTAGAGTAGGCTGTAACCACTGCGATCAAAAAGATGGATGGCTTTTCTTGATTTATCAAGAAATTGGGTTGGCCAAATATCTCGGAGCAAACTAAATAAACGTTTAGTTTATTTTTGCTCCACTAGATGGCGCTCTGCCATCTAAAAATGGCTTTTCTTGATTTATCAAGAAATTGGGTTGGCCAAATATCTCGGAGCAAACTAAATAAACGTTTAGTTTATTTTCGCTTCACTAGATGGCGCTCTGCCATCTAAAAAGCACATATGCTCGTGGTCAGGAGATGCCTTCTTTATTTTTGATATCAACACCTGACCCACTTATCTTTTAATTTTTTCTATTGTTATATATATATTTGTGTTTATATATCTAAAATGTTGGCCACAGACAGAGTGTGTTTTGTAAATATTTTATATATCGTCGCGTGAAGGCATCGCGTGATTAATCAAAACAGTTTGAAAACAAGGAAAGACCCTGACGAAGATAGGCGTACAGCCTAGCGTAATATTGGAATTTTGTAATCAATAAAATGTTTTTTTTTAAATCCAAAATATGTATATATAAATAATACGTACAAAGACATAGAAATATCTATGATAAACTCTATAATGAAAATAAAATAAATATCGCTTATATCATCTCTGTATTTTTTCAAATATATTTTAACGTCTAAAAACATTTATTTTAGAAAGAATAGGAAATATATTGGTGAATAAAACAGCACGCATGTGTATAATAACCACGTTCGGCCGCAAGCGCAGCAGACTAACGCGAGCAACTTTCTAAATTAAATAATTCTCAGGCAGAAGACAGCCAGGAGCGATGTAGCGACATCTGCTGCTTCTCGACCTGTCACCAAACTTTACTTCCAATCTCTATCCATTTCGACCGGCTTCGCTCCGGCGTGAGCATCCCTGCGAGTCTCTCTCTTGATGCACACACGCTACTCGGAAACCTATACACTGAATATGATAGCGTGGCATATACTATATATTATATATTGGCCAAATATCAGGGAACAGGTTAAATCGACGTTTAGTTGATTTATGTCCCACTAGATGGCGCTCTGCCATCTAATAAGCACATATGCTCGTGGTCAGGATATGCCTTCGTTGTTTTTTGATACTATATAGAATATTAACTATCAAAGTTAAGGATATTCTATATACAATGCTTTCTTCAGCAAGATGAGAGTAAATGAAATCATCCTAAATGACCGTTGAAGAGAAATGGGCCTGCATTATAGCATACAGCTTGAGTTAAACGAATTTAAAATGCTCCATAATCAACCTTTTTACAACCTAATCTGACTGTACATGGCGATTTGGCAGCAATTTATTCAATTTTATTTTGATTTAATCTGCAATTCAAATTGTTCTAGCTCTATAGATTTTCTGATATTGTTTATACAGAAAACATAGCGCCATATACCAGTCAAAATTGTCAACATTTCCACATTATCGAGTTTCTAATTTTAGTTTATTTGTCATTTCTAGGAAAGACAATTTTCAACCACATCTGAGAAATGAAATGAAAAAAAGTATTGGAAGAGTCGAGTACATTAGTGGTAAACCGTCCTGGCTGTTTCAAAAATTTAATCTTAGATTTTCGGCAATGGTGAGTTAGGCCCTCCCAAATATTTGACATATTTCAAATTTAAATTTGCAAAAGTTAGTCCCTCGTCAAAGTAAAATTTAATAATTAGCGCGCCGATAGTGGAAATGTCATCAATTTGGTAGGATTCTAGCCTTTGGTTGAATCTTGGATACAATAGGATGAGTGCAAAATAATCTTCCACGCAGTAGTTCTCTGGTGGCGGCTTAAACCAGTCATGTAGATATTGAGTCATCCCGACTGGCATTTATACCAGATAGATTTGTCTTTTGTCTTACGTGGGTGGGTCCGCTCAATGGATTAAGTCTATATCTGGAGGCGCACCGCGTTCTTTATATACTATTTGAATCAGCTCTATATTATATATTGCAGAACTCTAACCCCACAGGAGAATTTAAGTTATCTATTATTGTTCGCGTTCCGAAGTTTAGAAATGCGATATATATAACCCAAGACAAGCAACCCAAACCAATCTTATATACTGTATCTCATGCAAATCATGTAGATCATCTTACATGGTAGAAACTGGAAATAACGAAAAAAAGAGAATCAATCAACACAAGACAGCCTTTAAAAATAATAGCCCATTATCACTCCTAGTAGACCATGCAATAAAGCTAACACACATACCAGATTTTTAAAATTCCAAGATATTATGCAGAAACATACAGGATAAGCACACAAAATTATTTCTGGAGATCTGGGCATCTATAGAGGACAATTAAACTGGCGAAACCGCTGGGAGGGTTCACCACTGATGAGCCAGGCCCTCCCTTTAATTTTTCCATCGCAGTAAGGACAGTAGAAATTGTTTTATTTTAAAAAGAATATTACGCCTCTAAAATAGTTTTATAATTTAATACATTGTAAATATTGCAATGAGAGAGTAGTAGTAGGATTTTGATTCCTTGAAGAGGAACCTTCAAAGTCGCTCTTTTATTTATATAACTTGGAAAGTTGGAAAAAGAGTATATATAATACAATTAAAATAAATTTAAGATATATATATTAAGTATAGAAAAGTTAGAATATAAAAGGTTTGTTTTGATTTTTGATGAATAATCAGATAAATTAAAAGAAAAGATTCTCCAGCGGAGCTTCGGCAGTTACGCGTCATATGCTGGGTAGAAACAAACTATATATTTCAATATAATATAATGCGGCTTGTGATTGTAAAACGACATTTGAAAATTATCACGCATGAGTTTCTTTTCAACGAAAAATAAAAATTTATTCCAAGGAGAAATAACGATTATTTCTAACCTTTGGGATGAGGTATGAATGGATGAATTGTGATGGGTAATGAAATTAGAAGAAATTTTGATTTTTCGTTGAAAGGAAACTCATGCGTGATAATTTTCAAATGTGGTTTTACAAACTATATATTTATTCATATATATATTGAATATATAGGACCACTCACAACACACACATGAGTATTCTAGATGACAGAGCGTCATCTAGTGGAATAGAATCTAAAATGCTCATATGAGCGGGGTAGAGGGGGGCGGGTTTTTTTTTCAGGATAGAGGCCTTTTTATTATATAACCACGTGATATTTTTTCCCCTTTTAAACACTCTGAACAGTTACAACCCCCAAATAAAATTTACTATGGAGACAGAAACTGAGGCTGCCTTACCTTATTTGGACATACTCATCCTCAGAACCGAACACAAATTCCATTCCACCGTTTATTATAAGAAAGGAATAGAGCCGTCATACCTCAATTTCAACTCATTTGGCCCGATAAGTCACAAAATTTCCATAGTTAAAACATTGACAAAAAGAATTATCACGCATTGCTCCCTACCAGGCTTCAAAAAGATTGAAATGAGCAACATCATCCGAAACCTCCAGAGATATGGATTCCCAGCCTCATTTGTGATGAAACACTTATAACGGGTTCCCTCCCCAAAACCGGCAGGTATATCGATCTAATTGCTATTTGCAGTTTTCCTCTTTAAAAAAAAAAAAAAAATTAAAAATAAAGAAACTCGTTGCAATTTTTTTTCTTCCTTTTATTCCTTGAATATCTAATTGCAATTATTTAGGATTTTATTGAGTATTATCTAAATGGAACTGTCTCAGATGGAACTAGACAAGTACAAAAGCATTATATTTCGCAAATCCCTTCAGCTTGCAAGATGGCGTAAGAATTTGGCATTTAACCTCCGTTGCAAACAAGTGAGCTTTATACCTCCTTCCTTGCGAATTAAGGATCCTGTGAATAATCATTTTTCTCGGGGAAAGATTATAGAATACAGACAGAGTCTCTTACGGATGAGAATCAAGGGATGCCATTCCTCCATCAGATTATTTGGAAAAACCATCAAACAGTTAATAGCCTTAGTCATTGATAAAATCCCCATTCATGATTTAACAGATCTCATCATTAGAACCACCAGGGCAGTAAGGGAACAAGATAATTCTATTCACATGAAACATGAAAAGAAACTCCAACACTGGTCCAAAAAGTAGGGCTTTCCATACAAAAATCACTCTAATTCAATTGTTAATCTCACGGAGACCAAGCTTTCTGAAATAGAAATGGATGTTCTTATGAAAGGACTCAAGTTTAGGATGCCTAATCGAACAGACAATTACCTTACCATAGGAGCTGTAGAGACAGTTATATCGTCCTTCAAAAATACTGAAAAGAATGAGATCAGGAACTTGGTTGCCAGTAGGCTATCTAGCAGAGAGAACAAATTAGATGTCAAACCCAATAGAGAAGAAATGACCGCCATTAAACAACTCAAAAATAATGCGGATCTTGTGATTACAAAATCATACAAAGGAGCCAACACGGTTATCATGAACAGACTCGATTATGCAAAGAAAATCCACAATATTTTAGATGATGTAAGTGTCTTCAGACAGATCGACCTAACCACTAATTCGAAAACAGTAGCCCTGTTTAAGCGAAAACTGGCATCCTTAAAGAAAGAAAAACTTATAACCGACGCCCAATTCAAGGAATTCACATCTTCCACCAACCGAATCCCTTACATCTATGGGTTACCGAAGCTACATAAGGAGGATATTCCTATGAGACCAATAATAGCGTACCATCTTTCGCCAGCTATGCCGTTATCAAGGTTCTTAACTTCATTCCTATCTCCAGTGATACGCTCTTACAATTCCTTTTCCATTAGTAACATATCTGATTTCATCATTAAATTACGGGATTCCAAACCAAATCCGGGATGCATCATGGGCTCCTTTGATGTTGTATCCTTGTTCCTTAGCTTACCCCACAATCTAATTGTGGAAAATCTGAAAGAAATACTGGCTCAAAATTCTACTGATTCCATTGAGAACAATAGGGTTGTTACTTTATTCCAGCTTTGCCTTTCATTGAATAATTTCAAGTTTGAAGATTCAATCTACGAACAGATTTGTGGTTCCCCTATGGGGAGCCCACTTTCATTGATAGCCGCTGAAATAGTCATGTTAAAAATAGACAAGTGGATCACTACCTTCAAACACCTTGGCATAAAAAGATGGCACCGCTATATTGATGACATCTTTTGCGAGTTTGAAGAAGACAAGGGTTACCTGATTTTAAACACTCTGAACAGTTACAACCCCCAAATAAAATTTACTATGGAGACAGAAACTGAGGCTGCCTTACCTTATTTGGACATACTCATCCTCAGAACCGAACACAAATTCCATTCCACCGTTTATTATAAGAAAGAAATAGAGCCGTCATACCTCAATTTCAACTCATTTGGCCCGATAAGTCACAAAATTTCCATAGTTAAAACATTGACAAAAAGAATTATCACGCATTGCTCCCTACCAGGCTTCAAAAAGATTGAAATGAGCAACATCATCCGAAACCTCCAGAGATATGTATTCCCAGCCTCATTTGTGATGAAACACACTTATAACGGGTTCCCTCCCCAAAACCGGCAGGTATATCGATCTAATTGCTATTTGCAGTATTCCTCTTTAAAAAAAAATTAACTAATCAAAGGCTAGCAGAGGTATTGAAGAAATTTGGGATTAGGCCTATTTTTGTAGGCTCTCGATCCATCGGCCAAATAGTCAGACATCCAATTACGAAATCTCAGGTTAAGACAGAACCGAGTGACCAACAAAATGCAGTTTATTCATTGTCTTGCCAACAATGTACCGCTTCTTACGTGGGGGAAACCGGCCGAACAGTCGGCACCAGAGTTAAAGAACATATCAGGAACGTAAGGAACCAAGATAGCAGATCCCTTATTTATCAACATGAGGATTCTACTGGCCATCATTTTAACTTACAAGATGTCAAGTGTTACTTCCGGAATATATTCTCTAAATATAATAGACTTATTCTTGAATCCTTGATTTCGAACGATAAAAAGAGTATTAATAGAAGGAGATCGATATACCGCAGCAGTACCTTCATATATCCCATAGCTAAATTCATGGTTTCTCACCCGGAGAGTTGGAATAGAATTATGTTAGTTGTATAAATACATGGTCGGTTTGTTTATTTTTTGCCTTATTGTGGTTGCCAAGACTTATTTTAGTCCTTTTTATGCAATTTTAGCGTATCTCAAATTTCATAGTTTTAGAATTTATTTTTAATTTTTAGAATTTATTTTTAATTTAAAGTTTTCGGCATATATTTGCATGTATCGTTGTATACAATATATTTTATTACAATTTGTTTAATTTACTTCCGCGGTAGGATTAGTTCTACACCTTATATATAGTTTAGATTTTGTGTTATTTGTATATATATATTTTTTTAGAAATCGGCCTGAAGATATGCTAACGCCTGAAAGCTCGCCAACATTTAGAATAAAGAAACTCGTTGCAATTTTTTCTTCCTTTCATTCCTTGAATATATGTATATCTTGAACATATAAAATAGGCATTTCCTGACCGCTCACATGAACATATCAGTAAGGAGAGGGCCATCTAGTGGAACAAATATAAACTAAACGTTGATTAAGGTTTGTTCCATTATATTTGACCAAGCCAACCACGTACGTGTTTCGGAATATGAGCGGTCAAAAGAAATGCCAATTTTATTTTAAATATTACCATCTGATCCATTTTCTTTATTTACTTTTTTCATACACATTATATAAACTACCATTATTTATTTAGATGAGATGTGAAACAAGCGTTCTTTTGACCGAGGATCCAGGTATGGAACTAGATTGAAGAACGTCATTTGGCCCTGGCTCCAACTGTGAAGCCGGACGCGGTGACTGCGTGGAGAGCGCAATGCGTCGCTACCATCGCAATGCGCCTAGGATTGGAGGAAACCTCCCACTCAAATTCCGCCACTTCAATTATTCTCATCACAGACTCTCTAAGGAATTGCACTCTGTTGAAAAGCTTTACGTAATATTTTTGTCGACATCCCGGTTATTTTTATTGCCACTACGCCAAATAGGAGACAAAAAATCCAATCTCAGTTAAATAATAAATCATCTATGTGGAGGCTAGGGAGGCGAGGAGATATATATATATTTATATATATTATATCTCAAACGTCGCAATATGTTCGCAATAAAGTGCCGCGCCATTATATTTCAATAGGTAAGGAGTAGCAAGGATAGAGAGAATAAAGGAATAAGTTTAATTTATAAGAGAGAGATGCGGAAAAAAGGGTAATTCTTTCTCGGCGTCTGAATAATGCAGTGCGATGTCAAGGTCGCCGGGAAGTGCTAACAGGATCGGCTGCGTCACTCGCTGCCCAGACGGCCCACGCGATCGATCCTCTCCGCCCTCGCTCTCCCCCGTCAGTTCACGGCCTACATTCGGCCAATTGGGAATTCATCATTAGTCGATGTAGTTAATCTATGGGAGCTGGAAATAGATTGGAAGGACAGTGGAATGTGAAGCAGGTGCCGGTCGGTCATGTTGGATTAATTGTGGCCAGGAATGTGCAATTATTTGTAATTTAATGCTAGTGACATTTTTACCAAGTCGTTAGCCGCTTCAGCATTGTTTAATTAAGTGTTGCCCTAGTTTTTGTGACCATTAGTTGTTTACCTTCTAACAATTTGTTCGATGAAAAAGGATTTTATTGGGAACTTAGAGATTTGATATCGGGTTTTATCCTACCAGGTCGTTAGTTGTTTCCCATTAAATGTCCCTTGTTTGGTTGAATGGCAGCTTCCCTTCTGAACGATAGTTGTTTTCATTATAACGTATTTTTAGATGGAAAAGGTAATTGTTGGATATTTAGTAATTTAATGGCGGGTGGCATTGTGTTACCAATTATAGCATTTCTTAAGTTAGTCTGTACAATATTTTCATGTTTTTATTTTTGTCAGATTTCATAATCATCTTTTCATGATGCCGTTTATCACTGAAAATGATAACGTTTTTGAAGGCACTTTTCAATGAAAATTGAAATATATTCGTACATACCCTATGATCAAAATTGTTAAAAGGGACAACTTGGTTGATAACAAGCTTATTGGTGAATATTGCAAACGATCATGGTTCGATGAGGTTAATCGTAAACTTAGTTCTATATTTCTGCATTCCTAGAAGCTTATCTTCCTAGTTTCCTCGAATGATCTCATGAATGAAGTGATCTGTAGATTAAACTGGCGGAAATGATCGGAGGGTTAAGCATAGATGAGCTATGACGTCTCTTTTTTAATGTTTATCTTTGCAGTATATATAAGGTCTGGAGAGGGAAATAAATTTTTAATTATAAAACTAGCGCTAAAAATGTATCAATTTCTTTTGTATCAACCAATTTTCAAATTATCACCTCTTCTCATGTAAGAATAGATTAATGGATATTTCACAATATTTATTGCACTAGTAACAATTAACAATAACATGAGATGCCTCTTTGCATTGATTCTTTAAGTGCTGATGTCATAAAGGTATTTTTGACATATCATATTTATATACGTGGTTCAAAACAATGTTGTATTGGTGAATAATGTTTTATACGCTTTTGTGTTGTTAACTGGAACTATAAATTCGTAGATTCTGTAATTTAAATGTCGCTTTCTCGCCTTAAGTTGTTTCTTCATTAAGAGTGTGACGTTTGATATATTTTATGCAATAACTTGTTGTCCACATTATGGTCTCTCCTATTCAATGGAAGGGATCATGTCAAACTTAGTACGCAACAATTTTATCTACACTGCCTCAGTATCGCTTTGTTTAGTCATGACTTTATGAACACTAATTATATTTACCTTATTCCTTCTGGTTCAAGGAATATGCCAATTGCTGAGGTTTGTTCTAAATGTTTATTGATATCTGTATCAGACGGATTCTCTTGAAGATATCCGCATTGTGTGATACGGTAGCTCTAAAGTACATATATAAATATGACCTTATTGACATATTTATACAATATTTTAAATTACACTTTTATATAAAGAACGAAATTTCAAATAAAATAATTGACTCAATGCAAAATTTTGAATATGTTATATTTTACGATGCACTAGCGCGCCATCTGTTATTAAATTACAAAACTATTTTAGACGCGTAATATTCTTTTTAAAATAAAACAATATCTACTGCCCTTACTGCATTGGAAAAATTAAAGGGAGGGCCTGGCTCATCAGTGCTGAACCCTCCCAGCGGTTTCGCCAGTTTAATCTACCATACCGCTGTTATATTACATTTTTGGAACTTCCTTTTATAGTTATACTGAGATGCTTGACTCTTCGAATGGGTATTTTAGATGAACTATGGATATAAGCTTTTAAGACAGCAGAATTATATTTTGCATTTATATAAATGTGAAGAAAAAATTAAACCTTTGTTTATATATATCAAAATATAATTTACCCTCAACTGTTAATTTTTGCTTTTATTCACGGCCTTGTCTCCTCTAAATGGTTTGAGAAATAAGTGTATATTGTGGCTAGGTTTGTTGGAGTGATAAATGCCGACTTTAGAGCAATCTGTGCTTTACGGCTACGTTGCAATCTGAAGCTAGACAACAACTAGTTTAAAATTAATTAGATAGAGAGACCAGCTATGACTTCATTATTGTGTCAGTTGGATTTATTCCAGCACTAGAACATTTATTATTATAGAATTTGGCATCCTGTTGGTTTCATTCCAGAATAATTTTATTTTGTATTGTGGTGGGAGGTTGGCTTTGCGCCATATTCAGTTTATTTAAGTATTGAGGAAGGTGGTTGGCTTCAGGCCATCTTCGGTTTACTAAGTATTGTGGTAAAGTGTCTGGCTTTACCTAGCTTTAGTTAATTATGTATTGTGGCAGGTGGTTGGCTTTAGGCCATATTCAGTTTTTTTAGTGTTGTGGTATGTCGTTAGAGTTACGTTAGCATTGGTTTACCTAGTATTATCGTATAGGTAGTTGGGTTTTACGCAAGCTTCTTTTATTTAGTGTTGTGCTAGATGGTTGTTTCACCCATCTTCAGCATATTTAGTGTTGTAATACTGGTTATTTTTAAGCTAGCTTAAGTTCATTCAGAATTGTGGTAGGTGTTTGGCTTTGAGCCAGTTCCAGGTCATTTAGTGTTAGGAAGGTAGATGGCTTTCTGCCAGCTTTAGTTAATGTTGTAGGTGGTTGGCGTTATGCCAGCTCCAGTTTATCTCTATTTTGTGATAGATGGTTAGATTTACGCAAGCTTCAGTATATATATATGTCGAAGGTGGTTTGTTTTACGCTATTTCTGTTTATTTAGTGCTGTGGTTGGTAGTTGGCTTTACGCCAACTCCAATTTAGTATTGTGGGGGGTGGTTGGATTGACGCCAGCTTCCGGGTTTTAGTATTGTGGTGGGTTGTTGACCTTATCCCACCTTCAGTATATTTATTAGAGCGGTAGGTTGCTGCTAGTAGTGTCGGGTTATCTATTTAGTATTTGGGTAGGTGGTTGGCCGATTAACTTATTTTGAATGAAAGGCATATGTTTTTGTGTTAGTTGATTGATTTTAAGTTTGAAGGAAAAAAAAGGACACGTAATAGGTTAGTTTTTCTATTAATTATGAATATTTGATAAATTTATTATAATATATTTGATAAATTTATTATAATATATTTGATAATTATAAATATTTGATAAATTTATTATAATATATTTGATAATTAAAAATATTTATAAATAGTGTTGAGATTGGTATATATTAAATTGTGAATACCTCTTTGTTTTTATTTCTTCAAATAAAATACACTTCGGCCAGTAAATCTTTTTATTGTCTCGACGTTTCGACAAAAATCTTTTGTCCTCGTCAGGAGCGAACAAAAATTAAAACATTAGGCAAAGCGTTAGAAATTATTCTAAGGCTGCAAGGGCGTTCTCACGCGATATTCGAAATTTTGTACAACATCTAAAGCGCGAGTCAAAAAACAAATATTTAACTCACAAAAAAACTATGATCTTTTAAATAAATTATTTAAATATTTATAATGAGAAATTATAAAAGATGCTAAAAAAGAAGAGAAAAAGTTTTCTTTAATAAAAATATACGATATAAGCTTTCGGGCTGTTAAGCCCTTCGACAGGTACAACGGATTGTGAGAAAACAAGACTATATAAAGAATCGATCTATGAGAAATTTGCATATTTTAAATATGTATGACGTAAAGATAAAAAGAATAAGATATGAAATAGATGCTATTTTTAGAAATAATTTTACAAGATATAAGATATGGTAATTGACAAATTAAAATGTGACTGAAGTTAAAAAAGAACGGCGAAATTAGCATACTATTAGTAAAAATATAGCGAAATAAAATGAAGCATGATCATATTTGAAACGCCAAACAACTGAAAAAGTAATATACACAATATAACGGTTAAAAGAGTATTACCAGGGAAGAGAGAGAGAATAAAGATTAAACCCGCCATCAGCGGAATCCTCGGACTATGAAAAAAGGGGGGGGGGGTTTGGTAGGACCAGGGAAAAACTTAGGATTAAGTGGCCAGCCTATAGATTATTACATATGTCAAGATACTGTTTTGGTAAATCAATATGTCTATTAATACTATTGTTGCTAATGGATAAGATTGCTTCTAAAATTAAACTTTGATATTTGCTGTTGATATTGGAGTATAGGGTGGTAGGGGAGGATAAATTGAAGGAGTGGCCAGTGGTGTTAATGTGGTTAAATATAAGGGATCTATTGTCTTTATTGGAGATGCATCTACCGTTCTCAGTCATCCTGGTGGCCACGGATCTACCAGTCTCGCCTATGTAGGAAGCGTTGCAATCGTTACATGAGACTGAGTAGACCGAGCCACCCGAGGACTGAGCAACGGTAGATCTGTGTAGGCGGGTGATAGGGTGTCTAAGGATGGTGCCTATACTTTTGTTATTAGAAAAATAGGTGTTGATTCCGTGTGTTCTGAGGATGCGGGAGATGGAGACTGATTGAGGGGAGAAGGGCAATAAACAGATGTTTCTGCTAACTGTAGTGGGTTTAACGGAAAGAGGGTTATATCGATACTTATGTATAAAATGGGGAGGGTATTGGGAAAGGGCTAGCTGTTTTATGATTTTAGATAATTCAATTGTTCTGAATACGGGAAGGGAGCAGTGGGTAACCAATCTCTTAGTAAGAGTTCTAACTGTGTTAATTTTATGTGATAGCGGGCATGAAGAATTGAAATATGTGTAAAAGTTGGGATTATTGATCTTGTGGTAGACAGTAGTGTGGTAATATTATACGTACCACCTCCCATTACCACACTACTGTCTACCACAAGATCAATAATCCCACCTTTTACACAAATTTCAATTCTTCATGCCCGCTATCACATAAAATTAACACAGTTAGAACTCTTACTAAGAGATTGGTTACCCACTGCTCTCTTCCCGTATTCAGAACAATTGAATTATCTAAAATCATAAAACAGCTAGCCCTTTCCCAATACCCTCCCCATTTTATACATAAGTATCGATATAACCCTCTTTCCGTTAAACCCACTACAGTTAGCAGAAACATCTGTTTATTGCCCTTCTCCCCTCAATCAGTCTCCATCTCCCGCATCCTCAGAACACACGGAATCAACACCTATTTTTCTAATAACAAAAGTATAGGCACCATCCTTAGACACCCTATCACCCGCCTACACAGATCTACCGTTGCTCAGTCCTCGGGTGGCTCGGTCTACTCAGTCTCATGTAACGATTGCAACGCTTCCTACATAGGCGAGACTGGTAGATCCGTGGCCACAAGGATGACTGAGCACGGTAGATGCATCTCCAATAAAGACAATAGATCCCTTATATTTAACCACATTAACACCACTGGCCACTCCTTCAATTTATCCTCCCCTACCACCCTATACTCCAATATCAACAGCAAATATCAAAGATTAATTTTAGAAGCAATCTTATCCATTAGCAACAATAGTATTAATAGACATATTGATTTACCAAAACAGTATCTTGACATATGTAATAATCTATAGGCTGGCCACTTAATCCTAAGTTTTTCCCTGGTCCTACCAAACCCCCCCCCCTTTTTTTCATAGTCCGAGGATTCCGCTGATGGCGGGTTTAATCTTTATTCTCTCTCTCTCTTCCCTGGTAATACTCTTTTAACCGTTATATTGTGTATATTACTTTTTCAGTTGTTTGGCGTTTCAAATATGATCATGCTTCATTTTATTTCGCTATATTTTTACTAATAGTATGCTAATTTCGCCGTTCTTTTTTAACTTCAGTCACATTTTAATTTGTCAATTACCATATCTTATATCTTGTAAAATTATTTCTAAAAATAGCATCTATTTCATATCTTATTCTTTTTATCTTTACGTCATACATATTTAAAATATGCAAATTTCTCATAGATCGATTCTTTATATAGTCTTGTTTTCTCACAATCCGTTGTACCTGTCGAAAGGCTTAACAGCCCGAAAGCTTGTATCGTATATTTTTATTAAAGAAAACTTTTTCTCTTCTTTTTTAGCATCTTTTATAAGCCATCAAGGAGAAATTTCATGTATTTCGTTTCAATGAGAAATATAAAACAAAAATAAATATAAAAATCTAATAATATTTACAAAGATTTTACAAGAGTATAAATATATCTATTTCTATTATGTACAATTTATACCTACCATTTTAAATAATCTTTAAATTTAAAAACGAATTGTACACTGTTGCGGAATATCTTCGAATATATTTATAGATCTTTTCCCCATTTCCCGTGATACCCATCCCTCTAAAAATAATCTTTCTTTTTTAAATTTTATATTCCTATGAAATATCTCAATATCATTCCAATCTGGCCTATGTCCTGAATATAATGCATGTTCCCCAATTTTGCTTAACGCCCTTCTCCCCATTAAACCCTGTTGGTGTTCTTTAATCCTGATCTCTAAATTACGGCCGGTTTCTCCTACATAAATATTGTCACATTCTGTGCATTTAATCCCATAAATCACATTATCTGGTTTTGTTATGTTAATTCTATCTTTCATTATGTTATTTCTAGTTAAAAATTCCCTTTTTGTCCCAGTACTGTACCAAATATTATATTTACATTTTCTTAAAATTCTAGATATTTCGTTGTCGACATCTCTGATATATGGAATTATTATATTATTGTAATCATCTTTATTCCTATTTGAATTTGGCCTATCTATTTCATATCTTCTTATCCATTTGTTTGTAAAACCAATTGGATAATCAGATTGTTCTAGTTCTGCTCTAATTTTCATTATCTCTTTTTAATAAATATCTCGGTCTGTGCATACCTGTTTGGCTCTTTGTACAAGAGATTTTATCACCTGTCTTTTATGTATTATAAGATTATTGGAATTAAAATTTAGATGTATCCCACAGTCTGTTGGCTTTCTGAAAACGCTGGTTATAATAGAACCATCTACTTTGCGAGTTAGTCCTACATCTAAGAATGATAAAAATCCTTCTCGTTCTATCTCGACCGTGAATTCTATTCCTCTTTCTAAATTATTCAACATGACCATGATTTCATTAAGATTTTCTTTGCGGATCACTGCGAAATTATCATCTATATAGCGTCCCCAGATTTTTATTCCCTCGATTAAGATTGCCTTTTTATCTACCGATGCCATTACGATGTCAGCAATGATCATGCTAGTAGGGCAACCCATAGCAGTGCCGTCTTTTTGCCTGTAAAAATTATCCCTATATCTAAAGTAAATATTATATAAACATAACCTAAAGCCTTCTATAATTTCATTAATTTATAATCCCTTGTTTACGCAATCTTGTCTTTTCACCTCGAAATATTCGTTTAGCTCTTTTAGAGCTAGATTTCTATTGATATTGGTGAAAAGTGATTTGACATCAAAGGATACCATTATTTCATGGTCATTTAACCGTAGGTTTTTAATTATGTCTAATAGTTCTTTTCTATTTTTAATCTCTAACCCGGAAATTTTACTTGTACTCGGTACCTGTTTTTTAAGCCAGTCCGCTAAACGTCTGGTGGGGGCCTTGAATCCTGACACAATGGGCCGTAGGGGAACTCCTTCTTTATGGATCTTTGGTAGTCCTTTGAAGAGAGGTGCGGCAACATCTTCTAACTTTATTTTTCTTATATCAATGTCCTTAGATTTCATGCTTTTTATGAATTTTGATATTTTGAGTTTTAACTTTTTAGTTGGGACTTCGCGAATTTCTTCATATGTATCATTATCGTTGAGAAGGCTCTTTATCTTATCATTGTAATCTTCTCTCTTCATCACGACTGTCTTGCCTCCTTTATCTGCTTTAGTTATAACTATTTCCTCATCATTTTTGAATTTCTTTATAGCCTCCCATTCGGAGCGTCTTCTCTAACTCAAATTTCTTTTGGTTTTTTGTTGTACTTGATATAACATTTGAAATTTTGTCTCTTATATTAATTTTATCATTTTTATTTAAATTCCTAATCCCATTTTCAATGTTAGAAATTAATCTAATGTAATCAGTTTTGAGAGGCATAGGTCTATAGTTTGACCCTTTATCAAGAAGCCTCAACTGATCTTCAGTTAGATCCTTCCCTGAGATGTTGCATACTCTTCTAGGATCGACCTTCTTGATTCTAGGAGTCCATCTATCTAATTTGTTCCCCATTGTGATCATTAGCCGTTCTTCCATTTTCTTTATCTTTCTCTGTATACTCTCCACTAGAATTTCCATGTAATTTATATCTAACAATTCTGAAATAGCACTTGGCTGACTCGTTAAATATTGTTTCTTTATATCTACCATTCTGTGAGATTCTTGGATGCGTGCCTTGACGAACTGTAGACTTGCTCTTCTGGCAATCTGTCTTCCAAAGGAAGTTCTGTCCAGTCCCTTTACATTCAGGCTCGGGGGAATTATCATAGGAAAATGTATGAAGTGTTGAACGACGTAGACATCTTTAGACCAAAATTTGTTTTTGTTAGATGATTTACTTATATTTATGTGTATTGTCAGAAACTCCCTGAATAATATTTAGCGGACATATATATTGACGTGATGGTGATTAACAGCATACACTATGTGGATGATTCCGCTTTAAATACGATTGAAAGAAAGACCTTCAATTTAAACATAATGGATAAAAGACCTTCACTGTGTTCCGAAGGCAACTCAACGATTTGTATGTTGTATATGGGCACTTGAAATAAACAAAAGAACAAAAAGACATGGAAAACAGAAGAGTTCCAGGTAAATCAAAATAAACCTTGATGACTAAATATTGGATCAAATAAAAAACTTTAAATATCTAGGCTTTCTCATAAATGAATTACTCAAACTAGACCTAGAAATTCGTATCGCAATAAAGTACGCAGGGCAGACATATCTAAAAGTGAATACCACTATTAACACAGAAACTCCAGAACTTTGGTGTGGAATTTTCTGTTTTATAATAAGTATTGTGACTGCCGTTTATATGAAATGTGATGCAGTTTATAAGAGTATTTTAACAGTTGTTATTGTAAAATGTGCTCTGAGGTATAACCGCTATTACAACCGTTGTTAGTGTATAATGTGCTTAGGTATGCCCGCTATTATGGCAGCTGTTAGTGTAAAATGCGTACTGAGGTATACCCATTAATATGACAGTTGCTAATGTAAAATGTGCTTAGGTATGCCCGCTATTATGACAGCTGTTAGTGTAAAATGTGCTTAGGTATGCCCGCTATTATGACAGCTGTTAGTGTAAAATGTTCTTAGGTATGCCCGCTATTATGGCAGCTGTTAGTGTAAAATATGTACTGAGGTATGCCCGCTATTATGACGGCTGTTAGTTATTTATTTATGCTTATGAGGTGACACAGCAACTTCTTTATAATTAGAGAGGAGACAAAATGAACTAAATCAAGAAAAAGAAGTGAGGACTTCTCGGTCAATCATGGGTGCATAATGTAGCTGCTGTATTGTCCGTGAGGTCAAGAGACGTACGGACCTCTATGGTGTTGATCTCTTGGCGGAACGACCTGGAAGTTGGACTCGGGCCCCCCCACTACGGCAAAGACGGCTGTTAGTGTAAAATGTGCTTAGGTGTGCCCGCTATTATGACAGCTGTTAGTGTAAAATATGTACTGAGGTATGCCCACTATTATGACAGCTGTTAGTGTAAAATGTGCTTAGGTATGCCCGCTATTATGACAGCTGTTAGTGTAAAATATGTACTGAGGTATGCCCGCTATTATGACGGCTGTTAGTGTAAAATGTGCTTAGGTATGCCCGCTATTATGACAGCTGTTAGTGTAAAATATGTACTGAGGTATGCCCGCTATTATGACAGCTGTTAGTGTAAAATATGTACTGAGGTATGCCCGCTATTATGACGGCTGTTAGTGTAAAATGTGCTTAGGTGTGCCCGCTATTATGACAGCTGTTAGTGTAAAATATGTACTGAGGTATGCCCACTATTATGACAGCTGTTAGTGTAAAATGTGCTTAGGTATGCCCGCTATTATGACAGCTGTTAGTGTAAAATGTGTACTGAGGTATACCCATTAATATGACAGTTATTATCTAAAATGTGCTGAGGTATAAAAGAGTAATTTTGCAGCTATTGGTGTGTAAAATGTGTTGAGGTATATCCACCTTTATAACAATTGTTAGTGTGAAATGTGGTTCATTTGATTCAGTATTATTATGGCCATATAAATGTGTGAAAATAAACAAGTTCATATCTAATTAGCGTAAATAAAGTTTTGACCAATCACCTTCTGAACAACTGAGCTATCGAAGTTGACAAGAAGTGAATACATTGTCTTCTCTCTCACGTTGTATCTAGAATTAAAATTATAATAAATATAATCGTATTACAATATAAATGTCTAAATTTATATCCATAAATATCTTTTAATCTTTTTAATATTTAAAATAAAGCATTTTTATTAATATATGTATATGGCTCCGCATTTCTAATGGGATAAAATAGAAAATGTATCTAGCCGTGAAATGATAAAATAAATTGGAAGTTCCATGGTTGTGTTGAAATAAATCTTCGAACATATATTTCAAATTATAAAACTATTTTAGAGGCGTAATATTCTTTTTAAAATAAAACAATTTCCACTGTCCTTACTGCGATGGAAAAATTAAAGGGAGGGCCTGGCTCATCAGTGGTGAACCCTCCCAGCGGTTTCGCTGTTTAAAAAAACCGCTGGGAGGGTTCACCACTGATGAGCCAGGCCCTCCCTTTAATTTTTCCATCGCAGTAAGGACAGTGGAAATTGTTTTATTTTAAAAAGAATATTACGCCTCTAAAATAGTTTTATAATTTGATAACAGATGGCGCTCTAGTACATCGTAATATATTTCAAACTAAATTTCTTGATTTCTACATCTCGAGTGACAAAGAAACGCAAGTCGACTGTCCCAAAGGTATTATTCAGTGCGTTCTTTTGTCACAAGACCGCAACCTTTAAATATATAACCCAAAACGCCTAAAAGGTTTAAATAAACAAAACTTTAAAAGGCCTTTATGCCGAAAATATTTCACGAATCATTTTTTTAAATAAAAATTTATTGTTTCGGGAACAAATATTTTAAAATGTTGAAATATATATATATTCATAACCCATAAAATACTATTTTATAAAATAGAATACAAAGGTATTTTTTAAATATTAAAAAGCCCAAAATCACTTCTATACTATAGATAAAATTTTCTATCTGATTTTGAATATATTTTAGTGTTGTTGACAAAAATATTAGTTTTTCTCAAAGTTCAAAGTTAAGAGCTAAGCAAATATTCTCTATTTAAATTTATGTAAATAGATGATCAAAGAGTTTTCAATTAAAATAATTCCAAAATATTTAATGAGAGGATTTTATAGATTTTTTACAGAAAGTAAATATAACCCTTTTTAACCTTTTGGTATTATACGCTTTAAAGTCCAAACATGATACTCAGGGAATCAATTAAACATGGCAGAAAAATCTAAACCGCCTCCTCACATAATACCCAAGGTGGAATAATGGAACCTAAGGTCAAAACTGAATCTTGTGACCTTCTATCACAGGCTCTAGTCTTGACAAAGCCAAATATACTTGAGAATTAAGAAACGAATGAATCTCTTGTAATATCCAGTTATAAAGACATCTATTGAATAAGGATTTAGATTAAAAGAGTTATTTATAATCTTGATAATTAATATTATGCATAAGCGCGCCATCTGTCATAAGAAATTTAAACTATTTTTGACGCGTATGTTTCTTTTTTTTAAATGAACAATTTTCTACTGCCCATATTGCAATGATAAAATAATAGGAGGACCTGGCCAATCAATGGTGAATCATTGCAGTTAGAGCCCCATATTGCAATGATAAAATAATAGGAGGACCTGGCCAATCAATGGTGAATCATTGCAGTTAGAGCCCCATATTGCAATGATAAAATAATAGGAGGACCTGGCTAATCAATGGTGAATCATTGCAGTTAGAGCCCCATATTGCAATGATAAAATAATAGGAGGACCTGGCTAATCAATGGTGAATCATTGCAGTTAGAGCCCCATATTGCAATGATAAAATAATAGGAGGACCTGGCCAATCAATGGTGAATCATTGCAGTTAGAGCCCCATATTGCAATGATAAAATAATAGGAGGACCTGGCTAATCAATGGTGAATCATTGCAGTTAGAGCAAGAGAAAATTATTTAATTCAAAAAAAAAATATATATATAGTAACGTACACGTAAACAATAGTTTAAATTTCTTATAATCTTGATATATTATAGGCCATGTGATAATTTAGGATAATAGATGTGAAGACTCAATATTTTTATTATTAATACAAATCATTAAAGAAAAATACAAAAGGTTTTCGGGAATGGCCTTCCTCAATTATATTTTAAAACGTTAAGAAAAAGTCTTTTAAATTTAGATGATGATGGGCATGCCGAAAGTTATTCGCCTTATAAAAAAGGTTGCGGAATCACTTATCCTTTTATATGAAGATTAGTTGGTTTCCTAGAGTAGAATGGCAGAACCAAGCCAGGACTATGTACAAAAACTGGAGCTCAGGCTGTTGGTGAAGATGACCGGCAACATCAGCAGCCAACACTGTGAAATCTACGCGCCAGGCTCTGAATTTATTCATTACATTTATTGTCTCCAAAACCGGCAGGGCGAACATCTAGTTTATAATATTAGCGATTAAAAATGAAATAAACTGAATGACACTTGTTCTTCCCATTATCAATTGACCAAAGATTTTTACTTCAAAAACGTGGGTCACGAATAACGGCCAATGTTTTAACAAGTAGACTAGTTGAATGCAAAAGACGTAGAAAATAAATATACAATATGTATAAAAAAGTAGACGAGAAATATTCAAGAAGTATAGAAGAAAAGATAGAGGCTGCCTGGCCGGCATTCATATTTAAAAAAAAAGACACTTCGGCCAGTTTAAGTTTTATTTTCTCTAAACTGGCTAACTGGCCGAAGTGTTTATTTTTTAAAGAAGTATAGAAGAGGTAGTCAAGAAATATGCAAAAATAATAAAAGAAGTAGAGAAGAAATATACAAGAAGTATATACACAAGAAGTCCAGGTGACACCGAAATACGAGGTGTGTTCAAAGAGTATCGCGACTTTTGAATTATCGCGGGTTACGTATATTCGAATTTCGATCTTTTTGTGGCTTTATGTTGGTACTCATGTCTCTCACTCATGCCGACAAGCTCGGCCATTTTGAATGTTCACTTAATTGTTGACAGCTGCTTTGCTTGCAGGTGTTTTGGATCGTCTTCGATTTTTACCTATTAAAAAAATGGATCAAAGAACCTGTATCAAATTTTGTGTGACAAACGAAATTAAGTTACGCTACGCTTGACGAGATAAAGACGGCATCGAAGGAGGAGCTGAAAAAGATTTTAAAAAATGATTTTTTGAAGTGCTTCGAAGATTGGAAAAACCGTTGGCACAAGTGTATAATATCTCATGGGGATTACTTTGAAGGGGACTAAATAGGTATTCATGAATGAATAAATAATTTTTAAAAAAACACAAAAGTCGCGATACTTTTTGAACACACCTCGTATAGCCTGTAAGCCATGTTTTATACTTCTAAATGTTATATGTGTATAAATAGAAATTACTGAAAATGTATAGAGAGCATATAGGCTGTAAGGTATATTCTATACCTTTTAACGTAGTATGTATTCAAATAGAAATTACAGAGAGAGTCTAGAGAGCGTTTATCCTGTAAGCCATGTTTTATACTTTCCAACATTATATATATATATATTCTCATTATTACCTATTTTTAATTATACTATTATTTATATATTCCTATATAATATAGGTTTTGTAAACATTATTCTTCTGATCGATTCTATTTTAAGGAAAAAATACAATTTCACCTCATGATCTTTAATTGCGAAGTAACTTAAAACAAACCTATAAATAGGTGAATCTGGTTTATATACCTTATATGAGACGAAATCTCTAATCAAAGTTAAATATTCTAAAGATATAAGGATATGCATAGAGCAAAATATATTATATATGAATGACAAGTTTAGGATAAAAAATGAACGTTTTTCATGAATAAAATTCTAATATGTTTGTGCCTGTTTAAAATGAATAATAATGAATAGAAAATGAATTAAAAATAAGTATATATCCATTATATAATAATTTGTATTATAAAATTTGAAAAATATCAACCAAATATAAAATATCCCCTAAAATCTGCGGGGGCATATAACGATTTAATTTTTTCCCACGAGGATCTTGTTTAAAATCCATTTTGGCAATTTCAATATTCCAGTTTTTTACTTTACAAATTTCTCTCTTCCCATTTATATTCCACCCCCAAACCCCATTAACAAATTTGGCTAAAGAAAAAGTAATAATTCCTTTAAAATTATATCAAAGTTACTTTCCCCCTCCTTCATGTTTATTAATGTCTTGCGATGATAATATAATTTCGCTGAATGCCAAATATTCCTAATTTCCATCTATAACCTCATAAATATAGAGTAGGGATGGAAGCTCTTTCTTAGCAAATACATTTCTATAAATTATTATAATGGTAGAGATAATATTTCCACACCAAGTTTTCTGTGAATATTTCTCATTAATCAATCGCTTTGAGGTGGACACAATGACTCGGCTGAATATGAGGCTGTAGTGATAATTGATTCAAGGGTAATTTTAATTTGAAAGGGCATTGTCTAAACAACAGGCCTCAACACAATAGAAAGTAAATTTACAAATGCTTTCTTTGTAAAATAATCTCTTCTCTTTTTTATATTTTGTACACAAATACTCTGTTAGTCTGTAGAATGACATTTTAAAATTATCCCACATGTGTTTCTTTTGAACGAAAAATCGAAATTTATTTTAAGGAGAAATAACGATTATTTCTAACCTTAGGGATGAAGAATGAAAGGATGAATTGTGAAGAGTAATGATAAACGAAAAATAAAGTGTCCAGGGATGGGAAAACGTAAGCCGCATTATATTGTATTATAAACTCTGTTATCCTATTTAAAATAATATATTTTATCGAAATGTAATACGAAAGTATGATGCATCAATTTGCTTGGATTTCATCATTAAAATCATCATTGTGTTGTTTGTAGTATGTGAATTCATTATTAAGTTAAATACATCATGCGCTTTCATATGTTGAAAATTTGTTTTCCTTTATATTTAAAATTTCAGATCAACTTATATAATACATTGATAACTATTTTCTCAATAGTTAAATTGTAGTTTTATATTATATCTTTTGGCTTATAATACAAGAAAAACATCATGGCCAAGTTCTTATGCATATTACCTAAAAAGGTATATATATGCGTGTGAAAAAATAATTTTAAAAATGGAAAAATAAATAAGGTCAAGTGTTGATATTGAAAACAAATTAGGCATATCCTGACCACTAACATGAGCGTTTTTTATATAGCAGAGCACCGTATAGTGGAACAGAAATCAACTAAACATGAAAACTAGCTTCTAAAGAGGCGTTAACTAGGTTTATATTAGTTTCACAGGTAGCAGTGTGTGGTCTTCCTGATCTAGGGTACTGGTAGTTTCAAATTTTTAAAATTATTCTAGTTACCCTTAATTTAGAAAGTGCAGAAGACTTAAAATGCTTTGACCATTGACGTCGTAGAGTTGTGAAACTACCAAGTTGATAATATAGTTTGATAATTTTAATTATTTCTTTAATATCGAGGGATGACATTCTCTGAATCAAAATTGGATAGAACCTGAATACACACATACAAGTACTTGTAACTAAGTACATGTAACTTGTATGCTAAATAGACAAATATTATATATAATTTATTAGTTAAAATTTTTAAAATGGTGTTGATATTTAAGGGCCACCCTGTATATATAGCACTTTGTTGGTGGTGATGAGGAATGAGTCATAACACAAATTTAGACAAATTTGAACTAAAGATCAACCTCTATACCGAGGCTTCGGGCTATGGCCTTCATCAGTACAGGGGCGGCTTCGATTTCATAACATCCTACGAGGGGAATTAATAATTCAGTCGAATTTAACAAAAATGATTTAAGCTGGTGAAGTGGTAGAGAAGATTTTCAGACTATAATACAATATAAAGTTATGTGAAGATGGTATTCATGTACAGAAAAAGAGGCAACTCTCCATTTAACTATGTATATCAGAAATATATTATGTTCATCACCTTAGTAAAATACACTCATAGACAAATTTTAAGGGAGTTATACCATGTATATCGGGATTACATATAAATCTGAAAGATATTTGATACACAGTGACTCTTATGTTGAAGACACACGAGATGTGTAGACAAAATTACCTCTGTATTCTTAAAAGAAAAAAGACAAAAACAGGAGACCTGCAATTTTAAAATATGAAACTTCCTTTTAAGTTTGATCCATGATTATACTTTTTAAGAGCTTTAAAACACTTTGTAGGATTTTCTAAAACCTATGTTGTGGCTCATTCCTTATCATCACGAGTAAAGGTTTTACTGGGGCGATAAACATTAGGCATCCAATGTATAGTTAAAGAAATTGTGCCTCTTGGTACATGAATGCCCTCCTCCCGCAAATTTAAGTCGTATTATAGCCTCAAAATCGGTCCTGCCACTCAGCCATCTTAAACACCTTTTTGACCAATTCGATCGATTTCATAACTCCTCCCATAGGATGTTATCGCCATGTACTGATGCCATAGCCCGAAACCAAGGTTAACAGGTTAGAACTATACAAAACTGGTGTTGTGGCTCATTCCGTATCACCATTATTAAAGTTTTGCACTGGTGTGATAGACATAATGCCTTTCTCTAATGCATAATGAATGGGAGAGGTGTCTCCTGAGGTACATATGTACACCCATGGACAAAACTTAAGGGAGTGGAAAGTTTTTAATCTTGCCGGTCATTTTTTTTAAGGAGACAGGCAATTTGTTCACACTTGGTTACTTCGTATCTTCAATAAAGGTCACTGTGTATGCAATATTTTTCAGAGAATAATTACCGATATACCTACTTAAAGCTTCCTTAAGTTCATGAGTTTAAAAAAATTCATACATAATTCTTAGTGTTGGTTTTGTACATATCATATGTGAATAGTTTCTCGTTAAATATTTTTATCATCTATTGCCTACGGTGTTCCACATATATTAATACAATAATATTATAAATACTTAATATATATATTAAGTATTTAATAATGAATACTACTTGATCACAAAAATAAATATTGATATAATTTTTAACCTTCTCTGTTACGTCTGCCCCTCAGTAAGAAATACCTAAAACCTCGTTTTGTGCAATAACTTAACAATTATATTGACATGAATAAGCGCGCCATCTGTTATCAGAAATTTACACTATTTTGACGAGTATGATTCTTTTCAAAATAAAACAAATTTCTACTGCCCCTTACTGTAAGGATAAATTGATAAGAGGGTATGGATCATTAATTAATCATTGCAGCAAAAGAAGTTTTTTTTTAAGAAGCATATGCGTTAAAAATAGTTCAAATTTATTCCAACACAATAATACAATATATATATTAAAATAAAATAGGCATATCCTGACCAGGAGCACATGTGCCTTTCAGAAGGCAGAGCGCCATCTGGTGGAATAGAAATCGTGGATGGGTTTTCTTGATTTATCAAAAAATTTGGTTGGCCAAAAATCAGGGAACAGGCTAAATCAATGTTTAGTTGATTTCTGTTCCACCAGATGGCGCTCTGCCTTCTGAAAAGCACATGTGCTCCTGGTCAGGATATGCCTATTTTATTTTTAATATCAACATCTGACCCACTTATTTTTTTTATTTTTTTCTATTGTTTTTCATATATATATGTTATGAATAATTTGTTTTTTGTTAGATAAAGGGTTATTAAGACAAAGGATCGATAAGTAAAAGAGTTGAAGGTGCAGTCGTGATAAGAAAAAGATAATTATTTACCATCAAACAGCTTTTATTTTCAATTACTTGAGGAAATATTACACATTAGTTATTTTCACAATATATATAATTAATAAAGTTAATCCTATATTAGTGATTCAAAAAGATAGATATGTCAACAACGCATATTTACAACAAAACTGAAAGTTATTCGAAAAACGATGACAACAAAAGTAGAATTATCGATAAATAAAAATAAAAAAATATATATTTTAAATATAGAAATATTTGAGTTTTTATATTATATATATATATTGTGTTTTAATTTGTAATACGAAAGTATGATGCATCAATATGCGTGGATTTCATCATTAAAATCATCATTGTGTTGTTTGTAGTATGTGAATTCATTATTAAGTTAAATACATCATGCGCTTTCATATGTTGAAAATTTGTTTTCCTTTATATTTAAAATTTCATATCAACTTATATAATACATTGATAACTATTTTCTCAATAGTTAAATTGTAGTTTTATATTATATCTTTTGGCTTATAATACAAGAAAAACATCATGGCCAAGTTCTTATGCACATTAACTAAAAAAGGTATATATATGCGTGTGAAAAAATAATTTAAAAAATTGAAAAATAAAAAAGGTCAGAAACATATTGAAAACAAATTTGGCATATCCTGACCATAACATGAGCGTTTTTTATATAGCAGAGCACCATCTAGTGGAACAGAAATCAACTAAACATGAGAACTAGCTTCTAAAGAGGCTTTAACTAGGTTTATACTCGTTTCACAGGTAGCAGAGTGTGGTCTTCCTGATCTAGGGAGATCTGCAACAATACCGGTAATTTCAAATTTTTTAAATTATTCTAGTTACCATTAATTAAAAAAGTGCAGAGACTTAAAATGCTTTGACTATTGACGTCGTAAGTTGTGAAACTACCAAGTTGATAATATAGTTTGATAATTTTAATTATTTCTTTAATATCGAGGGATGACATTTTCTGAATCAAAATTGGATAGAACCTGAATACACACATACAAGTACTTGTAACTAAGTACATGTAACTTGTATGTTAATTATACAAATATAATAAATAATTTATTAGTTATAATTTTTAAATGGTGTCGGGAATTACGGGCCAGCCTGTATATATAACACTTTGCTGGTGGTGATGAGGAATGAGGCATAACACAAGTTTAGACAAATTTGAACTAAAGATCAACCTCTATACCGAGGCTTCGGGCTATGGCCTTCATCAGTACAGGGGCGGCTTCGATTTCATAACATCCTACGAAGAGAATTAATAATTCAGTCGAATTTAACAAAAATGATTTAAGCTGGTGAAGTGGTAGAGAAGATTTTCAGGCTATAATACAATATAAAGTTATGGGAAGATGGTATTCATGTTCAGAAAAAGAGGCAACTCTCCATTTAACTATGTATGTCAAAAATATATTATGTTCATCACCTTAGTAAAATACACTCATAGACAAATTTTAAGGGAGTTATACCATGTATATCGGGATTCAGACAATAAATCTGAAAGATATTTGATACACAGTGACTCATATGTTGAAGACACACGAGATGTGTAGACAAAATTACCTCTGTATTCTTAAAAAAAAAAAAGACAAAAACAGAAGACCTGCAATTTTAAAATAGGAAACTTCCTTATAAGTTTGGTCCATGATTATACTTTTTAAGAGCTTTAAAACACTTTGTAGGATTTTCTAAAACCTATGTTGTGGCTCATTCCTTATCATCACGAGTAAAGGTTTTACTGGGGCGATAAACATTAGGCATCCAATGTAAAGTTAAAGAAAT
This sequence comes from Cordylochernes scorpioides, assembly GCA_030710605.1. Lineage (NCBI taxonomy): Eukaryota > Metazoa > Arthropoda > Arachnida > Pseudoscorpiones > Chernetidae > Cordylochernes > Cordylochernes scorpioides. The sequence continues at coordinate 144,622,294 of CP092886.1, forward strand.
TGTGCCTCTTGGTACATGAATGCCCTCCACCCACAAATTTTAGTCGTATTATAGCCTTAAAATCGGTCCTGCCACTCATCCATCTTAAACACCTTTTTGTCCAATTCGATCGATTTCATAACTCCTCCCATAGGATGTTATGAAATCGTCATGTACTGATGCCATAGCCCGATACCAAGGTCAACAGGTTAGAACTATACAAAATTGGTGTTGTGGTTCATTCCGTATCACCATTATTAAAGTTTTGCACTGGTGTGATAGACATAATGCCTTTCTCTAATGCATAATGAATGGGAGAGATGCCTCCTGAAGTACATATGTACACTCATGGACAAAACCTAAGGGAGTGGAAAGTCTTTTATATTGCCGGTCGTTTTTTTTTAAGGAGACAGGCAATTTGTTCACACTTGGTTACTTCGTGTCTTCAATAAAGGTCACTGTGTATGAAATATTTTTCAGAGAATAAATACCGATATACCTACTTAAAGCTTCCTTAAGTTCATGAGTTTAAAAATTCATACATAATTCTTAGTGTTGGTTTTTTACATATCATATGTGAATAGTTTCTCGTTAAATATTTTTATCGTTTGTAGCTTATCGGTTTTCCACATATATTAATACAATAATATTATAAATACTTAATATATATATTAAGTATTTAATAATGAATACTACTTGATCACAAAAATAAATATTGATATAATTTTTAACCTTCTCTGTTACGTCTGCCCCTCAGTAAGAAATACCTAAAACCTCGTTTTGTGCAATAACTTAACAATTATATTGACATGAATAAGCGCGCCATCTGTTATCAGAAATTTACACTATTTTGACGAGTATGATTCTTTTCAAAATAAAACAAATTTCTACTGCCCCTTACTGTAAGGATAAATTGATAAGAGGGTATGGATCATTAATTAATCATTGCAGCAAAAGAAGTTTTTTTTTTAAGAAAAGAAGCATATGCGTTAAAAATAGTTCAAATTCATTCCAACAATAATACAATATATATATTAAAATAAAATAGGCATATCCTGACCAGGAGCACATGTGCCTTTCAGAAGGAAAAGCGCCATCTGATGGAATTGAAATCGTGGATGGCTTTTTTTGATTTATCAAAAATTTTGGTTGGCCAAATATCAGGGAACAGGCTAAATCAATGTTTAGTCGATTTCTGTTCCACCAGATGGCGCTCTGCCTTCTGAAAAGCACATGTGCTCCTGGTCAGGATATGCCTATTTTATTTTTACTATCAACATCTGACCCACTTATTTTTTTTATTTTTTTCTATTGTTTTTCATATATATATATGTTATGAATAATTTGTTTTTTGTTAGATAAAGGGTTATTAAGACAAAGGATCGATAAGATAAAGAGTTGAAGGTGCAGTCGTGATAAGAAAAAGATAATTATTTACCATCAAACAGCTTTTATTTTCAATTACTTGAGGAAATATTACACATTAGTTATTTTCACAATATATATAATTAATAAAGTTAATCCTATATTAGTGATTCAAAAAGATAGATATTTCAACAACGCATATTTACAACAAAACTGAAAGTTATTCGGAAAACGATGACAACAAAAGTAGAATTATCAATAAATAAAAATAAAAAATATATATTTTTAAATATAGAAATATTTGAGTTTTGACGTGACAACGTCTTAAATTAGGTTGCGGCTGGGAGTCACTTATGAAAAAGTGTAACGCCCGGTAACGTTACGATGAGTCATCGAACGAGAGTGCTGCGCGCGCAGCGCTAGAGAATTAGGCGCATTGAATCGGCGCATGCTTGTCTCTGTCTTTGTCTTTCTCGAACGTTCTTGGCGTTGGAAAAACAAGAAAGCGTCATAATACAAGTTCACACGTGTGGTTAAAGTATCGTCAGCTGTGTCTGTAGTGAAAATGTGGAGTGCTTAGATTCGTCATTTACAACAACTACAACAATAAAGGTAAATAATTGTACACTGATATTTCATTATCGTAAACTATGATTGATTGATTAATTGTTAGATTGACACAAAAGTTGAGAAACTGAGTTTATAGGTTATGTCATACTATTGATAAATGTTGATAGTGTTAAGTAAATTATTAGTTTAAAATTAATTAATTAATTAATTATTGAGTCCAGGCACAATTCTGAGGTCTGGTGCAAAGAGAACGTACCCAACGCTGTCAGATTGTATTACAGCAACCATGAAGTAGATTCATACAATCGAAACGCAATTCAAAACGCACACAACTGTATCGCCACTGATATTATGCTTGGGTATTCCAGCAATTCTGAAAAGAGCCGGGAGCAAGGGAAACTTCACAAGATGTCGGTTGCAGAAACCGACGGATTGCCATACATGTTGCCATTAGCAGTAGGATATCCGTACATGATTACATCTAACATAGACGTCGCCGATGGATTGGTAAATGGGGCTATTGGAGTTTTGCTATACATCGAACGTCAGCCAGCCAATGCAGATGACCGTTCTGCTCCAGGAGGACCATCGACCAGCACAAGTTTGCCGCCAGCTGAAGATGAAATCGCCACTGTATGGTTCCAGTTTGAAGACAAAAATACGGGTACCAAAGCAAAAATCAAATGTCGACCACATGTGCACAGCAAACCAAACACCTTATCCGTCGATTGGGTGCCAGTGCACAAGAAAGTGGTAAACATTTCGTTGACAAAAACAGTGAAGTGCAAGCGAAAACAATTTCCTTGCGTGCCTGCTTGGGAATTACGATCCACAAGGCCCAGGGTGGGACGTTTACTACAATTGTTTACAAGTACTCCTCAAAACAACCACAGCAATTGGTATATGTAGCCATGAGCCGCGTCACAAGTATCGACGGATTGTACATCATAACAGAAAAGGACTCTCCATTGGTGTTCAAACATGGCCGAGATGGAAACGACTCACAGACTACTCGAGATATTCGCAATGAATACTTACGACTTCGTGGACACACTCTAGACACAATTACCAAACAAGCCGTAAAATTCTGTGACGACGCAACCGACGCTGGACAACTTATTGTAACGAACATCAACTGTCAAAGTTTAAGTGCCCATGCCGCGGACATTGAAACAGATACAGTGATACCACGATCAGACTATTTAGTATTGACTGAAACGTGGATGCGCGACACTTGTGAACCAACTCCAATCAAGGGTTATGAGTGCGTATCCAGGGAAAATAATCGACCTAACTCAGATACCAACGCGGCTGGTGGAGTGGCGATCTATCGTAAATTATCATCGACATCTACGGCGGAAGTGTTCCAAGTTGCGATTACAGACGTAACTCGTGTCATTAAAACCAAGGGTGACATGTGCATGACTGAAGTTACTTGCTTCGCCGCTAATACTAGCTTCAAGTTTATACTCGGTGCTGTATATATTCATCCAGGAGCTAGTATGCAGGATATTGGAATGTTACTATGGCAAGGACTCGGTCCGTACATTCACAACAGCCAGTACGTGCCACCGTTCGTGCAAATTGATTCTAGTATACCGATTCTTCTGTGTGGTGATTTTAACAAAAACGTAAAGCTTGACAACTCGTTTCTTAATTTCATGAAAAATACGTATAATCTTGATTGCGTATCAAACGTTTCTAAGTCAACTACGTTAAAAGGAACAACTATCTACTTGACTTTCGCAAGACACATTACAGCAGAAACACTTCCTTTCATTTCATATTTCTCCTATCATCGTCCTATCCTCAACAAAATCACTCAAATAGGAATTAGTTAAGTTTAAGTTTACATGTACAATGTTTTAGTAAACAAAATATATTTCTATAGTTAAAATTTGTGCAATTCTTATTTTCATTCAACTCCTTGTTCCTATTGTGCAATTTAATTATATTCATATCAATAAATATTCTACCGTTGTCACGTAAAATCTTCGCCCGTAAAACCGACTTTACAGGCAACCATTGTTTTTTATATTATATATATATATTGTGTTTTAATTTGTGATGCGAAAGTATGATGCATCAATATGCGTGGATTTCATCATTAAAATCATCATTGTGTTGTTTGTAGTATGTGAATTCATTATTAAGTTAAATACATCATGCGCTTTCATATGTTGAAAATTTGTTTTCCTTTACATTTAAAATTTCATATCAACTTATATAATACATTGATAACTATTTTCTCAATAGTTAAATTGTAGTTTTATATTATATCTTTTGGCTTATAATACAAGAAAAACATCATGGCCAAGTTCTTATGCACATTATCTAAAAAGGTATATATATGCGTGTGAAAAAATAATTCAAAAAATGGAAAAATAAATAAGGTCAGGTGTTGATATTGAAAGCAAATTAGGCATATCCTGACCACTAACATGAGCGTTTTTTATATAGCAGAGCACCATCTAGTGGAACAGAAATCAACTAAACATGAGAACTAACTTCTAAAGATGCTTTAACTAGGTTTATATTCGTTTCACAGGTAGCAGAGTGTGCTCTTCCTGATCTAGGGTACTGGTAGTTTCAAATTTTTATAATTATTCTTGTTACCCTTAATTTAGAAAGTGCAGAAGACTTAAAATGCTTTGACTATTAACGTCGTAGAGTTGTGAAACTACCAAGTTGATAATATAGTTTGATAATTTTAATTATTTCTTTAAAATCGAGGGATGACATTTTCTGAATCAAAATTGGATAAAACCTGAATACACACATACAAGTACTTGTAACTAAGTACATGTAACTTGTATGTTAATTATACAAATATCATAAATTATTTATTAGTTAAAATTTTTAAAATGGTGTTGAGATTTAAGGGCCACCCTGTATATATAACACTTTGCTGGTGGTGATGAGGAATGAGTCATAACACAAATTTAGACAAATTTGAACTAAAGATCAACCTCTATACCGAGGCTTCGGGCTATGGCCTTCATCAGTACAGGGGCGGCTTCGATTTCATAACATCCTACGAAGAGAATTAATAATTCAGTCGAATTTAACAAAAATGATTTAAGCAGGTGAAGTGGTAGAGAAGGCAATAATAGGCTATAATACAATATAAAGTTATGGGAAGATGGTATTCATGTTTAGAAAAAGAGGCAACTCTCCATTTAACTATGTATGTCAAAAATATATTATGTTCATCACCTTAGTAAAATACACTCATAGACAAATTTTAAGGGAGTTATACCATGTATATCGGGATTCAGACAATAAATCTAAAAGATATTTGATACACAGTGACTCTTATGTTGAAGACACACGAGATGTGTAGACAAAATTACCTCTGTATTCTTAAAAGAAAAAAGACAAAAACAGGAGACCTGCAATTTTAAAATATGAAACTTCCTCATAAGTTTGGTCCATGATTATACTTTTTAAGAGCTTTAAAACACTTTGTAGGATTTTCTAAAACCTATGTTGTGGCTCATTCCTTATTATCACGAGTAAAGGTTTTACTGGGGCGATAAATATTAGGCATCCAATGTATAGTTAAAGAAATTGTGCCTCTTGGTACATGAATGCCCTCCTCCCGCAAATTTAAGTCGTATTATAGCCTCAAAATCGGTCCTGCCACTTAAAAATCTTAAACACCTTTTTGACCAATTCAATCGATTTCATAACTCCTTCCATAGGATGTTATGAAATCGAAATCGCCATGTACTGATGCCATAGCCCGATACCAAGGTTAACAGGTTAGAACTATACAAAACTGGTGTTGTGGTTCATTCCGTATCACCATTATTAAAGTTTTGCACTGGTGTGATAGACATAATGCCTTTCTCTAATGCATAATGAATGGGAGAGATGCCTCCTGAAGTACATATGTACACTCATGGACAAAACCTAAGGGAGTGGAAAGTCTTTTATATTGCCGGTCGTTTTTTTAAGGAAACAGGCAATTTGTTCACACTTGGTTACTTCGTGTCTTCAATAAAGGTCACTGTGTATGAAATATTTTTCAGAGAATAAATACCGATATACCTACTTAAAGCTTCCTTAAGTTCATGAGTTTAAAAATTCTTACATAATTCTTAGTGTTGGTTTTGTACATATCATATGTGAATAGTTTCTCGTTAAATATTTTTATCATCTATTACTTATCGGTGTTCCACATATATTAATACAATAATATTATAAATACTTAATATATATATTAAGTATTTAATAATGAATACTTCTTGATCACAAAAATAAATATTGATATAATTTTTAACCTTCTCTGTTACGTCTGCCCCTCAGTAAGAAATACCTAAAACCTCGTTTTGTGCAATAACTTAACAATTATATTGACATGAATAAGCGCGCCATCTGTTATCAGAAATTTACACTATTTTGACGAGTATGATTCTTTTCAAAATAAAACAAATTTCTACTGCCCCTTACTGTAAGGATAAATTGATAAGAGGGTATGGATCATTAATTAATCATTGCAGCAAAAGAAGTTTTTTTTTTAAGAAAAGAAGCATATGCGTTAAAAATAGTTCAAATTCATTCCAACAATAATACAATATATATATTAAAATAAAATAGACATATCCTGACCAGAAGCACACATGCGCCTTTCAGAAGGAAAAGCGCCATCTGGTGGAATTGAAATCGTGGATGGCTTTTTTTGATTTATCAAAAATTTTGGTTGGCCAAATATCAGGGAACAGGCTAAATCAATGTTTAGTTGATTTCTGTTCCACCAGATGGCGCTCTGCCTTCTGAAAAGCACATGTGCTCCTGGTCAGGATATGCCTATTTTATTTTTAATATCAACATCTGACCCACTTATTTTTTTAAATTTTTTTCTATTGTTTTTCATATATATATATGTTATGAATAATTTGTTTTTTGTTAGATAAAGGGTTATTAAGACAAAGGATCGATAAGTAAAAGAGTTGAAGGTGCAGTCGTGATAAGAAAAAGATAATTATTTACCATCAAACAGCTTTTATTTTCAATTACTTGAGGAAATATTACACATTAGTTATTTTCACAATATATATAATTAATAAAGTTAATCCTATATTAGTGATTCAAAAAGATAGATATGTCAACAACGCATATTTACAACAAAACTGAAAGTTATTCGAAAAACGATGACAACAAAAGTAGAATTATCGATAAATAAAAATAAAAAAATATATATTTTAAATATAGAAATATTTGAGTTTTTATATTATATATATATATTGTGTTTTAATTTGTAATACGAAAGTATGATGCATCAATATGCGTGGATTTCATCATTAAAATCATCATTGTGTTGTTTGTAGTATGTGAATTCATTATTAAGTTAAATACATCATGCGCTTTCATATGTTGAAAATTTGTTTTCCTTTATATTTAAAATTTCATATCAACTTATATAATACATTGATAACTATTTTCTCAATAGTTAAATTGTAGTTTTATATTATATCTTTTGGCTTATAATACAAGAAAAACATCATGGCCAAGTTCTTATGCACATTAACTAAAAAAGGTATATATATGCGTGTGAAAAAATAATTTAAAAAATTGAAAAATAAAAAAGGTCAGAAACATATTGAAAACAAATTTGGCATATCCTGACCATAACATGAGCGTTTTTTATATAGCAGAGCACCATCTAGTGGAACAGAAATCAACTAAACATGAGAACTAGCTTCTAAAGAGGCTTTAACTAGGTTTATACTCGTTTCACAGGTAGCAGAGTGTGGTCTTCCTGATCTAGGGAGATCTGCAACAATACCGGTAATTTCAAATTTTTTAAATTATTCTAGTTACCATTAATTTAAAAAGTGCAGAGACTTAAAATGCTTTGACTATTGACGTCGTAAGTTGTGAAACTACCAAGTTGATAATATAGTTTGATAATTTTAATTATTTCTTTAATATCGAGGGATGACATTTTCTGAATCAAAATTGGATAGAACCTGAATACACACATACAAGTACTTGTAACTAATAAAATGTAACTTGTATGTTAATTATACAAATATAATAAATAATTTATTAGTTATAATTTTTAAATGGTGTCGGGAATTACGGGCCAGCCTGTATATATAACACTTTGCTGGTGGTGATGAGGAATGAGTCATAACACAAGTTTAGACAAATTTGAACTAAAGATCAACCTCTATACCGAGGCTTCGGGCTATGGCCTTCATCAGTACAGGGGCGGCTTCGATTTCATAACATCCTACGAAGAGAATTAATAATTCAGTCGAATTTAACAAAAATGATTTAAGCTGGTGAAGTGGTAGAGAAGATTTTCAGGCTATAATACAATATAAAGTTATGGGAAGATGGTATTCATGTTCAGAAAAAGAGGCAACTCTCCATTTAACTATGTATGTCAAAAATATATTATGTTCATCACCTTAGTAAAATACACTCATAGACAAATTTTAAGGGAGTTATACCATGTATATCGGGATTCAGACAATAAATCTGAAAGATATTTGATACACAGTGACTCATATGTTGAAGACACACGAGATGTGTAGACAAAATTACCTCTGTATTCTTAAAAAAAAAAAAAAGACAAAAACAGAAGACCTGCAATTTTAAAATAGGAAACTTCCTTATAAGTTTGGTCCATGATTATACTTTTTAAGAGCTTTAAAACACTTTGTAGGATTTTCTAAAACCTATGTTGTGGCTCATTCCTTATCATCACGAGTAAAGGTTTTACTGGGGCGATAAACATTAGGCATCCAATGTAAAGTTAAAGAAATTGTGCCTCTTGGTACATGAATGCCCTCCACCCACAAATTTTAGTCGTATTATAGCCTTAAAATCGGTCCTGCCACTCATCCATCTTAAACACCTTTTTGTCCAATTCGATCGATTTCATAACTCCTCCCATAGGATGTTATGAAATCGTCATGTACTGATGCCATAGCCCGATACCAAGGTCAACAGGTTAGAACTATACAAAATTGGTGTTGTGGTTCATTCCGTATCACCATTATTAAAGTTTTGCACTGGTGTGATAGACATAATGCCTTTCTCTAATGCATAATGAATGGGAGAGATGCCTCCTGAAGTACATATGTACACTCATGGACAAAACCTAAGGGAGTGGAAAGTCTTTTATATTGCCGGTCGTTTTTTTTTAAGGAGACAGGCAATTTGTTCACACTTGGTTACTTCGTGTCTTCAATAAAGGTCACTGTGTATGAAATATTTTTCAGAGAATAAATACCGATATACCTACTTAAAGCTTCCTTAAGTTCATGAGTTTAAAAATTCATACATAATTCTTAGTGTTGGTTTTTTACATATCATATGTGAATAGTTTCTCGTTAAATATTTTTATCGTTTGTAGCTTATCGGTTTTCCACATATATTAATACAATAATATTATAAATACTTAATATATATATTAAGTATTTAATAATGAATACTACTTGATCACAAAAATAAATATTGATATAATTTTTAACCTTCTCTGTTACGTCTGCCCCTCAGTAAGAAATACCTAAAACCTCGTTTTGTGCAATAACTTAACAATTATATTGACATGAATAAGCGCGCCATCTGTTATCAGAAATTTACACTATTTTGACGAGTATGATTCTTTTCAAAATAAAACAAATTTCTACTGCCCCTTACTGTAAGGATAAATTGATAAGAGGGTATGGATCATTAATTAATCATTGCAGCAAAAGAAGTTTTTTTTTTAAGAAAAGAAGCATATGCGTTAAAAATAGTTCAAATTCATTCCAACAATAATACAATATATATATTAAAATAAAATAGGCATATCCTGACCAGGAGCACATGTGCCTTTCAGAAGGAAAAGCGCCATCTGATGGAATTGAAATCGTGGATGGCTTTTTTTGATTTATCAAAAATTTTGGTTGGCCAAATATCAGGGAACAGGCTAAATCAATGTTTAGTCGATTTCTGTTCCACCAGATGGCGCTCTGCCTTCTGAAAAGCACATGTGCTCCTGGTCAGGATATGCCTATTTTATTTTTACTATCAACATCTGACCCACTTATTTTTTTTATTTTTTTCTATTGTTTTTCATATATATATATGTTATGAATAATTTGTTTTTTGTTAGATAAAGGGTTATTAAGACAAAGGATCGATAAGATAAAGAGTTGAAGGTGCAGTCGTGATAAGAAAAAGATAATTATTTACCATCAAACAGCTTTTATTTTCAATTACTTGAGGAAATATTACACATTAGTTATTTTCACAATATATATAATTAATAAAGTTAATCCTATATTAGTGATTCAAAAAGATAGATATTTCAACAACGCATATTTACAACAAAACTGAAAGTTATTCGGAAAACGATGACAACAAAAGTAGAATTATCAATAAATAAAAATAAAAAATATATATTTTTAAATATAGAAATATTTGAGTTTTGACGTGACAACGTCTTAAATTAGGTTGCGGCTGGGAGTCACTTATGAAAAAGTGTAACGCCCGGTAACGTTACGATGAGTCATCGAACGAGAGTGCTGCGCGCGCAGCGCTAGAGAATTAGGCGCATTGAATCGGCGCATGCTTGTCTCTGTCTTTGTCTTTCTCGAACGTTCTTGGCGTTGGAAAAACAAGAAAGCGTCATAATACAAGTTCACACGTGTGGTTAAAGTATCGTCAGCTGTGTCTGTAGTGAAAATGTGGAGTGCTTAGATTCGTCATTTACAACAACTACAACAATAAAGGTAAATAATTGTACACTGATATTTCATTATCGTAAACTATGATTGATTGATTAATTGTTAGATTGACACAAAAGTTGAGAAACTGAGTTTATAGGTTATGTCATACTATTGATAAATGTTGATAGTGTTAAGTAAATTATTAGTTTAAAATTAATTAATTAATTAATTATTGAGTCCAGGCACAATTCTGAGGTCTGGTGCAAAGAGAACGTACCCAACGCTGTCAGATTGTATTACAGCAACCATGAAGTAGATTCATACAATCGAAACGCAATTCAAAACGCACACAACTGTATCGCCACTGATATTATGCTTGGGTATTCCAGCAATTCTGAAAAGAGCCGGGAGCAAGGGAAACTTCACAAGATGTCGGTTGCAGAAACCGACGGATTGCCATACATGTTGCCATTAGCAGTAGGATATCCGTACATGATTACATCTAACATAGACGTCGCCGATGGATTGGTAAATGGGGCTATTGGAGTTTTGCTATACATCGAACGTCAGCCAGCCAATGCAGATGACCGTTCTGCTCCAGGAGGACCATCGACCAGCACAAGTTTGCCGCCAGCTGAAGATGAAATCGCCACTGTATGGTTCCAGTTTGAAGACAAAAATACGGGTACCAAAGCAAAAATCAAATGTCGACCACATGTGCACAGCAAACCAAACACCTTATCCGTCGATTGGGTGCCAGTGCACAAGAAAGTGGTAAACATTTCGTTGACAAAAACAGTGAAGTGCAAGCGAAAACAATTTCCTTGCGTGCCTGCTTGGGAATTACGATCCACAAGGCCCAGGGTGGGACGTTTACTACAATTGTTTACAAGTACTCCTCAAAACAACCACAGCAATTGGTATATGTAGCCATGAGCCGCGTCACAAGTATCGACGGATTGTACATCATAACAGAAAAGGACTCTCCATTGGTGTTCAAACATGGCCGAGATGGAAACGACTCACAGACTACTCGAGATATTCGCAATGAATACTTACGACTTCGTGGACACACTCTAGACACAATTACCAAACAAGCCGTAAAATTCTGTGACGACGCAACCGACGCTGGACAACTTATTGTAACGAACATCAACTGTCAAAGTTTAAGTGCCCATGCCGCGGACATTGAAACAGATACAGTGATACCACGATCAGACTATTTAGTATTGACTGAAACGTGGATGCGCGACACTTGTGAACCAACTCCAATCAAGGGTTATGAGTGCGTATCCAGAGAAAATAATCGACCTAACTCAGATACCAACGCGGCTGGTGGAGTGGCGATCTATCGTAAATTATCATCGACATCTACGGCGGAAGTGTTCCAAGTTGCGATTACAGACGTAACTCGTGTCATTAAAACCAAGGGTGACATGTGCATGACTGAAGTTACTTGCTTCGCCGCTAATACTAGCTTCAAGTTTATACTCGGTGCTGTATATATTCATCCAGGAGCTAGTATGCAGGATATTGGAATGTTACTATGGCAAGGACTCGGTCCGTACATTCACAACAGCCAGTACGTGCCACCGTTCGTGCAAATTGATTCTAGTATACCGATTCTTCTGTGTGGTGATTTTAACAAAAACGTAAAGCCTGACAACTCGTTTCTTAATTTCATGAAAAATACGTATAATCTTGATTGCGTATCAAACGTTTCTAAGTCAACTACGTTAAAAGGAACAACTATCGACTTGACTTTCGCAAGACACATTACAGCAGAAACACTTCCTTTCATTTCATATTTCTCCTATCATCGTCCTATCCTCAACAAAATCACTCAAATAGGAATTAGTTAAGTTTAAGTTTACATGTACAATGTTTTAGTAAACAAAATATATTTCTATAGTTAAAATTTGTGCAATTCTTATTTTCATTCAACTCCTTGTTCCTGTTGTGCAATTTAATTATATTCATATCAATAAATATTCTACCGTTGTCACGTAAAATCTTCGCCCGTAAAACCGACTTTACAGGCAACCATTGTTTTTTATATTATATATATATATTGTGTTTTAATTTGTGATGCGAAAGTATGATGCATCAATATGCGTGGATTTCATCATTAAAATCATCATTGTGTTGTTTGTAGTATGTGAATTCATTATTAAGTTAAATACATCATGCGCTTTCATATGTTGAAAATTTGTTTTCCTTTACATTTAAAATTTCATATCAACTTATATAATACATTGATAACTATTTTCTCAATAGTTAAATTGTAGTTTTATATTATATCTTTTGGCTTATAATACAAGAAAAACATCATGGCCAAGTTCTTATGCACATTATCTAAAAAGGTATATATATGCGTGTGAAAAAATAATTCAAAAAATGGAAAAATAAATAAGGTCAGGTGTTGATATTGAAAGCAAATTAGGCATATCCTGACCACTAACATGAGCGTTTTTTATATAGCAGAGCACCATCTAGTGGAACAGAAATCAACTAAACATGAGAACTAACTTCTAAAGATGCTTTAACTAGGTTTATATTCGTTTCACAGGTAGCAGAGTGTGGTCTTCCTGATCTAGGGTACTGGTAGTTTCAAATTTTTATAATTATTCTTGTTACCCTTAATTTAGAAAGTGCAGAAGACTTAAAATGCTTTGACTATTAACGTCGTAGAGTTGTGAAACTACCAAGTTGATAATATAGTTTGATAATTTTAATTATTTCTTTAAAATCGAGGGATGACATTTTCTGAATCAAAATTGGATAAAACCTGAATACACACATACAAGTACTTGTAACTAAGTACATGTAACTTGTATGTTAATTATACAAATATTATAAATTATTTATTAGTTAAAATTTTTAAAATGGTGTTGAGATTTAAGGGCCACCCTGTATATATAACACTTTGCTGGTGGTGATGAGGAATGAGTCATAACACAAATTTAGACAAATTTGAACTAAAGATCAACCTCTATACCGAGGCTTCGGGCTATGGCCTTCATCAGTACAGGGGCGGCTTCGATTTCATAACATCCTACGAAGAGAATTAATAATTCAGTCGAATTTAACAAAAATGATTTAAGCTGGTGAAGTGGTAGAGAAGGCAATAATAGGCTATAATACAATATAAAGTTATGGGAAGATGGTATTCATGTTTAGAAAAAGAGGCAACTCTCCATTTAACTATGTATGTCAAAAATATATTATGTTCATCACCTTAGTAAAATACACTCATAGACAAATTTTAAGGGAGTTATACCATGTATATCGGGATTCAGACAATAAATCTAAAAGATATTTGATACACAGTGACTCTTATGTTGAAGACACACGAGATGTGTAGACAAAATTACCTCTGTATTCTTAAAAAAAAAAAGACAAAAACAGAAGACCTGCAATTTTAAAATATGAAACTTTATTATAAGTTTGGTCCATGAGTATACTTTTTAAGAGCTTTAAAACACTTTGTAGGATTTTCTAAAACCTATGTTGTGGCTCATTCCTTATCATCACGAGTAAAGGTTTTACTGGGGCGATAAATATTAGGCATCCAATGTATAGTTAAAGAAATTGTGCCTCTTGGTACATGAATGCCCTCCCCCGCAAATTTAAGTCGTATTATAGCCTTAAAATCGGTCCTGCCACTCATCCATCTTAAACACCTTTTTGTCCAATTCGATCGATTTCATAACTCCTCCCATAGGATGTTATGAAATCGTCATGTACTGATGCCATAGCCCGATACCAAGGTCAACAGGTTAGAACTATACAAAATTGGTGTTGTGGCTCATTCCGTATCACCATTATTAAAGTTTTGCACTGGTGTGATAGACATAATGCCTTTCTCTAATGCATAATGAATGGGAGAGATGCCTCCTGAAGTACATATGTACACTCATGGACAAAACCTAAGGGAGTGGAAAGTCTTTTATATTGCCGGTCGTTTTTTTAAGGAAACAGGCAATTTGTTCACACTTGGTTACTTCGTGTCTTCAATAAAGGTCACTGTGTATGAAATATTTTTCAGAGAATAAATACCGATATACCTACTTAAAGCTTCCTTAAGTTCATGAGTTTAAAAATTCATACATAATTCTTAGTGTTGGTTTTTTACATATCATATGTGAATAGTTTCTCGTTAAATATTTTTATCGTTTGTAGCTTATCGGTTTTCCACATATATTAATACAATAATATTATAAATACTTAATATATATATTAAGTATTTAATAATGAATACTACTTGATCACAAAAATAAATATTGATATAATTTTTAACCTTCTCTGTTACGTCTGCCCCTCAGTAAGAAATACCTAAAACCTCGTTTTGTGCAATAACTTAACAATTATATTGACATGAATAAGCGCGCCATCTGTTATCAGAAATTTACACTATTTTGACGAGTATGATTCTTTTCAAAATAAAACAAATTTCTACTGCCCCTTACTGTAAAGATAAATTGATAAAAGGGTATGGATCATTAATTAATCATTGCAGCAAAATAAGTTTTTTTTAAGAAGCATATGCGTCAAAAATAGTTGAAATTTATTCCAACAATAATACAATATATATACAACAACAACAAAAGCCTTTATTGAGAACCTCTCGTCCTATAAAGGATTCGCCAGTTTACAGAGTAATTGAAGAGAAGAGAACTGAGAATACAGAGAGAAACCTATATGTAGTAGGTATAGTATAGTATTTTCTACACTGTGACTATATACAACAGCAGCAACAAGCCTTTTACTGGAATCAAAGTCCCATACATGATTCGTCATTCTAGTCCTGACAAAGATTATTTACATATAATTATTTACATCAATTAGATTATGTATATAGCTTCCTTTAATACAATATATATATTAAAATAAAATAGGCATATCCTGACCAGGAGCACATGTGCCTTTCAGAAAGCAGAGCGCCATCTGGTGGAACAGAAATCGTGGATGGCTTTTCTTGATTTATCAAGAAATTGGGTTGACCAAATATCAGGGAACAGGCTAAATCAATGTTTAGTTGATTTCTGTTCCACCAGATGGCGCTCTGCCTTCTGAAAAGCACATGTGCTCCTGGTCAGGATATGCCTATTTTATTTTTAATATCAACATCTGACCCACTTATTTTTTCTATTGTTTTTCATATATATATGTTATGAATAGTTTGTTTTTTGTTAGATAAAGGGTTATTAAGACAAAGGATCGATAAGATAAAGAGTTGAAGGTGCAGTCGTGATAAGAAAAAGATAATTATTTACCATCAAACAGCTTTTATTTTCAATTACTTGAGGAAATATTACACATTAGTTATTTTCACAATATATATAATTTATAAAGTAAATCCTATATTAGTGATTCAAAAAGATAGATATGTTAACAACGCATATTTACAACAAAACTGAAAGTTATTCGAAAAACGATGACAACAAAAGTAGAATTATCAATAAATAAAAATGAAATATATATTTTTTTAAAATATAGAAATATTTGAGTTTTTATATTATATATATATATATTGTGTTTTAATTTAATCCTTTTATTGTCCAAAAAGCCATATACGCACTTAATTTATTAAGGTACTTAAAGTTTTCTTTATACATATCGTTTAACTTCCTAGTAATAACTGAAACACACACAAGGAAGAACTATTTTGCAGACAAAGTTTAAAATGGAATGTTATTTACAAACTTGGAGGAATTCAGGTTTTTTAATTAGACGTGGAGAATAAATCTTAACCCACGTGATATCCTGAGATCTGAATAATAGAAGTGGGGCTTCTTATTCTAGGGTTTAACATCTCAACACGCGTTTTGGCGTTTGTCTAATTACATCCATGGACAAAAGTTAAGGAATTGGAACATAATTTATGTCGCCAGTCCTCTGTTTTTTTTTAGTATACAGAGTAAACTTTAAAAATAAAAAAAGCTAATCTTAACCAGGAGCACATGTGCTTTTTAGATCGTAGAGCGCCATTGTTTACACTTAGTTATGTCGTGTGTCTTCAATAAAGGTTACTGTGAATCAAATATATTTGAGAATTATTCTCTGAATCCTGATATACATGATAAACGGTATAACTTCCTTAAGATAGCGCAAGCCATCAGCAACTCTCAGTTGCACAATCAGGAGATGCCTTTTTCTTAATTTATTCACCTGATGCCAGTACACTTCTGTACTATCTTTTTACATTCTTCAAGGTTTTTCCATGAATGTACTTATCAAATGCTTTTCAAGCTAAGTATAAAATTAGGTAAAGTATAAATCATGCTTATATACGCTGGCCTTGTATATATGCGTGTATTAAGATACATTCTTTTATAGATTTAATTTGTATGTGTAGTAAAAAAAAAATCTTATGTTATTATTATATTTTTAAATATAAAAACATAAAGCCTCCAGGGAAAATATTCTTTAAAAAATATTTTTTATTTAAAAATATCACGAGCTTTTGGGCAAGTAAGCCCTTCTACGGGAGAAACTATTTTACATCCTTAATACGCCAATAAAATAAGATTTAAACTTAAATAAAGTCCTTTGGTTTGTTTTAAATCTTATTTTATTGGCGTATTAAGGATGTAAAATAGTTTCTCCCGTAGAAGGGCTTACTTGCCCGAAAGCTCGAGATATTTTTAAATAAAATATATTTTTAAAATAATATTTTCCTGGAGGCTTTATATTTTTATTTTAATATTGATTCAAGGTATTATTTTATTACCTATGGCCGTTCTATGCCCCTGTGATAGCAAATATATTATGACTTAACATTTCACCAGCAGGTTCTAAGTATTTTAAATGATGTTGTCAATAGAAAACACACACAACAGATAAATTTTCTAAAAATATTTTACATATTCATATATCCTCTTTTTTTAAAAATCCAACGAGAAAATGTCTATTGAATGGAATTGTATAGGCGGAAAAAAACAGGAAATATTTATTTTAAAAAAACTTCAGGTACACCCACTTGAATCAGCAAACTTTCTCTTGAAATATCGATTACAGGAGATTCACTCAGTTTTCCTTTTCGTCCTCATCGGAGGTTTATTTTTGGCAAGTTCTTGAGCGCCCATTGAATACTTTGTCCATTTGAAGATTGTCTCCTGCCTCTCTGGTGGTGTTCATTTCCGCTTGGAAAGTACGTACTAGCCGATCACACCGTTGCGCTTCTCTCTCTCTCTCCTAGAAATATTAACGAGAACATTTAAATAACCACATTTACTTAAAAGGAAAGTAGAAAAATTTTATTTTGAAAGGAACACATACGCGCCAAAAATAGTTTACATTTCTTCAAACAATAATATATAATATTTATAGCCTTATTACATGTATTATACCTTAATATTATAACCCCTTTTATTGTCCAAAAAGTTATATATTGTTGCACCAGGTTGCGGCTTGGCAGACTCTTCAGCCATGATTCTCTCCTGTGCTGGGTCTTGCATCTTACCAGAGCGTGTTTCAACCATCCTACAAATTTATATAAGGGAATAATGAGATAAGTCTACTTTAAGTAACCTCCAGAATGATCCCTTTATTTTCTCACATCAAAGAGAGCAGTGAAGTCACACGTGTACCTAAATACAAATGATGATAATCTAATCTGTTTTAAATAAATATCATAGAATATTTTATATGAAAATAAATAAATATATAATTTAAATTTCAAATATATTAAAAATAATATAAGAAATACGCCATTAATCATGATGTAACACTTCCCCCTCTCCAGAGGTCGTCACGTCCTCGTGATTGACCTCATCAATTCTTTCAAAATAGGGTTTGATTCTTGAGACATGGACAATCAATGGGTCTTGGCCAGGATTATCTTTTGGTTCAATTAAGTAATTTACGTTGGACAGCTTCTTTAATATTCTATATGGGCCAAAATATTTTCTCAGTAGTTTCTCACACTTTCCTATTTTCCTAATTGGTGTCCAAACTGCTACTAATTCTCCTGGTTCGTAGCTTCTTTCCATGTGTTTCTTGTCATAGTTCTTTTTCATTCTTTCTTGAGTCTTTATTGTGTTGTTAATAACTAATTTTCTTGTTCTGTTTATTTTGTCTAAGTGATGTTTTATGTATTCATCATAATCATCCTTGTCAATGTCCACCGAGATATTCCTGTCGTCCAAAAGAGACGTGGGTTCTCTTCCCAACATCAGGAAAAAGGGAGAATATCCTGTGGTTTCCTGAATTGTAGTATTGTAAGCGTGAGTGATGAATGGGAGTATTTCGTCCCAATTCTTCTGATCAGTGTTCACATACATACTGAGCATATTGATCAATGTTCTATTTAACCGCTCTGTCAATCCATTAGTCTGGGGATGATAGCTCGTTGTGAAGCAATGTTTAATCTTGCACGTTTTCATCACCTCTTTCATTAAATTACTGGTAAATTGGGAGCCTCTGTCACTAATAAGATATTGTGGGGCT
Organism: Cordylochernes scorpioides; assembly: GCA_030710605.1. Classification (NCBI taxonomy): domain Eukaryota; kingdom Metazoa; phylum Arthropoda; class Arachnida; order Pseudoscorpiones; family Chernetidae; genus Cordylochernes; species Cordylochernes scorpioides. The sequence continues at coordinate 144,641,331 of CP092886.1, forward strand.
CCGTGCCGGAGAAAAATATCCTCTACTAGAAATTTTGAAACTTCTTTCACTGTTGCTTCTGAGACTGCTTTTGTTTCTGCATATCTAGTGTAGTAGTCCGTCAGCACGATTATCCATTTTTTCCTGTTTTTCGTAGATGGCAATGGACCAACAAAGTCAATTCCAATTCTTTCGAAAGGAAAGTTGGCTGGGGGAATGGGCTGTAGTAGTCCAGAAGGTAATTGGTTTGAGCCTTTTCTACTTTGGCAAAGGTGACACGTCTTAACGAACTCTGAGACATCCTTTAGCATGGATGGCCAAAAGTATTTACTCTTTATTCGGTACATGGTTCTGGCGACACCCAGATGGCCATTCGACATATGATTGTGATATTCTTTCATAATTTCTCTCTTTTTCTTCTCTGGAACCACAAGCAACCACGCCCTACCTTCAGGGTTCGGGTTTTTCTTAAAGAGGCATCCATCTTCTACTTTAAAGTTTTGCGCAATTGATCGCCTGCTTCCATTAAGGTTTTTCTTAACACTTTCGATAAACTTATCCTCTTCGTCTGTTATTTGATTTAAAAATAGCCTTTCAAAATCCTCATCCCAATCAGTTTCTGGTAAGGGTCCCCTAGATAAGCCATCGGCGTCCAGATGCTTCTTTCCTGATATTTGTATTATATCGAAGTCATATTCTTGAATTTTCAATGCCCATCTTGCCAATCGACCTGTTGGATCCTTCAAGGTTTTGAGCCAGCATAAGGCGTGGTGGTCTGTTACTATTTTAAAGTGTCTTCCATAAAGGTAGGGTCGTAATTTTGACATTGACCAGACAACGGCCAGATATTCTTTTTCAGTGGTTGAATAATTTTGCTCCGCTTTACTTAGGGTACGACTCAAATATGAGATCACCTTCTCTTCACTACCGATGTCTTGGACAAGTGTTGCACCTATGCCGATGTTGGACGCATCAGTATGAACATAAGTAGGTGCATTTGGATTGAAGTGACCTAAAATTGGTGGACTTAATAGTGCTGTTTTTAGGGTTTGAAACGCTTCCTCTTGTCTTTCTGTCCAGGTAAATGATACACTTTTTTTTATAAGGTTGGTCAAAGGGTCAGCAATTTTTGAGAAGTCTTTGATAAATTTTCTATAATATGAACACATTCCCAAAAAGGATTGTACTTCTTTGACCTTTTTGGGCCGAGGGAAATTTCTGACAGCTTTGATGTTATGTTCCGCGGGTTTTATACCATGTTTGCTCGTTATATAGCCGAGAATCTCCAATTCTTCGAAAGCAAATCGGCATTTTTTGTCGTTTAACCTTAAATTAGATTCACGAAAACATCTAAAAACAGCTTCAAGTCTTTTGAGGTGCGTTGGAAAATCCGGGCTATATATGATAACATCATCCAGATAACACAAACAAATTTGCCATCTCAGATTTCCAAGCATATTCTCCATATTTCTCTCAAAGGTAGCAGGCGCGTTACAAAGTCCAAAAGGCATCACGTTGAATTCATATAATCCATGTGCTGTAGTGAAAGCTGTTTTCTCTTTGTCTCTTTCTTCGACTTCAACTTGCCAATATCCAGATCTGAGGTCTATTGCTGAGAAGTGTGTAGATCCTTGGAGAGTATCCATAACTTCGTCTATTCTAGGGATCGGATAGACATCTTTTACTGTCACATTATTCAGTTTTCTGTAGTCCACACAAAATCTGTATTTACCATCTCGCTTCTTGACCAATATTACTGGAAAAGACCAGGGGCTAGAAGATGGCCTAATTATGCCTTCTGTAAGCATCTCGTCAATTTGCTCTTTTATAATATCTCGTTCTTTAGCACTTACCCGGTAAGGCTTGTGTTTAATTGGCTTCGCGTCTTCTGTGTCTATCCGATGTTTTGCCAAATTGGTTCTCCCTAATCTCGACGAAAAAAGATCTCCATACCTTTCTAAAACTTGTTTTAACTCCTTCTGTTCCTTTGGTGAAAGATTTTCGTTTATTTGGAATCTAGGTTCTTTGTTCTCTTCTACCTCTCTTTCTCGACTCACATTTATTTTCACTGGACTACTTCCAAAAGCCAATGTTTGGTTTTTCATTATTTTTAACGGTCGAGGATACGGATTAGTTATCCAGATGTGTGTTTCCCTATTTATAACATTGATCAAGCTTCTTGCTAGACGAAGTCCATTTGTTTGAAACATTTTGCTGCTCTCCTCGATAATATATTCTCCATCCTCTGTTTCTACCAATGCCTTGATCAATTTCATGGAACATTCCGGTACAATGGAATCCTTGGCACTCTTTATTTTCAACATTTCAAAATTGATTTCGTCATGATTATTCGTCAAATCGTATTTGATAGTTTCTTGCTTACAATCTATTTTTGCGTTCATTTTCTTAAGGAAATCTCTCCCAAGAATTAATGTCCGTAAATGCGTTTTCAATATCACAAAGTTGTGTGATAATGTTTCGTCATCAATTTTTATATTTAAAAATATACTTCCTACCATGTCCAATTTTTTTCCATCGGGTCCTGCACAAATTTTTGCGAGTTTACTTATACCATGGCCTGTATCGAGGGCCGTTCTGAGGTCGACCACTGAGAGGTCAGCACCTGTATCAACCAAAGCTTCAAAAGTCCCTATCTTGTCCACGTTAATTTTTAATTTGTATTTAGGGTCCAACTTCTTGATTCCGTTTATGGTCGACTTGCTTTGATTGACAGATTCAGGCGCGACGCTTAGTTTAAATCTTCCAACACGGAATATCTATTCCGGGTAGGAATATTTGTCTGTGTGTTATGACATACATCGGCATAAAGCCGAGGTCCTGATTTCTCTGATATTTCATTCATTTGGCATTTCTCTTCGACCTTCTCTTGGGTATCTGCTGGATCCTCTTCTAAGATTCTTATAAACTTGACCCTACAATAACGGGCCACGTGCCCTGGCTTGTTACATTTAAAGCAGATTGGTCTTCCATCTTCCGTCCTATTTTTGCTCACTTCTTGGCTTTTATTGTAGGTGTTTCTCTGAAGGTTTGGTTTTGGCACAAAGTTAGGATTATAAGGACGTCTAGGGGTAGAGGGCTGGGGAAAGTTGTTTCGATACTGTCTGGGAGTAGGAGGGGAGTCGTTCTTGTAATTATTGGAAACAGGGGCTTGGGGCCTGGAAGTGGTCTGGTAGTTTCGTGCGGCAGTCGGCGGCACGTACCTCGATTGTTGTTGGGGTCTAGAATAGCGTGGACCGTTATATAGGTTTCTGGATTTCTCCACACGTTCCCGATACTTCTTTTCAAAAGAATCCATTTTCTTGCACACGACAAGAAGGTCATCGGTCGTTTTAGGAGGGTTCAGGTAGAGCGCGAATGAGTACTCTTTTTTCAGTCCTCCAATAACATGTTCAATTTTTCTTTCTTCTTCCATTGCGGGGTCAACCTTGTTGCACAACACTAGAATGTCTTCCGCGAACCTGATTGCTGGTTCATTCCAGTGTTGCATTCTGTTGAGCTTCATTCTAAGTTCTTCTTTATTCGCGTCCAAAGAAAAATCCTGAATGAGGCGGATTTTAATATTTTCCCAGCTCGTGAAACTAGCTTTGTGTAAATTCAACCAGGTTTTAGCGCTTCCCGTCATGTTCATGGCGGCATAACGAGAGATAATGTAGTCTGCCCAATGGTACAGGAAGCCAATTTCTTCAAGAGATTCAATCCATGGGCGAGGGTCTTCCGTTCCATCATACTTGGGGATGTCGATGTTGGGATTCAGGACAACTGGGTCGGAACTAGCATCTCTACCAATTGTTGCACCAGGTTGCGGCTTGGCAGACTCTTCAGCCATGATTCTCTCCTGTGCTGGGTCTTGCATCTTACCAGAGCGTGTTTCAACCATCCTACAAATTTATATAAGGGAATAATGAGATAAGTCTACTTTAAGTAACCTCCAGAATGATCCCTTTATTTTCTCACATCAAAGAGAGCAGTGAAGTCACACGTGTACCTAAATACAAATGATGATAATCTAATCTGTTTTAAATAAATATCATAGAATATTTTATATAAAAATAAATAAATATATAATTTAAATTTCAAATATATTAAAAATAATATAAGAAATACGCCATTAATCATGATGTAACAATATGCACGTAATTTATTAAGGTACTTAAAGTTTTCCTTATACATATCGTTTAATCTCCTATTGATTTTCCGTTTTGTTCGCATCTGAGGTTTATTTTTGGCAAGATTTCGAGCGCCCATTGAATACTTGTCCATTTGTAGATTTTCTTGCCTCTCTGTTGGTGTCCATTTCCCGCTGGGAAAAATAAGTACCAGCCCCTTCCCCCGTTGAACTCCCCCCCCCCCCCCTAGAAATTATTAATGAGAACTTTTAAAGAACCAAGCCCAAGGAAGAACATTTATAATTTCAATTATGATTAGGCTTAGAGAATGAATAATATGCATTGGGCATAAATTAGCACAATGAGATAATGATAAAGATGCAAAAGTATCATAGTCGTCTGCTAAACAATATACGATAAATCCACATACACAGGGAGAGAAAAAAGAACCAAATTTTCAATTCTTCTCGAAAATAATAACAAAAGTTGATAAATACAACCATACAACAATAAATTTCTATAAGATTGTATTTTAGAATGGTAAGGAAATAATATAGAAAAGTGATTAGTATTTTTAAATGAGAGGTAAATATATATAAAGGCAAAACAAACTACACTGGCCCGCAAAATTGAAGGAACAATTTTTTTTTTTCATTTATCTCAAATTTTATAAACGAATTTATTATTCAATTTTTAATTTAAATACCTAAAATCAAAGAAGTCTAACACATATTTAATGCATATTAGCTGGTCAAGAACGATCTTCTTGCAGTCACTGCATAAATATCTTTGATATTGTTGTTAATATGGGGTGTGATCGCCTTTAACTGATAGACAGGCTCTACATCGGCGACCCATACTAAGAATTAGGGAGTTTATCAGCTCCTGTGGAATCAACGCCCACTCTTGTGTTAATGATGTTTCTAGCTCATGAGTGCTTCTAGGAGGGGGTTGGAGGGATGAGATCCGCCGTCCTCGATTGTCCCATACATTCTCAATGGGATTTGGGTCTGGAGATCGAGCTGGCCAATTCATCCGAGCAATTGCATGGTTTTGGAGAAAAGTGTCGACCACACCAGCCCTATGTGGAGGGACATTATCATCCATTAGAAGAAAGTTTTCTCCCATTTCCAATGCTTGAAGCAACACATATGCTGCCAAGATCTCGTCCCGATACCTCTGTCCAGTCAGGGTTCTTTGCCGAAAAATATAGAGTGCTGTGCGACCGCCTAAGAAGTTACCATCCCAGACCATAAAACTTTGGCTTCTGTAAGGATCCCTTTCAACCATATTCAGGGGATTATTTCTGGTTCCTACCTCTCTCCAGACAAAGACACGACGTTAATCGCTGTTTAGAGAAAATCTGGACTCATCAGTGAACATTACCCGTCTCCATTCATCTGGATTCCAGGTGACATGTTGTCTGCACCAAAGTTTCCTTGCTCTATTTTGAGGTGGTGTCAATGGCACACAAATTATGGGTCGTCGAGCATTGAGGCCCTTTATGTGAAACCTGCGTATTGTATCAGTTGATACTAAGACTCCTGTAGCTGAATTGAGGTCACTTCGTAGTTGCGATGCTGTCATTCTTTAATTGCGACGCGCAAGGAGACTCAAATAACGGTCTTGATTTAACTTGTGATCCTTGGCCGTCCTTGTCCGGGTGTTCTGGAAACATTAGCTGTCGCTTTAATTTTTTTCCAAAGCCTTGAGACAATGTTTCTTGCTACTCCAAACCATCTTGCTACTTATGCATGTGATTGGCCTGCATACACCCTTCCAATAGCTTGCCATTTTTTTCTTGTGATAAATGTTGCCTATAAGCCATGAAAACTTTAAAAAGAAAAATATATGTATATAGCGGAGGGTAAAATAAGGATGCTATGAGAAAGACTCAGGCACGTGCTGGAGGCGGAGTCAACGTAGACGGTGGTATTTTGCATATTTTGAAAAACTTTTTTTTTTTCTGTTTTACATATTCTCGCATTTCATGGATATTTTTTAATATACCAAAATTTGATATATATCCTTTAAAATAACTTTTATTTTTCTTAAATATGTGTTGTTCCTTTAATTGTGCGGGCCAGTGTATACTTGATTGAAAGAGCATCTCCTGATTATATAAGTAATCGCTCGCTGAAGACAGAGAGTAATCTAACAAAATATATTTAAATTGAACTTTGATTTTATTTTATAGCCAAATACATTGTCTTAACATAAACATCTAACCACGTAGGTGTATGAGGTGGTTGGCTCATGTCAGATTTATGTAACATTACAGCCTATCAAGGTGATCGAAATAAATTGTTTTAATTCATAAAAGTTTTATTGAAGAATATGTTAATTAAGAGATTAAAGAAGGCGGAAGAAATCTCTCTCACACGAGAGTGATCGACAGTACCCGCGGGAAGGAGAATGACTCCAAGATGGACCCAAGAAGACCACATCCTTCACGTCAAATCCGTAAGTTTCCCTCTAATTATGGCCAAGTGGATTGCGGATATCGATAATAACAAACGATTAAAAGATGATTATCACATCATTTTGTACATTATTATTTGATAACGTTATATAACAATATTGTTTTGCGGCCATAGCCTTTAATCTCGGTTAGCTTCTAATTAATTTTTAAAAAAGCGAATAACTTGGGTTTTATCTGCTGTCATCGTATTGTGTATTCACAACTGCTATAGGCTTCACATACTTGTTAGGTTAAAAAATGATGATTTTAAATTTGGTGAAAGTGAAAAAATTGATCCACATATATGTTAAATATAAATGAGTTTAAAAGACGCAATGTTACAAGGAGTGGGATATATATGTAGTATATTTTGAGTTAGATAGATCACAACCTTCTTATAATATTTATCATAACCCCATATCTATATAAAATATGTATCGACCTTGTATAACAATGGAAATGACAAATAAAACAAAGAGGTAAGGGAAGACCAGACGACGACAAAGGCCAGACGAACAGGTGTTTATGATAATGAGTTCAATCACCCCGTCAACAGGTGGCCAGACGTGATAAACAACCCGGCGCCTGACAGGTGGTGTGATTATGGGAGCCAATCAGAACTCGCCGCCATCTGCGAGCGTCCAATATAAAAGCCCCCCAAAATGGGACAAAGACAGTTGTTCAGTTAGTTGTTTTCAGAGAGACGCCGTTATACGGTCGGGTCTCTCACCCCTATCCGCGATGTAGGCATCCGTGACGCCCGTGGTTCGACTGCCTTCGTCCGTGGTCTACCTCTACCTTCTTGGAGTTACCATCTAGACCTGCCTCTGTCTCTTGCTGTCCCAGTGCGGGAATCCCATCACACACCCACGACCACGACTGCCCAATACATTCCACGTCGGGATTACTACATATATATATACTTCTTTAAAAAATATTAATATGAAATCTATACCAAGAAATAACCAAACTGTCGACCATTTTCTCTTCAGATACCCCGCTACCATCATTAGACGTTAAGTCTGAAGACCAACCTGGATAGTTGGAGACTTTTGTACACTCCAGGAATCCGGGTTACACCAAGAGAGAGGTCGTTAAAGTATAGTCTGTATCAGACTGACGAAGGCGAACAGCCCGAAACGCGTACGTGGTTGGTGTTTCTTGATTTGCAAAGAAAATGGGTTGACCAAATACCATGGAATGGAGCTAAATCAACGTTTAGTTGATTTTTATTCCACTAGATGGTGCCCCCCTCTAGAGGCGCTTCATTTTTGGTATATAATTTATTATATAGAGTTAATTTTAAAAATAAATATACACTCATGGACAAAATTGAGAAAGTTTACCTTTTAGCATGTATATTGGGATTCAGACAATAACTTTGAAAGGTATTTGATATACAGTGACCTTTATTAAAGACCCACGAGATAACCAAGTATGAACAAAATTGCGTCTGTCTCCTTAAAAAAAAAAAGATGACCGGCGACTCTACAATTCTCTAAGTTTTGTCCATGAGTGCATATACAAGTAAAACAGTTAAAATTGTAAAAAGAAGCCTATTTGTTGTCTCTTTGGCAAATATTGAACATGAATTTATAATGAGCGTTGTTTGATGAGCAATGTGATCAGAAATGCTGGCAATTATAGAATAAACACTAAATGGCCCATTCCAATTGAAACGTAATGTGGGATCTCGTGATATTGAGATAATCAATCAAAAATATTAATTTTTAAATAGCAAAACTATCTGTAGATGAGAACGCGGTCTGTTGAAAGATTTTATAGGAGAGATCAAGGAACTCCTTTTGTACTTGTGGTTTACGTACTTCCTCGAAAAAATATAAATTCATGTAAAGTCATATTACACATATATTAACATCCAAGATAGAAATTTATTATTATTATCGTACTCAAAGTAAACCATATGATTACGCATGTCAAATTTAGACAATACTTAGAGAGTGAAGAATCAAATTTTTAATTCATATTTTATGATCTAGATGAAATTTGAATCTCAGCGATAATTGAACTAATAAGGTTACTTTTCTTACGAATAAAGAATAACCCATTTGGGAATATTTTCACATTTCATTTTTACATATATATATATATTTCCAATGGCATATGTAAATTACGAATGGAATTCTATACTATTATCATATATCATCGTTCAGAGCGCAATAAGATAAAATGAGGCGGTCTGGAATACAGGTTCTCTCTCCAGATAATAACCTTTCTCCCATATTGAAATAGAAAACCGCAGATATCATCAAATATAGCCATTCCTGATATTATTTTCCCCGATAGAAGTAGGTTTGGGACCACATCTACTTGGAATATTCAAAGACTCAGCAAAAAAACAGTAACAATTTTTCTATGCAATAGGAGAGGAGGATAACATATGATACATAATGGCTTTTATTGGTAAGTTTATATCTTTACCTTTGGATAAAATTTTGAAACTTATTTTTATCTGGAAAAGATGGTGATAAGGGAGAGACATATTTCCATTTCTTTATATATCCATTTCCTCTATTGCGGATAAAATAAATATATATTTTTTAATGAAATCTATTAGTCTATTTTTAAAATATTCAATAATTGTAGCAAATAAAAATTGGAATTACTTTGAAGTCTATTTATTCATATATATAATATATATATATATATTTAAAAGCTACAGAGCCCCAATATATACTGCAATGAATGAAATTAAAGAAAGAAGACCATGGTTCAATAATGTTAAACTCTCCCAGCGGTTATGAGAATATAAAGGTAGTAGAAGTAGCTTTAAATTATGGAGATCAAACTGGAGAAACCGCTGGGAGGATTTATCGCTGATGAGCCATGCCCTTCTATTTCAATTGTAAATTTATTTCAGAATAAGGGCTATATATAAATAGTTTTTTCATTATATATACTATTTAGAATATTTCCATATTTCAACCATAGTTGGCGTTATGGCATTAGATGATATTTAAATTTATATAACCTTCTTAATATGTTATTTAAATATATTTATATCATTTTCCCTATTAAATCCACTATAAAAGTTTATTATATTTATAGATAATATGGATACTGCGCTCAATCTTCAAAACCTATTTTCATATGAAGATTGGTAAGATTTATAAAAGGCATAAACATTAGAATATATAAATCTCTTTAACCATGTTTGTGGATATCAGAAGATTACAAACATGTTTATATAGTCATACATAGGTAGTGGACCCGTAACAGTTTCGCCAGTGTAATATACCGATTTCTTCATTGCTCTAAGCACAGAAGGTAATGATATGAATTTCATGGTAATCTAATCAACGCTTAATAGTAACGGTATTATTATTTTCCTAACAAATGTCAATTTAAACTCATGTAAAATTATAATAATATACGATTCTCTTTTTATAATTAGGCCGATTTTAAAAATATGTTTAGTATAAACATTGGTGCAACGGTTATCGTTTCTGATTATGGTTAAAGTGATTCAATGTTCGAATCGTAGCAGGCTTTTTCCTCTCTCCTATAAATACTTGAGATGTGTATGAAATTCTTTACTACAAGGTGCCATGACCTAGGAAAGGAAAATCATTATTTGGTGCCTTCACATGACTGAGGTGGGCAACACCCTAGCGCTGATCCAGAGGGAGGTCGAGCAGAGACTTGACATTTCCATCCTAGTATGGAAGAAGGCACCTACCCTTAAGTCTAGAAACGGCTTCTAGACTCGAATGTACTACTATTGGGTCAGCACCGTATAGATACGGAAGGCAAGGGGTAACAACAGCCTTATTTTCTCACTAAAATCCTCAATGAACGAACCAACGTCTTACTACCAGACTTTGGCTCTAGATCGATACCCGTGAAGGAGCTAGATTGAGGATGCGCATCTATATTAAGACTGATTAGATAGAACACAAATAAATATAGAATCTTATACGAATATGAAGCTTTTCGTGACAGAAGAAATAATTTTGAAGCCGATTTTCTAAAGCGTATCAATGCTGCCTCTTTGAAGCGGTATTATATCATAAGATTTTATTTCGTAAACATACAAAAGTCTAAATTTAAGCTCAAAATAAAAAAAAAATCAATAACGTATCCGCATAAGGTTTCTTCATTAATTTATTATAGAATATTCACAAGCTTTCGAAATAAAAACTCTTCTCCACAGGCGTTTCTCTTCATTTTAATAAATTAATAATTATAATAAATCAACACATTATTAGTGAAGAAACTTTTTAAGGAGAAAGTGTCTCTCGATGATTAATTATTTTAAAATAATTTCTGAAATTTCTTACACTATAGACCACAAGTTTTGTCGCAAAGATTTATACGACAAACAATATTGAATTTTGCCTGTCGGAGAATGGTGAGGGTTCTATCAATTCCACGTTTTTTTCCTGTATACTTTCCTTTTATATTATTTTCTCATTAACAAAGACGATTATATATAATGAATAAATATATATATATTATATATTGATATCTTACGCGCTATTTCGAAAGGAATTTTCATCCATCTTCTTCTAAGCGTATTCTTCTAGGAGATCGGTATAAATAACAAAGGGAGAAAAGACCTTAGAGAAAAGCTCTTTGATGTAACTAGGCGACCAACCATGACAAAATATATTCAATATTGGATTTTAATATTGATCTAAGATAAGCTGGTCATCATTAGAGTATTTCATAACGATTCTTTCATCTTTTGCGTTGTTTTCATTATTCATTTTAATTAATCTGCAATATAATGATTTTATTATTGGAAAAATTGCGAATATATTATGCGACACTGATCGCAAATAAAATAAATTCCGATAATTAGGAAATAAGTAATTAGAGTGAAAGAGAGTGGAGGAAGGCGCTTTGTGTCATCACTTGAAACTTCAATAGCAAAGTTTGGACCGCAGCAATCAATACCCTCTCGTCTCCCATACCAATAAGCTGACCTTGGACCATCGACTTTTAATTAACACCGCGCTAAATAAAAGTAAAATATAGGACGCAGAATTTGAGGGATATTAGGGATTGTTTAACACCGCCAATATTTACCTGAAAGGATCAATATTAGGCCGATGATAGGCTCAAGGTCTTCCCATCATAATATTTACCCTACTTTAGCCGCAGGCCTTATTGCCCCACATCAATCATGCCAGGAATCCCCACGTGGTTAACATTTAGAGGTTAAAATTTCTCCCTTACCCAGGTCTACCTAAATATTGCTAGAAATGGAAGGTCAGCGCAAATATGGTTTCGTGCTACCGTATTAGATAAATATTTGGTGGTGACCTTGAAAATGTTTTCCCTAGAATATTATGTAAGCGCGTGTCTCATAATATTGAGATTATATAAGAGCGCGAAAACGATAATATTTTAATTTTATTTAAATATTATTAACATTTTTGTTTCTATTTTTCTTCTGTATTGAATATGTATTATTTGAGAGATAGAGATAAGAATAAATCAATTCCTGTAAGTAGAGTTTCTCTGTATGGTTACTGAGAAGTGACATCTTAGAAATTATCTCTATTTTTTGTTTGAATATAGTTTATGGGAAATATATTAAAATTATTTTGAAGTCATTCTGCTTCTTTGATTTACAAAATTAACGGAATTAAATATTAGAAATATTGAAAAAGAATTGTTTGAATGATTTTAAATATAATTGATACTCCGCGTGTCTTTCCCTCTTCAATAGATATTTAAAGGAGACAACGCATGAAATTGTTCAATTGATAGTATCAATTGAATATTTTATGAATAAATCACGAGTGTGTATTAAGCATGGGTCGTAAGGTGGAATTTTTGAAATAAAAGAAACTTATCCTCGGAATTTTATGTGTTGCTGCTAATTAAGCATGGGTATTGTTTGACACCTGACAACGGGAAGATCGGAATAGCTGAGTAAAGCAAATGTTTTTATTGCCGCTTATTCTCTCTCTGGAATAAATCCATTCTAGAATACAGTTAAACCTGTCTATAGCGCCCCCTCTAAATAGCACCTTCCTCTCTGTAGCGCCCGATTTTAAACAATAAAATGTAAACATTATATAATAAAAGTGACCTGTCTATAGCACCCCCTCTCTATAACACCCTATTTTGGTGAGTCCCAAGAGAGGGCACTATAGACAGGTTTAACTGTATTTCATTTTCATTTTTAATTTTCGTATATAAAAGTATATAGTGTTAAAGACCAAACAGCTAGCCGCAATAAAACGACAACATTTTCCTTTTAGGCTAAACCCAAATATAACCCTGAAAGAATAACAAACGTGGTTAAAGTTATAATGTCATCATATATAAGAAAGGACGCAACCATGGTTACTGACTAAGAAAATAATTAATTAAAGTAAATGAATATTATAAACCTGATTTGATTTGTGTTTTAAAAGGAATTCTATGTAGTTAATTATATTGAAAGGAGAGCCTAGATTCACTCTCTCTCACTGCATCTAAAATTCAATTATCTTTAACAAAATTACCTTCCCACTCGCTGAATTGATTTTACTATGTCAAGGTCAGTGAATAAACTATAGTAAGGTATATACATGAAAATTCGAAACTATTTTAGACGCGTAAAATTCTTTCTGTTATTAAACAATTTATACTGTCCTTACTGCAATGGAAAAATTAATGGGAGGGCCTGGCTCATCAGTGGTGAAAGGGCAGTAGAAATTGTTTAATTTCAAAAAGAATTTTATGCGTGTAAAATATTTTCGAATTTTCATAACAGATGGCGCGCTAGTGCATCATAATATATAAGGTATATTCAAAGAAACTATTTAATTTTAATTTAGTGCGTCAAGCGTTCCTTTGTGGTCTACTAACCTTGAAGCTATAAACCGCTGTTTAACTTTTACAAATATATCGATCAAAAAAACCTTCATATTTCTCAAAAATACTTGTATCGTCATTTTTATATAGAAATCAAATATTTTAATGCCTAAATAACTAGAAATATCAAAATGAATTCGAGTATAAAATCAATTTTTGATTTGATATTGAAGATAAAGGTCGCCTCTTCCGTCAAAATAGACGTCAAAACTAGGCGCCATCTATTGACCTTTATAGATGAATATCCTCCCGGCAAAATTTCCATCTCTCACTATATATATATATTGTCGCAAAGTATTCTCATTTTATTTTAACAGAGTATCATTTTGTATGTTCATATTTTGCTATTCTGTAAACTTCCCCCCTTTGCTTATCTTTTTTTTTTTTATCATTCTTGGTTTGTTCTTGCCTTAAATAAATTGTTGTTGTTGTTGTTGTTTCTTATCCCCTTGTGTAAAGATTACACGAATCCCATGAGTTCATGATCTCATGGAATGGGGTATAGGGGTGCAGCTTTCCTTTATCATGGCACCATGATCCAGGCACACTTTAGTGAAAGTCTGACTTTGCCTGTAGTTTGAGGCTGTTCCTAACATGGAAGCCTTTGCTGCACTCTAACATGAGTACGGACACAGCTCCTCCGTATTCCTGGAGTGGGACCCTTGTTGAGGACCATCAACCGGGTCAGTTGAACTCAGGATTTTTAATTATTATAATTATTATATTTACTATAAAGTTAAGTGCCAGGAGAAAATGATTTTTTTATTAATCGACTACACGAGCTTTCGGGCAGTCACGCCCTTCAACTGGTAATGATACATGATGGCAATAGGCCTTAAATAGGATTCCGTTTTTAAAAACGGAATCCTATTTAAGGCCTATTGCCATCATGTATCATTACCAGTTGAAGGGCGTGACTGCCCGAAAGCTCGTGTAGTCGATTAATAAAAAATCATTTTCTCCTGGCACTTAACTTTATAGTATTTATATTCCAAGGAGAAAGTTTCTATGTTTAAATAAATTATTATATTAATTATAATAAATTGCTGTGCTATCATGAGGTTGTCTTTCCTAATTTTCCACGTGGATATATAATGTCAGCTCATACTTGCTAATGGGGAAAATTACTGTGGAGCTATTTAGAAATTAATTTATTGTTTCATATGTAGAGAGAGTATACATTTTAATAACGATTTTTTACATATTTAAAAGAAGCGATATTATTTGGCAAATTAGGTGTATTCGATGTGTGAATCTTCATGTTTGGCAACAGGACTCTCGATGGTTTCAGGAAAGAGGCTTCAACACGTCAAGGACATAACAACATTATTGGATGACCTTCATTCCAGACTTCGGGCTTCTCTATCTTAGAGCTGTTGTCACACCAAGCTACAAACTATAATTTATGTTTACGTGGATCGTAATATGGTCAGAGGAAGATTTGCTTGAATAAATTGTCGTTTGTATTTTACTTTTAAAATATTCTAAGAAATAAACGACACTTGTGTGTTGAGAGAGTGAACGTTCCGTTATAATATAATAAATTACTGAATATTTTGAATATAATATATATTAATATAATGGTATGTATTCCTTATATTGACATATTCTGCTATCTCTAACCGGTATAACTAGAAATGGAATATTTAATATCTGACCTTGACCTCAGCATTTACATAAAATACCTTCCAAGGTGAGAAAGATTACATCCTAACTCTCAATAATTCATTAAACAATTAACTCGAATGTTTAATTAAGAATCCAAAGAACAGCGTGGTCCCATTCAGTTCCTCTTCCTTTAGCTTCCTAATCTGACTTTATTGTATTAAGGTCAAGGTCACTCCGGAAACCTTTGATTTTGTGTTGAGACAACTACACTTCCCCTTTCTACAGAATAAACTTCAATTTCACTCTAATGGAAATTCTAAAAGCGTTCCCTTAGATTTAGCGAAGGACTCTATTCAAGAATATCAAGTGGCACTTCAGACTTCTCCATGTTGCCTTGTGTTATGGTGCAGTGTTTCATTAGCTCTTCTGTATCCCAGCAATTAATTGGTCGATTAATATAGTCAATAAAGATTTATATAAGAAAATATATCTAGAGATAAAACCTTTTAATAATAGGTTTGTTTATTTATAGCTATTTTATACTGATCGAAAAGCACACGTATTCTTTAAGATTTATGCAAATAAGGAGAGAGTTACACTTAAAATCGCTCATATTATAAATATATATTTAATGATGATATCTGTATAAAATTGCTATCACATAAACATGTTAATTACAACCAATAAGCATTTAGATAGGTTACCTTTAAAAGAGAGAGTAGGAGAGAGTTATCGTTACTGAGTGTCGCACTAACAAGCACACACAATTTTCATTAAAATATATTTTTATTAAGTAAAGTTAAATAGTTCAAATTTGTCGCACTAGTAGAAAAAATGTTTTTTTAATTTATTCAAGTTATTCTATATTATCAGCTACGACAAACTCAAGTACGGAATGAAGCAAGGCTTTGGCGACGATGGGTCATCACTGGGAGAACCGCATCTTATCAGACTGAATGGTATTGTGTTAGGAAGACTTTTTGACACCTATCTTAAAAGCGCGAAATACATGGTAGTCGAGGGTGTTGAAGTCTGGAGAGTTAAGGAGCCGAAAATCGAAACTGAGGACGTTAAGTGTAGCCCTGTCCATAGTTTTCTTTGCCCCAAGGGCTAGAGCCGAGTCCGGTTTGAATAGAGACTTCCTTCCTGTGGCCACCATGCCCATCCAATGCTTCTCCACGGTCTTCTGAACACTGATGTGTAGGTGTCGGAATTCATTCAATTTAATGAATGTTTCATGTTGTTTTGTAGGCTATCAGCTTTTCATTTTCTGTTATCCTTCTTATATTCAGTCAGTAATTGGCCCTTCCAAAGAGCATAGGACTTAAGAATAAAATATTAAAGGACAGTTCTGACAATTATCGTATATTAAACGGCCATAGCGATGTTTCTCATGCCTTATCTAGTGTCCCAACAATCTTCACCTTGACAATCCGACAAATTAATCAACACTTTTATCTTGTTTCACCGCCTTCACTCTTAATACAATCTATTGACATTGAAGAGCGAGAACTTGAAAAGGTGCGATTATAATCAATAAAAAAACTCGAATCGATAGGTTTTATCCTTCCCATAAAGGATTAGGTAAAAGAAATTTTCTGGCAACCTGATACAAATGGGCAGCTAATTACAAAAGATATTCCACCATGTTACTAAACGGCAGCGCTGAGGTATAATTACGATATGGTGGCAGCCCACATACAAATCAGAGCTCATTGATTGCCATGACCTGGTTCATCGGCACGCAGCGAATCCCTGTCAGGGCCGGACCTGATTCTCTGAAGCCATAGGATCATCGGAATATTGATCTGACGTCCTTACTGGCTCATTTAGGATTCTGACCAACATCGATCGAAAGTAGAAGGAATCATCTTGTTAATTCATATATTTACTAATAGGTGTGCCTGAAGGCCTACCATTGTTACTGTCTATAATGGTGCTGAAAGAGTAAATTTAAATGATCGCTATCCGTCGTAAAAAAATAGTTGAGTTTATCATCTGTCTAAATAGAAGAGAGAAATATTTTCAAATGTTTACCTATTCAACTAATTTAGGAAATTGATATAATGATTGATGGCAAATCCACCTACTATTTTTTAACATCATTTTCTGGTTGGAAGTTTGTTTGTAAAATATAAAGCTACATCATCCAAATTATTATTTATTTCCTTCCCGACATTTCAGCGAATCTCTCTCACTCTCCTCAGGGGAATGTGACAGAGTGATAGAAGTTCCCAGAAATGTCGGGGAAAATATTAGTTGTATGTAGCTGTATCTCTCTTTTTAAATATATATTAATTTTTATTTGATGGGTATAATTTTATAAGTGTTTAGGCTTAAGGATATATTTGAACTTATCCATTTTTTGTGTCGATTTATATTTTTATTCTACGATAGAATTCCCCGAGTTAGTAAAAGGCATTTGACATGTTGGGAAAGTATCGCTAACTATTTAAGATATTATTCAATATAATATTTGAGGTACAAACCACATAGTTTATTATGCAAAGTGACTTCATCTTAATATAACTAGTGTATGATGATCGGATAGACTGTGATAGAAATATCAGTGACTAAATAATCTGTCTTTATAGGTCAATCGACACAGCATATCGTACAAAGTGTCCACTATATCCGAATATAGTTAGTGCTATATTAACTTAAAGGCACTTATGTTTATTGTTGGAAGAGAGACAAAGAGGGAGACACCTACATATTTTAAGAGTATCTATAAAGTAAACTTACAATAAATATATTTTATATTTGAAAGGGGTGCTAGATTTGAGCACAAGCTGTTCAACAGGTCTATTTCTCTATAAAACGATCAATAAGATTGTCAAATAAGGGTTATAAAGATATGTTCTCATGTATGCGTGTATCGTGAGTTGAGCGCAAGTTTTGGTGGTCTTGGAAAAATGTATTACATATTTCGCTATTAATTATGATATCGAATGTTCTTTAACTGAGGGGATAAATCTATTTTATTCTTGATTCTAATATTGTCTTTGGATGTGAATGCTTAAAATGCATCTTTGTTATTTTTGGGGTCGTTTTTATAATGACAGGTTGCATAGGTTAAATTGAATTCATGACCGGTTTCTGCTATATCTTAATAAATCTGTAACTTGATACTCATATTCTTAATATTGAATTTATTCTCTATTAGACGGGTATCAATAGATCTACCCGCGTTTCCCCAACATATAAGGCACTATACTCTCTACATTGGACTGAATATATTGCATTGTATTTTATTACTGTGATTAAGTATTTTTGGACTCTTTTTTTTAAACCAAAATTTTAAAAGCTGGCTCTATTTTCAAAACATATATATATGTTCCTTCAGTTTTCTGAAAATTGTGATTTTGTGGTGAACTGAACCTAATGATGGTAGTGAATAAAGAGAAAGGTGTCATACCTTTTTATGATAAAATTTCGTGTGAAACCCTTTCTGGACCTTCATTATCAAGCTGATATTAGATGCAAGTAGAGAGGCCACTTGAACTGTATAATAGTAGACTCAGGAAACATACAAGGTGTATCTTGAGAAGTCCATTACACTTCAATACACAGCTAGGATATGAATGGTAGCTTTATTCATTAACAACTTTTTTAGGTGGCTTCTCAATGTATATTGTATAAAGTAACAAGTTTAAGTTGCATAAATTACGTAAGAAGAAGGGAGATACAGTGGTAGCAGGTTGAATGGCTCTCAATATATATTGTATAAAGTAACAAATTCACTATGTATTATGTAAGTGGAAGAGGGCAAGACTGTATTAGAAACTTGAGTTACTTCTTAATATACGTATATTTTACAAAAGAACCCGTTCACTACACCAAATATGTAAGATGAATAGAGAGAGACAGTGTTAGAAACTTGAGTGACTTCTCAATATATATATTTTTTAAGATAACAGGTTCACTATACACTAAATATGTGAGAGAAAAGGCGAAACAGGGGTAGCAGGTTGAATGGCTTCTCAATGTTCATTGTATTGAGGAATCTCTAAAAGTATATTATGCAGAGAAACAAGTTTACTATATACTAATTATGTAAGAGAAAAGGCGAGACTGTGTGGTATCAAGTATAGAGTAACTTCACAATGTATATTGTATGAAGTAACAGGTTCACTATACACCAATTATGTAAGAGAAATGGCGAGACTGTGTGGTATCAAGTATAGAGTAACTTCTCGAACCATAATATACGAAGAAACAAGTTCGCTATACACTAATTATGTAGGAGAAATGGCGAGATTGTGTGGTATCAAGTATAGAGTAACTTCTCGAAGCATAATATACGAAGAAACAAGTTCGCTATACACTAATTATGTAGGAGAAATGGCGAGACTGTGTGGTATCAAGTATAGAGTAACTTCTCGAAGCATAATATACGAAGAAACAAGTTCGCTATACACTAATTATGTAGGAGAAATGGCGAGACTGTGTGGTATCAAGTATAGAGTAACTTCTCGAAGCATAATATACGAAGAAACAAGTTCGCTATACACTAATTATGTAGGAGAAATGGCGAGACTGTGTGATATCAAGTATAGAGTAACTTCTCGAAGCATAATATACGAAGAAACAAGTTCATTATACACTAATTATGTAATAGGAAGAGCGAGACAGTGGTACCAATGGCTTCTCAATGTATATTGTACAAAGTAACAAGTTCACTATATATCATTTATGTAGGAGAAATGGAGAGACTGTGTGGTATCAAGTATAAAGTAACCTCTCGAAGCATAATATCCGAAGAAACAAGTTTACTGTACACTAATTATGTAAGAGAAAGAGCGAGACAGTGGTAACAATGACTTCTCATTGTATATTGTACAAGGAAACAAGTTCACTATACACCAATTATGTAAGAGGAAGGACAAGACACAGTGGAAGCAAGTTGAGGAGTTCCCTAATGTAATTCACGGAGATTTAATCAACAGAGTGTATTACATTTCATTAATTAAACGCACACACTGAGGGTTCAATTCTCGTTAACCAAGTAATTTCAATATTGATTAAATTATATATCCAAGCTATATATATTGGTTTGATACTATATACACTCCTAGTACAGTCCTTTTTTATTTGAAGAGTATTCACAAGTATAAATATATACTGAATACTTTTAGTAAAGTGTCAGTAATTTTAATATATATATATATAAAGTTTTCCCTCCGTCAAATAGACGCTAACACTAATAATCATCTATTGACTGCAAACTAGCGGATTCAAGTCGGTGACAAAGCGACAAAACTAGCTTCGGCAAATTAAGAAGCGTCCACCTAGATACCGTGATTTCGGGCTAATATAGCCCTAGTCAGTATTTGGTGGTTAGCCTTTTTGACGGAAAGGATTATATATATATTCTCAATTATAAAAAATGAATAAAAGCATATAAGATGATATAAATTGAACTGATATATAAGGAATTCAAATTTTGATAGTAAATTTAACCTACCAAATTCAGTTTATCGTTATAAAATCCCCCGGAAATTTTCAAATGAAAAGATTACAATTGAATATAGCTGCACATTTCTTTCATTAAAATATGGCTAGCCCGCGCTTTCACGCCACAGGCTCTTCCTCAGGCACTCACTTGAACCTACTCAGCTTAATCTCTGACACGCTACACGTATATCGAATTATATTTCTCTGCTATGAATATTCACCATACCGCAATAATTTGAATCCTTTAAAAACAACCCACATTACATCAATTAGGTTTTATTTCAGAAAAAAAGCCATGGCACACCTTAATAGATAACTGGAACTGTATTCTTTGCTATATCTACAGAATATGACAGAGTGTGGCAATAAGGTCTACGTTACAAGATTTCGAAAATACCTATCACACAGGTGAATTGATAAATATTCTAAGATAACTTGGGTAAGAGTGGAAGACCATAGTCGAAGTGAGAGAAGCCTTCTTTACCCAAGAAGTATTATAGCAAGGCTCCTAAAGCTTCGTCGCTGATCCTACCGCCTTTGACAAAGCCTACATTCTGCATAGTTGAATCCTTTTGACGATGGCACAACTATCTTGGCCTCTTCCTAGGCTACATAATTAGTTTCCACAAAACAGCACTATGTCTCTATCTATGCAGAGATTTGGTGAAGAAGTCCTCATCCAGATGCTCGGACTTTGCCACGGTTATTTTACCTAAAAAATAGGGAATTTATCAACGATGCGCCTAGATACGAAAATACCCGCTTAATTGGTCTAGGTGGAGGGGAGAGGTGATAGTTATATTTTTAAAACAATACCTAACTAACCTAACCTCAACTAAACTAAAAACTAAAACCTAATTTAATCTAACCTAAACTAACCTAATTTAATCCATCATTATATTTATAATAAGAAAGAACAGCTAACCCATATTTTATAAATATAAATTGAGATATATTTTGGATTGAAATATAATTTATTTATGAATAATTAAGGTTTCGCGAGAGAGAGAAAAAAAAACTATTTTCATTATTAAAATTAATTTTAAAAATATTAATTAATAATAAAGGGTATACAGAATGAGTAGTACCCTGTAAATATATAACCTGTACCCTGCATTATATAAAATTTTTATATTGAAATAATTGATAAAAGTAAGAGAAACAGAATAAGAAAAGGAAAATTTATATTTTTAATTATGAGGAGAATTTTCCGAATGTTTCAATAAATAATCAAAATTATGATGCATTAGCGCGCCATCTGTTATTAAAATTCGAAAATATTATAGATGCATATTATTCTTATTTAAAATATTTTTTGAAAGAATCATGCGCGTCTATAAATATTTGAAATGTTTAACAGAAAGATTTAGAAACCAAGCTTATAAATCGGCTTTAAGGACGTCATACACTTGTACAAAAAAAGAATACCTCGGTTAATGAACCAGATATTCTTTACGTTTACTTGACAAGTGTAATTCATCCTAAACGTCGCTTAATAAGCTTGGTTCGTTGTTAAATCTAGTTGTTAAACAAATTTAAATATTTAGATATTGACACATTTGACAATTTCACCTCAGAAATAAAATATATAAATTCTTAAATTCTCCTTATTTTCTCTTCTTCATTTGGTTTCAATATAAATAAAATCAGAGTAAATATGCTTCTCTGTTGAATATATTGTAGCGTAGCAGAAAGGTAGAGTCGGTGATCCACAAACGAAGAACGTTATTTTATTAACCAAACAAACCGAGGTCAAAAGAAGAACAAACGAGAAATATGAATGAATTAATTAATTATAATTAAGTGATATCTAGAAATAGATATATTTAAAATAGTAAACAAAGGAGAGAGTGCAAAGAATAAAAAGTCTCGTGGTCACGCGGCCTCGCAGGGGTAACCTCCACCGGAACGTGACGTCAGCTCCAGGGTTGCTGAGCCAGCAATTTCACTTCGCTACAATATATTTATGTAAAATATTATCTTCACACACTCTCTCTCTCTTATTTTAACTCATTTTTATATTTACTATTATGATATCAAAAATGTATTTTATTTTATATATAAATATGTATATATATTTCCATATATTTATATATAAACACTTTCAAATTTATTTCTATTAGACTTTTTTATTATATAAAATTTCTCTTTTGAAAATAAAAATTGACACATCCCTTCTTATATATGCAAATCTAATCGATATCCTGCAATCTTGGAGAATATTAGATCGCACCATTCCTCTATCAATTGGAAGAAACAACATGTAATCTCATTGATGGGATTTTTTCCTTTTAAAATAATATTCCATTTGTCTGCAAAATGTAGTTTATTTTTAAATTTTATTTCCAGGTGCTCTCACTTCTCTCTCTCTATTCTGCATTAAGCCTGAAATCGAATTTTATGCTCAGACACTCGGAAAATGGAATATTTGTGTTGCGTAATCAGGAAAAGTTGTTCACCACGGATATTATAACACGATATCTTCCAATATGGTCAAATATGATAGATTAAGACATTTGATTTATTCTTTCTCTCATATCATTGGAAATAGGAATCTAAAGGAGTTAATAATATTATTATATGTGAATTGATAATATTATCTATAAGTTAGATGCGATATAAATTAGCGTATTTATGATTTTAAGATC